>VDFB02256132.1:84028580-84316080 GCA_007258455.2 Sequoia sempervirens | reverse complement strand
TGGAGGTCTTGTATGAGGTGGTGCATGCCTTGATTTATGTTCATATTTATATGGTTTTTCTAGTTCGTGCAAGTTGGCTTACCTGGTCAGTGACTGTAAGTCTCTTGTTGCTGGTAGGGGGAGTGGCTTTCAATGGGGGCCTGTGCACAAAGTGGCATATGGGTAACTCATTGAGAGTTTCCTTAATTTGTGATAACCTAATAATTAATTAGGGGATTTGGGTAGTATCTCACTTTAATCCAAATAAGTTAGCCTCACTCATGGCTCAAGTGCTCACTTAGGCTTGAGTTGAGTGGGAAGTCGTGGAATGGTGAAGGTAAACTATCTTGTCCTCTTGAAAGGTATGTTGATCCCGCATGAGTGAGAATGGGGGTCAGGGATTGGTTGAGGTTTCCAGGGTTTAACCAGGTAGGGGTCAGTAACCTATGAAGATCCACATTGGGTAACCCATGTCGAGCTTATGTGATGACACTCCACCCTATAGCAATCTTGTGTGTTTGTTGTTTCCCCTCTTGTTGTTCTTGTACCTCTAGAAGTGAAAGTTTCTTGTGTTTATTGTTATTTGGTTGTGGAGTCTTGTTAGCCATTGTTCTCTTGATTGTTTTATGTTGCGGGTCCTTCTTGTCATCTCCTAGCATGGGGGGTGGGCCTTAGGGTCCACATGGTCAGGTGGAACATGCTATGCACCCCATTGGGTCCCCAGCTAAAGATCAAGATGTGTGGAGATGTACCATTTGCAGTGACTCCTGAGCTTTCCATAGTTGGAACCAGTCTTGATGCTATGTACCCATTTATTTCAATTGTATCACTATATGTTATTGGTTTATTATTCTCGTTCATGTTGGGAAGCAGTATTGTATTATTGTAATCCTTGAACAATGTAAATTTATATGGTAAATGTAATGAATGTATTTTGTGGCATTATATTATGATCATTAATGGATGTTATCTTTTAAGTATTGTTATGGTTGTATGTTCGTGTTTTATCTATTCTATATTATGGTTTAAGATGAATACTTGTGATTAATCATCGTTATGGGATTGGGTTTATGTTAGATATATTTGAAATGTAATGCAGTCATGTAACCCCAAGGGACTATTTAGTTGATACATATGTATGGTTTCATTATTAGTGATATAAGTTAGTGCACACTTCATATTAGTTTACCTTAAAAAAAAAATTGTGTTGTAAATGTTAGATATTATGTTGTCCTTTGGGGTTTATGTGGTGGGATGTTACACTTTATATGCTACAAAAGCTAAAAAAACATTCTAATAGCTTCCATCCTTTCCACTAAATAAAAAGTATCTTCAAAATCTATTTTTTCCACTTGTGAGTAGCCCTAACACACAAGCCTATCCTTTTTTCTAACAAATTTTCTATCCTCATTTATTTTTTTCCTAAAAAACCATTTAGTTCCTATTGCATTCTTGTTTGCAGGTCTTGGGACCAATTCCCAAGTCTAATTCTTCTTAATCTATCTCAACTCTTCTTCCATAGGTTTGATCCAATTATCATCCTTGCATGCTTTAGTTAGTGTCTTAGGTTCTAATTTTGAAACAAAAAAAACATTCACCTGTTCCTTAGTCATAGCATATTTTCTTCTTCTCAACACACCTTTTCTATTATCTCTAATGATTTGATCTTCATAGTGATTCTTTTGCACATAATTAGGAGTCTTAGGTATCTTTTCCAAAGCTTCTTCCTCTTCAACTATCATCTCTTTTTCTTTATCTTCTTCCTCTTCTTCTTCACTGCAAGGGGTTTCATTAGATTCATATCCTTCTATCAACACATAACTTTGATGTGGTTCTTCATCCACTTTGACACTTGCACTTTCAACTGCAAGGGGTTTCATTAGATTCATATCCTTCTATCAACACATAAGTTTGATGTGGTTCTTCATCCACTTTGACACTTGCACTTTCAACTATTTTCTTCAACCTTTCATTGTAGCACCAGTAAACCTTGGTCTTTGTAGAATATCCAACAAATATTCCTTCATCAAATCTTGCATCAAAATTTCCTAATTTTCCTTCATCTCTTCTGATATAGCATTTTCTTCCAAACACTTTGAAACATTTCACAGTAGGAGGTTTTCCATACCATAATTCATAAGCAGTATTTGAACTATTCACTCTTTCTTATCCTTTGTTAAGAATGCACACTATAATATGAACTACTTCTCTCCAATAAACATCTATTATATTTTCTTCCTTCACCATGGTTATCGATGCTTCTCTCCACAACTCTATTATGTTGAGGAGTCCTGTGAGCTAATAATTATTTCTTTATTCCATGATCTTCACAAAATTTATTAAACTCATTGGAGGTGAGCTTTCCACCTCTATCAAACCTCAAGCACTTGATTTTAAAACTAATTTCATTCTAAACCATATATTTAAATGCTTTAAACTTATCTAGAGCTTCTAATTTTCCTTTGAGAAATGTCACCCAAGTCATTCTAGAAAAATCATCTACCAATAACATAAAATACCTGTCACTATGAGAGCTTCTTATTCTAGTAGATTCACATAGGTCTGTATGCACCAAATCCAAAGGTCTTGTGGTATAATATTTTTTGGTTTTGAACCTTTTCTTTATTTTCTTTCCAAACAGACACTCTTTATAGATTGCATCAATAGGCTTTGTAATCTTTGGTAGATCTCTCATAGCATTTGTAGAACTGATCTTTACTAGGCTATCAAATTTAATGTGGCCCATTCTTCTATGCCATAGACAACTTTCATTAATTTTTTAAATGAATCACTTGACACCACCACCTTTGAGCTAATAAACATTACCTCTTTTCCTTGTTTAGGTGTAGCAACCGAAGTTATAGAGCTTCCTTTTTTTCAAAACCATCATCCTGAAACAAAAATTTGTATCCTTTGCTACACATTTTCCTACACTGAGAAGATTATGTTAGAGACCCTTGACATAAATAACAACATTTTTTTATGCTTGTCACCAAAACTAATTGAACCTTTTCCATAGATCAGCAGATGTATCATCACCAAACTTAACAAGACTACCATCATACTTTTGAAGTTTAACAAACTTACTCTTATCACTTTTCATATGATTTGAGCATCCACTATCAATTATCTAGTAGTTTCTCTTCTCTCTTGCATGAAAATTAGTTAACACAGTTCCTTCAATATTGTAACCTATTTCTAGAGCACTTTCCTTCAAAAATATTTCAGGATTAGTATAATTAGTTCTAACATTTAGGATCCATGAACAATCATTCATCACTATCCTCATTAGGGTCATGCCTTGCATAACCACCCCATTTTGTTTTGGTCAAAATGGGTCCCCCTTTGTTTTTTTTGTCTTCGGTGTTCTTGTTCGAGCTTTGGGAGTTTTCTTTTTCCTCCCAAGTCTTTGTTTTCCTTTGTTTGTTGGGTTCATATTTCAGACTATCACTAGCACTTGATAATTTTCCAAAGTTTAAGTTCCCATTTTCATCCCAAGCCCAATCCCCACATTTTTCCTTGTGTTTTTGTTCTATCAGATTCGGGTATCAAATTGAAATCGTCACCTTGCACCCTTAAAAATTTAAATTCCAATTTTCATTATGATCCTGACCTCCACTTTTCTTCCTTATGTTCTTTTCATTTGTTGGAATCGAAATTCAGAATGAAACTAGAACCAAGAACTTTTCCAAAGTTTTGGTTCCCATTTTCCATCCCAACCCCAATTTCCAATCCCTTTTGTTTTTCCTTGTGTGTCTCAAAATCGAATATCCGACCGGAATCAAAATTGAAACTAAGAACTTTTCCAAAGTTCTTGTTCCTTGTTCCATCCTAATCTTGATTCCAGTTTCTATTCTTCTTGCTTGTCGGGTTCAAATTTTAGAACTTGTTTGGAACTTTGCACTTGTTGAAGGTTCCACTAGTGTTGTGTTCCTTCCCAGTCTCAACTCTCACCTATCTTCTATTTTCATGATAGTTCATTTATGACCTCCACCCCAATCCTGAGGCTTGAACCACCCCGCATTAATGGCCACCTGTTCGCACACACAAATGAGTTTTTATTCCCACCACTTCTCAGTTTTTTCTCATTATTGCTTGTGTATGTTGATGGAGTGAACCTCAGTGAAGCGAAGGGTTTGGAATTGAGGTCATTCTTGAGGATTTATCATCGTGCTATTGTATTTACTATCATGTTTCTTGAGGTAAGTTTCTTCTCATTCACTTTCCTTTCATTTTTGGTTTGTGTGTGTGTATTTTTTTGGTTTGTTTCTTTTGTTGGTTCACATTTCATGTTCTTGTTTCTTGTTTCTTGTTTCTTGTTTCTTGTTTTTCTTATTTATTTTTTTCTAGCACCATTTGGTGCATCATCATTTCTTATCTTTTAGGTTTGTCTTCATTTTCATTTGTTGTCTATGCTATGTTTCTTGTGTAGGTTTCTTCATTCTTGTCATGCCCTAGTTTAGCTAGGGTTTTTGTACTACCTGGTTTGAGTCTATTTCAAATTTCAATAAACTTTAAATTTTTTATTGTTGAAAATCGTGAGTCAAAACCTTGCTTTTCCTACATCTGATTCCTGAATGAAATGAAAATATGGTTAAGTGTTTGAATCGATCTTTTTTGAGGGTTTCAAAACTATCCCAATCCTGATTCTTGCATTCCTATAGGAATTGGGTTTCAGAACTCAAACTTCTCCTATTACCACCACCTAGGTCCAGGTCCTATCAAGGTTCAAATTTTGATTTCCAATATTTGATCAAAATCAAAGTTTGGATCTTAGCCTTATTGTGTTCAATGGTTTTTTCTAAAGTTTCTACTTTTGTCCCAATTTTGATCCCCGCATAATCATCAAGATTGGACTTCGGGAGGAAACCAAACCCTTGACATAGTTTTAAAAGTTGGTGCTAGGTGCAATCCCGATTCTAAATTCTGACACAATGTCGAGATTGGAACTTAGAACTAATTCATACCCACTCATTTTCTAAAAGGTGTAGTTTAAAATTACATCTTGATTCTGACTTCCAATAACTTATCAGGATTGGAACTTAGAGAGAAACCTAAATCGATTCAATTTTGGGAAGTATCGATGCCTAGTGACTTCTTGATCTCAATTTTTGAATACATTGCGGGATCAGAACCTGAATAGAATTTGAAGCCTTCTTTCCAACATAGGTTTCTAATCCTAGTATTTTCCTTATACTAAATCTTGATGCACATATCATTGATGAAGTATGAGTGTTGATTTCACACCTGATTTTGATGTTTGATAAAATGATAGGAATGTTATTTTAAGGTCATGTTAAAAGTATTCCCTGATCCCAACTTCTGACATGGTTCAATGTTAAGTATTAAATAATTAATTTCCTAGTTCTACCTCAAACCCGAGACCCAAAAACATAGGACTAACTTGTAAATGGAAATTTTCTTGAATGAATGAGGATTTAATATGAATGCATATGATAATTTACCCCCCTCACATTTCTTCTCTTTGTCTAATGAATGTGACTATTATAGGTATTAACAAATGTCTAATTTAGAGGAAGAGGTTGTTGCTAAAGGAATACCAAATGGAACAAAGGCAAGGAAGTTAAAATCATAACAGATTCCCATCACTATGAAATAAAAATTCCAGGAAAATATTGTACCATCTAATTTTGGGTCAGAGGTCATGAAAATCACTAACACCTTAGTTAGTCACATTGACTTGAAACAATTTCATGAGGATACCCTATCTGAGGATGCTTCCCCAAGGGCTAAGAAGATCACAAATTCTATTTTGTTACATGTGGCCACATTCCCTATTGTTGTACAATGTCCAAAATTCATACTAGCTGTTGCACAAGCCTATAATCTGACTTAGAGGAAGTGCATTGATTCATGGGGAAATGAGATTATAGATTTGACCCAGGGATGATAAGACTAGTGTTTGATTCCCCTCCCCACCCTAATATCAAAATCATGTCCAAAGTTGATGCATTAAAATAGTGGGCAACAGATGAGGAAGGAAATAAAATGCTTATCAACAAGAGGTGGCTCAAGATAAAGAAGAAATCGGTGAAGATACCACATAAGCCCAAAAGGCCTAATTTATTTGAGGATATTGGGGATATGATCACATTTATAGCTAGGTAATTTGGAAAGGAGGATTCTCATGCTTTTGAGAATTGGATGTTCCCATTCATCCAATTAATTCTAGATGGACAACAACATTTAGATTGGGGACAATTGATCTCAGACAATATTCATAATTAGCTAATCAAAGTAAAAGAAACTAAGATATTTACATGTATTCCTATGTAATCTATTGTGTTACAAGAATGGGAATGTTTTTAGGATTTATTGTTGTTGGGAAACTTGAAGATAGTCTTGAATAGAAGAAGGTGTGGGAACACTATGATCAACTAGAGCTGAAGGCAGTAGAAATAAATTTTAAAATATTTAATGATGTATTTTTGTATGTGGTAATTAACCAGATCACTGAAGATATTGGCTTCAAGTTGTCATAAGAATCCATGGAGTTCATTCAAGAATGGGGAAGTTGGTTTATCCAATACCCCTAATCCACTTATATTAGACTATTTGGATATGACAAGCACCCTTTCAAACTACCAAGGTGTTGTGGTGATAGGTGGATTCAAATGGAATTTTTTCATCAAGAAACTAAGGTAAATACTAAGCTTTTTGATTAAAATAAAGCTAGCTGCCATTCATTCCCAATCCAATTGGGGTTTTATTCTTGTTCTTCTTCTATAGCAGCCAAGTCAGCTATAGAAGAGTTTCAGTCTTTGAATTTTAAGCTTCATACATCTAGAAATAACTTCAATCCAAAGGGGAAAATGAAGGATTTATATGCTTTGTTGTTTCCCTTCCATCAACCACTTCTCGAGGAATTTTGGGAAAATTTGCGAGATTAGTTTGAAGTGAAAAGAAAAGGACATGAAAGACTGACCATACCCCAAATGATGGACTTTGGAGTTAAAGAGGATATACCAGAAGGGACTTCAGATGATGGAATCACTCTTGATCCTCGATATGAAATGGATCAAGTGGCTACAAAGGATTTGGATCTCATTAACTAGATGGAGAAAGAGGAAATGAATATCAATAAAATTTCATAGGTAGTTGTTGAGATAAGTTTGAAATGGATTAATCTTCATCTCAAACAACCAAGGTTGAAGAACTCAAGGAAGAAAAATTCCAGCAGTGAGGCCACTTCTTCAACAAAGACAGGGTAGTATAAGAGGTTGAATAAAATTGTTGCATAGATAGAAGAGCTTGCCCCAACTACAGAGGAAATCACAATGAAGCAGGTTGAGGAAGCCTTGAAACAAGCTAAAGTCACCTATTAGGCAGCTACTGCAGGAGTTGTTTTAGGTCTTGGGGCTACACCCCTAGCTAATGTGTACCTTGGAGAGGAAACTACCTATGAGGGTCCTTATACTGTTCCTTTGCAAATTGAGGAAACCCCTTCCACTACACCATCAACTTTAGAAGCTACAATTGGAAAGAAGAAAGAACCTCAATAAGTGATGTAATGGAATCACCTGTACCCTCAAACTAAGGAAACTCCACTCTGTGAAGAAGAAAAAGTGGAATATGAAAAATATCTTGAGAGGGAAGAAGCTGGAGCAGAGGACACCAAGTTTGAAGAAGGAAGTCTTTGGAATGAGGTAGAAATGAGCGAAGTTTTAACAAGGAAGAGAAAAATGGAATATTAGAAAGTTCTCAAAGACAAGTTGTTGAAGAGCTAGCTAATGAAGAAGGGGAACAGAGAAGGAAGGATGAAGAGCTAGCTCGAGAGGAAGAGGCTATAGAAGCATAGAAGAAAGCTGATGAAGAGAAAGTGGTTGAGGAGATTTCTTATGAAAAGGAAGAACAAAAGAAGGCTGAAGAGGAGCTTGCTCATGCAAAGGAGCTAGAACAACAAAAGAGAGATGAAGAAGAGGCTCTCCAGAAGGAATTAGAGATGAAAAAGATAGAAGAAATAAAAGCTCACAATGAAAATATGGAACAAGAGAGACTACTAAAAGAGAAGGTTGAGCAGCAAAAGGATTCTTTTGAGCAAGTGGTGGAGAAATTTCCTCCTACTCCTCCCTCATCAATGCCTCTAAGCACTCAACAGGTAACAACTCATTCTATTTCTCCTACATGGTTGAAATTGAATCTAGAGAAAAGGGAACAAATTCAAGCCCAACCAGTAACTTGGGATGATATGGTGAAGGAGGTTGATAGAGTGAAACCAAAGAAGAAGCCCTGATCCATTCATTCCACAAGGCTCACTAATGATGGGGACTTGGTGGTAGACATTACAACTCTAGTGGCTAACAAAGATGACAGGGAATTGCAAGCTTTAGATTATCAAGTGAGTACTATCAATCTGGGTAAGGAGACAAGAAATCAACAAATGAACCTTATTTACATTATGGCCACAACAACAAAATCAAGGTTGATCAAGGAAAATCAAGCCAAGGATGAGCTTAAGGCTCAAGTAGGGTAGATGAGAAGGTTTTTGAAGGAACTCACTACTACTTCTGAACCACCAGCATCTATGGAAATACCTGTATTAATGAGCTAGAAGGAAGTTGCTGAGCTGAGCGAGATGAAAAGAAAGGCTCAAATGATGGATAAATGGGTTGACCTTCTTAAGAAGGAGATAGAGGAAATTTTCACTGCTGGTTCTAAGAGTTATACAAAGGTAAATGAGTTTATCAAGTCTCTAGAGAAATATACTCGGTAGCTAGGAATGAAAGAAGATAAATATGTAGAGTATATGCCAAAGCTGAGGATTTTGAAGAAGGTACCTAAGGTAGATGCAATTGAGTATGCCATTTTGGAAGATCAGGAGTTTAGTTATATTGATAAATGTATGAACATACTAATCTTTAAAACAGAGGTTCTCATGGAGCATAGAAGGATATTGCAACATGCTCCGCAAGATTTATCTGATGAGAGAAAGGTAATTAAGGGGATTTTTGTTTATGTAATTGATAAAGAGGTTTTGTCAAATCCTGATTTGATTTCTCTATAAGAAATGAAAGGGTGATGTTTAGGGTGGAATGGGTAGATGCACCCAAAGAAGAAACCTTGCAAAAAAAATTTAGTAACATGAAAGAATATTTCAAACAAGTTAAAGTAGCTAAGTAAAAGAAAGAATATTATGTTTTTGAAAAGGAATCTAGCCAACAAAGGTCAAATCTTAGATCAGTTTTTGACGAATAGTTAGCTCTAGATCAATTTTGGCAAGGCATGAATTAGATGTAGTGATTAGCAACAATGGACAACAACTCCCAGTCAGTTGGAATGAGTTGTACTCCTTCAATTTCAATAATTTTAGCAAAAAAAAGACTCAAACTCAATTGGAAGTGCCCCCTATAATTGTGGATTTGGGCCCCAATTGATGGATCATGATTTTTGAAAGGAGAAGTTAGTGTTTAATTCTTTCTATAAGATAGAAATTTCTCCTCATTGTAAAGGTCAGAAAATTGAAGTCAGATTTGTTGCCTAAGACTGGATATTTTTTATTTTCATGTACAACTTTTATGCAAATAGTGAAATTCCAGAAGTTTGTTAGTTTAATGATAATGTTGATAGACAATTGTTTTTCGTATGCCAGTAAAATTTTCTATGCATAAATGTATCTTAATTGATGAGAATCAATAGAAGATGTTGAATTCAAAACTATTTATTTAGCTATATGTGGATGCTATTTTCTTTTTGTTCATTGATCTACTTATTTTGTGATGAGCTTGTGATGTTTGTTATTGAAAATTAATTCTAAAAAAAAAGTGATGATGAATGGTTATGTATATTAAATCTACACTGTGGATAAATGTGATTGCATTAACCTTTCGTGAATTATTTTATTCTATATTTTTCAACTAATTAGGAAATACTCAATCCAAAAATAGCATGTCTGAATTTAAGGAAATATGTGTTCACGTTTTGTTGTCCCAAAGCCTTGATCTATCTTTTTCTGTTTGTTTATGTAGACATAGAAAATGTATTGATTAATGTTGCACATTTGATCCTGACTACAAGCACTGTTTCATCCTAAATCATCCCTCGACCTAACCATTTAATCAAATTCCCTTGTTTGACTAAATTCATCAATTTTCCTCCCTTAATTAATTAAATCAATCAACCTGATCTAATTATCTCTATTTAATTAAGTAATTCATTTTATTTGATTAAATCTCTAAATTCATCCTATTGAATTAAATAAATTAACATTTTTTTATTTAATCTAACTTTCACCTTCTTTAGTTAAATAAATCAAAAACATTTATTTAACTATCTCTAAATCCTTTTCTTCTCATATTTGATTTAAATAAATCCATAAAATCTAAATCAATGTCACATCATTTTAATCCTCATTAAATTAATTAATTTAATCCTAATCCATGTCCCATCCTCTAGATTTTGCAACTTGCACATGAAAATAGATTTAATTCATTTATTAAATCTCTATTTTCTCTCAAAAGGAATAAAAAATGGAATATTCCTCAAATTTGAATTCAAAATCCAAGTGGACTTTTTCCTTCCAACAAGGCATTTACTCCACCTAATAAGTCTTTTTTCCTTGATCCAAGTGGCATTTAATGCATTTTCTTCCCCTCTTGCATGTCATTTCAACAATTTCAAAATCCACCTAATTGCATTTATTGACACATTTTTCAAAACTTGCACATCCTTCATCCATTCACATGTTGACAAGTGGCATCTTGCCATTAATTGATTCTTAGTCCCACATTTCTCCATTTTGGACATCTCTTCAACTTTATTTTCTATAAATACGAGGCTTTATTCCTCATTTGATCATCCACAACTTGAGTAAACTTACTATACTCAAATCCATAGCAATCTATCATCAATTTCATCCAAGCATAGTTAGGATTTTTACAAATTTTTAACATGGAGCTCCATTGAAGTCATCACCACAAGCATGCATCTTTCATCAATCATCTTCATCACATCATTGGAGTTGGGAAAGGGCTAATTTTCACATCAAATTGACACCAATTCCCCCATGGGATCAAGAGTTTGCATTACTTTCAATAGGATTTAATCTACTTTCTTGTTCTTTTATTGTATTCTTGTTTTCATTCCTATTTTGAGTTTTGTTAATGGATTTCATGGGGAATCCTTGTTCTTACTTGCGTATGATCTTCTAATGTGGTTTTTTATATATTGTGTTTTGTAGGTATTGGGATTGGGGTTCTACATTTGGCACTAGAAGGAGGGAACTCTTGAAAATATAATCATGTTTTTGAACTAAATTTTGAGTTTTCTTTGCTGTTTTTACACCTACAGGAAACTCCGCCGCTGGAAGCTCAGTGTCGTTTTGCACCACTGAGAACTCGACGTTGACATATTACACCGCTACAAATTTCAAAACTGTGATGCTCCATACTTCCTATCCAGAATTCAAATTTTCAAACAACACCGCTAAATCTTTATGGCTCGCCGGAATCTTTTCAAAATCCAAATTGCATTGCTAACCAAAATAGCAACGCCTTCATGCTCACTGGTTTGGCTACAAAGTGACGCTGACTGGTAAGTGATGCTATACAGTACCACTAGTAATTTCAAATTGTGACGCCTTCATGGATTGCACTGCTGGAGGGAAGTAGAAAGTGAAAAATTTATTTATGACACATGTTTTTTTATCAAATTCTTGTTATTTGGTCTATTTTCTGCTTTCTTGACCTCTATTTTTGTAGAACTTAAGTAATTTTCTTGTAGGTTGGATTGATCAAAGGTGAAAAGGAAAGGAAGCATAATGACATCACTTCATAATACTAAGTGTTTTTAAATACTCTAGTGTTTGTTTAACACTCTTAGAGGATTCACTATTCCTCTTAAGGAAAAATTTGTTATCTTTCATGCTTAGGACATACTAGTTTCCTTTTGGGCCCTAAAAAGAACTCTTTAAATTCTTGTTACAAAAGGGGCTTAAAATGAACATTACGACACAAACTAGATTTTTTTTTAGGCTAATAATTGAACTAGAAAAATTCTCACACTTCATTTGGTGCTATAAAAAGGGGTCATTATTGCTTTGTTGGACTAAAAAAGAACATATGCAACTTTTCTTTATGATTTCTTACTCAAACTAACACCATTGAAAATACATATGCGCTTCTCTCACGCCTTACCGCGATCTTGAGAATCAAAGGGTTTTTTGATGGTCTTAGGTTGGGATAAAGTGATTGCCTCCACACTTCAGTTTGGGTTTAAAATTGAACAATACATTGTGCGAATGTGAGTAAACCTATTGCATGGGTTCTACCCTTGTTTCTAAATGAAGGTTGATCGAACTATGAATATGTTTACTCGCTATTGTTTATCTTAGAGGGCTTTCCTTGTGGGAAAAATTACTCACCCAAGGGAATGACCCAACCAGTAACACTCTAAAGCCAAGAGTATTTCCAGTTGGGATATAAAATTTGGTACTGAAACAAAGACCAATATCATGCGGTTGGCTCTGACGAGAAGGGAAACAATGGTCTTTCGCCAAGTTGGGTCAACTCCTACGAACGAAAAGTCTGAACTAAAACCCTTGTTGTAGAAAGGCCAAAATCCTTATCTATTTGTTGGTGCAAGAACTGTCATTCTGAAGCTGCCCCACACTTTTACAGTTTTTAGTAGAAATGGAAAGTATTCCATGGGAGTTTCATGGGTATTGATGCTTGGCTGCCACAAAAGAAGTGTTGAGCCATGGAGGGGAGCCGGTGGGGTCAAGCATCTAACCATTCACTAAAAATAAGCATAGTTGGACTTGTCCAAGTGGGGACTCAACAAATATAGTTTTTCATATCTATAGGATTTTGCTTGTTCTTGGTTACAAAACACTTTTCTTGTTCGAAATCATTTGGAAACAAACATTTAACATTGTCATCAAAACTTTAAACCCTTTAGGAAGCAAATACAATTGACCAAATTCATGTGTTATTGCTTGCCCTTATGATTTTATCCTTAGATGTTTCTAAACACTTGGATTATATCTCAAATTTCTTACTAAAGTTAATAATAGGTAACCCTTGCCTTGATTTCATCAAAGTTCCACATGATATACCTTGTGGAATGAGAAGAAGTTAAGACATTGGACATCTAGTCTAGAAAACTTAATCAAAGAAGTGTTTGTGGTAAAAAAAAAAAGTCATTAATAAAAGACTAAAAATAATTGGACCCCACACATGTGTCCCCAATGATTTCACGCAAGATCAAGAAACCAAAGGAAAAGGCACTTAGTCCAAAAGATCACCAAAAGCATCTCTCAATGCTATACGAATTCAAACAAAGACTGCTCTTTAATTTTTATAGGAAAGCCTCAAGAAATAATCTTGAATTGTACTCATTTTATTATTGTCAGAATCCCAATCTTTTATGTGAATTTGAACACCTTGTTTAGAGAAAAGCATGTTCTTCAAAACCGAGGTCTAGTAAACAAGTGTCTTTTTAGGTAAACCTAGGATCAAAATCAAACCTTCATCCATCCTTGAACATGAAACCAAAATCACCTCACCATCATCTTTTGAAAAAACTTGAAATTAGCCTCCATGCTAGGCTTTTTGGCAAAAATCAAAATCATCCAATCCTTGAAGCAAAATCCTTGAAAATCTTTGGATCAAATCATCAAATCATTTTTTTGCTAGGTATGTATAGATGCATCCTTTTGCACATGCTTAGCCAAATTATCAAACCATCTTGTTTAGTTAGGTATATGTAGATGCATCCTTCTTCATATGCTTGGTTAAATTATTATCTTGTTTGAATAGGTGTAGGTAGATGCATCCTTCTCCCTAAACATATTCAAATTATCATCCTTTGAGCAAATCTACCCCCTAGATAATCATCCAACATCTTAGGGTCCATTTTTTCATAAATCCAAAATCAAAGCAAACCAAAAATAAAGTCAAGGACAATCCAAAAAATAAAATCCAAATTCAAAACAAATCCAAAAATTCTAAAAATTCTAGCATCCCCCTCAAGATTTCTCAAAAGATCAAACATCTGCATCATCCATCTTTTGCATCATTCCCATCATATCACCTTTTGATCCTTAAAAACATGCTAAATTTTATTTTTTTCATCCTAAAAGTTAGATCAATCTAAAGAATTAGAGATTCATCTCCCATATTCTTGAAATTTGATCCCTATTTTATGGTGCAAACTAGATCTCAACACAAGAGAAACATGGAAGCCAACCAAGAAACATCCATTTCAAGTGATCTAAGCCAAAAAAAATTCGAAATTAATCGTATTGGATCAAGTAATCCTTTGAAAAACTTTTTGTCATCATCACAAAATCAACAAGAGGAAGTTCAAATGGAGGATCTAACCAATAATCCCTTTGGAATGTCACACGAGGAAATCACCGAAATGATTCAAAATTTGGAGAACCATAAGATTATCAATATCATGATGAGACTCAACCCTTCACTATACATGCTTGAATTAGCAAAACAAGGGGCTAAAATCCCCTCTGATTTTGACATAAGCACTATAGTGGAGCCATATTTTGGGTCCATGCCCCAAATCTCATATACACCCTCATATCAAAACATCACTCAAAACATCCTGCAAACCACATCATCTATTGCTCCAACTCAACCCACAGTTAACAAGGAAAGCACATTTCTTAATGCATTGGAAACACACCCCCTCATAAATAATCAGGATTTGGATGTGAACACCATCTTGGGACAAACCATCCCCCAAAATCCATCACATCCATATGTCCCTCTCACCTTTCATGATCCAAACGACCCATCATCATCATCATTCCATGCAATACCCCAAACCTATCTCCCCATAACCTCGCAAGGAGAGGGTGACATATTTGGACCAGGGGGCATTTTTGACACTACACTGTTTCCTCAAGAGATTACACCCCTCATATTTCCACCACTTCCACCATTTCCATTAATATCCACAACACCTCTTGGTTTAGGAATGCCCCCTTTACCAAACATCAATCAACAAAATTAGATCAACCCACCAAGCATCAATCAAAGTACCATATCAAATCCTCAAAGCTTGTCATTGATATCGCAACAACAAATGGAAACTACCCTGATAACACAAACCACCACCATCACATCATCAACCACCCCCCTAACATCTCAAAACATGGTCTCTCAAGGACCAAACACATCGATCGCACTATCTACCACTCAAACCCCAACCATCAACATGATAGTGCCTCTCATCACCATAACAAGCACCATTCCAAATCCACCTCCACCACCACCACCATCAATCTCCAATACATCAAGCCAATACAGTATTTCATTGCAAGCCGCTCAACAAGCTTCTTATAAAAAGGAACTCTTGCAAACTTGTACAAAAACAACAAACCATGTAATTAGTTGTTGAGCAAGCCACACAAGCTGCTCAAGCTGCCCAAGCTGCATTACAAACACAACAAGCACAAAAAACATAGCAAGTTGCACAAGCCCAAGCCTTATTGCAACAACAAAAACAAGTCGCTCAACAAGAAGCACAAGTAGTGCAAGCTGCTTAAGCTACTCAAGCTACACAATTGCACAAGCTTCCACATAGGCCCAAGTATAGGCTCAAGCTCAAGCTGAAGCCCAAGCTCAATACCAAGCCCAACAAGCTCAAGCACAAGTGCAAGCGCAAGATCAAGCACAATATCTTGCATAGCAACAAGTAGCACAACATTAAGCATATCAGCAAGCATTGAAGTAATATCAAGAACAATAGGAAACAACCTAATTAGACACCCAACAACAAGCATTTTTGGTATAACAAGTGCAACAACAAGCTCAACAACAAGCACTAATAGCACAACAACAGGAGGACCAACAACAAGTATTTTTGATACTTGGCTCAACAGAATATGCAAACACCATCTATCAACATACTAACTAATCCACCCATCCCACCAGCAAATGAACCACCTCAAAACACTTTCATCCCACCCCCTGATCCACAAAACAATGTGACAACACAAATCAGGTTGCTCTCGCAACAAGTGCTTGATCTTCAATCAGGGCGAACCATGAAAACCCCCAGTAACTTCTGCCCTTATCCATTCGATAGGAGCCTTGCAATGAAACCATTCCCAAAGGGATTTAAGATCCCCAAGTTTGAGAAGTATCGTGGGATAGGGAACCCTAAAGATCACATCAAGGAATTCCAGGTTCATTGCATGGAAGTCATGTATGATGATACTTATCTGATGCAGCTATTTCCTAGGAGTTTGGCTGGCCATGCCATGGAATGGCTCTCTCTCCTACCTACAAGCATCAAAATGTTCCAAGAAATCATAGACGCATTCATAAAAAACTACACATGCAATATCACCATGGATGTCATTCTAGAGGAACTCTCAGCTCTCAAATAAGGGAAGAATGAATCATTGCTTCAATTCTACAATGATGGTGATCCAAGGCCAATCGAAGCAAATGGTTCATGCCCAAGAAACAACAAGTGTGCACTATCATATCCAACCTTGATGGCCTCTTGGCATTCCATCTCAAATTCCAAGGGATCACCATGTATGACCAGTTGATTTCCAAGGCACTCAACATCGAATGAGCCCTTATAACACAACCTAGAGGATCAACTTCATATCCTAAACAATAGAAAAACTACCCATCTACAAGCTATAATGACAAACCTCACACATGGGAAAGAAACAAAAATGTTACCAACGATGGTGTCATTGATGCCAAAGTTTTCATCAGTACCCCTCAAAAAAACACACCCACACCAGAACAACAAATCCAAAACCATCATCAAAACAATCATCAAACTAACACAACATAGCAGCCAAACAATCAAATGATCAACAACATCAATGATCAAAGGGGACCTGCCCAGCGAAACAAGAATTCCACCAAGTGGAAGTACACCACACTTGGGGAACCACTTGAGGTCATCATGAAGAAACTAATAAACAAAAACCTCATCAAGGCTCCCACCTATGAGAATTGCTAGGAACCAAATGTCAAACCTCCTTGGTATAATGAAAATTAGCTCTATGAATTTTAGAAAATCAAAGGGCACACCACTAACAGTTGCATGAGGTTGAAGAACCTAGTCCAAGACCTCATTGATCAAAGAATCATAAATGTGGAACAACCAATAGGAAATCAAAACCTCAAAATATACACGAATCCAATGCCTAACCACAATAAAGGGAACAATATAACACTGATAAAGGGAAAGATACCTTCAAAAACTTCAATTATGTGTACAATCATGTCATTGCTTCCCTAGATGATTAATGTGCTACCATCACCATCAAAGGAGCCCATGCCAATTGTGGAGTCATCACAAGAGGTGGAAAAATTACCATTATAGGATCATCTCAGCCAAATAGAGTACTCACACCCAACCCTAGATCTGTTCCCAGTGGTTATAATGTCCTTGATCAACTCAAAAGAACCCCAACACAAATATCCATCATGGAGTTGCTAAAAATTCCATCCGCCCACAAGAAAATCCTTGAAGAAGCATTGGCTTCATCAACAGTCCCTGTAGATCTTGAGGTAGAACAATTCCAAGCTATGTTTGAAAATATCATCACCCCGAATCTCCTTACATTCTCTGACCAAGACTTTCCTGCTCAACCATCTCATAACCGTGCACTCTATTTAGAGGTCCTAGTGCAGAAAAATAAAGTCAAGTGAGTCTTGGTGGATGGAGGTGCAGGCTTGAATATTTGTTCACTTAAGCTAATAAAGAACTTGAAAATCTTAGAGGATTCTATCGACAAAGGAAAAGGTATTACAACCAAAGCATATGATGATCAAGAAAGAGTGTCCCAAGGCACAATCCCAATCCCTATTCAAGTAGGGCCAACTATCATGGAAATAACCTGTCAGATCCTGGGCCCCAACTTTCCTTATAACATTCTCTTGGGACGTCTCTGGATCCATGCAATGCAAGCAATAGCATCAACCTTCCATCAATGTGTAAAATTCACATATGAAGGATAAGAGGTCACTATCCATGGAGATCATAAACCATTCTCCTACTACAAGAACCTAGAGGCCAAATACTACAAAATACCTCAAGTACCTAAAAATGATGAAGGCCCATGAACACCATACATTAACCCAGCTACTCTCGCTTCCACTTTTGTGATAGAGACACCTGCCACTCCCACCATCCCCACCATCTCTAATATCAAAGTCATCATCCAAGATAATGGTTGTGGAAACTATATGATTCCCAAAAATGCTTTTGTGGTAGGAGAGTTACCACAATCTCCTAGATCACGAGGGCATCCGCAGTCAAATGAATCCTCCACTTCTCAAACATCCCCTGAAGAATATCCCAACTTTAGAAGTTACGGAGATCTTGGCCAAGAAGTCATAGAGGAGGATCCATCTCATCTCCTATACCAAGATAATAGACCAGCAGCTAATCGACCAATGGATGACAGAAGCAAAGGCTTGTAAATGATGCTCGCAATGGGCTATGATAGAAACTAGAAACTGGGAAAAAATAACAATGGGCTTATAATACCTATCATTCCAGAGACGTGAATGAGAAATATTGGCCTTGGATGTACCCCTCCGAGTATAACCATATGTGGCCAAAATCCCCTAGTTAGGAAATTTAGAACTCCTCAACAATCAGCAGTTGCCTTACAATTGCCTATATCCACTAGCCTACCCTTAGACAACTTTACTTTTGACATAACTAACATCTATGGTATTAGTAATGATGAGAATCCCATAACCAACCTACCTAGACTCTTTGAAGACACCACCCTTCTCATGATTAGCACCCTATCCTTTGAGTCAGACCATCAAGACCATGAAATCCATTTAGTATACCCCCAACTCATCAAACATGACCAACGAGGACCACCAATTCTTGACACATCCAAAAATGATGAAGCGCTCTTAGAATTCATGGGACTATGGGATCATATTCCTTGTGGGGATCACAAAGTGGGATTCATCATCGAGCTAGATACACAGGTCTATTATGGGGAAATGATTGAATCCCTTAGTCACAAAAGTGAGAAATTAAGAATAATATCTAGGTCCTTGAGTGAAAACCACACTATGGTACTCTCCAACTCGAAAAAATTTAAAAAAAAAGGATGCATCCAACAATGAAAACCTCTCTGAGGCACCCAAGGATGGGGGATTCAATCTTCCACTTAGAGCACTCCATCAAGAAAAATCAATAGTCCTGGCCAAAAAGTGTAATCTGGTTAACTTGGGAATAGAAGAGACACCAAACATCACCTTCTATGTAGAATCATTGTTGACAGAAGAACATGAGCTCCTAACTTCCTTTCT
This sequence comes from Sequoia sempervirens, assembly GCA_007258455.2. Taxonomy (NCBI): domain Eukaryota; kingdom Viridiplantae; phylum Streptophyta; class Pinopsida; order Cupressales; family Cupressaceae; genus Sequoia; species Sequoia sempervirens. The sequence continues at coordinate 84,296,812 of VDFB02256132.1, read as the reverse complement.
AAGAAAACGTAAAGTTAACTTCGCATGGAGCTATGAAGATATGCCCAGGATTGATCCAGAAATTGTGGTACATCACCTAGCAGTATATCCTGAAGCAAAACCTGTGAGACAAAAACTCAGGAAAATGCATCCACAAATTAATTTATTGGTCAAACTAGAACTAAAGAACCTACTTGATGCAGGATTTATTTGGCCAATTGACTATCCATAATGGGTCTCTAATCTGGTACTTGTCTCAAATCTTGATGGGGGAATTCAAATTTGCACAGACTTTAGGGACCTAAACAAAGCATGCCCAAAAGATGATTTCCCATTGCCAAATATTGACATGATTATGGACATGACAGCGGGACAAGAAATGCTTTCCTTGATGGAAAATTTCTCAAGATACAACCAGATAATGATTGCTAAAGAAGACCAACACAAAATTGCCTTCACTTGTCCATGGGGGACTTACTACTGGAATATGATGCCATTCGGCTTGAAGAATGTAGGAGCAACATACCAAAGAGCCATGACGTTAATCTTCCATGAAATAATCCAAAAAACTATGTAAGATTATGTCGATGACATACTATCCAAATCTAGAAAGAGGAAAGATCACATAGAAACCTTAAGTGTCATTTTTGACAGGCTAGAGGAATACAAGGTTTGATTAAATCCAAAGAAGTGTGTCTTTGGCGTACAATCAAGAAAGCTACTGGGTTACATAGTGTCAATGAGAGGTATTGAGGTAGACCCTGCCAAGGTAAAATAAATCCTTGAAATGGAAGCACCCAAAACATTGAAACAATTGAGAGGCCTCCAAGGCAGGCTTCAGTCCATCCAAAGGTTCATAACACAGCTGGTAGATAAAAAGAATCCATACTCTCACCTACTTCACAAGGGAGTAGCATATAAGTGGGATGACAATTGCGAGGAAGCCTTCAATAAGATCAAATAATATATGCTTACACCACTGGTCTTCATGTCACCAACCCCAAGAAAGCCATTAATTCTCTATGTGTCAGCAACATCAGCAGCTCCTAATGCTCTTCTAGCTCAGCACTATGAAAATGAGATAGAAAGGGCCATATATTACATCAACCGTACAATGGTTGGGCATGAGTTAAACTACTCATTCATTGAGAAATCATGTCTAGCAGTAGTGTTTGCTTCACAAAAATTCAGACATTACATGTTAGCACATAAAGTCAAACTGATTGCCAAAATTGATCCCCTCAAGTACCTACTATCAAAAGCAATTCTCACGGGAAGAATGGCTAAATGGGTTATGATACTATCAGAGTATGACATTGAATATGTGGAGCAGAAAGAAATTAAAGGTCAAGTCATCAAGATCAGCTTGCAGAAGCACCCATCTACTTAGAGAATCCACTAATCTCAGAGTTTCTGGATGAATCCATTTTCAACCTCAACATAGCCGACCATTGGAAACTCTACTTTGATGGCTCATATACGTAGCATGGATCAAGAGTTGACATCTTCTTCATCACCCCATAGGGGGATTGTATACCTAGATCTTACAAACTGGCATTCCCCTGCACTAACAATATTGTTGAATATGAGGCTTTAACCATAGGTCTTAGAATAGCAGTGCAGTGGCACATCATGGCCCTTAGGGTATATGGAGACTCTCAACTGATAATAAACCAAGTGAATGATGAGTATCTGACAAAGGATGATAAGCTGACTCCATACAAGAAGCTGGTAGAAAGTCTCAAGGAATCATTCATTGACATCACATTTGAATAGATTCCATGAGAAAACAACAGAGCAGCAGATGACATGGCAACCATTGGATCCTTATTGGACATCCCTCGGAGTGTCATAAAACATGAATTCTTGGTAGAGTAACTTCTCACACCTACATACGAGGTACCAAAGTTAGAATTTATATGTGAAAACGTTAGTCCTGGTGATCCTTGGTAGCATGATATTTACACCTACCTATGAATAAGAGTCCTCCCCACTGACCTACCTTCAACCTTAAAATGAACCTTTGCCAAAAAGGCATCCCAATTCATCATCCTAGGAGATACCCTGTATTGTAGGAGCATAGAAGGAACATTATTATGCTGCCTAAATGATGAGGAGGCATTGACTTCCTTAACTGAGGTGCATAACGGCATCTATGGTTCGCACTCGAGTGGAATGACCCTGGACAAGAAATTGCTGAGGATGGGGTATTATTGGCCCACTATGGAGAAAGAGGCACACGACTACGTTAGAAGGTGTCTACAATGTCAGCAACATGGGAACCTCATCCATGCTCTAGCTCAAGAGCTCCATCCCATCATTACACCATGGCCCTTTTCACAATGGGGGTTTGATCTCATTAGCAAAATAACTCCCACTTCATAAAATGGCCATAAGTTCATCATAAACACCACTGAGTACTTTACCAAGTGGGTGGAAGCCATACTAATGACCTACATAACTGGGAAACAGATATCAAAGTTCATCCTTAACTATCTCATATGTCGATATGGAATTCCCCAAGCTATTATCTCTGATAATGGGACATCATTCAAAAATTAGGATGTCCACAACCTTTGCAAAAAATTCAAAATCTAACATCGCTTCTCCACCCCATATTATCCCAAGGAAATGGCCAAGCAGAATCCACCAATAAAATCATCCTAAAGATTTTGAAAAAGACAGTCAATGACATAGGTCATGACTGGAATCTACAACTCAATCCCACCCTCTGGGCCTATTGAACTAGCATTTGCACACCCACAGGCGCCATCCCATTCTCCCTAGTCTATGGATCACAAGCCATACTACCCATTGAGATTGAGCTCCCATTACTAAGAATATCACTACAAAACCTTATCATGAATGAAGAATACCAAGTATCAAGACTGAATGAGTTGGATCTACTAGATGACCAGTGTATAGATATTGTAAATCATTTGCAAGTCTATCAAAATAAACTCAGGAGGAGCTATAACAAGAAAATTAGAAGCAAGACTTTCCAAGTTAGAGAACTGGTACTAAAGGAGAATCAGAAGAATGTCCTAAATCCAAACAACAAAGGAAAATTTGAACCCAACTGGTTAGGACCATTTTTTATCACAACAAGCTCTAGGTTCGGGGCATATTAGTTATCAACACCCGAAGGGGAACCTCTGCAAGGGCCCATGAACAACTCCCATCTCAAAAAGTTTTATACCTAATCTTTCAAGGTATAGAACCAAAAAATTCAAAAAAATTAGAAAATGTCTAGAAAAAATTGTTACCTTGATGAAAACCTGGAAAACAAGCATCTTGGTGAGGTCAAAAAATTCAAAAAAATCAGAAAAATGATTAAAAATAGTAAAGAGAAAAAGCATCCTCTAGTGAAAACCACTTTGGTGGCACTTTGGGCAAGTACCTTGGTGAAAACCTGGCAAATAGGTGCCTTGTGTAAATAAGCACTTTCCATCCACCAATATCTTCGCATCTTGTTTGGTATCATCCATCCATTACACTTCCATCGCATTCCATATCTCCATCCATCATCCATCTACATCCACACCATAGCTTGGACCTATGTTTGTGTCATGATCCCTCCTAGTACTACTCGGCCCATTCTCAAGGTCAGTTTGTCCTACCTTTATCGGAGTAGTCTATTGCACCACGCTACGGGCATGATCTCATCGCATCAGATTCATGTATATTCTTAAATTCCTAATATCAAAAAATCCAAAAACATCAGTAAATCACAAAATCAAAAAATCCAAAAGCATCAAAAATTAGAAAACCCAAAAACATTCATAAAACCAAGAAAATCCAAAAACATTCAAAACATATCAAAATCCAAAAAATAGGTCAAAAAAGTTAGTCAAAAAGTCAAAAAATGGAGTCATTTGTCGAACTACGGGTCTCTGAGCCTTGAACGTAGGAAAGGTTGATCTTTGATCACCCCCCAAGATAATTAGGTCAATCCTTTAAGAGTCTATCATAATAAACTGGCATTTCATCATGTATATCTTCATTTGTAAATCAATCAAGTCATCAGTCGAACTACGTGGTCTCTACATATATAACATAGGCAAGGCTAATCTGGTTGATCAACCCCCGAGGCCCCTAGGATAGGTCTTTAGGTCAGTCTCTTGGTAAAAATCTTAGAAAATGCCAAAACATTTGAAATTTTGAAAAATCAAAACATTTGAAAAATCTCAAAAATACCAAAAATAGCCTCAAAACACTTGAAAAAATCCATGCGTCTCATCTCGCTTTCACTCGCAATAACATCATTCACAATAAATCAATCATCATCCCCAACCTTTGGTGAAATAGTCAGAAACAAGTCTAGTAGGTTAAAAGTGAAAAAATCAAAACATCAAAGTCTCAAAGTCTAGGTTAGTACATAAGCAAGTTGGTCAGTGTCAATAGCCTATCATCCAATCAATCCCATATCAAATCATCTGATATCATCATGTCCTAGGATGCATCCTTCCTACAATGGACATCAACATCAGGCATCATCATTATTTAATCTTGGCTAGCAGTATTGAAGAACATTAGCTTGTTTGTTTACTGTATCTTTGTCTTTTTCTTTATCTTATTGTGCTCATTTCAAGGACCTCTCAATGATGTCCCCAATGAAGGGATTTAGAGAGATGGGAATGGGGAAATGATCATTATCATTTTTCTGCTATGCTTGTTGGGCGTTCTTGTAATATAACTTGGTGCATACTTGCTTTATTAGGTATGTATGGAGGGTGTTCTAGATATCTTGTTGACCACATAGGAAGGCTTTCCTTCCTATGTTTTGGTCTGAGATGTGTGAAATACCTAAAGTGCATCCTAGTAAGGTTTCTTTATGTTAGGTGTGAACAAGATACTCCTATCTGATTGTTAATTCAAAGTCCATTGCACTAGATACCACGCCATCTTGGTCCTTAATACCTGGATGCATCATATTTATGTGTGTTATCAAAAATAAGATAATTGGCCCTTTGAAAATAGCAACTCCACAGTAGATATTCATTATCATCATCATCTTTTGTCTTGTTGAAATCTCTTCTTTCTTTCATTCCTTCTCACTTTTCACACTAACAGGGTACTATGACAGTTAATCACCATCATCATTAATCCTGCATCTAAAAATCATCAACATATTGCATATCATATAGGAAAAAGTGATCATCTCATATGCATTGCATCTCCATCATCATATAATATAGATTTGTTATTCTAAACATCTCATAAATCACCACATTACAATCGTTTTTCATAAACATTACATAAATCATCCCATATCATTATAAGTGTTTAGTGCATAATTAAACGAAGCATAACAGGTATGTAAGCATTATAAACAACCCGTTGCATTAAATACATACATCTCATCCATAATCATATAAAACATCTCATAAAATCATTCATTATGCCATCACATATACATCATAAGGTCATTACTCACATATCATTTTGCATATCATAAATCATCATCTCCATACCATTTTGTATAACATATCATTTCATATATAACATCACATCACATCATTATATAACATTTTCATAAGTGCATATCATACATGGAAAATCACATACATTCATCATTTCATAACCATATATCATGATCATTGCATTCATATCATCATCACCATCATAACAGAAAAAGATATCAAAAAGGAAATCATTTCATAGCATAAATCATCATATAGATTGCATCATACACCCTCATTAAAGCATACATAAAAGGTACTGAAAGAGTAATGCACCATCATAAACATATACATCACATATCACAAATGCATATCATATATCATCATTCATTAGAGGAATAATATAGATCTGCTAGTCGCATAACCATCACATAACACATACATCATCAGAAAGAAATGCATCCATAGATAGTATATCCATCACATACATCATAATACCATAACATTATTGCATCACATAAAAATAGAACCATCCAAAAATGCATAATAAATAAATGGTACACGACATATCACATCAACATCATCATCTCATATATATCATCAAATAACTATCATAGTACAAAATAATAATCGGATCACTGTACATGTGTGTATGGGTACAAAAAGGCCCAATGGGCTATCAAAAATGAGCCCATATGGCACAAAGGAATAATGTCTCGATCAAAAAGGAGGTCCAACCCTCCTTCCTACTACCCTCACCTCTATCACCGTGACCCTTTGTAGGTCTATGCCCTGTCCTCTATGAGAAGTTTGGGACTCAAGCTACTCATGGCACAACCTAGTAATAATAAAATCTGTAATAGTCAGCCTCTTGGACAACCTCTTTGTAGGCTCGAAGAGACACTGTGTTATGAGAGGAGGAAGCTACCATACTCTCTAGCTACTATTTGCAGCCCATCTCTGCGGCTGCTGTAACTCTACAACCTACCTCTGTAAAATTTCCTAATCTCTCTCTGCATGGGCCTGGTCCCTCTCTACTGTCAAGGCTTGGACCTGGGCCTACAACTATAATATCTAGACGTCCCTTGGATCTAACTGACCCATTGGTTTTACTGGTGGAGGCTACACATGAGGCTAGTCCTCACCCCCATCTCGTGGTGGTGTGGCAACCTGATCCTGGTGCCTGTCATGTCCACCATCCTGCCCCAATCCCAGTCCTGCATATGTACATCGAAATGAGGTTGGTCCATCTGAATCTATGGTGGCTAGTCCTATACCACCTGACCTACTAGAGGACCGCCACCTCCTTGTCCTCAGCCTAACCCCTTCCCCTAGCTCTCCATTGAGCAGAGGGTGCACCTAGAATTGTTAGTCATAAAGGCACTCATAACCAATCTCTGTAGGCCTGAGTCACTCCTGGATCCGCAACCCCCTGATCATATGCCCGTGGCTAGGCTACCAACTACCTAAAGTTGTTCATTGCCTCAGAGGCAGGAATATATCTCCCCCAGACACCCTGCGATACTATGCGAGCAAAAATGGCCATGTAGTCATCATCTGGCCTATCCTAAATCTCGCCAAACTAGCAATGAACTCATCCCAACAAGTATCTCTCAATCATAGTATGCTCCTACCCCTACATAAACTGGTCCTAGTGGGCAAAGAACAGTTGTTGAACATCATCAACCCATCTGGGCCGACCAAGGTATGGGTGCCATGTGAACACCATCATCTCATCAATGACCCTCCTCCAGTGAGGGATCCCATGCTCTCCTGTGTGTGTGAAGGAAACACCACCCCTGTAATGCCACACTACTAGATCATTGGGCCCCATCAACACTGAAACAACTAGCAACAAAAGAATGGAGATATGCTCCCATGCCCACACATGAAGGAGCATGACACCTACACCAAGTGCCCTATCATCCAAGTATGTGTACTCATGTAAATCCCTGTAAAGGGAGGAAAGAAGAATGGGGCCCCATGCAAAATGAACTGGCCTATCATGAACCATCTACTCGCAGCAAAGCCCCCAACCAGGACTAAAGTACTGGCCTCATTGATCCAGGGTGACAAGATCTGAGATGATGGAAAAAATAACTAGTCAGAAGGGTGTCGTGAGCATCCTGTGGCTCTCTAACTTGATCTGGCCCTCGCAATATATAATTTCATTTGTATCCAGAACCGCATAGCAAGCATCCCGTCTGGCATCCATATCATGAATAACTTGTTGACCATGTATCAGCAGTCTAAGGATCCGCCAGAAATCCTCCAAGGTAATGGTGGCCTTGCTAGTGGGAAGATGAAAGGACAATGTCTCACTGTGCCATCTCTTGGCAAGTGCAGACATCATGTCAAGATGAGTCCACACAAGTGCTACATATGCAATGTACCATAGCCCCTTCTCATGAAGTCGGTCCTGCTCCCTATCAGTCAGATCTCACAAGTAGCCAAATATCTCCCATGATCTATGCTCACAAGAATAGAGCTCCCTTGATGCCTCCTGCATCAAGAAAGGTCACTATGTTAAAAGCATCAGGAAAAATCTATCTCGAGCATTCAAGAAACCAACCCAGCATTGCAAACTGTGAAGGTGTCACAGTTTGAAATTTGAAAAACTACGACACTGGCACCTTCAAGTCCCAAACTGCACCACGGAAGTACACTTTGCTTAAGCATTCCAAACCCTAATTCTAAAGTTCACTGTGGCGTCGGAGTTTAGAATCCAGTGCTGCATTTCACACATGCATCAGAGTTTGAAGTTTGTTCCCAAACTCCAAACTCCATCGTGACAATCCACCTTGCGATGTTGGCTTAGTTTGAACACTGAGTGGTGCAGTTTAAAATTTTGAGTGGCAGTATATAGCACCGTGCCTAGAAAACTAAGTTTGGAAGCAATAAATGTGTGCAAAAAATGAAAAAAAAATCTCAAGTAAGGATCACTTACCGGTGCCCTAGTGTCGAGAGGTCATTGGTATGTCTGGACTCGGTCGGAAATGTGCATCGGGAGTTGTCGTTGCACCATCTCGTCAAGGTATCAGGGCTCAAATCTCAAGGAATTCTAAAGGCTATGTGTGCAAATGAATTGGAAGTGGCCTTTTAAGGCCTATTTAAGCCTATTTTTTTACCTTGTTTAGCCATCCAAAAGAGGTCTAGGTCCCCTGAATGTATTTTCACTCGTCTAAAGGTCATTTTATATCATTTTTTTTCCATTTTTTGACCTCCTGGACCCCTTTTCGACCTATCGGCCACCTTGTCCTTTTTTTGGCAAGATAACCCAAAAAAATTAGAATTTTTCATCCGATCTCTCTAGGGGGCAATATATTAGCATAATTTCCCTTGCTGGGGCAGCAATGGGGCAAATTTTGAAATAAAAAAAATTGGCTTTTAATCGAGACAGTTTATTCTTTGAAACAATACAATGAGTGCACTGCTTCAAAGAGGGGAAAAATGTAGACATAGAAAATGTATTGATTAACACTGCACATTTGATCCTGACTACAAACACCATTTCATCCTAAATCATCCCTCGGTCTAACCATTTAATCAAATTCCCATGTTTGATTAAATTCATCAATTTTCCTCCCTTAATTAATTAAATCATTTATTTGATTAAGTCATTCTTTCTTGTTAATTAAATCAATCAACTTGATCTAATTATCTCTATTTAATTAAATAATTCATTTTATTTGATTAAAACTCTAAAATCATCCTATTGAATTAAATAAATTAACATTTCTTTGATTTAATCTAACTTTCACCCTTCTTTAGTTAAATAAATCAAAAACATTTATTTAACTATCTCTAAATCCTTTTCTTCTTATATTTGATTTAAATAAATCCATAAAATCTAAATCAATATGTCACATCATTTTAATCCTCATTAAATTAATTAATTTAATCCTAATCCATGTCCCATCCTCTAGATTTTGCAACTTGCACATGAAAATAGATTTAATTCATTTATTAAATCTCTATTTTCTCTCAAAAGGAATAAAAAATGGAATATTCCTCAAATTTGAATTCAAAATCCAAGTGGACTTTTTCCTTCCAACAAGGCATTTACTCCACCTAATAAGTCTTTTTTCCTTGATCCAAGTGGCATTTAATGCATTTTCTTCCCCTCTTGCATGTCATTTCAACAATTTCAAAATCCACCTAATTGCATTTATTGACACATTTTTCAAAACTTGCACATCCTTCATCCATTCACATGTTGACAAGTGGCATCTTGCCATTAGTTGATTCTTAGTCCCACATTTCTCCATTTTGGACATCTCTTCAACTTTATTTTCTATAAATACGAGGCTTTATTCCTCATTTGATCATCCACAACTTGAGTAAACTTACTATACTCAAATCCATAGCAATATATCATCAATTTCATCCAAGCATAGTTAGGATTTTTACAAATTTTTAACATGGAGCTCCATTGAAGTCATCACCACAAGCATGCATCTTTCATCAATCATCTTCATCACATCATTGGAGTTGGGAAAGGGCTAATTTTCACATCAAATTGACACCAATTCCCCCATGGGATCAAGAGTTTGCATTACTTTCAATAGGATTTAATCTACTTTCTTGTTCTTTTATTGTATTCTTGTTTTCATTCCTATTTTGAGTTTTGTTAATGGATTTCATGGGGAATCCTTGTTCTTACTTGCGTATGATCTTCTAATGTGTTTGTTTATTGTGTTTTGCAAGTATTGGGATTGGGGTTCTACAGTTTAAAACCCCCCTGTTAGAATACTTTGTAATATCCAGTTTGTACCATTTTACTAGCAAAGTCCCCTTGAATATTACATTTGCATGAATCACTAAATGATGACAACATGGTTGAGAACCAACTATCGAGACCTTGGAAGATAGGTGGTTTAAGATTAGCTATCTTTTTCAGGAGAAATAGAATAGAGATATTATGTTTAACGTTGTGTTATTTTGACCATCAATAATTAGGATAGTCTAATTCCTCATCATTAGATGGACCATTTTCTTTTCCAACATAATAACTCTTCTTGATAGATTTACTTTTATGATCCTTATGTTTATCACTTGCAAATTTGATTGGACATTTAGAATCATTATGACCTATCTTTCCATAATTGAAACACTTAAAGGGTAATTTACCTCTATATTTTTTAGTGTCATTTTTCAATCTCCTCACAAAATTTTCTTTCACCTCATCATGATCACCAAGATTTGATTCATCATCCTTGTCTACCCTGTTTGCTTTAAAGGGAGTTTATTTTTTTGTACCATCTTCACCAAACTCTCTTAATTCATAAGAAATTAAAGCACTGAACATTTGATCTCAAGAATATTGATCTAAATTCTAAGCTTCCTCAATGTTACTTCAGTTTTGGTCATTACTTCCAAACCCTTGTGTTATTTGAAAATTCTCCTAAGTAAAAGCTTTTTCAATATTTCCTTAAGTTTTATGAACTTTGGCGGACATTGCTAGGGTTATTATAACTCCTTATGTTGACATCCCTTATGAAGTCTTTGGATTTATTCCTTTGTTATGTATTCTCCTGTATTGTAGGTTTTTTATGAAGTTATCATAACCTTCCTAAATGTTGAAATCTTTGTGGGAAAATTCTAATTCTAAATATTTAAAAAAAGTTTTCAATTTGTACCAAAGGTTATATAACTTTTCAAAAGTTCGCTAGTGAAATAAAGCTAAAAAGTGAAAAGGAAAATTCTATGTATCATTGATATTCTTGATAGGTTTGGAAACCACTTTCAGTCTCCAACAGGGTTTCACAAACCTCCCCTTTTGTCAATTATATAAGTAACTTATTTAAAAGGAAAGAAAAGGCAGTAAAGTATAGAATTTTTGTAAGCACTATGAATTCCAAAGGTCTTTCTAGAATTTTTCTTAATGAGCGATGTCAATGCAAGAAATTTTTTTATTCAGCGAGTATAACCATTAAAACATAAATGTGTAGGAAAATAACATTAACATATATCATTAATGTGCAATAACAAGTTAAAATGGGAAAATACTCAGATGCAAAGAATAACACAATGCCAAAATACATAAGCTTCATATTGTATTTATATATATGGTGTTACAAAATGGCATTTGTATTTCAAAACAAGAAGTTATCGGTATATCTCTTCTAAGCATAGAGGAAAAAAATAAGGATGTTTATCCCATCTACCACCTCCTATAGGCATTCAATATGGGTAGGAAAAATCAAGTTCTCTTGCAACTACACAAAGTGGGAAAATAGCCCCATATCATTTTGTGCTAGCCCTACATGAAGAAGAGTTATCGCCTCCTTTGTAACCTCATGTTGGATTGTAGTGGCAATGCATATAACATCACCTATGAGGGTAGTTTTTGGAAATTGGCTTAGTCCTCCAATGGCAGCCCGTACCCTCATTAGATATTTGGGATGAGCCAGGTGGTCTGCTGCCCTTATACCCCAATCATGCTTCCCTGAAGTGTAGATTACATTGTATAAGAAGCATTCTAGGAGCTCTAAATTATGTACATGAACAAGATTTAGAAATTTCTCCCCAAGAATATTTTGCGGTACATCTTCCGAATCATTTTGGGTTTTGAATACTTCTCTCAATCGGTCTGCAACACCCTATGGAACGAACTATATTCTATGTCTTCAATCACAATAAAATCATTCCTTGAGGAAGCATCATTTTCAATGCTCACCATCTCTAAGAATGTAGCTTGAACTATGGAAATGAAGGTCTTTCTCACCAAATTATAGAGAAAAGGAAGCAAATCCAAGTTGAAGATTTTTTAGGACTAGGCAAACAAAAGGGCAGTGATGTGGCTCAAAAATTAAATATTGATATGAAAAACATTTATTATAAAAATTGGTTTTTCTATGAAAATTTTCAATTTTCCCCTTCATTTGGATGTTCACACACATGAAATTATGAAGATATGCATTTTTTTATTTAATTCAGGCTCTGGAAAGTGCACTATTTGCAAGTATAGTAGGCCATGCAACAGGATTATGGAAAAGAAATGTTTCACGTGATTGTCGAATCTTACCAAAGAGGCAATGTAATGATGGTTATTCCTAATCATTAATTTTCTTAGTTTATCAACTTCTTTAAGTGGGATGTTAGCTAGCAAGAAATAGACCTTCAATCCAATGACTATTATTTTAACCATTAAGATTCAAGATTGGGGTTTTCTTATAAAATTTGATCAAAATGACTCAAAGAGGGTCCAAAATTCTTTGATATACATTGTGATGTGTTGTGCAGTTTTTGCACACACGCCCCACTTGGAGTGGGGACCCTTTTTTTTTTTGGTGTCTTGACCTTTGGTTCTTTCAGATTTATCATTCTAGGGTCTTGACATGTTGGTCTTGCCCGCTTGGACCCTCCCTTGAGGTTGAAATTGAATGAAATTAGGTTTTTGGCCAGGTCCGGGTTTTCACCTGGATCCGGTATTTTCCATCGCTGGCGGATTTTTCCGGGCTCTGGTTCCTTGTCCGTTTCTGGCTGGATTCTCCGATTCTGGGTTTCTGCCTGACTTCGGGATTTTCCGGACCTGTCGGATTTTCCCGGATTCTGCCAAAATCCCGATCTTCCTGATTTCCCCGGTTTCTGCATTTCCGCGGACTTCGTGTTTCCACGCATGTTGGGATTTTCCGAAATTCCGCTTGGGGCTTGGGTTTCTGGACTTGTTAGAAATGTCTTGTCGTGCATTAATGGTTGAGGTACCTTTGCTCAGGCAGGTATAAGGTCGAATTTAGGGCATTTTCAGTTTCATTCTGACTTCCTTGCTTCCTTGATTTGCTCTGGCGATCTAGAATTTCCATTTGGAGCTTTGAGAACTGATCTTGGTTTGTTTGCGTGGGGATTTCTTGAGTTCTTGTGTCGTTATTTCATTGTTCGAACGTGTTTACCATGTGGTCGACTTTCTGATCCTGGATTCTGTTTGCTTCAATCCATGGTATGTATTCATTGCCCTTCCGTTTGCTTGCATGATGATTGAGGGTTTCTTGCCTTGGGTATCGCTGGAATTGGGTCGGCCTTTGATTTGATTTTGGATTTTGTATTTATAGAGTCGGAGTCCGTCCCGTTTTATTTTGAAACCTCATTTTCCTTGCTTTGTGAATTCCATTCGTCTGTGAGATGACGTATCTATCCTTTAGACGGGATTCTGGGTCGGAGTGCTTAATTGTTTCAGGCGCGAAATATGTTTTGTGCGAATTAGGGCTTCCTTTGGTGATTCGGCCCAGGACGAGAATTTTGTTGTGCTTGAGTGGCTTTTGCCCCGTATCATGTTGGCCTCCCGTCTTATTTGAATTAGAAGGCTTTAGGTAAATCTTTAACCGATATTTTAAAACCTTAAAGCTTGTTCTGGTTTTAATGACGGATGGTTTGATCATTCGGATTAGGGCATCTTTATTTTCATGTGGGGATTCATCCTTTGCATGCTTTCGAGGGGTCTAAATCCTTGGCATCCCGAGTCTTGTTGCTTGTCATCGGTTTTGTGATCATTCGAGATCGGGTAGGGATGATCCTGTGATCATTCGAGTTTTGGTTTGCATTCGTCATTTTTTTGGGTTTCCGAGGTCGTCGCGGAATTTCCTCGCTCCCGGATTTTCCCGGTTTGGGCTTATTCCGCGGGTTGGGGTTATTCCCGGTACATTTAAGCTATCCGCGAAAATCCGTCCCATCTGGATTTTTCCGGATTTCCTGTTTGGCTCTGTTCTTTTGATATTTCGATGATAGGATTAATGGAATGAGTGTCTAATGTTTATTTCTTGTTGCCAATAAATGCATTTGATAATTATCCTTTGATTTTCCATGCGCATTAATGATTTATTCGACTAATGATGCTTTGGTAGCAGGAATCCGTCTGGGTCAGATTTCTCCAAAATTCTGCCCCGACGGTATTTTTCTGGATTGCGCGATTTTCCCGGACTGTCTGATTTTTCTGGATCTCGATGGATTAATAATTAGCAATGGATTTTGATGGATTTACATGATTTGTGCTAACCTTTTGAATTGGAATATGAATAATAATTGGATTCTAATGACGATTTTTGGATGTGTAGGCCGAATCAAGCAAAGCTACTACTGGGAAGTCCAAAGGCGGTGCAGGGGCATCTTCGATTTCTGAGACAGAGCGGTTGAGACTGGATATGAAGAATCAGCTCCCAGAAAGCAGGGTGTCCTCCGTGTGGGCTGAGGTATCTGACACGAATGTTGGTGTCTGGTGTTATGAGGAGTTCAAGCAGAGAGCGGCTGAGAAGGAACAGTCAGCTTTGAGACAAGGAATGATGAATTCTGGATTAGTGCATGTGGCAGGGTTCCCTCCGGCGGTTCAATGCTATGAGTTAATTTTGGAATGTGCAAGACAATATGCGTTTGATACCCAGATGGTGGTCAGTACTGAGGGACGAGTCTTGGAAAACTTCAGTCCGGCTTCCATTGCGTGAACTTTCAGCATGCATGATCTTCCTTCGGTCTGTGCTTTGAACATTGACACTGCCAAGACCTATTACGAGAATGAGCCAACCAAGGCTCAGCAGATCATCAATTCATGGCTGGAGAAGCCAAAATCTCACTACTCCAAGTTTCCCAAACAGCTGCATAGGGTGAAATTCAAGTCGGACGTGTATGATGCCATCACACTGTTGAGCAAGGTGGCTGGACTGAGAACTGTAGGGGTATTGGAGAATTGGATGGTCCATGTGATCACCAAGATGAGCCAGGGGACAAACTATCACTGGACAGGACTCATTAGTGCAGAGATTGACAAGCAACTGAGAAATGTCCTGGAAGCAAAGAAGTTTAATATGTCTTCTTACATTGTGTATGTGCTGGCCTTTTCCTACCCATACAAAGGCTTGACTCCGAGGGGAACCATTGGGCAGAGCATAATCTATGAGGTTTATCCAGAGCTGCATTTGGGACATAAGGATTACAGGAGGACAAATGATGCATTCACAATGCACATTACCCGGACACTTCAAAATGCAGAACATATCAGATTATCCGATGGAGCTAGGGGACTAATCAAGAACTACGGAGCATGGTTTATCTAGTTCCCTACATTCACCTACCTCCGGATTGATGGATGTCCAGTTGCCCCTTATAGGTTGCCTTGGTATCCCACTGACCATATTGTGTTGTTGGAGGTTGTGCGCCAGATTTGCGAGTTTGATGCAGTTGTGAAGAAGGAAAAGAACAAGACAGGATTCGGAGGGGACTTCCCTCTTGGGATTGGTGTAGGGGAAGTGTGCCCATCGATTCAATCGGCTCACACTGCAGGTGAGGAGTTGGCAGCTTATGGATTCCCTTTCCATTCGAAGAGAATAAACTTTGATATCACAGGAGAGGCCCAAAGGAGGGCGACCCAGGACTATAGGCATAAAGAGGACTAAGAAGACTACTGGGTCAATATCAAGGATGACCTTGATGCACGGAAGAAGAGGTATTCCCGGCTGCCTGTAGAAGCCATTAGATAATACAATGTTAAGCTGATTCTGGATCAGCTTGATGATGATGGAAAGTTGGTTCAGGACCATGTCTATGAGCCCATAAAGGATAGGTCAGTTGCGGACATAGATTGGAATGAGCCTGAGGTGACGGAATTGGAAGACCTGATGGCTCCTGTGTTGAGATTCACCTTCTCTTGGGTCAAGCATAAAGTCTGGGAATTGGAGAATGCTAAAGTAGCTTGCACCTTTGACTTGATGGGGAATCTCAACCCCATGTCAACTTCTGAGGAATCCGGGGAAGAAGACCCCAAAGGGAAATCAGAAAAGACCTCACCATTCAAGATTAAAGTCAGAGGTCCTAAAGGGGCTGAGCCTGCAATGAAGAGGAAACCAATTGGCAAACGCAGGTGGAAGACCCTGACCATCAGCAAGTCCTCAGATGAGGAAGAAATGGAGAAGGCTGAAGAGGAGGATGCTCCTCCACCTCCCAAGAAGACAAGAACTACAAGGACACTCAAGAAGAAGGAACAGACTGCTTCGGAGGATGAACCTCCAATTGTAGATGTGGAGAGCTCCAGAGGGGAGACAACCAAGGTATATACTAGAAAATCAAGAACTCCTTCTCCTAAGGATGTGACACAGCAGAAGGACTCTCCTCCAACACAACCAGTTGACGAGCAAGACAAGCCTGTTTCCCCTCTGCTAAGTGCACCAGAACCGGAAAATCCAGAGGAACAAGGAATTAGCAGGGAGGCCGAGCAGTTCAAGGAAGGAACACTGTACAGTGAAGCGGCCGAGCTTGAGGAAGAAACAGAGGAAAGGCACACTTCTCCACTGGTGCAGTACGAGGATTCTCTGGAGAGTGAGAAAGGCCACAGATCACCTGGGCTGGAGGAGAACATACCTGCTAGGACTCCATCACCAGTGCTTCAGGAATTGGGACTTGGGCAGGCTGATCGAGGTGAGCGGAGTCCAGAGAAAGAGGATGACAAAGCAACAACTGAGGAGGAGGTCGAGGTGACAGTCGCGGAGGAAGTGAAAGTGACAGAGGATCCGGGAGAAACAAGATTAGAAGGAATCCAGACAGACCCTGTAGCTCCAGACTGGGTGGAAAAGGAAATTGCCCGGAAGAAACAAGTAATTGTTGAGGACACTCCGTTGGATTGGGATGAAATGCTGTCCCAGATCGGCAAAGGAAAGAAGAAGAAGGTCGCTAAGGTGATTTCCCGGGTAGAAAGGGATGAAGCACACAACAGGGTAGTTCACATCACCACCCCTGCAGCAGATAAAATGAGGGATGATATAACGGGCCAGGACTACAATGTCCAAACTATTAATCTCGGCCCGGCCTCCCTAGAGCAAGACATTGAGGAGTTTGAGGGGTCGAGTGCCATAATTGTTGACAGGCTGAAGAAGGAGACCCAATCCAAACGGGAGCTGAAGAGAGAAAATGAAAGATTGAGGAAATGTTTAGAAGAGGTAATGAAGCCTCTACAGTCTCTCCATCCATCCTCTTCTGCTACTCCGGGTTTTCTTCCTAGGGAGATAATCTCCGGAATTGAAAAGATGAAGGCCTCCGTTCAAGCTGCCACTGATTGGCTGATGGATGTCCAGACGAAAGGGGATAATGTTATTAAGGAGATCTTGTCTATGGGCAAGGATGCAGTCCGGGCAAAAGAACTGTTGGAACAGACCTTGTCTCAGGATAGGGGTGATGTAGATCTCCTGTTGCAGAAATCAAGGACTATCCTGGGGCATGGAAAAGAGCAGTTGGTTAAGGATGGAATCCTTCCCTCTTCTGGATTGGATGAACCATGGGAGTGGTTTGAGGCATTGCAGGTCAGACAGAAGGCATTAAAGAAGATACAAAAGCGAAGGAAATCAATTGATGGTGACCTAACATCAGTTTTTGACGGATGCATTGCCTTCTTTGAGGTAATGACAGGGAGGAAGAAGATAGCTCCCAAGTATTTGAGCCATGAGCAATTGAAGGAGTGGTGGCATGAGATTTATGCCCCAGATTCTGATGGAGCTGTCACCGCCCACTTACTTGATGATGCAGCCACATACTTGGCGGTGATGGATAGATACATGGCCGGTAAGGAAGACTGGATTAAAGTTGTCGAGCGGTCCAAGGAAGAGATAGATTCAATTAAATGTCGGCTCAGGGTTTTTCCATTGCCACCTATTGCTGAGCTGGATAGAATATTCTCGAGTGTCCAAGGGACGTCAGTGCAGAAGAAGGACAAGGGGAGTGGCAGTTAATGCTCAAGTTCGAGATTTGTGCTTCCCTATTATCATGGGGCATGCATTGGGCCAGACTTCCTTGAGGACTGTGCCTTGGCTGACTTGGATGATGGCATTAAATGTGTGCCTTAGTTTGTTTCCTTGGCCGACCTGTTTTGGCAGTTTTTATTATTTTGTAAAATGTTTGGCTGGGCCAACATGTTTTGGGGGAAATTTGATATAAATAGGCATTCTTGCCTCGTTTTAAGGGTTAGAAATTGGTTAGCTGAGCAGTAATAGAGTAAGCAAGAGCAATAGTTATATTTTCTTAGTCTTTTCTTGAAGCAAATACTGTATCAGAACGGTTGAATTGTTGCAACATTTGGTGATTAATACAATTGAAGACATTGTGGTTTTCCTGGTGAAATCCTTTGTGTTATTTCATCTCGCATGGTTCCTTTGTTCTATCTTTTAAATTGCTTGAAGATTTAGGGTTTATTACTCAGAAGTAAATTAGTTTTGGTTGGATGAATGATGTTCGTGGTGTCATATCTGGAATGTTTGTAGCTATCTCTGGTCTATATTCCCAGTAACTATCTGATTTTAGTAGGCTGGTAAAGTCAACCTGGACCGTATATTCAGTGTGCTCAAGTTCGATTGTAGATGCAAGTCTATGATTTGAAAATTTAAATACCTCAGAAGATTGCACTATTCTTGTAAGATTGCATTGTGGGTCGATCAGGAATTGGTTATTTGAGATAGGTCCATTCCACATATATGTCATTTACATTGCTTGTCCTTGCAGTAGTTCAAGTTTATTACTTCCTTGCATCCCTACCTTTTGCTGTTTCTTTAATTATTCAGTTAGATTTAGGATTCAAGATCACCATATTGTCAAATCTGATAAATTGAAAGGATACAGTTTTCTTGTAGTAAGGTCCGATTGTGATTACCAGCATTTCACATTTTATCTGAGTTGTTTTATGCATTGTTATGACCTAACACCCGAGAGACCTTGGGGTGATTTTCAGTGATTTATTATTGAAGATAACCTTTCAAGAGAGATAGGATACTATATTCTGTCTGAGTTGTTGCTGTGCAGAAAACACCATCAACATGATGTAATTGGGGGAAAATGAACATACTTTTGGTAATTGAGTTATGATTTTAGATTGCTCTAATCTTTGAATTATGAGTTATGGATATAATGTTTGTTGAATTAGTTTGTTTGCTAAAATGATAATGCAGATTTATTCTCTATGTGGGATAACTTCTCTATGATATATTCATTTATTTGTGATCATATTAGTTCTTTTATATTATATTCACTAGTCATTATTGTTTGATTATTTGAGCTTGGAATTAATGGATTCTTTAGCTCAGTCACACTAGTTTCATATTTATGAATTAGTGTTTATTTGCCTTTCTTTTCTTTTCTAGTAAAAAGTGTATTTTCAAAAAGATAGGAATAGTTAGGAGGGAGTTGTACCTTGATAATAATTTAGAGGAAAATCATAAATAAATTTTTTATCTTTCTAGAGTTGTTAGCAATATTGGTCTTTACATCATAGGTTATAGAGTTATTATTTTAATATTATAATAAAGGTCAGTTCATTTATTAACAGATTTTTGGAAACTCTACTAGGGATATATTGAGTAAGATATTTGAAGTTCATATGTGGGTTATGCATCAAGAAGGTTTTTCCACATGAAAATTTATTTCTTGTGCTAGAATTGGATCTACATTGGATGCAAGCTGAAGAGGAGGATATTGTTTCTCAATTAAAAACCCTCACTTGGAGATATAGAAGGAACAATGCAGACTACATGAGAGTGAAATATGTTTTGAAAGAGGAAGAATAATGGGCTCAATAACCACCGAGGAGGGTAGTCAAACAGCCTCCAAGACTCAAATTTGTGTATTATGATAATTTTCCTCCTCATCTAAATCAACATTTGAACCCTCCTCCTTCTCAACACCCACCTAGAAATTGACCTAGGGGTGTGACTTCTCTTTTACTCCTTAAAGGGAGTTGGTGGCTCTGAAACTTTATGGCTTTTGTTATTTCATACCCTTGGGGTAACTATGATGGACCATTAGCCCTATCCCAATATAATAATTTACCACATGGATCAAGGAAGAATTTTTTGAAATTCTTTGGAAAGAACCTTCAAGATCTTGAGGAACATATTTTGGCTATGACTATTGTGATTGGAATTTTAGGAATCCAGGAAGAATATTTTTTTGTGAGATTGTTTATTGATATCCTTATTGAAAGCGCAAGATAATGGTTTAGGGGTCTTGAGAAGGGATGTATAACTAGCTAGAATATTTTGGAAAAGAATTTTCTTGGTTGTTTTAAAGATGTAGTTAATGTCATTGTTTTTTTACGATGGTTTTTCCAAATTATAAATGAAGACAAACTCTATTCAAGATTTCATTGATCACATCAATCAGGAACTCCAACGAATTCCATCACCTAAACAATCGAGTAAGCTAATTCAATTTCATGTATTTATGCCTACTTTACACCCTGGAGTTCAGCTTATTTTAAAAAGGGATAAAATTCATGGGATTGAACAAGCACAGTCAGAGGCAATAAACATTGAGGATGATTTAGTTACTTCTAGAGTTCAGAAACAAGACTACATTAAAAAGAACCCACTTCGATCCAGAAAGCACCTAAATATAGATTTTTAAATCCTTAATATACATTAAACCAATCTTTCCCTTTCACTAAGAATACAAATCTAATAGTTTTTGGTCCTGAACACTTCTAGAATCATAAAAAGGTGAGCAAGGGAAATGAAGAAAAAATCTAAGATGCTCAAGTATACAATCAATATTCTACTAGAATAGAATGAGATCCTAGTTCATCAAGCAAAGAAGAATATTTTTCTCCTCAAGTAAGGCACAACTTTGTAATACATTCTATTTTTCCTAGTACTATTTTTGGAAAGAATACTCATGATTCTTATGGGAGATATCAGTTATCAGATTCTTTATGTAGTCTTGAATATAAAGATTTTTAGATTTGAAAGTATTAATATTTAATCTTTGGAAAAAACGAATAGAGAATATGATAATTTACACATTGAGGATAAGGCTGCCATAAGATCCATAGGTGTCAAGAAATTCAATGGTTTATAATCTGATTCAGAGGAGTGGGATACAACTCTCACCTGAGAATGGTGTTTTGAGGATAACCTACATGATGGAAAGAAAAATGAAATGAAGTGGAGAAAAAATTCAAATCCCCTATTTATTTTTTATAAATATTACAAAGCGAAGAGTAATCCTTTGTTTGAATGCTCAAAAATTAGCCTCTATAGTGATATGACATGTGAAACAGTTTGCTACAATAATGTTGATAGGAAAGAATATCACGGGGCAATGAAGAATGAAAATACATATGAGTTAAATGGTCAGGATGATTGTGGTGTGAAAAGTCATGAAGTAGAAAACATGGTTGTTATGGTTGCACAAGATGAGACTAATATGGAAAGGAAATTCATTAAATCATCCAAGTCATCAAGAAAGGATCAGAAGCCTGTCTATGAAGAAGAGTCCATTTGAAAGGTGAAATATTTAGAAGATGCATTACATGACAAGAGAAACATGGTACAATGTTTCATTCCTCAAATAAGAAGTTTATGATGAGAAGTGGTTGTTTGGAAGCATAGTGGTTGGAAACACTTTCCTCAATGAACTTGGAGCTTTATGGGAAAACCTATTTTCAACCATCTTCCAGAAACTACATGGGAACACTGGATTATCTAGGTTTGGTTCATTTTTCTCTCAACCAATTAATAGTTTTGTATGAGTATCTTACCTTCCCTTTTAGTAGGATTTATCCTACTACATAGTCTCAATTTTGGTGTGTTAGTTTTGGTTTGTGTCTGTTTTCTCTTTTTGGTTATTTTGTTTTATTTTGATCCTTTCCCTTTTCCATGACTCTATTTCCCAATGGATTAAGAACTATCCTTTGAAACACGTTACTGGGCTCCTAGCTACATCCTTATAGTCTTTGTCCGTAGACAAAGCTACTGTTACTTCTGTTTTGGTCATTACTTACAAACCCTTGTTTTATTTGAAAATTCTCCTAAGTACAGGCTTTGTCAATATTTCCTTAAGTTTTATGAACTTCGGTGGATGTCGCTAGGGTTATTATAACTCCTTCTTATGTAGAAATCCCTTATGAAGTCTTTGGCTTTCTTATTTTGTTTCATGTTCTCCTATATTTTTCAGTCTTTTGTGAAGTTATCATAACCTTCCTAAATGTCAAAAAGCTTTGTGGGAAAAGTCTAAGTTTAAATATTTTTACAAAAATTATCAGCTCGTACCAAAGGCTATATAAATTTTCAAAAGTTTGTTGGTGAATGAAAGTTAAAAAGTGAAAAGGAAAATTTTGTGTCATCAATATTCTCGATAGGTTGAAAACCATTGTCAATCTCCAAAAGGGTTTTGTAAACCTCCCCTTTTGCTGATTCTATAAGTATCTTATTTAAAAGGAAAGTGAAGATGGTAAAGTATAGAGTTTTTGTAAGCGTTGTAGATTCCAAAGGTCTTTCTATAACTTTTCTTAATGAGTAATGTCAATGCAAGAAAATGTTTTATTAAGCGTGTGCAACCATTAAAATGCATATGTGCAAGAAAATAACATATACATATATCATTATCAGGTGCAGTAATAAGTTAAAAGGGAAAATACTCATATGCAAAGAAGAACACAAAGTCGAAATACATAAGCTTCATATTATATTTATATATATATGGTGTTACAAAATGGTATTTGTGTTTCAAAACAGGAATTTATTAGTATATCTCTTCTAAACACAGAGTAAAAACATAAGGATGCATATCCCCTCTATCACCTCCTACAAGCGTTCAATTTGGGCAAGCAAAAATAGGTTCTCTTACAACCACACAAAGTGGGAAAATATCCCCATGTCATTCTATGCCAGCCCTACATGAAGAAGAGTTATCAACTCCTCTATAACCTCATGCTAGATTGTAGTGCCAATGCATATGGCATCACCTATGAGGCTGGTTTTGGGAAAATGGCTTAGTCCTCCAATGGTAGCCATACCCCTCATCAGATATTCAGGAAGAACCAGGTGCTCCATTTCCCTTATGCCCCAATCACACTTCCCTAAAGTGCAAACTACGTTGTATATGAATCATTCCAAGAGCTTTGTATTATGGACATGGACATGATTTAGAAATTTCTCCCCAAGAATCTTACACAATACATCTTCTTCCACATCATTTTGGGTTGTGAATACTTCTCTCAACCAGTCCATCAGCAACCTATGGAACAAACTACATTCTATTTCTTCAATCACAATAAAATCATTCCTTGAGGAAGCATCACTCTCAATGTTGTCCATCTCTGAGAATGTAAATCAAACTATGGAAATGAAGGTCTTTCTTATAAGAAAATATGAGACAGAAGCAAATAGAAGCATAATAATCTTACACATGATAATGTCATGCTTCACATTCATTTTCATTCAATATATATTACATATATATAGGATTTCTATTTCCTACATTTTAGGAAACTCCCTATAACTAATAGCTAAAGATATGAGTTGTTTTAACAACTCATAATACACACAAACAAACAAATCACAACCAAATAACAAATAACCTATGGGAATTGTATGATATTCCCAACACCCATAACAAACCTATCAACTTATTAGTTTATGCATCCTAATATTCCTAACACCTTTAGTGTGAACATGGGGAGATAGTACATCACAATACTTGATGACCACATTCAGTAGCTCACCTAAATATAAGGTAAGATTAGGGACATACACATCTACTCGTGACAAGCAATAGTGAAACTAGCCTCACTATGCTTACTATGATTTTATCCAAGGATAGGAACAAACACATCTACCCATGGAACCAAGGATAGGTACTAACTCATCTATCCAAGGCCTTACATCAAGTTTGGATAGGGACAAACACATCTATCCAACATAAAGGTTATGAACAAGGACAAACACATCTGCTCACAATAATTACGATTGGGGACACACACATCCAATCATAATCATGAACTTATGTGACTGTGGACAAACACTTCCAGTCACTTACACCATCTTATGAATGGGACACACACATCCATTCATAGAAAACCAAGAAGTGTGACTGGGGACATACACATCCAACCACAACATAAAATGTTTGAACACCAAGCCCTCACTATCATGTATGAAGCCACCATTATAGATCATATCCACTCAGATAACAAATGATATGAGATAGTTGTCACTATCACCTAGAAACCGATCTTGGCTTTAGTCATTTTGGCACAAATAATTTTGTCACTAATGCAATTTTGTGGCCTCATCGCTAGTGACTGATGAGAGGTCACTAAGTATCCTCCATCCTTCAGTGCCTCCATCCTCCAATTTGATTTGCTACTTAGAAAATTTGGCTTTAAAACTCAATTTTAGAATGCCCCCCTCAATGTAAACTCCTTACAATGATTGGAGAGTGTCGAGTGCCACCGATCATGCACTCCAAAAATTATTGTTTTACATCATAATTTTTAAAAAAAATATATAAATTTCCTATATTGATTCCTCCCTTTTTAGAAACACTAATGAAAAATAGGAGCCAAGACTATGGTCATACTCGATGGCCTTTGCAAGATGGCATTGCTTAGGAAGCCATAAAATTTTTCACTAAAATATGGCAGAAAGGAATCATACCCAAAGTAGTTGTATACACAACCATGTTGGAAGTGTTTGCAGGGAAGCTCAACAAAAATGACTTACTCTTTACAAACTTATACCAAATCTTCACAAGCACCTACTAATCACACCAAGACTAGTAAGATGGGAACTTGGAACCTTATCAATGAACTCGTAGGAGTCTTGACCCTAGATAAAAAGAAAGTTCTACGATTTCATATTTGTGCGGAAATGGCAATGGTTGGTTGAATTCATTTCTCAGAAGTATGATGTGAGCACATTGAAGTTGTGGAGGATCAAATTTGGTAAAACCAAATCAGATCCCCTAAGCATTTTCACACCAATCTAACAAGCCATTTCACTTTTACGTGAGCACTTAAATTAACTTACATTACAACTCATCGATTTGATATCTACCAACACTAATTCTAAAAAACATACAATAATAGACACTTAGTTACAAAATAAACTTGATAATTTTGGATTTTTCTTGACTCACCACACTTTTGATGTGCTTTCCTCCACCTTATCAATGTCTCTAACCAGAACTTGTATTGACATCATAACTAAAATTTCACTCTACTTTAGCTTTTGTGTGCCTTATTGCAACATCCTTTCGAGAATGAATATTATTGACAAATCCTTTGCATAGCTGAATGGACCTTAACATAGCACAAAGTGTTGGAATATTATTTAATTATGTAGTTAGCAGAACTGTCAGCTTAGCCCCCACGTCAGTTGATGAAGACCAACCTGCAGCCAACGAACCTGCAGCATTCAATATGGTAGGTTAATTTGAATTTGAAAAGAGGCACATGTTTTTGAGTTTGTATTAGCTATTGTAGCCTGTCAGCAATTAATGGAGTTAGGTAAATTTGAAATTTGAAAGAAGTGCTCATTTTCATGAGCCTGCTAATAGAAGAGAAAAAGGATGTATTCGTTGGAGTTAGTTTTTGGTTTTTATGCAGAATTTTTTGTATTGGAAGGTGACCCTGTAGCAGTAGATGAAAAAGGGAATGTTCAGCACAGATCAGTGACAACACCAGCACAGAGAATGTTTCAATAGACACAGCGCATTGTCAACTGCAGCTACAGGATTGTAGTAGCTTATGTATTTGAGGTGTGAGTGTAGCACCCAGGCATTGGACATCTATCCAAAATAGATTAGTTTTATTTTGTTCATGTAAATCAGAGCATATCCTTTGAGTTTTTTGTATTTTGAAGAAAGCAAGGAATATATGCAAAGTTTATTTATGTCTATTTATCGTGCTGTCACTATGCGTACTCTGTGTGCTTTCTATGTGTTTATTTTTGTCTGTCAGTCTAGTAATAGCTGCAAAGCTATGTATCAACACCCCTGTCGTCCCCAAAAAAGTGGTATCAGAGCCTTGTTTTTCTGGGTGGACAGTCAAGTTAGTAAGTTTTTTTATTGTGGGTAAAGCCCTAGGTTATCTAGGCATTGTCTAATATTCTCAAAGTTGAGAAATATGGCAGGAGGTGAGAACAAAGGTTGGCAACAACCACCTCATTTTGATGGAAAAAATTATGACATATGGGCTAAGAAGATGAGAACCATCTTAGTTGCAAATGACCTATGGGAGTTGGTCACAAGTGGGTTCAATGATATCATAGACCCAAATGCATTTGCAGCCCTTTCAAATGCACAAATAAATCAGTTGAAAGATATTAGAAGGAAGGATGCAAAAGCCCTCAGTTTGATTGAGGTAGCCTTGAGTGAGGCTATTTTCCCATGTATTGCAGTAGCAAATTACTCAAAGAAAGCTTGGGATATACTGCAAAATAGCTACAAAGGGACTGACAAAGTGAGGTTAGCTAAGTTGCAACTCTTGAGAAGAAACTTTGAGACTCTACAAATGAAGGATAATGAGTCCATTTTAGATTTCGATACCAAAGTCTCCACCCTGGTAAATCAGTTGAGATTCAATGGAGAAACAATGGAAGAGCAAAGGATTGCTGAAAAAATCCTAAGAAGTCTGCCTATTAAGTTTGATTATGTAGCAGTTGCCATTGAAGAGGAAAAAGACTTGTCTCAAATGACCATAGATGAGTTGATGGGTTCACTGCAAACCCATGAGCAGTGGTTGAACAGATCTGCTCCTTCCCTAGAGAAAGCATTCAAATCTTAGACCAATGCAAGAGGTCATGGAAGAGGAAGAAACAATAGAGGAAGAGGTCAAAGAGGCAAAGGAAGAAACAATTCTGGAAGAGGAGATTCTGACAGCACAGAGGCGACGACCAGCTCACTGTCAGTGAACCAGAAATAGAGGATGAACAGCAGTTCGAATCAAAGGAGTGACAAGAGCAATGTGCAGTGTTATTACTGTCACAAGTATGGCCATTATGCTAGTGAATGTAGGAAAAAGCAGCATGACCATGGAGGCCAAAATGCTAACATAGCAAATGATAACAAAGCTGAAAATGACAAGCAGTCACATGTTTTCATTGTTTGCAACCTTGCTGAGCATAGCAATGATGAAGTATGGTACTTGGATAGTGGATGCAGCAACCACATGAGTGGTAACAAGAGTTTCTCTACTTCCATTGACAGTAGTCTAAAAATTGAGATCAAAATGGGAAATGATGAGAAGGTTCCCGTCATTGGAAAAGGTGTAGTCAGCATCCAAACCAAGAATGGTGAGAGACAACAAATCCAAGATGTCTATTATGCCCCTGGCTTAAAACATAATATATTGAGCATTGGACAAATGGTCCAAAACGGTTACAAGATCTTGATGGAGAATGGAGAATGCAAAATATTTGATAGAGGAGGCAGCAAAAGAGTGATGGTTGCAGTGCAGATGACAAGAAATAGAATTTTTCCTCTCAGGATGCACATAGTGTTTGCGACAGGAGCAATAGACTGTCAGCAACAACATTGTTCACCGGCACTGATAGCAGTGTCAGAACAGTCGGCGGTCGAACAACAGTCTACATTCAAGATAGTCATCAAAGACCCATCCAAACTATGGAATTTAAGGTATGGGCACTTAAGCTTTTCAAGTTTAAGTTTACTATCTAGAAAAGGTATGGTTAGGGGTTTACCATCCATTGTAGAACCCGATGGCAAGTGTGAGGCTTGCATTTTAGGAAAGCAACATAGGCAACCTTTCCAATCTGGGTATTCTAGGAGAGCAAAGGAACCACTAGAGTTAGTACACTCAGATTTGTGTGGACCCATGAAAACCCCCACCTTAGGAGGAAATACATATTTCATGACTTTCATAGATGACTATAGTAGAAAAATATGGGTCTATTTCTTGAAAAA
Organism: Sequoia sempervirens; assembly: GCA_007258455.2. Taxonomy (NCBI): domain Eukaryota; kingdom Viridiplantae; phylum Streptophyta; class Pinopsida; order Cupressales; family Cupressaceae; genus Sequoia; species Sequoia sempervirens. The sequence continues at coordinate 84,268,766 of VDFB02256132.1, read as the reverse complement.
AAAATCGGAAGCCTTTGAGAAGTTTAAATGGTTTAAGGAAACAATTAAGAAAGAGAGTGGTCACTATATCAAAGCCCTTAGAACAGATAGAGGGGGAGAGTACATCTCCAATGAATTCCTTAATTTTTGTAGGAATGAGGGCATTCACAAACAATTCACAACTAGGTATACCCCATAGCAAAATGGAGTGGTGGAAAGGAAGAATAGGACCATTCAAGACATGGTGGCAAGTATGCTAAAAGCAAAAGGGTTGTCACACATATTTTGGGGAGAAGCTGTAGGAACAACAGTCTATATACTAAATAGGTGCCCCACAAAAGTTGTTTGTGATAGGATTCCACAAGAAGCATGGACAAACAACAAATGGAGTGTTGAGCACTTGAGTATTTTTGGGTGTGTAGCATGCACACTTGTCCCAAAAGAGAAGAGGCAAAAATTTGATGACAAAGGAGAAAAGTGTATCTTCATAGGCTATAGTGAAGAGTCAAAAGCCTACAAATTGTACAATCCCATCACCAAGAAAGTAGTAATCAGCAGGGATGTTATATTTATTGAGAATGAAGCATGGGATGGAATGGTGGATGACACCACAGGTATTTCAATTACAGTACCCCTTGATGATGAAGAATTTGTAGATGATAGCAACATAGGGGGAGCTCAAGAGAGAAATATCTTAGAAAGAAACCACCATAGAGCATTGGAAAATAGAAGCTTTGGTGATCTACAGCAAAACAGTAAATCTAGCAGTGTTCCGTAGAGACAGTAGTTTGGTAGCACTGAACAGAGACAGGAAACTAGCAACTCCAGAATTCAGCAGAGCAGTAGCTTCGACAGTCAGCAGTATAGTAGCTCCAAAGGTTAGAGTAGCAATAGTTTGGAAGAAAATTCGGATCCTACACTTGCATCATTGGTGCCAAGAAAAACAAGGGAGATCTATGACAACACACAGCATGCTGATTTTGATGAGAACTTGGATTTTGCACTATTCTCCTATAGTGATCCAACATACTTTGAGGAAGCGGTAAAAGAAGAGAAATGTTGTAAGGCCATGGATGAAGAGTTGGAGGCTATAGAGAGGAACCAAACATGGGAGCTGACCGAGTTACCCAAGGGTAAGCACATGATTGGAGTGAAGTGGGTCTATAAGACCAAGTGTACTGCAGAAGGGAAAATTGAAAGACACAAGGCAAGACTTGTTGTCAAAGGGTACAAATAGCAACCCGGTATTGCTTATGATGAGACATATGCACCAGTTGCAAGGCTAGAAGCAGTGTGAACAATCATTATAGTTGCAACACATCATTAGTGGAAAGTGATGCAGATGGATGTAAAGTTAGCCTTCTTAAACAGAGTGTTGAAGGAGGAAGTGTAGGTGGAGCAGCCACCTAGCTATGAAGTCCCAGGGCAAGAGGACAAAGTGTATAGGCTCCAAAAATCTCTTTATGGGCTAAAACAAGCACCTCGTGTGTGGTACAGCATAATAGATGCTTATTTGTTGAGCAATGGCTTTAGCAAGAGTAGCAGTGAGCCCACACTCTACATCAAATCAGCCGAAGGTGATATTTTAATTATTGTTTTGTATGTAGATGATTTGATCTTTACTAGTAACAGTGATAGCAGAATTGCAAATTGTAAGGAGGTGATGAAAAATGAATTTGAGATGATGGATTTAGGTTTGTTGAAGTATTTTCTTGGGATAGAAGTTCAACAAACACAGCATGGAATTTTTATTTCACAATCTAACTATGCCAAATAGATTTTAAGGAGGTTTAAAATGAATAACAACAAACCTGCCCCCACACCGATAGCAACAGGTCTAAAACTATGCAGGAATGAAAACAATAGGGAAGTGAACCCAACCCTCTACAAAAGCATGGTTGGAAGTTTGATGTATTTGACATCAACTAGGCCTGATTTAATGTATGTGGTAAGCTTGATATCTAGGTTCATGGAGGAACCTAAGGAGACCCATTGGCAAGCAGGAAAGAGGATTTTGAGGTATGTCAATGGAACAACTAGCTATGGCATTTTGTATGCAACATCAAATGAGTTTAAGTTGGATGGTTTCATGGATAGTGATTGGGCAGGAAATATGGATGATAGGAAGAGCACATCTGGCTATGTATTCAACATGGGATTGGGTGCAATCTCATGGGCATCAAAGAAATAGCTAATTGTCTCTCTCAGCACAGCAGAATCAGAATACATAGCGAAAAATGCAGCAACTGGTCAGGCTATTTGGTTGAGGAGGATCCTTGCAGATTTACAGTAATATCAAGTTGATAGTATAGTCATTCATTGTGACAATGTGTCCTCCATAGCGCTAACAAAGAATCCGGTCTTCCACGGAAGAAGTAAACACATCGAGATTCAATATCACTTCATAAGGGAGTTGGTAGAACAAGGTGAGATTGAATTGCAATATTGCAGATCTGAGTAGTAGCTCGCCGACATCTTCACCAAAGCATTGTCTAAGGATAGTTTTGAACGCCTAAGAGATAGGCTTGGCATTATAGATAGCTTCAGAGATCAACTCCAGAAGGAAGCATTAGATTGACAGCTGACCTACAAATTAAGGGGGAGTGTTGGAATATTATTTAATTCTGCAGTCAGTAGAACTATCAGCTCAGCTCCCACATCAGTTGATGAAGACCAACTTGCAGCCAATGAACCTGCAACATTCAAGATGGTAGGTTAATTTGAATTTGAAAAGAGGCACATGTTTTTGAGTTTGTATTAGTTGTTGCATCCTATCAGTAATTAATGGAGTTAGGTAAATTTGAAATTTGAAAGAAGCGCTCATTTTCATGAGCTTGCTAATAGAAGACAAAAATGATGTATTCGGTGGAGTTAGTTTTTGGTTTTTATGTAGAATTTTTTGTATTGGAAGGTGACCCTGCAACAGTAGATGAAAAAGGGAATGTTCAACACAGATCAATGACAACACCAGCACAGGGAATGTTTTAGCAGACGCAGTACGTTGTCAGTTGCAGCTACAGGATTGTAGCAGCTTAAGTATTTGAGGTGTGAGTGTAGCACCCAGGCATTGGAAATCTATCCAAAATAGATTAGTTTTATTTTGTTCATGTAAATCAGAGCATATCCTCTGATTTTTTTGTATTTTGAAGAAAGCAAGGAATATATGCATAGTTTATTTCTGTCTATTTATCTTGCTGTCACTGTGCATACTCTGTGTGCTTTCTGTGTGTTTATTTTTGTCTGTCATTCCAGTAACAACTGCAAAGCTTTGTATTAGCACCCCTGCCACCCCCAACACAAAGGAGATCCATGATCTTTCTCAAAAGCATCCTATGAACTACACCTTTGAACTTCTCCATCATTAGACACTAATGGAAAATCTAATAATAGATCTTTGTAGTTCTCTTAGTGCAACGTCCAAGCAAATTCTATGCTACTTTGTATTTGATTTCTTCCATGTATTCAATCTACTTGTGACTTATTTACTCAAGGTTTTGCAAAAAAAATTTCCAACTCTTCATGATTCTTTGCTATTGATTCTTGTATGCCATGATTCTTGATGAAGATGTGTACATAGACGATTAGGAAGAAGATGAAGCACAATGGAAACTCGGACATGCCAAATCCACAACAAAGCTTGAACCATCAAAAACTTATCCAAATGAATTAAAGAAATTTTCATTGAAAAACTTGTTGTAAGGAGGCATGCCATTCATCAATTCCATGCCATGATTCTCATTAATAAATTTTTCTCTAATAGATAGAAAATATTTTTATTGCAAGAGCTAGATCTTCATGCCATTCCTTGCTAATATAGACACTTAAATTGGATTTTTTCTTCTCAAACCTATCATCAAATCTAAAAAACCACATATTCCTTAGATCTAAGATGGCCTCATCCACATTTTTCTCTTCCACACAATCCACTTTGTAGCATATGTAACTTATATTGCTCTGATACCATATAAGAAAATATGAGAAAGAGGAAAATAGAAGCAAAATAATATTACACAAGATAATTTCGTGCTTCATATTCATTTTCTTTCAATATAGATTACATATATGTAGGATTTCTATTTCCTATAGTTTAGGAAACTCCCTATAACTACTAGCTAAAGATATGAGTTTTTAAACAACTCATAATACACAAACAAACAAATCACAACCAAATAACAAATAACCTATGGGAATGGTGTGATATTCTCAACACCCATAACAAACCTAGATCAACTCATTATTTTATGCATCCTAATATTCCTAACACCTATGTAAACACTAAATCCCAACATTTCTCACTGAATTTATAGAAAAGAAGAAGCAAATCCAAGCTAGAGATTTCTTTGGGACTAGGCAAACGAAAGGGAAATGATGTGGCTCAAAAATTAAATGCTACTGTGACAAAGATTTATTAAACAAATTGGTTTTTCTATGAAAATTTTCAATTTTCCCCTTCATCTAGATGCTCGCATACATAAAATTATGAAGATATGCATATTTTTAATTTGGGCTTTGGAAATTACGCCATTTGCAAGTATGGTAGGCCACGCGACATGATTGTGACAAGAAACATTTCGGATGATTGTCAAATCTTATCAAAGAGGTAGTGTAATGATGGTTATTCCTAATCATTAATTTTCTTATTTTATCAACTTCTTTAAGTGGGATTTTAGTTGGCAAGAAATTGTCATTTAGTCCAATGACCATATTTTTAATCACCAAGATTCAAGATTGGGGTTTTCTTGAAAATTTTGAGCAAAATGACTCTGAGAGGGTCCAAATTTCTTTGATATACACTGTGATGTAATTGGGGGAAAAGGAACATACTTTTTGTAATTGAGTTATGATTTTAGATTGCTCTAATCTTTGAATTATGAGTTATGGATATAGTGTTTATTCAATTAGTCTGTTGGCTAAAATGATAATGTAGATTTATTCTCTATGTGGGATAACTTCTCTATGCTATATTCATTTATTTATGATCATATCAATTCTTTTATATTATATTCACCAACCATTATTGTTTAGGTCTTTAAGCTTTGCGTTAATGGATTATTTAGCTCAATCGCACTAGTTTCATAATTATGAATTAGTGTTTGTTTTCCTTTCTCTATTTTCTAGTAAAAAGTGTATTTTTAAAAATATAGGATTAGTTAGGAGGGAGCTATACCTCGGTAATAATTTAGAGGAAAATCAAAAATAAAATTAGGATCTTTCTAGAGCTATTGGAAATATTGGTCTTTATATCTTGGGTTATAGAGTTATTATTTTAATAATTATAATAAAGTCTAGTTCATTTGCTAACACTCAATAACATAAAATTTAGAACTATAAGATCTAGGAAGAGTTCTCAATACCTTTATTACAAATTCACTTTCTTTTAGCTTATCACCAAGACCATTGATGGCATTAACAACTTCATCCACTCTGAGCATGTAGTTGTAATGTATTCATCTTTTGACATCCTTAGGTTTTTAAATTTGGCTTTGAAATTTTGAATTTTAACTTGCTTGACCTTATCATCTCCTTCATAAATGCTCTACAACTTCACCCATACCTCTTTAGTAGTTTTGAGACTTATCGCCTTTCCAAGTTCAGAATCAGAAAGACCATGCTCAAGATAGCATTCCTTGTTTTTATATTATTCTCATAATCCTTGACCTCATCATCACTTATCAGACCATTAGCAGGTATAGTATATCTAGTTTTGACTGACCTCTAGAATCCAATCCATAGAGAGACAATAGAGGCATCCATCCTAACTTTCTAGTAAGCATAATTCATTCCATTGAACAAAGGAGCTTTGACACCCTTCCTATGTGCCATCCGGATCTACCTCAAGCAATTAAAATTCTTTTAAGGAACCATGAATTTGATACCAATTGTTAGACACATAGAGAAACTAAGAGCCTATGAGTGAATCAAATGTACATTAAAATTATAAAACCCTGATTAATCCTTAAACCCTTATTAACTTTTAAATCCTTATTAAACATCAACAGAATGTAAACATATGAAACATAAACACATTCAACACCATACACAAGAGAACACTATATTTACATGGGAAACCATAATTAAGTAACAACCACGGTGAGGATTAGATCACATATATATGAATAGCAACATCGAAAACAATAGGCTCACTACTAGAAGGGCTCACTACCCAAAAGAGAAGAAAGGCTCATTGCTAAGGGCTCACTGCCTAAACGGACTCACTATCCAAAAGAAAGAATAATGTAAGAAGATTGTTATAAAGAGATTCACTATCTTAGAGAAACAATAAATATCTAGCATTGTAACTCTGCACCATCTGCAACCTTTGACCCACTACCTCCAACAACTTCAGACACATTAAAAAATGTAGACACCTACTCATTGCATTTGGTAGCCTTAGGAATTTAAGCTTGCATTTAGATCACCACACTTGATCACATTCACATCTTTCACACACCACACTACATCTCCAACAATTAACATTTCTTATATATCCTCCACAACCTCAAAAACCTTCTCCATGTCACCCACAATGAAATGTATGCACCTCAAATGTGCAACCACTAAATAGGTTGGAACCAAATAATTTTTTGGTGGAAATAAGTGAAGGAAAACCACACAAAGAATTAACTATGACCCAAATCTACATCGACATGGTTCACCATGCTTCCATAATCAACAAACAGTCTTCACAATTAGCACTAGCACCTAGGTCAACCAAACCTACACTAACACTAACAAGCAGCCACATGCATGCCTCTCTAGGTCTAAAAACATGTGGACCACAAATGAACACTCCACATCATCCACACAACATCCCAAAATATTCCAATATCATCAAAATATTTTGTAACACTGCCACAACCACTTGCAACTGAGAACACTATCATCTTGTGTAACCAGCAACACTGCCATAGGCATACAACTCACTAACCAACCTTGTGAAACAATTGAACACACAAAACTCCAAGGGAAGGTAGATACAACAAATATTAGCATGTTCCCAAATCCACAAGATAGGAAACCAAAACGCAAAGAAATGCATAGCAAATCCATTTCTCCTAGACAACCATCTACATAGGCAACACATTGTCAAACACAACTTCCACTGTCACACAATATAGAGCTTAAAACTTTGGATGTATCACCTCTTAACACCTTTGATCATCACATCCAAAATTCACAAGAATATCTTCAACCATGAATAAATATGGAGCACAACACTAAACACACCTCTGTCACACTACACAATCTTTTATTCAAATTTTCTCAAAAGCACTTGGAAACCAAGTGAACTAGCTACATCGGCAACACCACAAACACCTTCTCAACATATCTACAACATATTCAATAATCTCCCCATATACAATACCTTCTCAACACCACACTAGAGGGTGACATCAGTGACAATAGTAAAGGCAACATGGTGCAACACACTCACTACTGACAACACTGCAACAATCTTCTTGACCATAATGGAGGTTGACATCAATGTGACATCAAACCATAATACATCCACACTAGGGGTTGAACCAAAACTCTTTCTTATGCAACACTCTTCAATAGCTCCAACAATCTCCACTCACTAGGGGTTGACATCAATGACAACATTAATGATAAAACTGGATCAAATATCCAACAATCTAGCAAATCTCTAATAGTATATGCATGCCACCTTTCCCAAAATACTTTGAAGTACCAAAATTTGAAAAATACAAGGGGAAAGAAGATCCTATAGAACATGTCATGGAATTTAATGCAACCTATCTAGATATTGCTTATGAGCACACATGCTTGAAGCACCTTTTCCCATGTAGCCTTAGAGGACAAGCTATGGAATGGTTCACTCATCTACCTCATGGCATGAGGACTTCCAAAATGAATTATCTGACAAGTTTGTTTCACACTTCTCCTATAACATTGAACAAGAGAGATCTATAATAACCTTATGTAATGCCAAATAGAAAGATGGATAATCTTTTGCTTCACTCTTATAGAGATGGAGAAATCTTCCAAGAAAATATTCTTGCCATTGTATACCAGAAAAATAATTTGTTCAATTTTTTATGGAAAACTTAATTCATAATTGATGTTTCATATTAGATTCCATTGTTCCAACACATTTAATGAAGTCATTAAGAAGGGTATCACTATTAATAAATCCCTTATTACAAAAGAACTCATAAAGTTCTTCAAAGAGATCAACTATAATTCAAGCACGACAAATGATAAATTTAAATTTTTCTCATGAAACAAAAATTTAACAAATAATGGCACCATGGATGCAAAAATGGTAAAAAAAGGATCATCCTATTGTTAGTCTCAAATGACCTTCCACATATAGGATACAAACATCAAATAACAACCAATCACAAACTCATGAAAAATCAGCAAATGCAGTTCAAAATAACACACAACATGATCCTCCAAGGACTAACATAAATCCAAGACAAAAAGACATGCCCCTAGGGGAACCAAGTAAATCATCTTTGAAGAAGCTTCTACAAGCCAATTTTTTTCAACTTCCAAAAGTAGGACATTATGTCCCATGAACTTTCAAATTGACCTGGTGGAATGATAATGACTTATGTGATTATGACAGGACCAAGGGACATAAAAATTATACATGCTTTAAACTCAAGAACATCATTTAAGATCTTATAGAGCAAGGAGATATAGTGATTGATAATTCACTTGGATCCTCTAACATTGATCATACTATATTCAAAGACTCTCTACAAAACCATGGACAAGGGAAAGCCTCTAGTTCAAAGACTAATACCAAAGATAATTCCAACTACACCAATGTCACCTACAAATACACAATCAACCATATCCAATATGTCAACCATAATGTCTCAACTATAACCTGTGGTCTAGGGTAAAATCAAGGTTAAGGTAATAAAACGTCAAAACTAAAACCTTAAAGCCCTAAACCAACAATGAATCACAATCCAACATAAAAACATAAACATAAAGCAATATTACCTATGCCATGGTTGATTCACCTCCATTATCCTTATCCATTTTTCTTGATATGATTGATTGCCCTCATATTTTGAGTATGCAATCATAGCATAATGATAATGATAACAAAATATTGAAGATTGTAGTTGTCTCCTTTGATAGCAATAGTCTAGGTAGGTTGAAATGACAATGATAGATGCCTTTTATAAAAGTTCAGATTGGGATGAAGGGCTGAGATTAAAAGCCAATAAGACATGAAAACCAATGGCCAAGAATGAAAGTTTTAGTATGAAATAGGGTTAGGGAAAAATTAGGGCAAAGATAAGGATGAATGGCTGAGATTGAATTATAAATAATTCAATCAAGGGTGAAAATTAAATGAGAAATGAAGAGATAAGAATGACACAGATAATGAGGTTGGCACAGAAAAAGAAGTTGTTGGAGGAAATTAAATAATTAAATGAAATTATTTAATTGAGGAAGGAAAGTGAATAATTAAATAATGAAGACATTATTTAATTATAGAAGGCATGTGAAAGGTTGACTTTTCAATTGAATAATTTAATTTGATTCGAAAGTGGGAAGAAAGGACAAATTAGTAGACAATTAAATAAATAAAATTTATTTAATTTATGACAAAAAAGGCTAATGAACAATGTAATAATTGAAATAATTATTTAATTATAGACAGAAAATGACAATAATTAAATAAATAAGAATTTATTTAATTATAGAGGAAAAGGGGCATTAGTGATGTAATTAAATAAATAAAATTTAATTAATCAATCAAAATGAAGAAATAAAAGGATAGAAATGAATCAAATTAAATAATTGAAATTATTTAATTAATAGCAAAAAAGTGACATTAGACAATAATCAAATAATTAAAATTATTTAATTATTTAGGGAATAAAAGGGATAAAATAGTGTTCGCCAAATTGAGGTTTAGGACCCTTTAGCGAGTGCAGCCAATACAAAACCCTAACCCTAACCCTAAAATAGATTAGGTATAAATAGAAATTGAGTGGGAAATTAGCTCATTTGTGCATTTTCAACCTTAGAGATCAAAGAGCTTTGGAGAGACTTTCTACCAAAATGTTTCCAATTCCACATGATCCTCACCATGGATTTTGAGTCTAGACATTCAGATGGCCAGAGGGCTCGGGGGAACGGGTAAGTACATTTTTCCCACTTCATCATTTTTTTGTTTTTTCATAGATTTAGGGCTCTAAAGCTGAGCAAGCAAATGCAGTGAATGATATTCACCGCAACTGCTATCATGTGCATCACATGTGGGGGTGGTTCATTGCAACTACATGGTGCACCACAAGTGTACAAGTTAGGTTTGTTGGTGAATGTGGTGCAACGCAACAGTAAAGTGTGTCTCATTTGCTTCTACACCACATATGTGTTTGAGAGTGACACAAATGCTAATGCAAGATGCATGTGCATGAGTGTATGACGCAAGTGAAAAATGGCATGCAAGTGTTGAGGGGTTGATCACATGTGACCCAAGCAACACATATGCTAAGGCATGTGATGCAAGTGAAATAATGCAACACATATGAAAATGTGTGATGCATGTGTTAAGCAAAGTGACACAATTTCCTATTTAAAAATTTTCCCCAGTTTAGGATGAAATTTTTTGTGCAATTTGAGTCCAATAGTTTTGAATAGGGTTTTGGATTGATTCAATGACTTTTACTTGTGACCATAGGTTATACTTTCCCTAATTTACGCACAAGATTCATGGCCATAGACATTCAAGTTGCGAGATAAGTTGTCTAACACTAAGAAGCATCAGCTGATGCACCTTCATTTGTACTATGTGACATACATGCTTTTCATTAGGGAAAATAGGGGATTAATGATTGCACTCATTGAGAGATGGCTTTTAAAGACTTTCTCCTTCCACTTTCTGACTGGGGAGGTGACAGTGACGGTCAAGATGTCTACCGGATTTTGAGGTTGTTGATTCGTGGAGAGCAGGTGAGGTATGATCCAGAGCAGGGATATCAAGCCATTGAGGCCATGTACGAGCATGAGGACATCATTGAGTTAGTCATCAAGCAGCATGAGATTAGGTGGGAGTGGCTAGTGGAGCAATACAAGAGATGGGACTGCATTTTGTGCACATTGATCATCAGGATCATCATTATGGACCGTAAAGGCCATGGATTTCTAGTTGGATGGGGTGAGGTGCTCATGTGGATGATGTCTATGGGTATAGTCTATGCATGGAGGAACTTCCTACTAGCTATGTTATATTTTCAATTGCATGACATTTCCCAAGTTTACGATTAGTTGATGAGCTATGGGGTGACACTATTGATGGTACGGGCATAGGAGCACATTGTCATGTTCCATCCACTAGTGGGAAAGTAGTTAGGTGATGGGGTGTCATATGTCTATATGTATGGAAGAGTTGTGATTCAGACCCATGTCAAGGATGTGGGATATTGGCGACATGGCATTGATTTTCTTGCAAGCTTTATATGGATGCCTTACAAAGACTTTCAACAATGGCCGAATGAGGGTGAGCACCTACCATGGTGCAAAAAGATGAGGTTCTTGATTGGATGGATATTCCAATCCCAACACATAATAGAGATGTACTTTCCAGAGTGAGTACTAAGGCAGTTTGGGGAGACCCAAGATGTGCCAAGGGGGATGGAAAATTTTGCATGGTCATCACGCAAGGTACAACCATGTAGACAAACGATACTAGTAGCAGTGGCAGAGCAGGGGATAGATGCACATCAACTTGTATAGTGGGGATGGAGAGATGGTGATGCAAATGTAGGCACCACAGAAGATTATGATGCATGGTGGGCCACTCATAGGGCTGATTCCTACACCGATCTAGATCAGCCAGCACCAATAGAGCACCGAGGCAAGGGCCCACAAGGCCAATTCAAAGGTCAAGGATAGAGAGGAGATTTGGGATGAGGAGATGGAGGAAGAGGAGATGACAGTGGTGATGGATGGGGAGGGAGAGGAGGTCAATCCCAACAAGGGAGGGTGAGGGTATAGTGAGTTGTGAGACCTCTCTTACTGATCAAGGAGGAGGGGGAGCATGAGGAGGAGGAGCATGAGGAGGAGTGATAGGATGAGGAGCCACCAGTAGATGTTGGTTAGCATGATGTGGCCATGGAGGAGGAAGATATGGAGGAGTGACAAGAGGAGGAGGAGGAGAGGTAGAAGGAGGAGGATATCTCTAGGGTAGAGTGAGTCCTTTAAGAGAGGATTGTCATGGGCGTAGATGTTGGAGAGGGATTAGAAGAGGTGCCTATCAAAGGTGGGGATGACCTAGTGTATTAGAGGATATTGGACTTATTGGCCCGATTGGATGTAGCGACAACCCAGATACAATAATTGGAGGCAGAGGTGGGAGCATTGAGGATAGAAAGGGATGCACTAAGGATAGAGAGGGATGTAGCAGTGGTTGGGTAGCAGCAGGCCAATCAGTAGGTGGTGGACTTCATAGCTACTCTTAGTGGGTCGAATATAAACATGGTTAGAGAGATCTATAGATCTGACAAGAGAGAGTAGTATTATAGGGATCTATACAAGAGGGAATTTCTACCCAAGAGGAGAGATCCAAGCACTACAGAGGCTTTGAGAAGTGGTAGATCACACAACAAATGGTCATAGAGAAATGGCAGTGTTTCAGGGATGAGACAATCGTCTCCATATGAGTAACCTCCATCTAAACACAGGTCATCAGGGTCTCCACATCAAGAGGACAGAAAACCATCACCATGAACATCACCCTCTGAGGATTAGGGTAGCTCTAGCTAGATCTCATTTTGATATTGTAGAAAGACACTTATATTTTTTATCATCGAGCCTACGAGCTCTATTTTTTGGGGACATCTTGACTTTGTGTTATGACACTTTTGAGATATATATATATATGCAATACATGATTTTGGTGGTGAGTATATGATATGCATTCCTATGTTTTATAGGTAAGTTTCATGTGATGGATGATTATACTTTCGTGATGGCTATGCATTCTATATGATTATGTGATGATTCTATATGTTGATGCACTATGGATGAATTAATATATGTTTGATGCTTATATATGATTCCTAGATGTTAGATGGATGCATTTTATTTTATTATGTTATGGATATGATGCGATGATTATGAATGTCATGTATATTCCTTATGATGTATGTTTAATGGATTATGGATGCAAAATGATATAATATGATATGCAGTGTCTATATTTATGCCATGTGATTCTTATTGTGAATTATGAATTTGATGTTTATGCTGCCAATGCGAATGTATTATGGGTCATGTATGCAATGCTATGTGATGTTTATAGGATGCAAATGAAATGTATATATAATGTTATAATGGATTATGATTATAGGATGATGTCGGTGTAATGATATGGAAAAAATGATGCAATGTATGATGACCTAAAAATATGCATATGCAATGATTATGTTTAAATGTATGTGATAAAATGTATGTAATGTTAATGTTGTATGAATGTAAAATGATATGAGATGATTATGATGTTGGATGTCTATATGAAATGCATGTATTCTATCTATATTTTTGTATTTTCTAATGCAATATGTATGAACTATATGATGATGCCTATTATGATGATGTCTATATGCTACTAACATGATTATGTATGTAGGATTTTTTTGTGTGTCACAAGACGCCATCAAGATGTGGACAGAAGAAATGTTAGCATGGAGGACATGGACATTAGCATGGCATTAGTAGAGACAATGAGAAATCAATATTTTTATATGCTATGCTTTGCATTTAATCATCATTAGTTAGTAAAATATGACAAATGGACAATAAACACCTTGATAGGACATAGACCAAGGTGTGAAAAGTTATCCACTTGCGAAAATAGAAAATTGACAAACAAGGAATGCTCCAACTCATACTAAGGGAAAATTTTCCCCTGTCTTTTTTCCAAGACAACCCACAAGAAATAGTCAAAGAAAAGACGATTCATGATTCATGATTGCTCCTCTAAATCCTTCATGGGACATTCTTGAGGTAGCTAGTAATATGACCTAAAAGAAAAATAAAAAAGATAAGACAAATTAGGCCAACAAAGTCAACCATTTAGATTGTTTGCCAATATCTTATTTCCAAAGTTTGTTTGATTGACTAAGCAATTGACAATTGATTGTTTGACAATGCCTGGTTTCAAGAGAGGAAACATGCCATATAAGACGTCAAGTATGGTTTTGGTAATGTAACCACCTGTATAAGGTGAATTAAAAAGTTTTATAAATGCCAATGTCTGATCCGAGGAAGGACACATCTTGTATAAGACAAATGTGTGACTGATTTGATGTCTGATATTGATTTGACGTTTGACTAATTTGACTTGGAGATTTTGATGAATAGTTTATCTATTGATTCATGACTTATTGAGGTTTGTTTGACTTATTATGACTGACTTGACAAACCCTAAAGGACCGACCTAGGGCCTTGGGGGCTCATCAACTAATAGCCTTTCTTGTGTAGCAATGCGTAGAGACCTCGTAGTTTGACATGACTTTGAATTTTTCTTATTGACTAAGGACTAACTTTTGATTGACTTTGTTCAAAAAACCCTAAAGGATGAATGTAGTGCATCGAGGGCTCATCGAGTAATGGTTTTTCCTATGTTATACATGTAGAGGCATCATAGTTCAAATGGACTTAAACTGACATGACTAATTTTGACTTTACTTTGGAATTTTTGAAGGTTATTTGGATGTTTTTGGGTTTTGACATGTTTTGATTTTTTTTGGATTCTTGAGGTTTTATGATATTTTTTGGGAATATTTGTTTTTTTTATTGTCTTTTTGGGAATATTTGATTTTTGTATTTTGGGGAATATTCAATTTTTTATCTTTTGGGAATATTAAATGATTTATTTTTCTTTTGGGAATTTGTGTCTTTTTGGGAATATTGATTTTCTTTGTCTTTTTGGGAATATTTGATTTTTGTCTTTTTGGGAATATTTGAATTTTTGTCTTTTGGAATATTTGATTTATTTGTCTTTTTGGGAATATTTGATTTTTTTCTTTTTTGGGAATATTTGATTTTTTTCCTTTTGGGAATATTTGAATTTTTTGTCTTTTTGGGAATATTTTTTATATTTTGTCTTTTTTGGAATATTTATTTTTTTGTCTTTTTCATGTAGTGACCTCCAATAGCAAGTGTAGAATCCAATTGAGATGTAGGCTAAGTACTTTCCCCAGTCGAGTATAGGACCAATTTATTAAGGGTGGAATAGAATAAGTTTATTGCAAGTAGATATGGAAGGTGAAAAGACGCATAATGTCAATCATTCCAAGTTATGGGAAGGATAACAAAGCATTATTATGGATGTCATGAAAAAGTATGAAGGTGAAGTATGAGGAATGGATAGTGGAAATCAAATAGAATGATGGTAGATGATGGAGCAAAGATTGACTACACATGGTTCTTGTTTTTTAGGTTTTCACCATGGTACTTATCCAAAGCGCCACCAAAGTGGTTTTCACTATTGGACAAACTATTTCTCTTTACTATTTTTTTGATGTCACCAAGACACCTATTTTCCAGGTTTTCATCAAGGTAACAATTTTTTTTCTAATTCTTTCGTATTTTTCAGGTTATGACATGGCTTGTTGAAGCTAAGTGTATAGTTTGTGCAAGTGAAAACTATTGATAGCTTCTGAAAAAGGTTCCCCTTCAGGAGTTGAAAGTTGATATGCTCTTGATCCATTAATTGTCATGATGATATAGGGACCCAACCAATTAGGTTCAAACTTGGATGACCATATTGGATGAAAGAATCTGATCTAAATGAGGGATGTGAGTGACAGATATGAAGGGAAATAGATGTGGCAAACAAAGGAGGCAATGGTATGATCTCCAATGTGCACACTACATAGGCCATCAGGCTTCACCTGAAAAGGAGTTTGGGTGACCAATGAGTTATAGTACGTCAAGGGTTTATAGTCAAAGGTCCATCGAAGAACATTGATAATGGAGGTAGAGTGATATCATGGATGTGTGAATATGGATGGATTTGGTGGATTGAGTGAAAGTGATGAGGATGGATACTTTGGATCAAAAATCTCTTCTTTTGTCATGTTATTTTAATAAATGCCCCAGTGATTATTGATGAAGAGGCATAATTAGAGATCAACTCTCTGACTTTCATTCTTCACTTGAATTTTTGTCTTTGATTTGTATAATAGTTTTTTACTTCAACTATAAGACTTATCTTGATCTTTTTTTCCTTGTATTATATATTTTGATTCTAGATATCCTTTTAAAGAAGGAACTTTTGCCTTTGATTCTTGAGCTTGATCATTGTTATTTTCAACGTGTTGATCCATGTCTATGAGATGGGTGGATGTGATCAAAATAGATGAGATAGATGAGGTGAGTGAAATGATAGAAGTGTGTGGTTCATGGAAGAGATTAGCAATGCACTCAATGAATTCTTCAAGACTATCATTTTTGACACTATTAACGTTGAAGGAAGCTTGCACATCCTTAACAAGTTGGAAAGAAGGCTTAGTAGAGGCAACCGTAGGTGATGCATACCCTAACCCAGGATGGTAGGAATGAAAGGATGGTGGTTTTGAAGATGGAGTGATAGAAAAGAGTCATGGGATGGAGGCGGATGATCGTGAATAGGGTCGTGAGCATATATGGAAAAGATAGAGGTGTCATCAAGATCCCAAAAAGTTTCAATCTATACACAGCCATCTATTTGCATTTTTTTTAAGTTGACTTAACATCATTCTTGGAAGCAGTATTAACATTTTCACCTGTGGATGACTTTTCAACACAAGATGAACTACCCATATGATACTCTCCACATCCCATGTCATGGACCTGTACTTTGGTGTTGGAAAGTGTGATAAATGAATTAGATGACTTGACCAAGGAAGATGGATCAATGTAATGTGATGAGGTGGAGGACAAAGCTTCATGGTTGACATGCACTTGGAATTCAATAGTCCCTCTCAGATTATTGCAATATTGAAAAGGGTTAGGATTTCCAGTTATTGTAATATCAATGCCATTATGGGGGAACTTTAAGTATTGATGGTAGGTCGATGGAACGGCTTTCATGTCATGGATCCATGGTTGGCTAAGGAGGAGATTGTATGGGAGGTCTAGGTCCAATACTTAGAATGTGGTATCCAATGTTGCAGGCACAATTCTAATTGGTATGATTATGACACCTTTGGAAGAACACTCTTCATCATCATAGGATTTTATGATAATGATCATTGTCATGTCCACACAATCTTTAGAGAAGCCTAATGCCTTAACCAATTTTAGGGTACAAATATTTAATCTTGCTCCACCGTCTACCAAGACTCATCTAATTTTATGTTTATGAACAAAGACTTCTAGGTGCAAGGTATTGTTGTGTGGACTTTTGAGAGGAATAGTCTTGATCTGAAAAGGTGATTTGGTGAGTGTTGGATAGTATCCCATCATCTCCTAGAAGTGATTGACATCAAGTTCAGTTGGGATGGAGGTGTCTTGTAAAGCTTTGTCAAGGAAAACTCTATGCTTGGGAGAGATACGCAAAAACTCAAGGATGGATATTTGAGCAGATGTCTTCCCAAAATGGTCTAATAGATTATATTGAGAATTTGGTTGTTTTTTAGGGGAAGCACCTTGTACAATCACCTTGGTCCATCATGTGTTGACTATAGATTCTAGCAGCTTTTTAATGGTAATGGTTTTAACATGGTCATTTATGGCTCGGATATGATTTATGGTAGTGTGGTCAAAAGCACCATTGGTATAGTTGGCATTGTTATTGGTTTTTGAACCTAAACTATAAGGTTTTCCCATCCCATGGTCATGCAATGGATTCTTAAAGATTGTATGATCCTTATTAGAGGTTGGTTGTTGATAGTCAATTTCTATGACACCATTTTCAATTAGGTCCTGGATGATGTTTTTAAGTTGTTTACATGATGAAGTTGAGTGTCTTTTAACTTGGTGATAATCACAAAAGGAATTGTCATCCCACCATGAACGTTTAAATTTCCATGGATCATAAGGTTTTGCATCAAGAATTTGTATGACTTTTGACTGCAAGAGCTATTTGAGGACTGACTCAATTGGTTCCCCTAAGGGAGTGTACTTGTCTCTTGTGGGAAACATATTTTGAGGTCTTTGTTCTTGAGTGTTTTGAAGGGAAATTACTATTTGTTAAGGGACACACAGTGGATTTTTTGATGTGGTAGGTCCTTTGAGTGTGATTGCAGGACTGGTGTGTATTGCCTTTTGTGTGAGGGGGAAAATTGTAAGTATAAATGAGATAATTCCATTGAATAGAAACTAATCTAAATCAAAAACAACAATCAAGATTCATTCCTTCACTCATGAAATGAAGTTTTCTAGTTTATTGAAAAAAAAAATGAAATCCTACTATATCAAAATGAATTCAAAAATAAAGGAAAGGTTACCATCCCATGTCAGAGTGTGTTCACGAAGATGTGTTGGGTTTTTCATATCAATGTGAAGCCTCCATTTTTGTGTGTGAGAGCTTGAAGAAAGATGTGTGTTTTGATTGAAGATATGTTGAAGCTTTTTCAATGTCGATTAGGATCTCGAAAGTACTTCATCATGCAAAATAGGTTGATTATTTGATCCATTTTGTGAGGAAAGAGGTTTTTTTTATAGAATTTGTGATTTCAAATTAACACTTTGGATCACGTAGTATAATATCTTGATCGATAGTAAAAATATGTTGAGAGGATTTAGATGGGCATAATCTATGCAAATAGATTACGTAATTAGTGTGATTGAATAATAGATTGACCTATCAGGAATATAGAATGATCAATCAGGAAATAGTGAGAAGTTAGTGGTTCGTGATTTACTCAATCAAGAAAGTGGGTGAGGATAATTAATTAATTCATTTAGTTAATTAGTTCTTTTTAGAGTTGAACGTGCAAATCAATTTTGACTTTTGCAAAAAAAGTTGCATTTCTTTGATTTTATTTTTGATGATGTTTTTTAAATAGTTTATTTGTTTATTCAAATTTGGAGGGAAAATGACATAATTAAATTATTATGTTTTAATAATTTAATCAACTTAGGGGAATAAAGTGAATTAGTGACATAATTAAATAATTGGCATTATTGAATTAATATAGGGGAATAAAGTGAAGATTAGGACTTTATTAAATAAATGTAATTTATTTAATCGGTTGAATTTGATGAAAAAGTGAATTAATTAAATAATGTCATATTATGCAATTAATAGTTGAATTTAGGATTTTTGATGGTTTTAATGTGAAATGTAGTGATATTCGATGATAATGATGTTGATGATGTGAAAATGTTATTTAAAGTGTGTGATAAGTGTTAGGTCAATTTTACATGTCTACATTTTTCCCCTCTTTGAGATAAAGTAATGGTTGCTTTGTTTCAAAGATTCGATGTTTAGATCAAGTTTTGAAAAAAATTATGTTCCCCAATGGTCAATGGAATGATGGTAGGACTCTGGGCTACTGCCTCAAGAGGTTGGCCGAAAATTGTGCTTTTGAGGTCTAGCTCACAACATTGTTCTTTTTTAATTCAGATGCATACATAGCAAAAAATTAAGGCTATAGGTCTTTTGTTGCTCATTCAAATGTTCTCAGGAGGTCCTAATTTTATCCTAAGAATGTTTCATAAGTAAAAATTAGGGTTTTAGAGGGTTAAAATAGGTAATTAGGGGTCTAATTACCTCATTTACATTTTGATCCTATAGTGATTTCTTTCCTCTTGTTTTCTCGTTTTGTTAGTTGTCGCGGAGCTATGTCGAGGATTCAGGGAGCCCCACATCGTGCAAACTTGGTTTGAGAGTTTAGATGACCTCCAGACGTTGTTACCCCAGTATGTACTTTCTCAATTTTCATTTTTTGTCTTTCCCTATTTTCATAATTAATGGAAGAAGTCAACTTAGTCAAAAGTGCTAGATTGAGGATTCAAGCACTTTTGCATTGGTTTGGGCACTTTTTATTCTGTATTTTGGTCGCTTTTGACATTTTTCATCACTTTTTCTCTCTTTTGGTGATTTTAACGTACTTTTGCACATTTTTTTTAGCACTTGCTCCATTTTTGTGCTTCATATTACTTTTCAGAGTTTTGGTCGCTCATGTGATAATTTTTTTCCTTTGCAAAATCTCTTTCCTTTTGGCTTTTGCACTCTTGAAAAGTTTCATTGCTTTTTCCTTTTTTCATTGATTTTGACAGAAGTTTTTCCCTTTTGACTTTTTGGAACCCTAAATCTATTTTTTCATCATTTTTAGGTTTGTTTTTCATTTTGAGATTAAATCCTTAACATCGAGTGTTGAATGATTGTAGCTGTTCCTCAATCCACTCCAATCGAGGGAGAGATGACTGCGAGATCTATTTTATTTTATCATGGTTTTTAATGCTTTGGAATGATATTTTCTAGATGAAGTTAGGCTATGTCACATTTCTTATATGCTGACCATCTGATGCCATAGCACGATGATGACTGGACTCATAGGGAAGTGGCACTCAGAGACCTCTTCATTTTATTTTCCTATAGGGGATGCCACTATTACTCTTAAGATTGTGTGGAGGATCCTTCTCATTCCTATTCATGGTGAGCTTGTTACATACTTCATTCAATGGGGTAACCATGCTATGTGTCGCATTCTTGACGTGAGACGTCCGAAGGTTCGACAGTCAGAGATAACTTTAGCAGATTTTATTGGTAGTGTTGATCTCGTTTCTCTTGTCCTTTGTGGTTTGGTGTTGGGGCTTGTTGTTCCTTATAGGAGAGGTCATCAATTTCCTATGGGATGGGGTATACGCATCGATCATATATTTGAGCATGTGACTAGATATGCATGGGGTCCATGTATTCTTTTCCACCTATACAAAGACATGCATGAGGT
The DNA here is from genome assembly GCA_007258455.2 of Sequoia sempervirens. Lineage (NCBI taxonomy): Eukaryota > Viridiplantae > Streptophyta > Pinopsida > Cupressales > Cupressaceae > Sequoia > Sequoia sempervirens. The sequence goes on along the minus strand of VDFB02256132.1, from coordinate 84,247,902 downwards.
TGTTTATCATGGTGGAAAATCTATTTCTATCAATGTTTCTCTTCTGCATGTATAGGCCTAGGAGCATATCTCAGTCATGCATCCTGATGGTATATTGGATCGTACCATTGAGGATTCATACTCTTATCGCTATGGAGATTTTTTGCATTACACATTGTCTAGATAGGTTCCCTACTGGTGTTGTTTATTCGATGACATGCTAGGTTTCATATGGAGACCCTATATGGACTGTGAGGCATGGCTGAATGATCAGGAGAATTTGGTATACGGTAGGTAGACTAGATGGTTGATCGGTTGCTCACACTCTCTTTTGGAGAGATATCTTCTTGATAGGGTTTGTAGGCAGTTTGGAGAGACAGGGTCGCTCTTTGGATACTTATGAGGCTTGCTTTGGTCAGACCACCAGAGAGGTCTATGTCTAGGGTTTGCAGGTTGATCGAGATGTTGGGGTTAGCTAATGGGCTTAGCAGATCTAGGTACTACTCCTGATTATGATCAGTGGCGGGCACTACATGTTCCTTTGAGATTCACAAATCATGGTGGTAATCACATAGTGGGTAGGGCAGGCATCATAGGTTGTCGAGGTGAGAGACAACCCCTAGAGGCTTTAGCAAATCAGCTTTGTAGGGCTCAACAGGATGGTGCCTAGAGTGATTAGGGTGATCAAATATAGTAGGATTAGGGGTAGGTTCCAGGCCCCCATCCACAACCTAGGGATGGAGGTGCATAGTTATTATAGATGACAACCACGATAGATGCCAAGATATTACAGTGACAAGTCATAGAGGAAAAAATTGTCACTCTCACTATAGAGTGAGATGGTTTCAAGGTGGAACAAGACATAGAGATTGGTGTCATCTCATTGCCAAGACATAGTTGCAAGATATTATTACTGAGAGGGATAGTCTAAGGGCAGAGTGTGACAGTCTTCGCACTGATTAGATTAGTTGTAGAGATCTACACATTACCATACTTTGTATGATGCCTTTTTTCCTCAAGCACAGTGATGACCATGGTTTGGAGAGACAAGTACTACTACTACTATTATGTTAGATGATCAGTCCATTACATAGACAGATATTGATGTGCAACCTGATCCTTAGAGTCCTCCCCCTCTGGTCAGGCAGTGGCATATTTCTACTTGATCTTTTATGATATTGTTATTCAGAGACTTATATTGTAGACATGATTATATATATATATATATATATATATATATTCATTGTCCTAACTAAGGCATCATATATATGTATATTTTTGTATTATCCTATCTCACTTATTTCATTAATGATGATGTACTATGAAATTTTCCTTTTTTGATGATGATATATATGAGATATATATGCTTCAATTCAGCGCCATTATGTGTTATGTGATGATTATGGGTGATGATGTGATGATGTATGTTTATATTTTTTTTTATGCTTTTCTAATGTATGCATATTCTGTGAATGGATGGATTGATCATATTTTATTTTATATGGTGTTTTATTATGTATATGATGAATGGTGATATATGATGGATGTATTCCCTATACATAATAGATTATGTTTTCATTACTTTATTATCATCATGATATGTACTAACGACATTTTTGATGTAGGATGGATGTGGTACTAATGATATTGTGATGTAGGATGAATGTTAGTTAGAAGAAATATTTGATGATGGATAGAAATGTGATGTTGTTAGTTGTTTATGAGTTGCTTCTCTTTGCTTGGAGGCTTCACATTTTTAAGAATCCTATTTGATGTAGCAAAAAAATACGATGTACCAGGGTATTAATGACCAAGGTGACTTTGTATCCATTGCATGGACTTTGACTCAACATACAAATAATTTTCTTTCCCATACCAAAAATGCAGAAACTCTGTTTAAAATATATGGTTGAGTTGTGTTAAAACCTTGCAGACCAGTTACACGAAGAGGTATAGAATACCTAACATACACCAACTACATGAACTGTTTCAAAACAACTTCCATGCACTCAATAAAGCAAGTATTCACCACAGTATTATTATAAAAACATATTACAAATAACAAAATGAAATGACTCACAATTTCCCCCATTCCTTCTTCTCTAAATCTTTATGGACATCCTCAAGAGATCCTGGGAATGATTCACTAAAATAAATCATAAAGATAAGACTATAAAAAGATAAAATAAAGTTTTTGTATCACTTGTCATATCTATTTGGGGTGGGATATTATATGGTGTTGATCATGTTTATCTTAGGAACGGATCTGTTAAGGCGCATATCTCAGGATGTTGTCGATGACTTGTCAAAAAGATAGGTAGTTAATACTCTAGCCTTGTTTTAGTCTATTTGTAATCAAAGCTTTATGATTGTTTGCTTGAAAGTTCTATATTTTTATGTTTTCTTTTTTTGTTTGTTTGTTTTTTCAAAGGGTGAAGGTGACGATTTGTTTATTATGGGTGAAAAGTTTATTGCAGATTGTGATGATGGAGATAGGACATTTTTTGATATTTTTGAGTTTTTATGATGTTATTTTTTTTCTTTTGAGGGGACTAACCTAGGGCCTTGGGAGCTCATCAAAGATAAGCCTTGCCTACATTTTACATGCAGAGGCATGTAGTTCACTTGGTTTGAATGTTTTTTATCTTTTTCTATTTTGTGAATGTTTTTGGATTTTGAATCTTTTTGACTAAGTTGAAATAAAGCATGATAGAAACCTAAAGGGACTGACCTAAGGCCTCGAGGGCTAATCAAAGATAATCCTTTCCTATGTTGTATACGTAGAGACCATGTAGTTTGACCAGTTGACTCAAAGCATAAAATTTTTTTTGGGGGGGATTCAAACAATAACTTTGATTGATATTCCACTTCCGGTTCTAGAGGATATGTTGAAGGAAATCTACTTGAACTAGTTGTGAGGTTCAAGAAAATGTTAATATCTTAGAATATTTTGAGTGAAAGAATAATCCAAAGTTTTGATTTTTTTTTTTTGGATGTTTTTTATTTTTTGTTGTTTTGACCATTATAGGATGCATGAAGATCTAATCCATGACCAGCTTCAGGAAGTTTCCCCTAGTTTGAGACAAGACTACTTTCCTAAGTTAGTACCAAGACATGGTTGGACACATGTTTTATTATGGGATGAATGAGTGTATGTTGTGGATAGTACCGATAGATAACGATGCAATTCATATTCAAACATAACACCTATTTTCCAAGTTTTCACTACGGTACCTATTCTAGAAGCACCACAAAGTGATTTTCACTCAAGGAACATTTTATTTCTCTTTACTATTTTTCTTGCTTTTTGCTTTTTTTGTTTTTTAGTGGTTTGGCTAAGGGTTCTCCTTCAAGAGTAGCCAATTGATAAGCTCTAGAACCATAGCTTTATGTGATGATAAATGGACCTAACCAATTGGGTTCAAATTTTCTTTTTCCATCTTGATTTAGTTCTACCTTTTGATTCTCTTTGAGGACCAAGTCACTGACCTAATTTTTTTTGTCCTTGATCTTTTTTCCATAGCTTCATTTGAGCCAATTCTGATAAACCTAAAGATGGTTTAGCACGCTCAAACATATTTCATCTAGGAGATCCAACTCATTTAATCTAGATACCTGGTACTCTTCATTGTTGACCATTCCTTTTAGTGAGATTCACAATGAGGGGATTTCGACCTCAATAGGTAAGACTGCTTCTAATCTGTAGACCAAGGAAAATGGTGTGGCACTTGTATGTGTTCTGATGTTGGTTCGTAAGCCCATAGGTTTGGGTTTAATTGCAAATTCCAATCATGAACAACTTCATTAAGAATCTTCATTAGTACTTTTAGGATAGTTTTGTTAGATGCTTCAACCTGACCATTTCCTTGGGGGTAATAGGGTGTGGAGAATCTATGTTGGATAGAGAATTTGGAACAAAGCTCTTGGAAGTCTTGATTCTTGAATGGGGTGCCATTATCCATTATGATTATCTAGGGAATTCCATACCTCAAAATCAAATAATTTATACTAAATTTTGATATCTGTTTTTCAATGATGTAGGTTAGTGGAATTGCTTCTATCCATTTGGTGAAGTGCTCCATTGCAGTAATAATAAACTTGTTCCTATTAGAGGAAGTAGGAGAAATCTTACCTACCAAGTCTAACCCCCATTGCAAAAAAGGCCATGGAGTTGTGATGGGTCTCAACTCCTGTGCTAGTATGTGAATGAGGTAACTATGTTGCTAGCATTGATGAAACTTTTAGGAATATTGAATACAATCATGTTCCACAGAGGGCCAATAATACCACATTCTCAGTAACTTTTGCAGTAGGTTAGGTCCACTAGAGTGGGACCCAAAAATACCTTTGTGTACCTCTCGTAAGGCTATTTTTGCTTCTTCTATGTTAAGACATCAGAGTAATATACCATCTAGATTGTGATGATATAAGGTATCTCCTAGGATCGTAAATTAGGAAGTCCTATGGGTGAAGGTTTTCTATTGGGTGGTTGTTAGGTCAAGTGGTATGATGCCATGATAGATGTAATCAAATGTGTCTTGGTACCATGGGGAATTAGGATCAACAACAACACATACAAGTTCTGATTCCAAGATGTCAAATGTTGGTACGAGAAATTTCTCTACAAGGAACCCATACTTGGGAATATTCTGTGAAGTATCAAGTAGTGAACCTATTGTTTCCATGGCATCAGCTACTCTATCGTTGATTCGAGGAATCTGTTTAAATGTTATTGTGATAAAATAGTCCTTGAAGCTATCCACCATCCTTTTATATGGCATCATCTTGTTGTCTTTTGTTTGGTACTCATCATTCACCTATTTGATCACTAGCTAAGAGTCTTTGAAGACCTATAGTTCCTTTATTCTCCACTCAATAGACATCTTGAGCCTTGTGATAAGAGCTTCATACTCTGAGATATTGTTTGTGCATGGGAATGCAATTTTGTATGCCTTGGGTATACTATCTCCCTATGGTGTGAGAAATAGGATACCTTCTCTAGAACCATGTTGCATGTGGGACCCATCAAAATATAAGGTCCAATGGCCTATCTTTTTTGTCAGCAATATACTCTCATCTAGGAAGTCCACTATGAGAGGCTTATGATCCTCCATTGGTTCCTCTACTAGGTGGTCTATTATTATCTATCCCTTGATGGCTCTTCTATCTACACTCTATGTCAAATTCAATCACAATCATTACCCATTGAGCAATTCTACCTATTAAGGATACTTTTTCTAGTAGGTATTTTAGTGGGTTTTCCTTTGAAATAAACTTTACTTTTATGTTTAAGATATAGTGTCTCAAGTTTTTTGTTGCAAACATGACTGAGAGACACACTCATTCTATGGTGAGTAGTTCAACTCATATCCCGCCAATGTTTAGCTAATGTAGCATATTGCTCTTGCTTTGTTGTTATCATCGAGCTGGGCTAGAAGAGCTCCCAGTGTTACTTGTGTGGTAGAAACATAGAGTATCATTTCCTTGTATGGAATAGGGGGCATGAGTATAGGAGGAGCAAGTAGGTATTCCTTGACTTGCTAGAATGCTTGGTCACATCTCCCATCCCACTTGAAGGTGATTTCCTTGTGTAGGAGATGAGTGAAAGGGTGACATTTGTCTACCATTTGTGTGATAAATTGTCTGATAGATTGTAGCTTTCCCTGTAAACTTCTCAATTGCTTTAATGTCTTTGATGGAGGCATATTTTTTATGGCTTTTACTTTCGTAGGATCCATTTCAATGCCCCTTCTTGACACTATATATCCTAGTAGCTTTCTGGATGTTACTCTAAACACACTTTTTTGGTTTGAGTCTCAGGTTATATTGTTCTATCCTATCAAACACCCTTGCCATATTGTTCAAGTGATCTTCCCTTTTGAAAAACTTTTCTAGGATATCATCCACATAGCCTTCCATGATTGTATGTAGCATATCATGGAAGATGGTCATCATTTCTCTTTGATATGTTGCTCTTGCATTCTTCAGACCAAATTGCATTACATTCCAGTAGAAGGTTCCCCAAGCACAAGTAAATGCTATTTTGTGCTGATCATTAGGATATATTTTTATTTTATTATACCTAGAGAAACCATCCATTAAATATAGCATCTAATGTCCTGTTGTGAGATCTAAGATCATGTCAATACTTGGCAGTGGGAAGTCATCCTTTAGAAAAGCTTTATTCAAGTCTTGGAAGTCTATTCATATCCTTATGCCCCCAGTTGGTTTGGACACTAGTACTAGATTTGATATCCATTCTGGATAATCGATGGGTTTGATGAAACCCACATCTAGTAATTTCTTTAGTTCTACCTTCACCAATAGTGTTATTTGAGGATGAATTTTCCTTAGATTTTGTTTGATAGGTTTTTCTTTAGGGACTATGGCCAAATAATGTACCACCAATGACGGATCCAGTCTAGGCATGTCAGCACATGTCTAGGAAAACTTTAAGGTCTAGGAAAATTTTATCTTTCTATCGGTGATGAATGCTGTGAAATTTTCTTTCTCTTCAGGATCAAGTGATGTTGTGTGATATGTATTTTTTGATCCTCTGTCATGCCAACATTTATGGACTCTACTTATTCCACTAGGAATGTTGATCTTTCTTGGTATTCAAATATGGGGAGATTGAACCCTCCATCCTCAGGTGCCTCTGGGAGGTTTTCACCTTTGAATGCATCCTTTATTTTCTTCTTCTCTAAATCTGATAGAGCCACACTATGGTTTTCTCTAGGGGACCTTTTTTTTATCTTTATATTGTCTTTTTTACTTTTTCAATTAGAAGATCCAATATCTCCACTGAAATAGGCATCCAACTCAAGTTCCATGATGAACCCTGCTTTTTGATCTCTTGTTGGTATGTCTGTTTGAAGTCCCATGAACTCTATGATTGCTTCATCATTCAAGAATTGATCCAAAATAGGTGTATGTCATTGTTGGTCCCAATCTATGAATTAAGAGTAGTAGAGGGGTAGGCTATTGTCATTATTCGCAAAGCTTAGAAAGCTTGTTGAGAAGGTTAATATGGATTGGACCTATTTTTCCCATTGTGTGTCTAGGTCATCATCACTTGAAATGGGGGAACCATATCTAGTGACAAAGGAAGGAGAATCCCATTCGTATTTGTTCGAATCTATTCCAAAATAATAATAGATATTGGGAATAGTTTTGAGATATTGGAGTGGGAACCTATCAATGCTAAAGTTTTTGAATAAGTATTTGATGGGTAAATCATTGTCCATATTGCAGTAGATATTCAATGTCTTAACACTAATAGAAAGCACATGTTTTTCCCAAGAGGTACATCCAGTTTTTGGAGTAACCATGTCCTTTGGCTTATAACCTAGACTAATATTTTTCTTTCTATGTTCCATTATGATAGGCTCACATCGGCCTTGTTTGTGTATCCCAATACCACCTATTTAGGTATATCCCATTTGTTTGGCTAGCTGGTAGCCTTTGCTACTAGGATTGATTAGGAGGGGTTGTGACTATTCTGGTTCCTTTTGGTTCTCTTTGTAATCATAGATGACAAATCTTCTTTGAATATCTATTCATCCTTCATGTCTCCCCATTTGGTGAAAATGGTGGGTTTAGCTACCATTGTCACTGCTTGGAAATATTTTGTCTCCTTCGAGCCTCCATAAACCTTGGGCATCGGTGGGAGCATACCAATACAAAATGCTTGGTTAAAGTGGTAATTCCCATTACCCCTATCAAGTACCTGAACCTTGGTTTCCATTTTTGGTTGCTCACATGATGTTGGTTTGATTGAGGTTGATGGTAGAGTGGAAGGGTCAACATATGAGAATGAATGGAAGAAAATTTTGTTGTTGGGTATACGTTGGATCTTATTATACTTCTCCAATTTTGCATAAAAGTGGAAGGGTTTAGGATCATCATATAATGTCACCTCTTTTCCTTTGTGGGGAAACTTTAAGCATTGGTGGAAGGTTGAAGAAACTGCCTATAATGCATGAATCTAGGGGCATTCTAGGAGTAGTTTATATGGTAATTCCATGTCAAGTACTTGAAATGTTGTTTCCATGATGGATATTCCTATCTACATTGGTAGCCTGACTATTCCTTCTTAATTCCTTTCAATTTCATCATAGGCCCTTATAATAATGCTCTTTTCTTTGTCTATCACATCATCATAATACCCCAACTGTTTGACAAATTTCAAGGTATAGATGTTTAGACCTACACCATTATCTAACAACACTCTCTTGACCATGTTCTTGTAGACACAAACCTCTATGTAGAGGGCTTGGTTGTGGAATGAATTTTGTGGGAGGTCTTTCTCGGAAAAGACCAAATGGTGATTCATGGTGCTTTTTCCAACCATATATTGGAACTGATCTGGATTGAGGTCGTTAGGGACTGATGCTTCCAATGATTTTTCCAATATCCCCCTATGGGTGAGTGATAGTTTTAGTAGTTCTAGGATTGAGATCAAGGCGGGAGTCTTCTTCAGTTTCTCCACAATGTTGTAGTTATTTGATGAGTTCACTGTGGGTTTAGGTGGGGCTCCTTGTATTGTCACTCTCCCTCAATGGGTTGTTATGTTACATTTGTTGTCTCCACCTTGTATAGTCACCACATCTACCCTAGTGTCATATGTCTGAGGGTACCTAGAACTGTGTCGCCATAAGTGTAGTTAGCATTGTGATAGTATTGGTCCTTTCCTTTGTCATTCTTCCTTGCATGGTTTGGGATTGGGTTCATGTATATCTAGAGATCCTTGTTCCTAGGATGATGTTCGACATCCACTTCTCTTTTTTTTATCAATTCTTGTATGAGGTTCTTGAGTCTCATGCAATTGTTAGTTGTATGTCCTTTACTTTTATGGAATTCATAGAAGTCTTTCTCATTGTACCACAGTGTTTTGAAGCTCGGCTCCTCATAGTGTGGGTGATCGTTAACCTTGATGAGGTTTTGTTGTATAAGATTATGCATGACTATCTCAAGTGACTCTCCTAATACAATGAACTTCCTTCTTTGGTTATAGTATTTCCTTTGTTTCCCTCCTCAATTCATTTGTTGGTTGACTGCTTGATTGTTCTAGAGATAGGTAAGTTGGTTGTTTTGTGCATTGTTTGGAGCATAGTTTATTTTTTCCACTTAATGGTTTTTTTGAGGTACATTAGGATTTTTTATGTTTCATACTGCTCTAGCATTCACTACCCCATCATTTGTAGCATTCTTATTTTTGGCCAAAATTTTAGGTTTCTCGTTTGAACTAGAAGGATTGTCTCTTGGGTTATTTATCTTAATCACTCCTCTCACTATGAGGGCCCTTTCTATGTGCATTCCTTTTTCAATGGCCTCTTCAAAGTTTGCTAGACACAACATGGTAACTTGGTAGTTAACTTCTACTTGGAAATTTGAGATGAATATGTCAATCAGTTCCTTGTCGAAAATAGGTGATTTGCATTGACTAGCCTTATGTCACCATCATTGAAGGTAGGAGGTGAAGGATTATGCTTGACTCTGCTTAATTTTTTATAGATTTATGATGGTAATGTCTTGCTCTATGTTGAATGAGAAGTGTGTTATGAATTGGGTAGATAGTTCATCAAAGCTTTTTATTCTCAGTTGTAGATGGGAGAACCACATCATTGCATGACTAGTAAGACTTTATGGAAAGAGTCTCATGAGGTAAGAGTCATTTTTTTGTACTTCCATGCATGTTACTAAAAAGTCTCATACGTTTTATATTAGATCTCCCCTTCCTTTGTATTTTTCAAACTTGGATATTTCAAAATTCTTTGGAATGGGAAGCATAGTAATGGAATGATCAAAGGGAAATGGACATTATCCTGAAGGGTATAATTTTTCTTTGGCTTACGTATCTGCATATCTAATATCTTTTGATTTATTGCTTGTAGTGTAATTTTCATCTCTTTTTTTGGTATGCTTGTTTGGGGATCTTGCGTGTAATAACCTTGTCTTCCTACCATGTTTTGGTCATAGATTGGGTACTGTGAAGGTACAAGACCTTGGTAGCCATGTTGGGTGGAAAGAAGGTTAACCTCTTGTTGGATGTAAGGAGGATTGGTTCCCTGTTGAATATAAGGAGGGTTAGCTCCTTGTTGAATGTAAGGAGGTTTAGCTCCTTGTTGGACATAAGGAGGGTTAGCTCCTTGCTGAGTGTGAGGAAGGTTAACTCCTTGTTGAACATAAGGAGGGTTAACTCCTTGTTGAATATAAGGAGGGTTATCTCCCTATTGTGTGTAAGGAGGGTTAACTCCTTTTTGAATGTAAGGAGGGTTAGCTCCTTGTTTTTGGGGTGAACTATACTAAAGGTGTCCCTAATGGTGCATTGGTGGGTTACCTTGTTGGTGAGATGAATTGGGAAGGGTACCCTATGATACACCTTGTTGTTGGTATGAACTATGCTAAAGCATTCCCTAATGGTGCATTGGTGGGTTACCTTTTTGATGGGATGACTGAAGAAGGATGCCCTGTGGCACACCTTGTTGTTAGGATGAATTATACTGAAGATTTCCTTGATGGTGCATTGGCGGGTTACCTTGTTGATAGGATGACTGAAGAAGAGTGCCTTGTGGCACACCTTGTTCTTGGGATGAAGTACAGTGAAGGTTTCCTTGATGGTGCATTGGTGGGTTACCTTGTTGATGGGACAAATGAAGAATGGTGTCCTATGGCACACCTTGTTGTTAAGATGAACTATATTGAAGGTATCCATGATGGTGCATTAGAGGGTTACCTTGTTGATGGGATGACTGGGGAAGGGTGCCCTATGGCACACCTTGTTGATGGTATTTTTGACTAGGAAGGGGACCATACAGTCCACCTTATTGATTGGAGAGGATACCTTATAGCACACCTGGTTGTTGGTACTGTTGTGGAAATTTCCCTTGTGGATTTTGTACATTTTGGGAAGGGTCAATATATGATGTGTTTTGAGACATGTATTGTCCTGGGGGAGGATTGTTGTTTTGCAATGCATAATGGGATGGACCTCCTTGATATTGTTGGGCCATTATCGCTTGTTCAATTTGAGTTGGTTTTCTATACAAGGGGTTTTCCATGGGTTAACCATTATTTTGTGAGAATACAAGTGGTATGTTTGGAACCTTCATGGGTTCAGATATCTATCTTACAACTAATTTATCCCCTAAGGGAATAATTTTAGGGTCTTTGAGAGCTTCCACGTTAAATTCTATTGGAAATTTGGCACCACTTTGTGCTAATCTGAAGAAGTAAGAATTTGGGTCTTTTTTCAACAGTTTATCCATCAATTTGAGCACCTTAGGGTTGTTGGAATGTTGAAATAGTTATTCATCATTTATTTCCTCCTTAGTATCCACCTCTTCTATGACCACTCCTTTTGGGTCCTGGTTTGATTGCTCTATCACTTCTTGTAGTTTTCCATTTATCTCTTCCTCACTAAATGTTTCTTTGAACATGGGTCTCTTTTGAGGTGTTTCAAGGTCATTTGGAATGTAGCCCCATTGTTCACTCTCATTGTTTGTTGTGTTTTTTGATAGTACAATAGTGTTGTTTTTGTTTCCTTCCATGTTCTTTATATGTTGTGACTTTGTAGTTATCATAAACAATTGTCAAGTTTTTGTGAACATTTTGGGACTCCTAACTATGGAGTGAAAAAAAAATCTTTTTTTTTGGATTTTCTATTTTAAGAAAAGGGAATTGCATTTATTTTTGGGATTTTCTATTGAGTATTCAAGTCTAGTTTTCCCATTGAAAAGTGTAGATAAAAATGTCTTAGTCAATTGTCATAGTTGCAGTAAGTTCTCAAGATGTGCCCTTTGGAAAACCTTAGACTGGGATGGTTTTTTGAAAGTCAGAATATGGATTTTTGCTTAAGGATTTTTCTCTTTCCAAAAATCATGAAGGATGGGTACCTATTTCCATGCAAGCAGTGGTAACATGGTTCTTTTGGTTGCTAGGTCTACTTTCTCTTCCTTTTTATCTAATATGTTTGCTTTGTTTTTCCACTAGTTGGTTGTTTCTTTTGTGTCAAATATAAAGCTCCTTAAAATACTAATTATATCTATTTTTTATCCTTCAATTAGTTCAAATTTTGGTTGTATGATAGTTGGTGTAAGGTTTTCTTGTTGAATTAGAGCAACTGGTCACCAAAGGTCATAAGGTGAAAGTGTTGATGTTTTGATATGGTTATTATGAAGCTCAAGACCCTAAGGTTTGAGTGTTGTTTTGGGGTGACACTATTCTTGGAACTCCAAATGTTGAAAGGCATGGATTGATATCTCACTTCTTCATCTAGAGGATATGTTGTTGAAAATCTTGCTTGAACTAGCTATGAGGTTCAAGTAACTGTTGATATCTTAGAAGTGTGAGTGAGAATAATTCAAGTTTGTTTGTTTTGATTTTGATTTCCAAAAGTAGGATGGAGTTTGAAGATGGATGAAGGACTATATGACCTATCTAGGGTTTCCAACTATTTTGTTTCAACGAGGATCTTATAACCAGCTTCAGTTCATTTTTTTTAATTTTAGTAGGACAGAGAGAAAAGGCGATGGTTTTTTAGTATAAGTAGCAAATTTTGCCTAAAAGCGACCAATTTCATCAACTATGACCAGCTTTCTATAAAATGCACTAATTTTTGAATAGTAAGTGTGAATAGTAATGTCAATTGCGACCACTATGGGTGTTCTTTCAGATTTGGTGATTTGCTTAGTCAGAGGCGAGTTGCTTGGGCAAGTGCAACCAATTTTTAGTCAAGTGTGCCGAAAAATATTTGGAAAGTGTAGCATAAAAAGAGCAAGTGCGTTGTTTTTGTACCAAGTGCACCATTTTTTTCAAAAGCATCAGTTTTTTATTAGTAGTTGTCTATGGGACAAAGAGAAAAGTGAGCTTTTTCTAGCAAGTGCGACCAATTTTTGGTCAAGTGCACTAGAAATAGTAGCAGAAGTGGCCTCTATTCAATTTTTTTTCTAGCTTCAGTATTTTGATGTTTTCTTGTATTTTTTAGATGATTTTTTTGGTTCATTTGTTGAGATTTGGCAAGTGATACACCATTATTTGGTTGACTCAAAAAGCATATACTTGTGTGACCTACATGTCTATGGCTTTAATTTTTGAAATCACAATACCCAAGCCATAGTTTTCAATGTTTACTTTGAGCCAATGTAGCCTGAATATTCAAAAACCTTTAAGGAGTGCAAATATAGGGCTTCTCTTAAAATCATACACTAATTCAAAGGCTTTTTGATTCAACCATCATGTTTAGTGTTTTTTTTTACATGGTCATTTTAAATTCAAGCATAATGTTTGATGTTGAACAGATTTGGCAATTTTTTGTGAAAACAAAGTACACCCTAGGGATAGACACTTCTTCCTAGGTGGGCTTACCTCATGCCTCAAAGGAAAGATTTTACATGCAATGAATGGAGAGGCTTTTTATGCTCAACCATAAGTCAGACTTGGTAAGTAACTTCTCAGAAGTAAATCCTATTGCACCACTTCAAAGTATATTTTGGAAAAAGGGGTGGCTTCTACAAACATTTGGTTCTTAGTCATGTTTTGGGATTATTATTTTTGGATGTCTATAAATGTGGCATTTCATTCAATTAAGAGGCATCCTAGCCCTTGTGGGTTTTAGCATATCACACGGATACTGGAGGAGACATTCGTCGGTATGGAACAACAACACTTGATGGGTGAGAACTTTCCTCACACCCACAATAATTTATATAGCAGACCAAAATAGAGTACCACTTGGGTCACCTTTGAGTTCTCCAGCGCGGGATGTGTCTCAAAAAATAAGCCCTCTAAAAAGGTATGTTTTGAAGTAAAAAGTGTGAAACTCAAGATGATTTTTCATCACCCAAGATCACCAAAAAGGTGCAAGGGGAGAGGATAGTCACCTAGTTTTCCAAACACAGAATACACTTCATTGTAATGTTCTTTCTAAGCCCCTCGAGTGGTTCTATCCCAAAAGAAAGTGAAATCAAGTGTGTACAATATAGAAATGGTTCTTTTTAAAGCACCCAATAGAAGTGTTATGGATATCAATCAATGAGATAGCAAAGGTGAAAGACAAATTTTGATTTGTTCATTTTAAGCCCAAAACTAAGTGTTTTCTAAACCTTGTCTTAGTGGTTTAGAAATCATTTGGTCAAAAAAAGAAACAAATTGAGCATTCTTCAACAAATTGAAATCAATTGGTCAACAAAAGAAACAAACATTTAAAGAAAAACCAATTGAAAACTTCAAAACATCTATTTTAGAGCACCAAATAATTTTTTTGTGGGGCTCGTTTTAAGCACCAAATTGAGTGTTCTATGTCTATGAAAGCTTTAAAAAAATCATTTTTAGAGCACTAAATTGAAAGCATTTTTTTTAGGGTTCATTTTAAGCACCAAATTGAAATTATTTTCTAACTTAGAAAGGTTGGAAAAGTTTCTTTTTAAAGAACTTAAATCAAAATGTGTTGTTTGTAGGGTTCTTTTCAAGCACCAAAATGAAATTTTTTCTAACTTTAAGAAGCTTTGAAAATTAAAACTTCTTTGACCATTCATCTTCCCTATAACAAATGTGTTAGTTATTTTTGGGATAACCATCAATTATAATTTTTAAAACCCTACATAAATGACATTAGTACCTATCACACATTCAAATCAGGAACTCATTAGCATTAGAAATCAAATTTTAACCTACAGATCTCAGACATAGATTAACAGGTAAAAAGCACCAGAAAAACAAGCAATAGCACCCTCTGTCAGAGAGAAAAAGCACCAAAAAATATCAAAAGCACCCTCTATCAGAAGACAAAAGTGCTAGAAAAAATCAATAGCGCCAAAAACTAGGTCAAGTGCGTCGGAAAATAGGTCAAAGTGCCAAAACCGTGAAAGAAAATGAAAAAAATTTCTAGATCCTATGCGTGAGGGTTTTTTAGAGCACTTCTAAAACCTACAACTTGAATTTTTTCTCAAAAAATGGTTAGTGTTAAGGACCGTGGTCCCACCTAGCATGCTAGAATGTGTGAGGGGGAAAATTGTAAGTATAAATGAGATAATTGCATTAAATAGAAACTAATCTAAATCAAAAACAACAATCAAGATTCATTCCTTCACTCATGAAATGAAGCTTTCTAGTTTATTGAAAATAAACAATGAAATCCTATGATATCAAATTGAATTCAAAAACAAAGGACAAGTTACCATCTCATGTCAGATTGTGCTCACAAAAATGTGTTAGGTTGTTTGTATCATGTGAAGCCTCCATTGTTGCATTCGAGAGCTTGAAGAATGATGTGTGTGTTGATTGATGATATGTTGAAACTTTTTCAATATCGATTAGGATCATGGTAGTACTTCGTTATGAAAAATAGGTTGATTCTTTGATCCTTTTTTGTGAGGAAAGAGGTGTGTTACATAGAATTTTTTATTTTGAATGAACGCTCTAGATTGTATAGTAGAATATCTTGATCGACGATCAAAAGATGTTGAGAGGATTTAGATGGGCATAATTTGTGCAAATAGATTACGTAATTAGTGTGATTGAAGAATAGATTGATCTGTCAAGAACATTGATTGATCAATCAGGAAATAGATTGAGAAATTAGTGGTTCATAATTTACTCAATCAGGAAAGTGGGTGAGGATAATTAATTAATTAATTTAATTAATTAGTTCTTTTTGGAGTTGAACATGCAAATCAAGTTTGACATTTACAAACAAAGTTGCATTAGTTTGATTTGATTTTTGATGATGTTTTTTTTGATTGTTTATTTGTTTATTCAAATTTGGAGGGAAAATGACATAATTAAATTATTATGTTTTAATAATTTAATCAACTTAGGGGAATAAAGTAAATTAGTGACATAATTAAATAATTAGCGTTATTTAATTAGTAAAATTTGATGAAAAAGTGGATTAATTAAATAATGTCATATTATTCAATTAATAGAGGAATTTAGGGGTTTTGGTGGTTTTGATGTTAAATACAGTGATATTCGATGATAATGATGTTGGTGATGCGAAAATGTTATTTAAGGTGTGTGATAAGTGTTAGGTCAATTTTATATGTGTACATTTTGACCCTCTTTGAGACAAAGTATTGGTTGCTCTGTATCAAAGATTCGATGTTTAGATCAAGTTTTGAAAGATTTTATGTTTAGATCAAGTGTTGATGACATTTTTATTGTGGGCCCAATATTTACTTTTATCATTTGAAGTTCCTTGGAAAATTTGAGTTTTTTTGTATGTCTTAAGTTCCCTTTTCGCATTTAGGTCCTCAATTATAGTGCCTTTTTCCACTAGGTCAGCAAATGTGGTGCAACAATTGGCTTGTAGTTGAAATTTTAGGTCTATGATCAAGTTATCTACGAAAATGATAATCTTTTGTTTTCTAGGAATCTCAATAGGACGTCAACTAGCCAAGCTCCTCCACCTTTGGAAGAACGTTATGAATGACTCACCCTCTTATTGTTGTGTGTGACATAAGGTGGTTATGGTAATTTCATTCTCAATGTTATAGGAAAAGTGAGTGATAAATTTTTCATCTATTTCATCTGATGTTCTTATGCTAGAAGGTAGATGGGTGAACCATTCTAGCAATTGTCCTGCGAGACTCCCAGGGAATAGTCTCATGAGATATGTCTGTTCAGATGCAATGACTATCAATGTCATGTGGAATTATCTTACATGTTCAATGGGATTCCACTTTCCTCTATACTTGGGAAAATTTGGCATGACATAGTTGGGAGGAAAGGGAGGCATGTATAAACCTTTTTCAAAGGGATATGGACATAACTCTTGTGTTTAGTAAGTCTTTTTGTTCGCTAGTTGCATGTTTTTCACTTGTTTTTGTAAGGAAGGAATTTGATTAGCTAAGACATCAACTTGAGTGAGGGACATTTCTATTGCATTGTTGATTGCATTATGATAGGGGCCCATGTTGGTTGGATGAGTTGGTGTTGACTCTAGGTGTATATGGTATCTTTTGATTTGGAATGTTATGAGTGTATGATGGGATTTGAGTTTGAATGTGGGGTTTTATTTGGAATTTGAGTTAGAATGTGTGAGGTGAAAGTTGGGATTTGAGGTATGTGTGTATTGAATTGCGTTTGAAATGGATTGGGAGTATTTTGACCTTGTGCTTTTTGGTTGTCATATTGATTGAAGGGTCGTTGTGTATTAGTTTGTTGGGGAATGCTTGTGTTAGGACCTTGTGATGTATGGGTATTTGAAGTGTTTTTTTGTTTGGGTCCATGAATATGAATCTTTCGCATCTTATTTATACCAAAATGATTTGATGATGATGTACCCATGGCATGAGATGATGATCCAAATGGATTAAATTTAGTGCCAAAGGGTTTTTTCATTGCTTGTGTCATGGCTTGTGTTCCAAATAGTGTCATGTGGATTGTGTAGCATCTTGCGTTGAACTTCCTAATGGAATAGTAGCATTAATTTGTGGGATAGATCATTTAGGAGTAGATATGTCATGTCCTTGGCTTTGTCTATTCTCCTTGTTTGGTGTTGGTTCTACTTGAAGGGTGTTAACATCAAATCCATGGGATAGTTTGGCACCACTATACAAAATTTTTACTAAGAATCATTGATGGTCTAGTGTCACTATCTCATCCAAAAATCATACTGCATCAAGGTCTTGGGAGGCTGCCTCTTTTTCATCCTCAGTTATGTCCTTAGTCTTGTATTTGTTAAAAGGAGTATGTGGTCTAGGTGCTTCATTTGAAGAAGATTCAAAGTTCATGTTGCTAGTGTAGTTGTAAAGGTCATAATCTTCTTAGAATAGGTCCATTTCTTTTCTCTTCCTTTGTAGTCTTCTTAGGACCATAAAATACTTGCAAGTGTGATGAGGAGAAAATGAAGTCTAAGGGATGACAATGCAAAGATGAGACTAAGACTAGGATATGCAACTCGACTATTTTTTGGTATTTTCAACACATAAGGGTGCCAAATGATGATGTACAGAGATTAAGGATACAAATTGGCAATAGTCAAAATGTAGATAGGATAATGTCACAATGATCAAAATCTATGGTAGGTCTATGACTAAATTAATGCCAATATGATGTTTGTGATGAAGGAGTGGGTAATATGACCTAACATGAAAATTAAGCACTTTTGGTGACCCTAAGAGAAGGTTATCAACCAAACTAAGGATAGCCAAAGTGAAAAATCTAATTGTGAATGGTGATCCTAGACCTACATAAACACAAAGAACAAACACAAGATTAGTCCAATATGCAAGTTAGAAACATCATTCCCCATGAAATTCATTTGAAATGCACAAAACAAGAAATAGAATGAAGAACACAAATAAAAACTTTCAAATCCTATCTAATGCAACAAAATATCAATCCCATGGGGGAATTGGTGCCATTTTGATGTGGAAATTGGCCCTTTCCCAGTCCCTTGTAAGCTTGAATGATGACAGTTGATCCTTGATGAAAATTTGCAATAACCTAGCTATGAAACTTGATTAATATGGATGAAAATATGAAGATAATGACTTTACTCTCAATTGTCCCTCCAAAACTAATATGAGAGCCTCTTATTTATAGATGATAGAAATGGAGGATGAGGCAAAATGGATGAATGTGGGACTAAAGATAAACCAATGATAAAGCACCACTTGTCAACATGCTATTGAAGAGAGATGGAGCACATTTTGGGCAATGTGCAAAGAGGGGGAATTTGAAATTCAAAAGATGGCTTGAAAGATGAGATGAAAGATGGAGTTAATATCACTTGGCTCAAGAAAAGGACATGTAAGAGGCCTTTAATGCCTTGTTGGATGGACAAGTACTTTTGGGGGGAGATTTCAAATTTGAGGAATATTTCATCCTTTGATGCCTTTTTTTAATGAAAAGGGAGATTTAATAAATCAATTAAAATTATTTTCATGAGCAAGTTGCAAAAGCTAGAGGATTTGATGGATTAAGATTAGGATTAATTAGGATTTGATTAATTAAGATAGGATTTAGTTGATTTGACATTTTGATTTAGATTTTAGGATTTAAATAAATCAAGAATGAGAAGAATAATGATTTTAGAATTAATTAAATAAAGTTTGATTTATTGAATTAAAGAGGATGGTGTTAGATTTAAATTAAATAAAGATTAATTTATTTAACTTAAAGGAGATGACTTTAGAGGATAATTAAATAAAATTGATTTATTTAATTAAAGGGATGATTTCAAGATTGATTGATGATTTACTTAAATAAAATTGATTTGTTTAATTAAAGAGGAGAATATGATGATTTAATCAAACAAAATGATTTATTTAATTAAAGAGGAGAATATGATGACTTAATCAAACAAAATGATTTATTTAATTAAAAGATGAAATATGATGAATTTAATCAAATAAAGATTATTCAATTAAATTGTTAGTAAAGGAGATGATTCATGATGAACCAGTGTTAGTAATTAAGATCAGGTGTATAGGATAAATTTGTATATTTTACGTCTCTACATTTTGCCCCTCTTTGAAGTAATGTACATACTGCATTGGTTCAAAGAATAAACTTGTTGAGATCAAAATTCTAAAATTCTATATTTTTTTTGGATGCCCCACTGCTGCCCCAGTGAAATAATTTTGCTAGTACACTACCCCCTCAAGAGATGAAGCGAAAAGTTCAATTTGAGGGTTGATCTCAAGACAAAGAGGTTCAAGATTATTTCAGCTCAAATGTTTGATTTAGAAAGATTTAATTATGTAGATAGTCATTAGCCATGGGTAGCCTCATGTATATTTTGATATATTACACACACTTGATACTTGGACAAAACTGTTAGTAAAGAAGAATAAGAAGAAATGAGATGATGACAAGAGGATCCAACAAGTCCATGATCTACAAGAATTTATTAGAGATTATGATGAATGACGATGTTGATGATGCTTATCAGGAATTGGGATTTTAAAAGGGTTACTTACCTTATGTTTGATAACATGCGTAGGCATGATGCATCAAGGTATAAAGAACCAAAATGGCATTGCACCTAGTGTGATGGAATTTGACTCGACAAACAGATAGGAGTATTCTTGTTCACACCTGACATACAGAAACTTTGCTAGGATGCACTTCAAAGGTTTCAAACATCTTAGACCAAAACACGAAAAGGTATAACCATCAATGCAATAGTCAACAAGCTACCCAAAAACACCCTCCATACATACCTAACAAAGCAAGAATTTGCCAAGTTATATTACAAGAACATCCAACAAGCATAGCAAACAAAAGATAATGATCAATGCCCCATTCCTTTCTCTCTAGATCATTTTTATTAAACAATATCGAGAGGTCATTGGAATGAACACAATAAGATAAATCAAAAAGAAAAGATCAAGTACACAAACAAGTCAATGTTCTTCATACCTCTAGCCAAAGGGATTTGTTTTGATTAGGATAAGAATCCAAAGTGATTTTTCCAAAGATAATGCCCATTGTAGGAAGGATGCATCCTAGGACATGTTAGTGGATGGTGGCAAGTTGATAGGTTGTTTGAAAGGCTACTAATGTAAGGTTGATTAAAATGTTTGTGAATGATCAAGAGTTTGATTTTGCATTTAAAAGTTTGTTGTTTCAATTTTGATTTTTCATTTGATGTTTTCTTTTGTTGATTGTTTTGGTTGTTTCTATTTTTTTTTCCAAAGGATGAAGGTGACGATCAGTTTATTATGGATGATTGATTATCGTGGGTGAAGAAAAATGAGATAGATGGATTTTTTCAAATATTTGGATGTTTTTGATGTTTTGAAATATTTTGAGGCCATTTTTGGGTTTTCAAGATGTTTTACAAATGCTTTGATTTTCCAAATTTTTAAATGTTTTTGGGTTTTCTAATATTTTATGAATGTTTTTGGATTTATTATTTTTTTGAACGTTTTTGTGTTTTTGTGTCTCGGGGGCTGATCAAAGATTAGCCTTGCCTACATTTAAGCTTAGAGACAACATAGTTCGGATACCATATTTTTGACATTTTCTGACTTTTTGACCTATTTTGGGATTTTGATATGTTTTGGATGTTTTTGGGTTTTCTTGGTTTTCTATTTTTTTTGGATTTTTTGCATGATTTTGATGATTTGAATATGGATGTGTGATGATATCAGTGCTTTGTTTTGGGATTTTTTTGAAAACCAAGTTAAGGTTGATAGATCAGATCGATGGATTGGTGATAATAACATTGTTGAGGATACACAACAATGCAAGGATAGTGTTAAGCAACACGAGGATTAGGATGGATATCCCAAGATGATGAGGGATTGATTGGATTTGATTGATCAAGATTGATGATGATAACATTGTTGAGGATACACAACAATGTAAAGATAGTGTTAAGCAACACAAGGACTAGGAAGGATATCCCGAGATGATGATGGATTGATTGCTCGGGATTTTGAAGCTTGATTTGGAACAAAAGTTGGTTTGAATGATTTGATGTGATGTTGACATTCAAATTAGATGCAATTGATATTGACTATTTGGATTGATGTTTGATGGAACATAAAGCTTGATAAGGAATATCTACTCGTCAAAATGTGCCAAGGGCTAGTGATTTAAATTTTGGCTCACAAATGCTTTGACCAATTTGATTTCACATTTGCCAATGTTCGGATTACCCCATAAGTTGGAAGATATAGATCAATATTTATTCCCAAAGCAAGATGTAAATATATATCCCCAGTGTCTATCAATGTATGGAATTCCATGGATGGATGCTTGGATAGATGTATGGATGGATGGATATGGTAAGCACACAAAGGATTCCAAGGATTATCTTGTGATAAGGTGATCAAATAGAGGATGCTCATTTGGATAGTTCCTCATGGCTCAGATAATGTTGGGTAGGATAGGATCAATGAAAATAACCCATGTTAAGATGTTTACCATAAGCAAGTGCAAATTGTACACCAAAATTTGATCAAGATCAAGATAATTTGGAAGATGGATGAAAATGGATTGGATCAATGGTTTATGGATGAATGGATTTATTATGGATAAGATGGATGGAGTGTTGGATTTATTATGGATGGATGAAATGCTTCCACCTGAAGCAGTGCACATAGATACTCAATTCTACACATGACACCCTTTTTTCAGGTTTTCATCATGGTACCTACCCAAAGCGCTGCCCATGTGGTTTTCACTGGAGGAAAAAAAAATTCTTTACTGTTTTCAATCCTTTTTTTTATTTTTTTGGATTTTTATATTTTTTGATTTTTTTGATTTTTGGAAAGATTTTAAGCTCATGTTAAACCACCTGGTGGTGCTGAAATAGATTCTTTTATCATAATGTTCCATCAATATCCTACCTAAAGAAGTTTTTTTCCAATATACATGCACTTGAATACAACTTTTGAGATTCTTGATCTGCCTTGTTGATACCGGAGTTAACTTTGTCTTTGTGCACACATCGCAATAGAGTGCCTTCTAAATCCTTATGATGAAGGGTGGCTACCAATGCATGGTCAATGTGAGAATTGGATATCATGCGTGGAGGTGTGGATGGAGTGTGTTTAGGGATAAAAGATGGATTGGTTGATAGTTTGGAACCTTTGACTCTCCAAACTTGGGAAGATGAGCAATGATGGGTGGATACGAAAGAGTGCATGAAATTGGGACCAACTACTTGATATACTTTGTATGTCGCTTGGGAGGCCTACTTTTTCCTTTTTGGACATCTTTGATGGATACTTTTCCCTTTTTTATTTTGCCCCATAGTTTCTTTGACTAATGGAGTTTGATAGGGATAATCTTTCTTTGTTTTCTTTGGCATCCACTTGTATTTGATTTGTCCATTATGCTTCCCAACTTCTTTTGCTTTGATGATGTTCTTTTTTTTATTCACATCCTTCTTTTGATGTTGGTCCCAATTTGTGGATGGGGTGATGGGTGGATGAAGATTCATGACATGGCTGGTTGTAGTATTAGCATTGGTTTCATCATAAGGATTCTTCATGCTCCATATGTTGACATTTTCTTGAGACATAGTTGCCTCTAGTATGGTGGTAGTAGCACCTTTATTCTTTTATTCTTCTTGTTTTGAGATGTCTTGTTTAGTAAGCATTCTCTGATAAATAATCATTGTAGATGACATTATTTCAATTTTCTACTCTACTAACTCTAGAATATCATGTTCTATCTAACCTATTTCCTTGAGTGGATAATGTTGGATATCTTCATACATGATGTCCTCAATCTGAATTTGGGATATATCTGATCCTGATGTTGACAATTCAGTTTGACTGTAGGAATCAATAACTTGCTCTTTTTGTGTAATAATGTCAGGAGTAAAGGAATCCTATTCTAAATGAAGATCATCTACGTGTCCATCCAAAGAAAGAATCCCATGGGTAGATGGAGGAGTATGTGATATGCGTATGTGATCATCATTTGCGACATCTTGTATAGATAGGAGAGTATCCATTAGATCATTGTAGTAGCTTGGAGATATGAATCTTGATCTTGAATGATTTCAGAATTGCTTTTGACATGCTTTGGATCAAGTTCTTGACATGGATCAATTTCAAAGGATGGATTGCTTACAAAGGGTTTTTGGATGTCTTCATTAGGAATGGGAAATGTCTTAATATCCTCTTGATCTTTGAGTGGACTTGGATCAAATGTTGAGTTGAGGATCCCTTTAGTATCTATCAATATGTCTTGGAAAGGACCATTGCTAGACTTTAGTGAAAGATTTTGATCATGCTTTGGGATAAATTCTTGAGATATGTCCTCTAACTCATTAGGTGATGTAGAGACCTTTTCAAAATGATCATTGGTTGATGGGTCATGGATTATGTCAATAGGATCAAATAATTCTAACACTCAATATGTCTTGGAAAGGACCATTACTAGACTTTAGTGAAAGATGTTGATCATGCTTTGGGATAAATTCTTGAGATATATCCTCTAACTCATTAGGTGATGTAGAGACCTTTTCAAAATGATCATTGGTCGATGGGTTGTGGATTATGTGAATAGGATCAAATAATTCTAACACTCCTTGAAATAGATCATTGCCAAATATTGTTGAGGGATTTTGATCATGACTAAAAAATGACTCTTGATGAATTTTGATTTGATCATCGGATGAGGTAGAAACATATTCAAGGTGATCATTGATGGATAGATCTTGATCATTGTTTTCAACAATTTTGGTGGAAGGATTGTTAATGCTATCACTAATGGTTGAATCTTGATCATTGTCCCCAATAGTTTTTTTTTTATCAATCAAGTCTTGGATGATATTTTTGATTCGAATGCAATTTGATGTTGTGTGTCCCTTTATTTTGTGAAAATCGCAAAGGTGCTTCTCGTTATACCCTAGTGGTTTAACTTGAGGCTCTTGATAATTTTCATACACAGGGATTTTGATGAGATTTTCATGTATCAATTTTTGCATGACTAATTCGATTGGTTCCCTAAGTGGTGTGTATTTTTGTTTTCTACCTTGGGAGATTTGTACTTTAGATTGACCTTGTGGTGATTGACTTTGGAGATGTGGTGATTGATCTTCTAGATGTGGAGGTTGGGTTTGTTGTACTTGATGTTGTTGATCCATATATCCAACCTCTTGAAATTGGTGATAATGTTCTTGATGTGGTTGTGGACACAACTCAATGCTTTGACGACATGGTTTAACCAATGAAAGAGTGTATTGATATTGGGGTGGAGATGTCTCTTGGCACAATGAATCAACTATTTTGGTAAGTGTAGCAATTTTATCTCACAAAATTTGATCTTGATACCCTTGATATGGTTGATTTGGTTTTTGTTCAAGCATATTTGGAATGTATACTTGTGGTGCTTGTATGGGATCATGGAAAAATTGACTTTGGACAATGTTATGATTTGGGATGATGCTTAGATTTGGCATGATAGGTTTAAATTGAACATTGTTGTGGTTGGGAATCACATTGCCTTGATTTAGGTAACTTTGATTTTTCATGGTGTTACCTTGACTTGGATCAATACATGGAGTTTTTAACATATTGTTTGGACTTTGAACAACATTGGTATGATTCGAAAACATATTTATCCCAAAGTTTACCAAGTGTGGATTTGAAATGTTCATGTTTGGTAAAATTGTACTTGGTATATTCACATTTGGCATGTATGGATTTAGTGGGATAATGTTGTTTTGTTGAATGCTCGTGCATTAATTGTTTGGTTGATAGATTTGTAGGTTTGAACTTTGATTTAAATCTACCATAGGGAAAGGTGTTCCAAAATTTAGATTAGGCATACTCACATTTTTTGTACCATTGAGGTTTGTAGGAGATGATGGATTGTATAAATGTGAGTTTTGATAGCTAATTGGCATTGTAAGGCTTTGATAGTTTGGTTGGTTTAGACCGCTCATGATGTATGGATCAAGTATATATTCCATGTTATTCTTGTGTTTTGGCCTTGTTGTAGAAGTGACCCCTAAGGTGTTTAGGACCAATGATGAGATGAAGGATGAAAGGGGTGAATGATATGGGTGTTGAAATTTTAGGAACCTTGGAGGGATACTAGACTTTAGGACTTTTGGATTTTTTTTATTTGGATAGTATTTAATTTTATTTGGATAATGGACTTATAAACCCCACGATGTTGGATGTTATATTGGAATAAACTTGTCCACAAGGATGATAATTTAACTAGATGTATGAGGAAGTATTCATCCACACACACTTAGCCAAACAAGGTGATTTTGATGTTGATTTGAAGGATTTTACCAAAATTCTAGTATGAATGATTTTTCCAATGGTTCAAAAGTTGTTTGTGGGATGGGATTTGATTGATGTTTGAGATGGATGAAATGATTGGTTGTTTTGATCCTAAATGAACCTAAGAGAGACTTGTTTACAAGACCAAGGTTTTGAAGAACATGTTTTTCCCTAAGATTACTTCAAACCAAAAGATCAATGTTTGCTCAAAAGACCATAAGAAAAAAGATAAATAAGCACATGTGTGGGGTTCAATTGATTTCATCTTGATTAATGAATTTCTTTTACCACAAACACTTTCTTGCTTTATTTTTTCAAACTAAATGTCTAATGTACCAATTTATTCTCATCCCACAAGGTCCATTATGTGGAAATCAAGGAAATTAAGGAAAAAGTTACCTCATGTTGAATTTAGTGAAAGCAAATTGAGATGTAAATTCAAATTCTTAGAAGCCTCTAAGGATAGAATACCTAGGGAAAGCAATAGCACTTGAATTTTGTCAAAGGTATTTGCTTCCTCTAAAGGGTTTGAAATTTGATGATCATGTTGAATGTTTGTTTTCCAATATCTAAGCCAAGTGTTTTGATTCCAAAATGATGCACAACCCTAGGAAAGAATGAGATAATATTTGTTGAGTTCCCACTTGGATAAATCCAACTATGCCTACTCTTAGCGGATGATTAGATGCTTGACCACATTGGCTCCCCTCCATGGCACATGCTTCTCAGGTCATCCAAGCATCAGTACCCATGAAACTCCCATGGCATACTTCTCATCTCTACTAAGAGCCGGAAAAATGTGGGATGGCTTCAAAACAATCGTTCTTGCACCAACAAATAGATAAGGATTTGGGCTTCTAAACAAAAGGTTCTAGTATAGGCATTTCATTCGTGGGGGATCATCCATACAGCAAGAGACCATTTTTTCCCTTCTTGTCAGAACAATCCTTGTGATACTTGAACTTTCCTCAAGTACCCACACTTATATACTAGGTGGAAGTCACTTGGATTTAGCATGTTCCCAGTTGGGTCATTCCCTAGGGTGATTAATTTTTCCCACCAGATAGGCCCTCTAAGGATAAACAAAAGCAAGCAAGAACATCTGTATTTTGATCAATCTTTTTTTGTGTGAACAAAGAGAGAACACACATGATATACTCTACTCACACTAGAAAGATTTTGTTCAATTTTAAGAATCCAAATTGAAGTGTGGAGGCAATCACTTATACAACTTAATATCACAAAAAGTATTTTGATTCTCAAGATCACCGTGAGGTGCGAGAGAAGGGCATACATATTTTAAATGATATTACTTTGGATAAGGGATTACAAAACATAAAAGGAACATGTTCATTTTAATCCTTCAAAGCAAGAATTGGATTCTTTTTAAGCACTAAATTTGAAGTGTGAGATTTGTTTGTTCAGTTTTAAATTCTCAAAACAAACTCTAGTAAGTTACCTAAGATTCTTTTTAATCCCTTTTTTTTGTTCTTTTTAAGCCCAAACAAAAATTATTGAGTCCTAAAAAAGTATGAAGATGACAAAGTCCTTAGAAAAGGGATTATAATTGCTCCCCAAAGTGTTCAAAAACACTTGATACAATGATGTGATAATACTTTTTATTTCACTTCCATGCTCCATGATCCATTAAAACCTACAATATAAGCTCTAAATATTAGATGAAATCAAGAAACAAGAAGATATGAGGGTTAGATAAATGATTAAGCATAAAAACCCTTAAATTTAGACCAAGTTTCATTGTGATTTGACATTAGGTTAAAAATTGAAAATTTTAACTCTATCAAAGTTGAGAAACACTTACGCCATTGGATAACTTATGAAATGCAACCCCATTTTAAAAAAAAAGCTCTAAAAAAGACCAAAAAATTACCAAGATACAACCATTTTAAGATTGAGTGAAAAAATAAGAAAGCAAAGGTGGCTCCCTTTGCAGCAGCATTGTTTGGGTCCAAACAATGACACTGGAACAAAAGTGGCACTGTTTGAGGATTTGAGTGGCACTCTATTAAAACCAGTGGCATTTTTTGGAAAAATAGATACTACAAATGCATCACAATTTCCTCCAACGGCTTTGTTTGACCTAAAAACATAAAAAACAACGGAATTTCACCAAAAACGTGTTAATTTTGAAAGATTCGCCCTCCTTCTAGCACCAAAATGTGAATGGTGATCCTAGACCTACACAAACACTAAGAAAAAACACAAGATTAGTCCAATATGCAAGTTAGAAACATCATTCCCCATGAAATTCATTTGAAATGCACAAAACAAGAAATAGAATGAAGAACACAAATAAAAGTTTTCAAATCCTATTTAATGCAACAAACTCTCAATCCCATGGGGGAATTGGTGCCATTTTGATGTGGAAGATGGCCCTTTCCCAATCCCTTGTAAGCTTGAATGATGAGAGTTGATCCTTGATGAAAATCTACAATAACCTAGCTATGAAACTATGAAACTTGATGAATATGGATGATAATATGAAGATAATGACTTTACCCTCAATTGTCCCTCCAAAATTAATATGAGAGCCTCTTATTTATAAATGAGAGAAATGGAGGATGAGGCAAAATGGATGAATGTGGAACTAAAGATAAAGCAATGATAAAGTGTCACTTGTCAACATGCTATTGAAGAGAGATGGAGCGCATTTTGGGCAATGTGCAAAGAGGGGGAAATTTGAAATTCAAAAGATGGCTTGAAAGATGAGATGAAAGATGGAGTTAACATCACTTGGCTCAAGAAAAGGACATGTAAGAGGCCTTTAATGCCTTGTTGGATGGACAAGTACTTTTGGGGGGAGATTTCAAATTTGAGGAATATTCCATCCTTTGATGCCTTTTTGAATGAAAAAGGAGATTTAATAAATCAATTAAAATGATTTTCATGAGCAAGTTGCAAAAGCTAGAGAATTTGATAGATTAAGATTAGGATTAATCAGGATTTGATTAATTCAGATAGGATTTAGCTGATTTGACATTTTGATTTAGATTTTAGGATTTAAATAAATCAAGAATGAGAAGAATAATGATTTTAGACTTAATTAAATAAAGTTTGATTTATTTAATTAAAGAGGATGGAGTTAGATTTAAATTAAATAAATATTAATTTATTTAACTTAAAGGAGATGACTTTAGAGGCTAATTAAATAAAATTGATTTATTTAATTAAAAGGATTTTAGAAACTAATTAACTAAAATTGATTTATTTAATTAAAGAGTAGAATATGATGATTTAATCAAATAAAATGATTTATTTAATTAAAAGATAAAATATGATGAATTTAATCAAATAAATATTATTCAATTAAATTGTTAGTAAAGGAGATGATTCGGGATGAACTAGTGTTGGTAATCAGGATCAGGTGTATAGGATCAATCTGTATATTTTACATGTCTACACTAATTTTTCAAGACCCTTGAGATGGGAAAAGATTAAAAATGATGAAAATTTGAAAAGGTGGCCTCAAACTACTTATGAGTTTAAAGAACCAACCTAAAGGACAAAGGAATTAATTGAGGTCAAGATAATCTAAATTTGTGACTATGGTCTGATCTAAAGTCTAATAAACTTCCTACTCTAAGGTCTAAAAAGGTGTATGCAATCTAATAATACCTAAAGTTTGACCTTTGATGTATGCCACTAATGTAATGGTGAGCCAATGGATGAAATGGAATTTCAAATCTAAGAATCGTAAGTCTATGGTTTGATAGCAAGAATACAGTTAGGAATTATCAAAAATAAGATAGTACCAAAATTCTCTAAAAACTCAACCAACTAGCAACATTTGTGGTGTTCATCTTGTCAAATGTGGTGTTCTAAGAAGCAATCATGGTGTTCTATTTTTTAGATGCAATATTCTAAGAATAAATTATAGTTAAAAGTGTCAAATATGGTGAGCAACTTGTTTTTGTCCTAGTTTGATTGATTTTGACTAGTTTTTGTTTTGATTTTTGTGAAATTTGATGGCAAACACAACAAGCAATCTGAAAATAATTAGTTGTCTTGGCTGGTCTAAATATCAGAATATGTGAACATAATGTGTATGTTCGGAGGTTATTCACCTCAATTTCCATGGGTCTAGCACAAATCGAAGATAATTGACACACATAAAACACTTTCTTATCCTATAGCCAATGGCCAATGACGCAACCCTTGAGCCCACAACTTGGAATCTTCACCAATGCAAGTGCAAGGACACCACCTTTATGGTGGGTTTGCACTCTTGTCTTTGAGAGAGGATGGATAGGGGCCTCCTGGAATGGAATGATAACCCAAATCACCATCTCCCCAAAAAGCTACAAGTATAAACAAGTAACTTATGAAACATCAAGGATTTTTCGTCTCATCTCAAGGAAGCCAAATAGTAACTTTCGGGGTCTGATGCACATCCCCTATACCCAGTGTGACATTAATAAAAACTCAATCACAAAGGGTGGGCCTCTAACTAATTTGGATTTCAGTCACAACTCAGGGACTTACCTCCTAGCAAGCAAAACAACTGGGCAACAAGGCATTTTGGACTTGGCTTTCACCTTATCCTTTTATATACCAGCCTAGTTGGAGTCACTAAGGAATTCTCTTTACAGATGTATCCCACTTTATTAGTCCCACTCTAATGGGGTATAGAAAAATAAATACAAGCACAATATTTTTTATCTCTAAGATCATTCAAGGTGTGAGGAGAGAGCATACACAATGTACTTCACTCCCACTAGCAAGAGTTTATTAAACTTAATAAACCGAATATGTGGTGTAATAGTGAAAATTTCAAGAAGTGTTATTGATTCCCAAGATCACTCAAGGTGTGAGGGAAGAGCATACACGCCTCAAAATAAGTACAAAATCACAAGACAGTAAAGACAATGGTTCTTTTTAATCCCCAAATTGAAATGTGAGTTACAAAGACACTTGATGCAAGTTTTTTGTTCTTTTTAGACCAATGAGTGTGAAAATGCAAGATTCTTTTTAACCCAAATGAGTGTGAAATGCAAGATTTTTGTACTTTTTAAGACTAATGAGTGAAAGATGCAAGATTGTTGTTCATTTTAAACCCATGAGTGAAAAATGCAAATTGTGGTTAGTTTTAAGCCAAATGAATGAGAATGCAAGTTGTGGTTAATTTTAAGCCCAATGAGTGCGATTAAACTAAAAGATATTTCAAAATCAAAACAAAATAAACAAGTTATCAATTCCAAATGCAAATATCTCCTCCAACCTAAGACACACACTGTAAACTAGAGATCAATAACAAAAAAACCCTAATCTACCGAATGAAAATGCATGAAACTGAAAATTCCTATTTTAAAGACCTAATTCTGAGAAATGGGAAAATGTGGTGTAGGAAATGAAAAATGTGGTTCATGGGATGTGGTGCAAAAAATTTCAACTGCAGTGTTCCAAGAGGTGACTGCAGTGAAAGGTTGAGAACACAAACCTAAAGCTGCAAAAACACCTAAATCTGAAAACAATTGATAAAATCTAAACTAATATGATATGATGTTGATGTGAAGATGTTAGACTAAGAACCAGAGAACTAGAAATAACAAGAAAAACCCAAAAAATTGACTTAAAACAATGATTTTCCCTAAATCTGGACAAATGTGACGTTCAAGGCAGTGATTCACAATTTCTAAAAAGTTATTCCAAATCTAGTTAGTTCATGTTGGGTTCACCAATGTAATCTAGGGTAAAATGTGTTATTCAGGCTCGCAATTGTGATGCAAACCTTAAACTCACAATTTCTATAAAGTTATTCCAAATCTACTTAGTTCACATTGGGTTCACCAATGTAATCTAGGGTAAAATCAAGATTAAGGTAATAAAACATCAAAACTAAAACCTTAAATCCCTAAACCAACAATGAAGCACAATCTAACATAGAAACATAAACATAAAACAATATTACCTATGCCATGGTTGATACACCTCCATTGTCCTTCTCCATTTTGCTTCATATGATTGATTGCCCTCAGATTTTGAGTATGCAATAGCAGCCTAATGATAATGATAGAAAAATATTGAAGATTGTAGTTGTCTCCTCTGATAGCAATGGTCTAGGTAGGTTGAAATAACAATGATAGGTGTCTTTTATAGAAGGTCAGATTGGGATGAAGGGTTGAGATTAAAATCCAATAAGACATGACAATCAATGGCCAAGAATGAAATTTGTAGTATGAAATAGGGTTAGGGAAAAGTTAGGGAAAGTTAGGGCAAAGATAAGGATGAATGGTTGAGATTGAATTATAAAATAATTCAATAAAGGGTGGAAATTAAATGAAACATGAAGAGATAAGAATGTCATGGATAAAGAGGTTGACACAGAAAAAGAGATTGTTGGAGGAAATTAAATAATTATAAAATTATTTAATTTGGGAGGGAAAGTGAATAATTAAATAATGAAGGCATTATTTAATTATAGAAGACATGTGAAAGGTTGAATTTTCAATTAAATAATAATTTAATTCAAAATGGGAAGAAAAGATAAAATAGTAGATAATTAAATATATAAAATTTATTTAATTTATGATAGAAAAGGCTAATGAACAATTAAATAATTAAAATAATTATTTAATTATAGACAAAAATAAAAATTTAATTAAATAAATGAGAATTTATTTAATTATAGAGGAAAGGGGACATTAATGACATAATTAAATAAATCAAATTTATTTAATTAATCAAAATAAAGAAATAAACTGATAAAAAAATTAATTAAATAATTGAAATTATTTAATTAATAAAAGAAAAGTGACATTGGACAATAATCAAATAATTAAAATTATTTAATTATTTAGGGAAGAAAAGGGATAAAATAGTGTCCGCGGGCCTAAGATAATTTTTAGTGTCTACATAACCATCAAGAATAAGAATCCCTAATGTGCAATTACCACACATAGATCCAAAGTGACTCTGCAAGGGGCCACTTATAAATCTCAATCAAAAAACCAATATAACCTTTTGGATCATTTAGGGAAGACACCTACACAAATATCTTTTCTAGAGCTACTACATATATCCCCTACACATAAGGCTATCTTAGATAAATCTCTCCAAGATTCCTTAATTTCTACTAACTTAAATGTCAACTAGTTTTAGGCCATGGTAGGATATATTGCTACCACCCACCATATTACATTTACAGAGCATGATGGCCCTTCACATAATCCTCACCATAACAATTCCCTCGATCTTGAAGTCTTTATCAATAAACATAAAATCAAACGAGTTTTGGTATATGGTAGAGTACGCTTAAATATTTGTGTTCTAAAATTGGTCACCACATTGGGATTATCTAAAGCATGCATTGATGTATAAAAAAGGATTAACATAAGAGCCTATGATGATGCAAAGCATTCTTCAAAGGTTTCTATCACCCTTCCTATCATAGTTATTCTAGCAATTGAAAATACATGTGTCAAGTCTTAGAATTGTACCTTTTGTGTAACCTTCTCCTCTGTCATCCATGGATTAATGTCATGAAGTGTTACAAAGATGGTTGTCATTGCACCAAAATATCAACATGTTAATTCCCAATACAACTGATAGAGTTAATGAATCCATGGGAGGTGGTTAAGCCATGTCACGAACCCAAGCGTTTCATTGCACAGTACAAGGAGACCAAGGGAAAACACCTTGCAACAACCCCCCAGCGTAAGTGAGTGGTTCAAACCCTTGAACCTAGCTTTGATGCCAATTATTTCAAAGATGATTTTCGTTGCACCAAAGATTGACCTATTAATGCCCAATACAACTGCTAGAGTTAATGAATCCATGGGAGGTAGTTAATCCATGTCACGAACCTGAGTGCTATGCTACATAGCACAAGGAGACCAAGGGTGCACACCTTGCAACATGAAGGTCATCCCCTCCACATACCTTTAATGCATAATGTTCCCTCACAATGGAATTGAAGTTACTACACATGCTAATCCTAATCCATTCCAATATTGCAAGATTTTACAAAGTAGTCATGACCTTTCACAATATTTTCCTTTCAACACCATATCACTATCTTCATATTCCTACATAGATCCTTTATCGCTATTTTCCTCTCACACTCCCTCAAATATCAAGGCTAAGATAAAATAAATGGGTATTGGATAATATGAGATACAAGTCTTACATATCAATTTTGCACCACCATCTATTTCATCCCAATTTTGATATCTACGATAATCCACTATTTGGTCATCATCCCATTTAGAACATCCAAGATCATCCCCTTCCATCTCATGATCCTCTCTCTTTCACTCCATCTCATGAGCTATCATCCTTCCACCTCACACATCCTAGGTTAGGTTATGAATTTCCTAATGCTACCTATACTAATCCTTCTTGTGAACTCATTAAGGATGTGCAAGCCTCCTTTGACATTAATAGTTGAAAAGGGTAGTCACAAAGAATCCATCAAGTTCACCTCCAACCTTTTCGATGAATCACATATCCTTTCCATTTCATCCAACACATATAAATCATCCACATCTATCCACCTCCTATACATGGATCAACAAGTATCATCCAAAAAGAATAAAGCTATCAATCAAAATTCAAAATTCAAAAAACCTATATCAAAAGGAGATCCAAAATCAAAAGAAAAAAGAAAAAGAAAAGATAAGTCCTTTAGTCAAAATCAAAATCAAAAGCTATTAAACAATGCAAAAATAAAAACCAAAAATAAAAGAAATCAAAAATTGATCTCCAATCATGCCTCTTCCTCCCAAATAACTGGCGCATCTATCTAAGAAAAATATCAAGAAATGAGCATGTTGATCCTAAATCTTCATCCTCCTCATCTTCACACAATCCATAAACTCTACCAAATCCACCCATATCTATACATTCATCCCATCATTCTACCCCCCTTAGTGATGTATCTCAACGAAACTTTGATGGTGACCCCTTCGCATGATTTAATCCAAAGGTTTCCCAAACCCATTTTGTGTGAAGCATGATATCCCTTCTAGTGCACACGTTAGGGATCATACCTTAGCCCCTCCATCTACTATATAAAGCAACCACCATCATCCCCATCATACCATCCATCTCTATCTATCACGCCTCATCATACACCATGATCATGGCATCATCAAATATCATTTATCCAAAAAATTACAAAAAAAGTGAAAAATACAAAAAATACAAAAAAAGTGATTTAAAAAATATATATTTATAAATATAAAATTATAAAAAGGAAAAAAGTAAATGGAAATAATTTTCCCTATAGTGAAAACCACTTCAATGGTGTGTTGGGTAAGTACCTTGGTGAAAACCAAGCACACAGGTGTCATGTGTAGTAGGTCATTGCTCTTCCATCTATTATCATTCTATCTCATTTTTCACTCCATCCACAATAATCCTAGTGTCACAACCCTCTCTAACTATCTAATTAATTCTGATTTATTATTATTAACCAAGTGAATATTATTATAATTAGTAAGATTACAATCCTTTGGAAATAAATAATTATTATAAAAAATGAGCAAATATTATATAAAAGTTGTAATTGCTAATAAATAAATAAATGATAATGTTTTAAGAACCATTGATTTTGTCTTTCATTGATCTAATGGAAGTTACAAGAAAGTTATTTCTTTTCTAAGTGGAGGAGAATTCTTGAAACTGCTAGAAGGAATGTGAAAAGGCATTCCACTTGGAGTCATATTACTACCTTCTTCTTTTTACATTTTGGGCTCAAGGAGAGGGAGGAAGCTTTGGGGTGGAGAGAAAGAAGTGTGTCGTAGAGGGGGGGATACAAAGGCAAGTGAGGAGGAGCTTTAGTCTGAAGGATTATTTACAATGTGCATGGTGAGTCTAGTTAAGTGTTCCATCACCCAATTTTTTTTGTCACTCTTATGTACTATATTTTGGACCATTACTTTTTCTTCATTGAGAAGATTGCTATGCTTAATCTTCAGGTTCTTATTCCCTTGTTATCACTCCATGGTCTTACTATTAACTACTAACTTAGTTGTTTTCTTTTATTCCTTGATTTCTATGAATTCTTCTTAGATCTTTTCCATGCTCGGGTTTTTACTCAGGTATTTGTTCTTTTACAAGAGTGTAAAAAATTGTTAATGCTTCATTGAGCCACAATCTTATCCATGTATGAAAATTATTTAATTACCACATCATATCCTCCCTATCTTATATTGCTCGGCTACTTCCAAATAGCATTCAGATTTTCAACCAAGTATACGCTATTACTCAACCCTTTATTTTGGTGATAAATATTCACCCTCGAATCTTCTTCTCTCAAAGCGTTAGAATTTTGAAAGTTCCTTCTCTAAGCATCTTGTGATCATTTGGTGATTTATTTAATGCAACTCGATTGCATATGCTCTATAATCCCATAACTAACTCCCAAAAATTCAGTAATCTGTAATCACCAATCTCAGTCTTTCTAATTTGGAAGAGAGTCAAAAACCCTCTATAAATGTTGGATCTACATGGTTACAAGACAGAAATTATGAATCAATGTAGGAGCAAAGGAAAAATGTGTGTCTTGAGGTCCCTACAATTTGTGTGCTAGGAATTTGGATTAGTGGATACATTGAGAGATAATTCTATATTTATGATCCATCACTTATGAGCACAATTAGACAGTTTTTATCTCTCCATGCACATGATATTAGAAGAATTTTTTGGCAAAAGAAACCTTAACCGAAGGACTCATTCACCTAGTGGTGAATGGGTCCTAGTATGCTTTTTTGAGAAACTCTGAATTAGAAACTATAGCTTATGAACTTTGGAAACATGTTGCCTTGGTATCCCTAACAGGGATTAATTTTCTCTATGGTGAATGGGTCCTAGGATTTTTTTAAATTGAAAAGTGTAATTTCAAGGTGATCAAATTTATTCTCTATTTCAGGTTCAAACTAGTATTTTTGTTGCAAAATTTTCTAGAATTTGATGTTGAAGTGCAAGTAAAACTAATGACAAATGATGAACTATATGATACTTTTTTTTAAATGAAATTTTGATCCAATTTTTGAATATGAATGATGAATAGTATACTAATATGCAAACACTATACAAAATAAGTCTACCATTATGCAATTTTTGTTGAATTTTCAGATTTAAAATGAATACAAAATGCAATTTTACACCTAAAATGCAATGCAAACTAATGCAATTTTGACAACCCTAGATGAATGCAAACTAATTCAATGCAATGCAAACTAATGTAAATCCTAGATCTAGGGTTTTAATGGACTTCAATTTTTGGAATTTCAATGTACAAGGTTGGGTTCACCATAATGAAACAAAGAAAATGAGGTTCACCAAAATGAATTAACAAATTGATGAACCTAATTTCCACTTCTATTTAATTCAATCTTGATTAGGTTTTGTAATCCTTAATTCATTATTAACAACTCTAAAAATTAAATGATAAGCCATTAGCTTGAACATTTTATTTACTTGATAGATTTCAATAGCATGCAAATATGATTATGACGGGTCATGGCCATATACGTTCTTTGTAATCATTATTATAAATTAGATATAAATTTCCATTTAATAGTCTTTTGAAATTGAATTAATCTTGTCACAATTATTGTAATAACAGATCTAGGCATATTTGATATGATTTAATGTTTGAAGTTGAAAATTATTTGATACAGACATTAGTGGGTATTTTCATTAGAAATGAAACAATGGAAAATATAGGTGTGTTTAATGGAATGAAAAAGGGGGATCACCAAAATGATAATAGATAACCTATTTTCCTTTATTTCATTAGGAAATGAGATCCGCACAATGAATTGATCATCAACCCTTAGGTGAATCAAGTCAAAGTGAGAATCTTCAAATTTCCTTATGATTGTAGGATGGGGGTCAAGGTTAAACAACACTTTGGGGAGAAAAACTAAAAATAGAAAATCAACAACAAAATGCAATCTAACACTTGAAACAACAATATTAATCACAATACTTCCAAAACCAAAAAATAGAACAACACTTACTAGTCACCAAAAGTGCTTTTTAGAAGCAAATCTGGGACTCATTTTCCCATGGGTGAATGGTTCCAAGTGTAGGGTTTTTTTGTATCATTCACGAGCCTCTGATACAAATCTGAATCTTATGATTTGTCTAGGTTTCACAATCAGAATGTCAGAAATAACTTTGGGATCTTAGTTTCCCTGAGAAGACAACAATTTTGACAACTTTTGCAACTTTGGCAACTTTGTAAATCTTGCACTTCAAAATGTCTTCAAGCCTTCTTCAACCTAAATCTATAATCACACATATAAGAGAGAAAAATGTTTGTTTTTGGGTGAATAGGGGTTTTCCTTGGTCAAACCCCATTTTAGTAATTAAACCTTGAATTGAAATAATGAAATAAAAGAGGTAATGAAGAATGAACAAAGCTATGTTACCACTTGTGACCAAGGATATTAGTACAGGTCGATTACGCTTGATCCATGAAGAATCAAAGCATAACGTAGCCACTAATACTCAATCTTAAACAAGATCATTCAAATGAAAGTTAAACTTAAAATTTATTGAAATTGAACATTATAAACCATGAAAGCATTTAAAAATGTCTATTCTAACCCATCCAAAACTTATCCTGTTTTGGGAGTGGTGTTTCATTGATGTGTAATGGCGACCCTTTCCCAATATTGTGATCAGTGAGCTTATTTCAATCGATTATATTCAAGAGAATTGAAGAAACAGTTGTGAGATATGAATAAAAACATGATTTATGCTAAAATGAACATGATGCAAAAGCTAATCTAACATGATTTTATGATAAAAGATGTACATATGCAATTGCTAAGCTAATCTAAATGAGACTTAAACTAAAAAGATTCAAACCATAGTTATCTAATTAGCTAAATGAATGCATTATGGAAGACATTAATGGAAGCTAAGATATCTATGCCACTAATTTAAACTAAAATATGCCAAATTTGAGTTAAAAATGAGTGTGAGTGTGAGTGATTTCAATAGCATAAGTTTTCTCTAAAAAAGATGGATCCATTTGTCTCCAAATAGTGAACTATTTATAGGAAAGTAAATGAGAGATGAAGGGTTGAGATTGAAAAAGCTAATCAATGGTCAAGGATGTAGGAAATTGGAGGTATGGATCATGGATTGTCATCAATGGGTGAGAATGCAAGATGAGATTTAATCAAGGGCTCTCATTCCTTCAAACAAGCACACTTTTGACCTGTTTGAGAGGTCAAAAGTTAACTTGCACAAGAATTTTGGAGTTAACTTGAATATGAAGCTAAGTGAGAATATTCCCTTTTTCAAATGATTGGAGGAGAGAGAATATTCTTTGGAATATTCACATGGGTGAGGAAAAAGGATATTTTGTAAATTAAAACAAAGTTTAATTATGCAAAAAATGAAGAAATATTCTATGGGAATATTCCCCTTTTGGAGGAATTAGATTAATTAGAAAATTGTTAATTAAACAAAGGTTTAATCATGCAATTAGGGGATTTAGAAGAATAAAGTGATATTCATTAAATTAAATGATTTAATGGAGGGGGAAAAGGTGAAATGGAATTTAATTAAATAACTTAGGGTTATTTAATTAAATAAGAAGACTTAGAGATTTAAATTAAATAGCTTGATTTATTTAAGTTAATGAGATGAAATGTTAGCATGAAAGGGGGTAAATTAACCTGATTAAATTGATGAGGTTAATAGATACAAATGATGCAGCTAATTAAATAGCTTGGCTAATTACAATTAAGCAAAAAGAGGATGGGTTTGAGAGGAAATGATATTAGTATACTTGATTTGAGCGCATGATATCATTCAAGACAATTTTTCAGTGTCTACATTTTGCCCCTCTTTGAAGCGAGGTACATGTTGCTTCAGTTCAAAGACATGTTCTTCAGAATAAAAACTACTACATAAATCAAAAATAAAAATTTGATTTTTTAGATGCCCCAGTGGAAGGATTAAGGTAGTTCCCTACCCCCTCAAAAAATTGAGTGGAAATTTTGAATTTTTGGGTTGATTTCTTGACAAAGGTGAAAGGCTACCCCAAGGTCCTAGAAAAGCTCTGGGATGCAAGAAACATGCTAAAAATGCAAAAAACAATGCAAAATAAGCTCTAGTTTGGAAAAATTAGTGAAAATGATGATAAACCCTAGCTTTAAGGTTAAATTAGGGAAAAAACCCTAATTTTGATGTATAAATAAGCTAAGAAGGGTCTCTTTCAATTCATTTGTGCATTCACACCTTAAGGATTTCTTTCTTTCTGAGCTCTGACCCTCTGATGAAATGGAGCAATGAGTGCTCCTACGACACATTTTTGATCAAGTTCGAGAGTACTAGAGGCTTCCAGGCACAACACCACCGCTATGTGATTCAAAACTTGATTTGAATTTTAACTTTTTGATGCATTTAATGCCTTTTAGAATTTAAACTTTTTCGGTGTCACTCTACAACAACACTAATTTGAGAATTGGCAACACTGATTTTAATTTTAGCGAAGCATTTGTGTATTGTGCCATAGTTCACAATTTAGAATTAGGGTTTTCATTTCTAAATGGCGATTCATATGTTTATAGCGATGCATTTTTTGATTTGCAAATTAGAGTTATGGTTTCCAAATTTTAAATCATGACGCATGTGTTCATAGCAACGAGAGTTGCAATTTGCATTTTAAATTCCTCGAGCGTTGTCATTTAGAATTTGAATTATAGTGACGCTAACATAAATAGCAATGCTATTGTCATTTTGGAGCTAAAAATTCTGAACTTAGCCAAAAAAATTGAATTTTGATGTCATGCGCTTTGTGGGTGCAAGAGGTGATTCCACCTTTGATGTCCCATGAGCACCAGCCTATAGTTTTGGAGAGATTTGGTGATTTGTCTGAGTTGCAACAAGAGCACCTAGAGGAGATTGTCCTATGGTACATTACATACACGCCCATTATCCAGACACATTTGGCGATGATGATAGCATGTGTGAGCGATGGCACAGTGAGACCTCATCATTCCACCTTCCTACTGGTGAGGCGACAGTGACACTAGAGGATGTACGACAAATTCTACATTTGTTGATACATGGTGAGCATATGATATATGATATTGGCATCAGATACGATCCATCCAATGAGGTGATGGACCTAGAGGACATCATTCTAGTCACTTTACATATAGACCTCTAGATGTACAAAGGTTGAGTGCCCACTTTCAGATTGATAGTTTTAGCGATCATCTCTGGCTTGGTTGCTCCAGACCAATGGAGTAGAGGGTTCGGCCCAAGATGGGGCCTAGCATGGCACAGGATGCTCTTCAGGAGGACATTGTTTGCATGGGGGCCAATGATGTCAACCTTGTTGTATCATGATATGCATGACTTCATCTATTGCGATGGAAGAGTGATTGGGACAGGGGTTACTCTACTTCATATTTGGGCTTGGGAGTACATTGTTGTGCTCTGACCAGTCGTTCAGATGGTTGATGTGGAGCCAAATGATCTTGTGGTTTGGTGATACAAAGGATCCATTACTTTATAGCACACTGGATAGCTTGGGATTCCTTACTAGCACAGGGTGCTTGATGATATGACATTATTTAGATGGCGACCCTAGCTACAAATGCCAACATGGTTCAATGATGTACAATAGCTTTTCTTTGCTAGATAGACCAGGTATATGTAGGGTAAGGAGCACACTATCATTGAGAGGTACCTACCAAATAGGGTGGCTTGATAATTTGGAGAGAGCAAGATAGGCCCGACAATGTATAAAAATCCATTTTTTTCTAAATTAGCATGAGAGGTACCCACATGGGGACCTACAATTGCATCCCATGAGGTGGTTGAGATCTTTCGATAGTTGGTGGCTTAGCCATGGGCTTATGACAAGGGATAGGCAGATGGTCAAATGATGTCTACATATGATGCATGGTTCACACCCCCTCACCAGTTGATAGATCTAGTAGGTGCACCTCCATGAGGGAGACCGACAAGGAGGGGTGCAGGTAGAGGAAAAGGCAAGGGCATAGAACAGGATGGTCAAGATGGCTAGAATGGTTAGGATGGGAAAATCCTAGGGGCACCACCAGTAGATCAGCAACCTCCATAGTAACCTCTTATATAGTAGCAACCTTCATAGAAACCACCACCACCGAGGCCAGATCCTCAAGATTTACAGATTTAGCAGCTACAGCAGAAGGTTTAGGTCATTACAGGTGAGTCAGATTAGGCGCGACTATAGACACGTAAAATGTACTAATTGACATTACACGCTTGATCCCGATTACTAACACCGTTTCATCCTAAATCATCACTCAATCTAACCATTTAATCGAATACCCTTATTTGATTAAATTCATCAATTTTCCTCTCTTAATTAAGTAAATCATTTATCTAATCAAGTCATTCTCTCTCATTAATTAAATCAATCAATCTAATCTAATAAACTCTATCTCTTTATTTAATTAAATAAATCAATTTATTTAATTAATCTCTAAAGTCTATCTCATTAAATTAAATAAATTAAAACCTTATTTAATTTAATCTAACCAATCATCCCCTTTAGTTAAATAAAACAAAATATTTATTTAACTATCTCTAAAATCACATTCTTCTCATCCTTGATTTAAATCAACCCATAAATCTAATTCAAATTTGTCATATCATCTAATCCCTCATTAAATTAATTAATCCTTGATTAATTTAATCCTAATTCATGTCCCATCCTCTAGCTTTTTCCACTTGCACATGAAAATAGATTTAATTCATTTATTAAATCCCTATTTTCTCTCAACATGGCATAATAGAGGAATATTCTTCCAAATTTGAAATCTTTCCAAGTGGACTTTGTCCTTCCAACAAGACATTTATTTCATCTTTGCATTGAGCCAAGTGGCATTTAAGACATTCCTTTTTCCCTCTTACATGTCATTTCATTATTTTCAAACTCCACCTAAATGCATTTATGGGCACATTCATCAAAATGTGCACATCCCTCATCCATTCTTATCTTGACAAGTGGCACTTGGCCATTGGTTGAAAGTTAGTCCCACATTGCTTCATTTTGGGCATTTCTCCATCTTTTCTTTCTATAAATAAGAGGCTTCTTTCCTCATTTCATCATCCACAATCTGAGATAACTTACTATACTCAAATCCATACTCAAGCATTGCAATTCTCATCCATTTCATCAAGTCTTAGCTAGGTTATGCAGGTTTTTCATCTTGGAGCACACTTGAATCTTCAACAAAATGGATAAATCATCATCAAATCATCAAGAGCTTGCATAGGAGTTGGGAAAGGGCCAATTTCCACATCAAATTGGCACCAACTCCCCCATAAGATCAAGAGTTTACATATTCTTAATAGGATTCAATCTATTTCATTGCTTTTTCATTGTATTCTTTCTTTCATTCCTATTTTGAACATGGTTAAATGGATTTTATGGGGAGCTTTGATCTTAATTTGCATTTGAATCTTCTAATTTTTTTTTTTGTTGTCTCTTGCAGGTACTAGGATCTTGGTTCTACATTTTGGCACTAGAAAGAGGGAAAACCAGAAGTTTAAATCACATTTTTTCATCAAAATTCTATGCTTTTTCTATTTTTTATGTGTCTATAGGGAAGTGCACTGCTAGTAGATCAACATCACAATAAAGAGCCGTTGGCATCCTAGCTTCACCATATAGCACCACTTCAAACTCCAAATAGTGACACTTTGTGTTTCCTGCCCGAGATTCAAATTTCCAAACAAGACCGCTAGTTCTATTTTCACATGTTGGAATTTTCAAATTCAAAACTCCACCACTAACCAAAAGAGTGACACAATCACACTCTCTATCCCTATTGCAGAATGACGCTGACTGAGAAGTGGTGCTATATAGCACTGTTGGATAGCTTTAAACTACACCGCCTGTGTAGACACCACCACTAAAGGGAAGTAAAAAGTGAAATTCAGTTTTTTATGACATGTTCCTTTTTCAATTCGGATCATTTAGGTTATTATTTTCTTTCCTGACCTCTATTTTGTAGATCTAATTGGTTTTCTTGTAGGTTGGATTGATCAATAGTAAAGGAGAAAAGAGGCATGATGACATCACTTTCTAATGATACAAAGTGTTTCTGAACACTTTAGTGTTTGTTTAACACTCTTATAGAACTCATAATTTCTCTTAAAAAAAAAAATTATCTTTCATGTGCTTAGGACCTACTAAATTTCTTTTGGGCTCTAAAAAGAACATGTCATTTTTTGCTACAAAGGGGTTTAAAAATAACATTAGGAAAAACTCACTAGATTTGGTTTGAGGATTAACAGTTGAACAAGGAAAATTCCATATCTCATTTTGGTGCAATAAAAAGAATCAAATCATTGCTTTGTGGACTTAAAATGAACAAGTTTTTCTTTTTTTTTGTAATTAGTTACTCAAAGTAATATCATTAATAAAACGTATCTACTTCTCTCGTACCTCACGGTGATCTTGAGAACCAAAAGGCCTCTTGGTGACATTAAGTTGCATAAATAATTTCCCACACACTTCAATTTGGATTTTAAAATTGAACAATTCTAGCAAGTATGAGTGGAGCGTATTGCGTACATTCTCTCTCTTTTTATTGCAACAAATATTGATCAAGTTACGGATATAGCTTGCTTGCTTCTGTTTATCTTAGAGGGCCTACCTTGTGCGAAAAATTACTCACCCAAGGGAACAACCCAACCAAGAACATGCTAAAGACAAGCGACTTCCACCCAGGATATAAGTGTGGATATTGGAACAAAGGAAAAAT
This sequence comes from Sequoia sempervirens, assembly GCA_007258455.2. Classification (NCBI taxonomy): domain Eukaryota; kingdom Viridiplantae; phylum Streptophyta; class Pinopsida; order Cupressales; family Cupressaceae; genus Sequoia; species Sequoia sempervirens. The sequence continues at coordinate 84,203,459 of VDFB02256132.1, read as the reverse complement.
CATGAGGATTATTTTGATGAGAATGGTAGCAATGGTCTCTCACCACATGGATGGTCCCCCACGAATGAAATTCCCACAATAAAACCCTTGTTTAGAAAGGCAAAAATCCCTATCTATTTGTTGATGCAAGAATAGTCATTCTGAAACCGCCCCATACTTTTACAATTTTTAGTAGAGATGGAAAGTATTCCATGGGAGATTCATGGGTACTGATGCTTGTCTGCCCCAAAAGAAGTGTTGAGCCATGGAGGGGAGCCAATGGGATCAAGCATCTAACCATCCACTGAAAGTAGGCATAGTTGGACTTGTCCAAGTGGGGACTCAACAAATATTGTCTCAAATATCCATAGGGTTATACATGTTCTTGAAATCAAAACACTTTGCTTGATCAAAAACATTGGAAAATAAACATTTAACATGAGCATCAAATCTCAAACCCTTTAGAGAAGAAAATATCCTTGAAAAAATTCACATGCCCTTGCTTTCCGTTGCGATTCATATCCTTAGAGTTTTCTAGGCATTTGAATTTCATCTCAATTTTCTCCTACTAAAGCAAACATTAGGCAACTCTTGCTTTGGTTTCCTTGATTTCCACATGATACACTTTGTGGGATGAGAAGAAATTAAAACATTAGACATCTAGTTTCAAAACCTAATCAAGAAGTGTTTCTGGTAAAAAGAAGTCATTAAACAAAGACTAAAGACAATTGAATCCCACACATGTGTCTCAAATGATTTCACACAAGATCAAGATCAACAAACCAAAGGTAAAAGCTCTTAGTCCAAAAGATCACCAAAAGCATCTCTCAACCCTATACGAATTCAAACAAAGACTACTTTTTAACTTTTACAGAAGAGCTTCAAGAAATAATCCAAATTTGTATGAGTTCTTTCGTCAACAAAATCCAAATATTTTTCAGGAATTTGAACACCTTGTCTTGAGTAAAGCATGTTCTTCAAAACCGAGGTCTAGTAAGCAAGTGTCTTTTTTAGGTAAAGATAGGATCAAAATCAAACCTTCATCCATCTTTGAACATCAAACCAAAATCATCTCATCATCAACTCTTGAAAATATTGGAAAATCCTTAATGTTAAACTTTGGGAAAATTGTTTGAAACCAATCAAAAATCATCTTGTTTGATTAGATGTGTGTAGATGCATCTTTCTCCACATATTTAGTCAAATTATCAAACCTTGTGGACAAATTTATCCCTTGATAACATCTAACATCTTGGGGTTTAGGAGTTCATAATCCAAAATCAAAACCCAATCAAAATCATCTTGTTTGGTTAGGTGTGTTTAGATGAATCCTTCTTCTCACACTTAGTCAAATTAGCATCTTGAGGACAAATTCACTCTAGGACAACATCTAACCTCTTAGAGTTTATGAGTTCACAATCCAATCCAAATAAAACATCAAACATCAAACATCAAAATCCAAAGTCCGAAAGTTTAACATCTCCTTCATGATTCTTCAAGAGTTCTAAATAATCCATATCATTCATCTTTCATTTCACCATCATACTTTTGATCCTTAAATCATCCTAAATTTTCTCTTTTGTACCTAAAGTTAGATCAATCCAAAGAAAAAGAGATTCATCTCCCACGTTCTTGAAAATTGATCCCTATTTTATGGTGCAAACTAGATCTCAACACAAGAGGAACATGGAAGCCAACAAAGAAACATCCACTTCAAGTGACCTAAGCCAAACAAAATTTGAGATGAATCCTATTAGATCAAGCAATCCTTTAACTAAATTTCCTCCATCATCACAAAATCCTCAAGAGGAAAGTCAAGTAGAGGATATCACTAACAATGCCTTCAGAATAACACAAAATTCTGCCCCAACCAAGACGCGATAACCCTAAGGCGGCTGCTGGTATGGCTGTGGTTGCGTCATTGGTTGGGTTGGTTGAGGCGAAGTCTGTTGGCTGCCCCTCGTTTGTGTTGAACGGTGGTGTTTCTGCGGCCGGTCTGCAGGCGACTAGAATGACTAGTGGAAGTGGTCTGGGCAGCATTGGCCCTGTGTCTTCGGTGTCTGGTGGAAGGAAAGTTTTGGGGGTCGGCTCCACGGGCAAAGCCAAGAATTTTGTGGGTCCCAAGCATGGGTCTTTTGGTGGATTTATCCCTGTCAGGAATGCTATTTCAGTGAAGCTCAAAGACGAAACTGTAGAAGAAATTGAGGAGGTTGTTGCTGACCTTTCTCTTTGTGGGGTGATCTTTCGATTCAAAGGTTTTTGGCCTAATCTCCCTCAGCTACATTCCTGGATCTCTAGCGAATGGGAGCCTTTAATTTCGAGTAAAGTTCACATTTATCCCTTGGCTAAGGGATTTTTTGCTACAAAATTTGACAATGCTCAGAATAGAAATGTAATCTTATGTGAAAATATTTTTAGCTGGGAAGATAAATATTTGTTGATGATCAAACCCTGGCACTTTGATTTCAACCCTATTTCTAAAACTTTTAACAAATTCCCGATTTGGGTTATATTTCCCAATCTCCCCCTTCACCTTTGGCATGACTCTCTTCTGGAGGAAGTGGGTGATGCCCTTGGTGATTTTTTGATGGTGGATGATGAATCTTTTGACATTTTTCATTCCACCTATGCTCGCATTCTAGTTGAAATAAATGTTTCAAAAGGGTTGCCTGCTGAGGTCCTTCTTAAATCTTCTAAAGGCTCTTGGGTCCAATCTTTGGATTATGAAGGGATTCCCTTCCGGTGTAGAAAATGCTTCAATATTGGACATGCTACTGCACATTGCAGATTTGAGAAAAAAACAAAAACAGCTACTTGGTGGAAAGGTGCCTCTCAACAGCATTATATGGTTGAGAAGAAAGTTGATCAGAATAAGAGTTTTTTAGAGGTGGTTGCTTCTGAATCACTAGGTCTTGGGACGCCCCCCCCGATCATCTCAAATGGCAAGGCTGCAAGGGCTACCCCTATTGAGTTTAAGACTGCCATTTCAGGTAATTGTGTTGCGGCTTCCCTTTCTAGTGGTTCTTCAGACAATTCTTTATCTATGCAAAGGATTCAAGATGATACTCCAAATAATTTGGTTGTTGGCTTTCATCTTCATGAAAGTAGCGAGCTAGTTTGGCATGGTAAGGCTACGCAAGTGGAAGAAGGATGGATCATAGTTAAAGGAAAAAAAGATAAATCTTCTAAGCCTTCTTTCGACATGATTCTCCACTCCCACAAGAAAAGTGTAAAATGTAAATCTTGAACTGTCTTGTTTTGGAGCTAGTCTTTTTCGCTAGTTGTTTGTTGTCTTTTCTACAGCCCTCCTCTTTTTGTTAAAGGGTTTTGGATCCCTTCAAAATCTATTTTTCCCTTTATCAAAAACAATGCCTTCAGAATGACACAAGATGAAATCACTAAAATGGTCCAAAACCCAAAGAATCATAAAATCATCAACATCATGATGAGATTCAATCCCTCGCTATAGATGCTTGAATTAGCAAACCAAGGGGAAAAGCTCCCTTCTAATTTTGATGTGAGTACCATTGTGGAAACACCTTTTGGGGTCATGCCTCCAATTTCATACATGCCCCCAATCTCATCCACATCTCCATTCCAAAGAATCACTCAATCTATCCCCTAAATCACATCATCAATTGCTCCAACTCAGCCCATTGTTAATAAAGGGAGCACATTTCTTAATGCATTACAAACACACCCCCTTGTGAATAATCAAGAGTTGGACGCAAAAACCATCTTAGGGAAATCCATCCACAAAATCTGTCACATCTATATGCCCCCCTCACCTTTCACAATGCTAATGACCCATCATCATCATTTTGCGCAACACCCCAAACTTCTCTCCCCAAAACCTTGCAAGGAGGAGACATATTTGGACCAGGGGGCATCTTTGACACTACATCTTCATCATTCCCCCAAGGGAGTATGCCACTCACATTTCCACCTCTTCCCCCCTTGCCACCAATATCCACATCATCTCTTGGTTTAGGGATTCCCCCTTTACCAAATATCTATCAACAAAATCAAATCGACCCTTGATTGCTAATCAAAATATCTTGTCATCGACATCACAACAACAGATGACAACCATCCCAATAACACAAGATAGCACCATCACATAATCAACCATCCCCCAAGTATCTCAAAACATGGTCTCTCAAGAACCAAGTTTATCAATCACACCATCCACCACCACAATCCCAATCATCAATACAATGATACCTCTCACCACAGCAACAAACACTATACCAAATCTACCGCCGCCACCACCACCACCTCCACCACCAAACACAAATGTATCAATCCAATATATCATTGCATTACAAGCTGCTCAACAAGCTACCTATCAAAATGCACTTCAACAAATCCAAATTTGGCAAGCTACATAGCTAGCTGCTCAAGAAGTGCAAACACAATTAGTTGCACAACAAGCCACTCAAGCAGTGCAAGCCACTCAAGCAGCGCAAGCCACTCAAGTAGTGCAAGCCGCTCAAGCAATGCAAGCCACTCAAGCAACACAAGCTACTCAAGGAGTGCAAGCCACTCAAGTAACACAAGTCGCTCAAGCAACTCAAGCCACTCAAGCAGTGCAAGCCGCTCAAGCAGCGCAACCTGCTCAACCAACGCAATCTGCTCAAGCAACGCAAGTCGTTCAAGCAGCGCAAACCACTCAAGCCGCACAACAAGTGCAAAATGATGCTCAAGCCCAAGCCCTATTACAAGCACATCAAGCTGCCCAACAAGCACAAGCCCAAGCTTAGGCACAAGCACAAGCACAAGTGCAAGCACAGTACCTTGCACAACAAGCATACAAACAAGCGCTGAAATAATACTAAGAGCAACAAGAGGCAGCCCAACTAGTAGCCCAACAACAATCATTTTTGGTGCAACAATAGTAGCAAGCTCGTCAGCAAGCACTATTAGTGCAACAACAATAGGATCAACAACAAGCGTTGTTGATACAGTAGTAAGTACAAGCATACTTGGTGCAGTAGAATGAGAAAAACCATCCATCAATACACCAACCAATCCACCCATCCCTCCAATAGGTGAACCATCATAGAACACATTCATCCCACCCCCTGATTCATAAAATGATGTAACAACATAGATCAAGTTACTCTCACAACAAGTACTTGATCTTCAATCAGTGAGAACCATAAAAACACCTAGCAACTTGTGTCCCTATTCGTTTGATAGGAGCCTTGTGATGAAACTATTCCCAAAGGGATTTGATATCCCCAAATTCGATAAATACCGTGGGACGTGAAACCCTAAAGATCACATCAGGGAATTCCAAGTTCATTACATGGAAGTCGCATATGTCTGTTAGAAAACCAAGATCACCTGCATGCAAGATGGATACCTGTCACATGCAAAAGATATGAAGAACCAAAGAAGATGTTCTGTAAACCTCTCACTAAAAATGCATTAAGATAATCAATCATTACAAAAGAGATCAATCCTTATGAAGGAGATCAAGAAACCCTAAAAGGGAAACCCTAAATGAAACCCTAGTGTGCACACTTAATAATTAATAATTAATTAATTATTAATGTGCCTAAGTTTAGCTTAAGTAACAAAGAGGAATAAGTGACCTAATTAATTAATCAATATATATAATTAATTAAGCATAATAACTTATTACTCTAACACCCCCCCTTAAGATGAACTTAGGAAGAAGCTAAAACACTAGAATAAGATGCATGAAAGCAAAGATGGGTCCCGACAACTAGGCCTGATCAGGTACCCATTTACAAATGCAAGAATGGAGTAGAGAAGGAAAAACCCAGTGGGACAAAACCCCCCTACAATGAGATGACATGCTGCAAAGAAGCATTGGAAGAACTCTGTAGAGTAACACTGGAACCGCAATCTGACAAGCAAGGAAAGATACTTTTGTCTACAACTGAAACCAAAACCGGAATCATGATAATGTGACAGCAGACCCGATGCCATGGAACACTCAAAAACTCCAAACGGGAACAACCCTGGAATCTATGAAGTAGCAAGCAATTATTGAATGATGTATTACTGAAAATGAAGTGCAAAGATGCAAGATGCACCCTCCCAACTGCCAAAATATCCAAGTAATCTCCAAACAACCCATCGGGCCAAATCTAGACTAAACGATCAACCTGGGATAGATATAGAAAAAGTGCATGGACAGCAACATAGAGCTCCTTAATACCTTTCGAACACCGCAAATGAGGTGAAAATTGGACATCGTGGCAAAAGGTTATGAGCTTGGAAGCATAAAAAGTACATCTGACTTCAAACAATAATAAATGTAGTAAAATAGAAAAATACTATAAAATAAACTAGACCAAATGAAAGTGCTTGGAACCAGCTTTCCGGCGATATCTTGTTTGCCCGATTTCGATATCATATGCCCAAGTTATGACCAAAAGAAAAAAACTACTTCTTTAGGGCAAACTGGGGTTAGGAGGGGGCATATGAGGGCCATACGTACGCTGACGTCATGCTGACGTCAGCGGTTCACGAGCATAAAATTAATGGTCGTCTGGCCGTCGCCACAAAAAATCGGCCTCCCTCCTTAATAATTTGCTAGTCACTAGGAAGCTGATTCGACGACGGATCTGATGGTGGTGGTTTGATTTTCTGATTTTTTCATTTTGATTCCTTTTTCACCTATCAAAGCCAGAAGTTCCTGTTTTCACTCCGGGAGGCGTAACTTGTGGCTCCGTTTTTTGAAAACGAATAGGTGTTGGAAAGCTGGTTCTGCCCTCTTCTCAGATCTTAGACCTATTTTTTGCATAATTTTTACTAGGTATCTGATTTATTTGTCAAAAATCAGCCTTTATCTTTTGAGTTATTTTCTTGGGAAACGTGCAATCAGGAGTTTTTTTTTAGATCCAAGAGGAATTTTTTTTATTTGAGAGTATATTACTATTGTTTTCTATCATGGATTTACACAACATTGCACCCCTTACTCCATTCAACTATTTTGGTTGGAAAAAACAAATGGAGATTCACTTGAAACATAAAGGGTTGTATAAGGTAACCATGGGTATAGAAATTGAACCTACAGGTGCTATTGAAAAGAGAAAATGGTTTAATAGGTGTGATGAAGCTTATGGCACATTATGTCTATCTCTTTCATTTGACCTCCTTTTCCACATTGAATCTTGCACTACACCAAATGAGATATGGGATACTTTGGAGTCCTTGTTTGGGAAGCAGGATACTATGAGAGGTTTTCAGTTAGAGAATGAGCTTATTGGCTTAAATCCTAGGGATTTTGACAGCATCCAGGAGTTTTTCACCAAACTCAAGTATCTTAGATTACAGTTGTCACAGTGTGGTGTTCAGAAAGAAGACTCTCAGTTGATATTGTCCATCCTTTCTAAGCTTGGACCTGATTATTTAGTTTTTGTTTCTACCTTTTATGCCACTAGGGATGCACTTGGTACGAGATTCACTATGCCATCTCTTGATGACTTTGCTTCATCTCTCACTCGAGAGCAAGCTAAGTTAGCTAGCATGGGTATGGTGAAACCTTCTTCCTCTTCACAGGCACTTATTGCATCACAGGAGCCCAGAGATCAGAAGGCTTCTACAGGCAAAGGCAAGGAACAGAAACAAAAGGATTCTGAACCTCATGAGCAACAAAAGGAGTCCTCATATTCATCCTCCTCTTCTAAGGGGAAATCATTTAGGAAGGAGAAGTCTACATGTGCATATTGCAGGAGGGAAGGACATGCAGAACATAATTGTTACAAGAAGGACATTGATGAGTTGAAACATCTTCTTCAGAAACATCATATTGATTTGCCTTCTAGGATGTCTGCATCATCTTCTTCTCCTCATTCTTCTTCTTCAGAGCAGCATAACACAGGCACAGCTGGTTTACATACTTCATCATATATGAAGGGACATGCTCTTTGTGCTTCTTCAGGTATTGGATCAGGGAGATAGCTTCTAGATTTAGGAGCATCTCATCATATGGCATCTTTGCAGTCTATGTTCACTTCCTTTGAGCCTTGCACTATGTCTCCCATTTTGATGGGAAACAACACTTACATGAGTGTTACAGGGAAGGGGTCTATTAGTTTTGGGGACCACTCCTTTCAGGATGTCTTGTGTGTCCCTCACTTGACACATAACCTTCTTTCCATCTATCAGATAACACATGGGGGCAATGGGAGATCTGTGGAGTTCACACCTGATTTGGTTATCATCAAAGACTTGGAGAGTAGAGCACTCATTGCTACTGGGATATTGGATCACTCCTCTCGGTTGTATTCCTTCACTGATTTTGCTACTGGTGGTGCTTCTATTCCTACAGCTGTTCCTCACACTTCGCATGTGCATCATCATTCAGAGGAGAGATTTGGCTTCTTGAACATTGTTGTTCTCACTTCAGATCTTGTTCTCGATCCTTCTGCTCCTTCTCCTCCTCCTCTTGTTGCTTCTTTTGTTTCAGTGCAGCAAGATCCAGTTGATCATACATCTTTGGAGGTTTATGTTGAGGTCACACCTGCTTTTGTGGAGACATCTTGGGCTGCACCTATTCCACCTTCAGAGATTTCTTTCATTTGACCTCTTCCCTCTCACTTCTTTCTAGAGATGCAGTTTCTTCACTTCTTTTGGAGTTACTTCATTCTGGGGGGGATCTGTGGTCTCTTTCTTCCTCTCTTATGGGGGGATTCTTTCATGTATCTTTGTGATGAATGGAGTCCTTGGGGGGTCTTATGGAGTCCTCCATTTTTCATCTCTTAGGTAGTTTATTGCATTCTATTTTGGGGAGGAGTTTTGTTCCCATGTGGTTTTCTCCTTTACCCCATTTTATTTAGTTTGCATTGCATTTGTACATGAGTACCTTATCAGGCCTTGTTGTCGGGACTCATATTTGCATAATAATTTGCTTCTCCCTAAGTTGCACTTATGGGGGGGTATTGGTGTAATTAATTATTTAATTACACTTTAGGATAAGTTTACTTAGGTAATTATTTATTTCCTAGGATAATTATCTTTTAATTCTTATCTTATCTTATTGAGCTGTCTTTTTGCTCAAGATAAGATCAGGGTTGCTTTTTCCTACTTTATTGCATCATTTCCTTTTCGAAGGCTTTTGTATTATTTTTAAAACATTATTCTCAATGAAAAATCAGGAAATCAAACCACCACCATCAGATCCATCGTCGAATCAGCTTTCCAACGATATCTCGTTTGCAAAAAAAAACCTCTGTTTGACCAAGTTATGGAAAAATGAAAAAAAAAGGCCTATAAAAGGACCTTTCTACACTAAACAGGGTCAAAAAGGTAGCACCTTTGGCTCTCGCCCGCGGTTGCTCATGTGACCAGGCGCTGCAGGGTTGTTTAAAAAAAAATCTGCCAGGGGCCTGGGGCGCAGCTCCTGGGTCCTAATAAGACCGTCGGCTTAGAAGAAAAAGGCCCACGGGGGCGCAAGAGGAGCTCGGTGTAGGAGGAGCTCGGCTTTGACAGGCGAAAAAGGAATCAAAATGAAAAAATCAGGAAATCAAACTACCACCATCAGATCCGTCATTGAATCATCTTTCCGACGATATATCGTATGCGAAAAAATACCTCTATTTGACCAAGTTATGAAAAAATGAAAAAAAGGCCTATAAAAGGACCTTTCTGCACTAAACAGGGTCAAAAAGGTAGCACCTTTGGCTCTAGCCCGCGGTCGCTCATGTGACCAGGTGCTGCAGGGTTGTTTAAAAAAAAATCCGCCAGGGGCCTGGGGCGCAGCTCCTGGGTCCTAATAAGACCGTTGGCTTAGAAGAAAAAGGCCGACGGGGGCACAAGAGGAGCTAGACGCAGGAGGAGCTGGGCAGAGCAGAGCACGGAGCAGGAGGAACGGTGCTAGAGGAGGTGGTGGCACGCAGGTGGCCGCTGGGCTAAGGACCGGTGGCTGCTTGGTGGCATAAGGGTGGCGGTCACCTTTTATACGGTGGGCGCAAAAAAATTTTAAAAACTTGATTTTTTTTTTATTTTTTTTGCAATTTTCAGCCTCAAAAACTGTGCCCTGGGGTCTACGGCCTTGGGGCAAAATTTTTTTGCCTTTTTTCAACTTTCACCTAAATCGACGAAACGAAAGGTGTTTATGGGGTTTTTGGACGCTTTGATCGCGATGGCAACGTCCGTTCGCGCCCAAAGTGCTCTAAAATTTCAACTACCCCCAGATCCACAGAAAATCAATCTGACTTGAAACCCTTGCACAGAAAAGGACGCTGTGAGAGAATATCTTCAGATCACAAACAGGCAGCGATAGGTCTGGAGCTTTGATACCATGTTAGAAAACCAAGATCACCTGCATGCAAGATGGATACCTGTCACATGCAAAAGATATGAAGAACCAAAGAAGATGTTATGTAAACCTCTCACTAAAAATGCATTAAGAGAATCAATCATTACAAAAGAGATCAATCCTTATGAAGGAGATCAAGAAACCCTAAATGAAACCCTAGTGTGCACACTTAATAATTAATAATTAATTAATTATTAATGTGCCTAAGTTTAGCTTAAGTAACAAAGAGGAATAAGTGACTTAATTAATTAATCAATATGATATAATTAATTAAGCATAATAACTTATTACTCTAACAATGTCAATACCTATCTGATGCAGCTATTTCATAGAAGTTTGGTTGGCCATGCCATGGAGTGGTTCTCTTGCATTCCTCCTAGCATCAAGAAGTTCCAAGAGATAGTGGATGCATTCACAAAAAATTACGCATTTAATATCAGCATGGATGTCAGTCTCGAGGAACTGTCAGCTCTTAAACAAGGAAAGAATGAATCATTTGCTTCATTTCTACAATGATGGTGATCCAAGGCCAATAGGAGCAAATGGGTCATGCTAGAATAACAACAATTTTGCACAATCATTTCCAATTTGTAGGGAAACTTAGCATTTCATCTCAAAGTGCAAGGCATTACCACTTACGATCAATTGATCTCCAAGGCACTTAACATTGAACTAGCCCTTAGTGCGCAAGGAGGAACAACCACCTATCCAGAACAACAAAACAATTGCCCATCCAACAATTATAATGACAAACCTCGCACATGGAAAAGGAACAAAAATATCACAAACAATGGTGTAGTTGATGCTAAGGTCATAATCAATGCTCCTTTTGGAACTGTAAAAATCTATTATTTTTTACATATTTTCATACCCCTAAGTTTCCATATGAGTCCTCATCATAAGCACAGGGGCCTTCCATCATGACATTTTGCTTGCATTTTGGCCTATATTTATCCCATAAATCTATCGTGTCATGCATTTTTCATGTTGTGGTCCATATCGGCATAGGTCTATCTAGGTCTCCCTGACCCGTGTGGCTTGTGTGTTAACATATGTTTGGTGTACGTTATCGGCAGGACTTGTTCATTGTTACAGCGATAGGCATTCACCTATGGGTATCTATTGACATGACATTCACGTGGTTTCAGCAACCGAGGAGGAACCTATCGGCAGGAGTTTGGTCATCGGGGTAGTGTCTTACTGAATTTGAAATGTCTCCTCGACTTATGCTTGTGGAGGTTCATCGACGAAAGCTAGGGAGTTTGGGGTGATGTTTCTTTGAAGATATATTGTCTCGCCGACCGTGCACCAAAATTTCTTATCGGCAAAGCTTTTAGTTTCGATGTAGGGTCATGGCGATCTCACATTATCTTACCAACTTGGCACAAGGGGCTTATCGGTCTTATTGGGAGGAGTCTTGCCAAGCAACACATTGAAGAATTATCTTCAGCCAAACATGTTGCTTCCGGTGTGAAGTCATAATGAATTTACAATGTCACACCGACTGGTGGTTGAAGGATATGTATCGGTAAGAGTAAAGGTTATCGAGGTGAGGTCTTGGTGAGTGACCTTCGATCTCGCCAACATTAAACAAAAGGTTTATATCAAAAGGCTCGTCGGTGAGAGATTTTCTTTGATATGGTATCTTGGCGATCTTAGATTGTCTTGCCGACTACAATAAGCATAAGCACTTCAGCCAAACTGATGGTTTTCGGTATAAAGTTTCAATGAATAACATGGGTCTCGCCAATAATGCATAGATGGGACTTTGTCAGTATGAAAATAATGTTGTCTCGGGGAACAAGAATGATTATGAAGACTTTCAGTAAGACACAGGATGCTCTACAAAGGGTCTCCCCGACTATGCATTGTCTTGGCGAAGGAAAATGAAAGATATATCTCGGCGAGAGGTTTGTGTTGTCTTAGCGACACTCAAGGATGGTTGAAGTCTTTTAGTAAAACAAAGAGCACTCTATATGAGGCCTCCCCAATGTCGGTATGTCACGTCGATCCACATAAGATAAAGGAATACATCGACAAGAGAACAAATATGTCACAGTGATTCAAGATGAATGGAGATTTTCGGTGAAGCAAAGTCTAATATATGAGATGTCTCTCTTATGCCACAGGGTTATAGCGAAGCGGATGAAGCAAGGAGGCACATTTCGGTAAGAAAATTTCTTATATCTCAATGACTAGGAGAGGGAGTTAGGGGGGACTTTCAGTATAATGAAGCATTATCTACATGATGTTTCCCCGAATCCATGAGGTCACAGCGAAACACAATGGGACAGGAGGATTCTTCTTGGTTTCGGCATAACAAATAGATTGCTACAGCGACATGCAGGAGGAAAAAGAATACATCTCGGGGAAACATAAAGTGATCTAAATGACATCTCCCCGACTCAAATAAGTCATGGCGAAAGCGAAACACAAAGGAACAACTGACAATATATTTTCCTTTGGCATACCTACTGGATTGTCTCAGTGACTTATTCATTGATGATTAATAAAATTCAAATATTGTGGCCGACATGTGAGTTCCTAAATTACTGTTACAATCCAACATGAATTAAGCCCAAATTTTGTGGAGGGTCGACATGGGATCTTAATGTGATATGTTTTCCTGATGCTGGTGTATAAATATGCATTTTGTAATTGTAAAATACACACCAGTTATTAGATATTCAACACACAACAAGTAGATATAGTAGAATAAAATTATCAGATCAGAGACTATTGTTGCATGATTTCAAAATGGAGGTATTTATGAAAATCAGTTGATGTTACTGCATTTCTCTGGTGTCAATTATTTGTTGAATCTAATGAAAGTATTGCTAAGTTGTCTTCAAGATTGATGTATTCTGGTTGTTTGAATTGGTATAACAAGTTTATATTCAATTCATCAGTGCACATTTGTTGTATCTATGTGGTTAATTGATTGGTTCTTTCAAGCAAAGATTAAATCCTTTTAGTTAATCACAGTAATCAGAGAGATTCATCTGGATTGTTCAAGTAGAGCTTAGTAATCACATTCTTGCATGTTTATACAAGTTGTAAACATAATGTATGCCAGATAATCTAATTTTTCTCTAGAGAAGTGTTGTTCATCTTGATTCCATTTGACTCCACATACCTAATAAGGCACTAGTCTCTGCACTTCATCATTTGGATTTATTCAATCTCTTTACATTTGTTCATTGAGCATAGTAGGATTTAGATTAGAAGATTGCTATTTGTATCAAGTTTGTTTTCATTTGTTCACTCCCATCTTCCATTGTGGACAAAGCATTTTAGAAGGATAGTCATAAGCTAATTCTACTCAATTCAAAAGGTACACCCGCCTAGGTTTAGCAGCACCTGAAGAGTAGAAGATTAAATTCTTTTGACCTTGTCTGTTACCCTGAAATGAATCAAGAGATTGGAAACCTCTTGAGGCATCCCACCTACATTTTTGAGTGCTAACAGATCCAAGGAAAAACACCCAAACCTACCAACAACCGCAAAATAATGATCGTAACAACACCCAACCCAATACAGTATCTCGACACCAACCAACCAACAATCAAGTTAATAACCTAAATAATCAAGGGGGACCACCCTCGCAAAACAAAAATCCTCCCAAACAAAAGTACACTTCCCTTGGGGAACCACTTGAGGTCATCATGAAGAAATTGATAAATGAAAACCTCATCAAAGCACCTACCTATGAGAATTACTAGGAACTAGAAGTGAAACCACCCTAGTATAACGAAAAACTAGCTCTGTGACTTTCACAAAATAAAAGGGCACACCACTAACAGTTGCATGAGGTTGAAAAACCTAATCCAGGACTTCATTGATCAAAAAATCATAAATTTGGAGCAACCGACAGGAAACCAAAACCTAAAGATATACAAAAATCTGATTCCTGATCACCACAAGGGAAGCAATGATAAAGGAAAAGGAAAATACAAGGATGTGAACCACATGTATGAACATGTTGTGGCAACACTTGAAGAATATGTCCCCGTCATTAAAATTAAGGGAGCCAATGCGGACTGTGGAGTCACCACATGCGGCTGAAAGGTCACCATCATTGGACCCTCACAACCACCTAGGGCATCCACTTCAAATCCAAGATCCATCCTGCATGGCTATAATGTCCTTGACTAGCTAAAGAGAACTCCCGTTCAGATCTCCATCATGGAGTTGTTGAATATATCACCTGCCCATACAAAAATCCTAGAAGAAGCATTAGTCTCATCCACCTTCTCCTCAGATCTAGCTACAGACCAATTCCAAGCTATGGTTGGAAACATCACCACTCCAAGCCTTCTCACATTCTCTGATCAAGACTTCCCTGCTCAACCATCTCACAATCGTGCTCTCCATCTCGAAGTCCTAGTTCACAAAAATAAAGTCAAGAGAGTCTTGGTGGATGGGGGTTCAGGTCTTAACATATGTTCTCTAAAGTTGATAAAGAATCTTGGATTCTCATAGGATTCCATTGAAAAAGGTAAAGGCATCACCATGAGAGCTTACAACGATCAGGAAAGATGTCTCTAGGCACTATCCAGATTTCTATTCAAGTAGGACCCACCATTATGGACACTACATGCTAGATCCTAGACCTTGATCTACCTTATAAAATTCTCCTGGGACATCCATGGATCCATGGGATGCAAGCAATGGCATCGACCTTTCACCAATGTGTCAAATTCTCATATGAAAATCAAGAGATTACCATCCACGGTGATCCTGAACCCTTTGCCTATTGCAAAAGCCTAGAGGAAAAATATTACAAGATTCCCCAAGTTCCAAAAAACAATGAAGGCCCCACCACTCCATATGTAGACCCAGCTACATTAGCTTCCACTTCTACGACAAAGACACCCTCCATCCCCAATACATTTGAAATCAAATTCATTATCCAAGATAATGGATGTGGAAATTATAAGCTGAAGAAAAGCGACTTTGTGGTAGGAGAGTTAACACAATCTCCCAAATCTCATGGACAGCCTCAACCAGTAGGAACATCATCCCAAACCTTCACGGTAGGTTCATCCAGCTTCAGAAGTTGGGGGCACCTAGGTCGGGAATTGATAGAAGAGGACCCATCCCACCTCCTATACCAAGATAATAGACCAGTAGTTAATCTACCTATGGATGATAGTAGAAAAGGCCTACAAATGATGCTCGCCATGGGTTATGACAGAAACAAAAAGCTCCAACAAAATGACAACTGGCTTCTAATCAAGTCATAGATGTAGGTAGTGAGGAAGAATGCATAACCAATTTACCCATGATTTTTGAAGACACCTCCCTCCTCATGATTAATACTATATCATTTGAGACAAATGACCATCAAAACCATGAAATCTATCTACTCTACCCACAAATCATCAATTATGACCAACGAGGACCACCAATTCTAGACACATTTGAAAATGATGAGGTGCTCTCAAAATTCATGGGACTATAGAATAATATTCCATGTGGGGATCATAAGGCGAGATTCACCATCGAGTTGGACACACATGTATACTATGGGGAAATGACTGAATCCTTTAGTCACAAAAGCAAAAAACTGAGAATAATCTCAAAGTCTTAGTGAAAACTACACCATGGCACTCTCCGACCAAAAACAAGTAAAAAGAAAGGATGCATCCGATGGTGAAAACCTCTCTGAGGTGCCCAAGGATGGGGGATTCAATCTTCCTCTCAGAGCTCTCCATCAAGAAAAATCAATAGTCATAGCTGACAAAATGCAATCCGGTCAACTTGGGAACAAAGGAGACACCGCACATCACACTATATGCAAAATCATTACTATCAAAATAACAAGAGCTCGTAGTGGCCTTCTTAAGAGAGAGACAAATTAATTTTGCATGGAGCTATGGAAACATGCCTAGGCTCAATCCTAAGATTGTGGTCCATCATCTAGCAGTCTACTCTGAGGAAAAACCTGTCAGACAAAAATTGAGAAAGATGCATCCTCCGATCGCCTTGTTGGTCAATATGGAATTGAAGAAACTATTTGATGCAGGATTCATATGGCCAATAGACTATCCAAAGTGGGTGTCGAATCTAGTTCCTAGCATCTGAATCTACACAAATTTCATAGACCTAAACAAAGCAAGTCTAAAAGATGATTTCCCATTGCCTAACATTGACATGATTGTAGACATGACAGTGGAACATGAAATGCTTTCTCTGATGGACGGTTTCTTTGGGTACAACCATATAATTATTTCCAAAGAGAACCAACACGAAATGGCCTTCACTTGTCCATGGGGGATCTACTGTTGGAACATGATGCCATTTGGCTTGAAGAATGTTGGATCCACCTACCAAAGAGCCATGATGTTAATCTTTCATGACATGATCCACAAAACTGTCGAAGGTTACGTTGATGACATACTAGAAAATACAGAAAGAGTAGAGATCACATAACAACCTTGAGTTTTATTTTTGACAAGCTGGAGGAATACAAGGTCCACTTAAATCCAAATAGGTGTGTCTTCGGTGTACAGTCAGGAAAGCTACTAGGATACATAGTGTCAATAAGGGGTATTGAAATAGAACCTGTCAAGGTAAAATAAATCCTTGAGATGGAGGCACCCAAAATATTAAAATAGCTGAGACACCTCCAAGGCAGACTTTAGTCTATCCATAGATTCATAGCACAACTGGCAGATAAACAAAACCCATATTCTCACCTACTTCACAAGGGAGTAGCGTACAAGTGGGATGACAAGTGTGAGGAAGCCTTCAACAAAATCAAAGAATACCTACTCACACCACTGGTCCTCATGCCACCAATCCCAAGAAAGCCACTAATCCTCTATGTGTCAGCAACAATAGTAGCCCTCGATGCTCTTCTAGCTTAGAATGATGAAAATGGGATAGGGAGGGCCATCTATTATATCGGCCACACAATGGTCAGGCATGAGTTAAACTACTCATTCATCAAAAAAGCTTGTCTAGCAATAGTGTTTTCTTCAAAAAAAATTAGACACTACATGTTGGCACACAAAATCAAACTCATTGCCAAAATCAACCCCCTCAAATACCTATTATCAAAGGAAATCCTCATAGAAAGGATGGCCAAGTGGGTCATGATTCTATCTGAATACAACATCAATTACGTGGAATGAAAAGCAATTAAAGGCCAAGTGTTCATAGATCAGCTTGTAGAAGCACCCATGTATTTAGAGAATCCACTCATATCAAAGTTTCCAAATGAATCCATCTTCAATCTCAGCATAGCCGACCACTAAAACTCTACTTTGATGGTTCTTACATGCAGCATGGATCAGGAGTTGGTGTCTTCTTCATCACCCCATAGGGCGACTGTATACCTAGATCCTACAAATTGGCATTCCCTTGCACTAATAACATTGCAGAGTATGAGGCATTAACCATAGGTCTCAAAATAGTAGTGCAGTGGCACATCATGGCCCTCAGAGTATATGGAGACTCCCAACTGATAATAAATGAAGTGAATGGTGAATACCAAACTAAAGATGATAAGCTGACTCCATATAAAAGGTTGGTAGAGAGCCTCAAAGAATCATTTATTGATATCACATTTGAGCAGATTCCTAGAGCAAACAAAAGAGTAGCAAACACCATGGAAATGATTGGATCCCTACTGGAAATCCCTCGCAACATCCTGAAACATGAATTCTTGGTAGAATAGCTTCTCGTGCCTGCATTCAAGGTACCACAATCAGAATTTATGTGTGAAATCATTGGTCCCAATGATCCCTAGTACCATGACATTTATACCTACCTGCGAATAGGTGTCCTGCCCACTAACTTACCCTCAAGCCTAAAAAGAACCTTTGTTAAGAAAGCATCCTGGTTTGTCATCTTAGGAAATACCCTTTACCGTAGGAGCATAGAAGGAACCCTATTATGTTTTTTAAGTGCTAAGGAGGCATTGACCACCTTAACCAAGGTGCATAATGATATTTGTGGTTCACACTCGAGTGGAATGACCCTGGCCAAGAAATTGTTGAGGATGGGATATTATTGGCCTAGAATGGAAAGAGAAGGACATGACTACGTCAAAAGGTTCCTATAATGTCAACAACATGGGGACCTCATCCATGCTCCAACACAAGAACTTCATCCTATTATCACACCATGGCCCTTTTTCGCAGTGGGGACTCGATCTCATTGGAAAAATAACCCCCACCTCATCTAATGGCCACAAGTTCATCATAACCACCACTGAGTACTTTACATCACTAGAAAGCAGATATCAAAGTTCATCTTGAACTACTTAATATGCCAATATGGTGTTCCCCAAGCTATTATCTCATATAATGGGACACCTTTCAAGAATTAGGATGTTTGTGATCTATGTGAAAAATTCAAAATCCAACATCATTTTTCCAATTTGTATTGTCCCCAAGGCAATGGCCAAGTAGAAGCCACCAATAAAACCATTCTGAAAATCCTCAAAAAAATAGTCAATGACACGGGTCATGACTAGCATCCATAGCTAAATCTCACCCTCTAGGCCTATCGAACCAGCATCTGCACACCAAAACATGCCACCCCCTTCTCCCTAGTCTATGGATCAAAGGTAGTATTACCCATTGAGATCGAGCTTTTGTCACTAAGAATATCACTGCAAAATCTCATCACAGATGAAGAATACTAAGTATCAAGACTGAATGAGCTAGAGTTGTTGGATGAGCAACATATAGAAGCATTGAACCATTTGTAGGTCTATCAGAACTGACTCAAGAGGAGTTATAACAAGAAGATCAAAAGTAGGACATTCCAAATCAAAGAACTAGTGCTAAAGGAGAATTAGAAGAACATCCCTAATCTAGATAACAAATTCAAGTTTGAACCTAACTGGTTGGGACCCTTCATCATCATAGCAAGGTATAAGTTAGGGGCATATCAATTATCAACACCCAAAGGAGAACCCCTATAGGAGCCCATGAACAACTCCCATCTCAAAAAAAAATTATGCCTAAATATTTCAAGGTATAGAACCAAAAAAATTTAAAAAATTAGAAAAAATTCCTAAAAAAATAGTCACCCTGATGAAAACTTGGCAAACAAGAGTCTTGGTGACAGCAAAAAAAAATACAAAAAATAATAATCCAAAAAAAATAGAAAAAGGATCAAAAAAACTAAAGAGAAAAAAATCGTCCTCTAGTGAAAATCACTTCAGTGGTGCTTTAGGAAAGTACCTTGGTGAAAACCTTACAAACAGGTGCCTTGTGTAAAAAATCACTTTCCATCCACCAGGATCTTCATGGCTTGTTCTACATCATCAATCCATTATTCTTCCATCATCCATCGCATTCCATATCAACATCCATCATCCATTTAAAATACGCATCATAGCTTGATCCTATGTTTGTGTCATGATCACTCCTAGTACTACTCGGCCCATTATCAAGGTCAGTTTGTCCTTCCTTTATTAGAGTAGACTATTGTGTCACGCTAGGGGCATGCTCTCATTGGATTAGATTCATATATATTCTTCAAGTCCCTAAATCGGAAAATCCAAAAACATCAAAAAATCAAAAAATCCAAGAACATCAGAAAGTCAGAAAATCCAAAAACATTCAAAACATATCAAAATCCCAAAACAAGTAAAAAAGTTAGTCAAAAAAGTCAAAAAATAGAGTTGTCTTGTCGACCTACGAGTCTCATAGCCTTGAACGTAGGTAAGATTTATCTATGATCATCCCTCAAGACACATAGGTTAGTCCTTTAGGAGTCCGTCATAATAAATTGGCAATCCATTTGTTCATATCTCATCAATAATTGAGTCTGTGTCAGTTGAACTCATGGTCTCTGCGTGTATAACGTAGGCAAGGCTAATCTACTAATCAGCCCCTGAGGCCCCTAGGATAGGTCTTTAGGTTAGTCTCTTGGTCAAAATCTTAGAAAACCCCAAAACATTTGAAATTTTGAAAATCAAAACATTTGAAAAATCTCAAAAATACCAAAAACAACCTCAAAACATTTCAAAAAACATCAAAAACATCCAAATATTTCAAAAAATCCATTCGTCTCATCTCACTCTCACCCGCAATAAACATCACTCACAATAAATCAATCATCATCCCCAACCTTTGGTGAAATAATCGGAAACAAGTCTGGCAGTTCAAAAGTTAGAACTCAAAATGTCAAAGTCTCAAGTCTAGGTTGGTACATAAACAAGTTGGTCAACTCTTGGAGATAATAGCTCATCATACAGTTAGTCCCATATCAAATCATCTCATATCATCATGTCCTAGGATGCATACTTCCTACAATGGACATCAACATCAGGCGTCACCATAGTTTAGTCTTCGCTAGCAGTTTTGAAGAACATCAACTTGTTTGTTTACTTTATCTTTGTCTTTTGGCTTATCTCATTGTGCTCATTCCAAGGACCTCTCGATGATGTCCAAATGAAGGATTTAGAGGGATAGGAATGGGGAAACGATCATTATCTTTTGTCTACTAAGCTTGTGGAATACTTTTTTAATATAACCTTGGTCATGTGTACTTTGTTTAGATGTAGGGAGGATGTTTTGGGTATCTTGTTGACCACATAGGAAGACTTTCTTTTCTATGTTTTGGTCTGAGATGTATCGAATATCTAAACTATATTTTGAATAAGTTTCTAGATGCTAGGTGTGAACAATAATACCCCTATTTGATTGTCGAGTCAATGTCCATCACACTAGGTGCAATGCCATCCTGTTTCTTTATACCTTGATGCATAGGACCTATGTGTGTAATCAAACATAAGGTAATTGGCCCTTTGAAAATCCTAACTCCTCAGCAAGAAAATCATCATCATCATCATATCATGTCTTGTTGGAATCTCTTGTTTTCTTCTATCTCTTGTTGTTCGCGCTAACACAGCACCATGACAGTTAATCGCAAGTCATCATTGCATTCATCCTACATCCACAAAACCATTAGCATATTGCATTATACATATCATATCATATAGAATGTCAAAATCATGCCATATGCATTGCATCTCCATCATAATAATATAGATTGGTTATTCTAAGCATCTCATAAATCATTACATTAGTCATTTGCATAAAATAAATCATCCCATACATGAATATAATCATCATTTGCATCCATCATATCATAAATATCATTTGCATTACATAATCATCCATCATATCATAAATATCATTTGCATTACATAATCATCCATCATATCATAAATATCATTTGCATCCATAACATTACATAATCATACCATCTCACATATAAGCATCCATAATATCATTACATATACACCATGTATCCATACCATAAGAATCATCACATATCATAAACCATATCATCATCATATCATATCATCATAAGTGCATATCATATAATCGAAAAGAACACCATCATAGAAAAGTGCATCAGGGAAAGTAATGAAAAATATTGCATTGGAATCGTCACATAAAATATAACATGCATCACATAATCATTGCATCATAAAACATCATCATCAGAGCATCAAAAGATAGAACATCATTGCATGGAATATAGAACATAAAGATCATCCATAATGCATAAATAAGATAGGACATAGCATATCACATCGAATAATCATCATCTCATATATCATCAGAATAATATGTTGTCATGGTACGCAAAATTGAATCAATGTACATGTGTATATCAATGAGTACAACAGCCCATGGGGCTATCAAAAATGATCCCAAGAGGCACAAAAAAAAGAAGAATCCTATCTCGATCCAAGAATAGGCCTAGCCCTACTGGCTACTACCCTCGTCACCTGCCCTCTCGATGTGATCCTCTATCGACCTGTGCCCTGTCCTCTATGAAAAATTTAGCACTTAGGTTGCCCTCAGCACAACATGGTAGTAGTATAACCTATAGTAATCGGCCTCCTGAATGGCCTCCCTGTAGGCTCAAAGAAATACTATACTCCAGGAGGAAGAGGTGGCCATGCTCGCTAACTGTTGTCGATAGCCCATCTCAGCTACTTCCTGTAACTTTGTTGCCTATCTCTGTAGGACCACCTGGTCTCACTCAACCTGTAGCTGATCTCTCTCAGCTATCAATGCCTATACCTAGGCCTGCAACTACAAAATTTGTCAATCTCTCAGATCTGGCTATGGGGGTGGCTATACTAGCGGCTGATCCTAATCCCCATCCGTGGGAGGTGTCGGGATCCTATCCTGGCGACTCAGATCTTGGTCCTATTAGGGGGCATCTTATCTCTACTCTCCAACCTGTGGATCTCTAGGTGGTTAATCCTATGGCCCACAATCCTGAACTTGGTGAAATGGTGGTGGTTCGCCACCGCCCTGATCCTAATCACCATCCCCTTGGCCCCATCCTGCTCCCCTACCTCTGGCTCTTCGTTGAGTAGATGGTGTCCCTAGAACTATGAGCCTTAGAAGCAACTGAAACCAATCTTTGTAGGCCTGCATTATCCCTAGATCTACCTGTCCCTGGTCATATGGCCATGGCCTAGCCACTAGCTACTTGAAACTCTAAACTGCCTCATGGGCAGGTATATAGCAGCCCCAGGAGCTTTGGCTCATAGTCCTCGCAAAAATAGCCATATACTGATCTTATAACTAATCTTGTGCCTCTCCAGACTATCTCTGAACCCTACCCGGTATGTACATCTCGATCATCGTGTGTTCTCGCCCCTACATCAGTCGGTCCTAGTGAGCAAAGAACAATTGTTGTGCATCATCAAACCAAGCTAGTTGCCCAAGGTATGGTTGCCATCTAAACACTCACATATTGCCAAGGACCCTCCTCCAATGAGGAATCCCATGTTGTCCTGTATGTTTAAAAGAGATGCCTCCTTTGTATCCCCAAACCACTAGATCATCTAGCTCCATCAGAACTGGAACAACTCTCAGACAAAGCACAGGGATGTGCTCCCATGCCCAGATATGCAAGAGTGTAACCCT
This sequence comes from Sequoia sempervirens, assembly GCA_007258455.2. Classification (NCBI taxonomy): domain Eukaryota; kingdom Viridiplantae; phylum Streptophyta; class Pinopsida; order Cupressales; family Cupressaceae; genus Sequoia; species Sequoia sempervirens. Next base: position 84,180,260 of record VDFB02256132.1, on the reverse strand, counting down.
CGCCTCAAGTGCTCTACTGTCCAAATAGGGAAACTGGTGAAGATCTCTATAAAGTGAGGCTAGCAGAACTAGCACCCATGCAAATAGTGTTGGTCACCACCAGACCATGTGCTCCCAAGCGAGCCCCAATCCAAGACTAAAATATTAGCCTTGTCGATCTGGTACAACGAGACCTGATATAATGGCTAAAATAACTAAGCGGTAAGGTGATACGATAGGCATATGGTGCTCCGTCTCAATCTACCCCTTTCAGAATACAATCTTATCAATGTCCATGATGGCATAATAGGCCTCCCTCTTGGCACCCATATCGTAAATGACCCACTCACCATGGATAGGAAGTCTTAGGATCCGCCACACATCCTCTAGCATGACTGTGGCCTTTCCTGTTAGAAGGTGGAATGAGGAGGTCTCACTGTGCCATCTCTCAACAAGTGTCATCATCATTCCCAAGTGTGTCCACACAGGTAGTGCATAGGTGATGTACCAAAGTCCCATCTCTCCTAGGTGCTCCTGCTGTCACTTGGTCAGCTCACCCAAAATACTGAAAAGCTCCCAAGACCTGTGCTCACATGATTAGATCTCTCTCGCCTCCTCTTACATCAATAAAATTCACCATGTTAAAATTCATCAAAAAAATACTAGTCCTATCTTGTCTCGGCATCCTAAAAGTAACTCCAGCATCACTACCTATGAAGGCTGTGCAGTTTGGAAATTTCAAATTGTGACGCTAGACCCCTCAAACTCCCAAATTGCACTGTGGCGTTGTTGTTTGCAAAGGCGTTGGATTTTAGCAAGAAACCCTAAGTTTAAAGTGCATTGCGACAGCGCACCTTGCAAAGGCGGTGGAGTTTGGAATTTAAACCTAAACTCCAAACTACACCATAGCATCGCTACTCATGACAGTGGCATAGTTTAACACCGAGCGGCGCTATTTGAAATTTATAGTGGGGCAATATAGCCCTACTCCTAGAGACCTAGTTTCCTAATGCATTAAATGAGCACAAAAATCAAAAAAACAAGCTCACATCAAGTTGACTCACCAGTGGTCCAGTGCTGGGAAATCTCTGGTGTGTTTGTACTCTATCAGAAATATGCATGGGAAGTTGTCATTGCGCCATTTCTCCAGAAGGTCTGAGCTCAGAATCACAAAAATTCAAAAGGATGAATGTGAAAATGACTTGGAAGTGGCCCCCCAAGGCCTATTTAAGCCTAAAAATTAGGGTTTTTTGACCTTGTTTAGCCATCTAGGAGGGGTCTAAGTCCCCTCATTCCTTTTTTGTCCATCTGAGGGTTGTTTTATATCATTTTTTGAGTTTTATCTCATTTTTTTGGCCTCTCGAAGCCTTTTTGGACCCGTCGGGCACCTTGTCCTTTTTTTTTGCGAGATCACCCAAAAATCAAACTTTTCGTCTGATCTCTCGAGGGGGCTGTATATAGGTATGTTTTATCTCGCCGGGGTAGTAGTGGGGAAAGTTTTGAAATTGGAAATTTTTTGAATTCTGATTCAGACAGTTTATTCTTTGAATCAGTGCAGCAAGTGCACTACTTCAAAGAGGGGAAAAATGTAGACACGTAAAATGTATTGATTGATATTACACACTTGATCCTGATTACTAACACTATTTCATCCTAAATCATCCCTCGGTCTAACCATTTAATTGAATACCCTTATTTGATTAAATTCATTAATTTTCCTCTTTTAATTAAATAAATCATTTATCTAATTAAGTCAATATCTCTCGTTAATTAAATCAATCAATTGATCTAATTAACTCTAGCTCTTTCTTTAATTAAATAAATCAATTTATTTAATTAATCTCTAAAGTCTATCTCATTAAATTAAATAAATTAAAACCTTATTTAATTTAATCTAACCAATCATCCCCTTGAGTTAAATAAAACAAAATATTTATTTAACTATCTCTAAAATCACATTCTTCTCATCCTTGATTTAAATCAACCCATAAATCTAAGTCAAATTTGTCACATCATCTAATCCCTCATTAAATTAATTAATCCTTGATTTATTTAATCTTAATTCATGTCCCATCCTCTAGCTTTTTCCACTTGCACGTGAAAATAGATTTAATTCATTTATTAAATCCCTATTTTCTCTCAACATGGCATAATAGAGGAATATTCTTCCAAATTTGAAATCTTTCCAAGTGGAATTTTTCCTTCCAACAAGACATTTATTTCATCTTTGCATTGAGCCAAGTGGCATTTAAGACATTCTTTTTTCCCTCTTACATGTCATTTCATTATTTTCAAATTCCACCTAAATGCATTTATGGGCACATTCATCAAAATGTGCACATCCCTCATCCATTCTCATCTTGACAAGTGGCACTTGAACATTGGTTGAAAGTTGGTCCCACATTGCTTCATTTTGGGCATTCTCCATCTTGTATTTCTATAAATAAGAGGCTTCTTTCCTCATTTCATCATCCACAATTTGAGCAAACTTACTATACTCAAATCCATACTCAAGCATTGCAATTCTCATCCATTTCATCAAGTCGTAGCTAGGTTATGTAGGTTTTTCATCTTGAAGCACACTTGAATCTTCAACAAAGTGGATAAATCATCATAAAATCATCAAGAGCTTGCATAAGAGTTGGGAAAGGGCCAATTGCCACATCAAATTGGCACCATCTCCCCCATAAGATCAAGAGTTTGCATATTCTTAATAGGACTCAATCTATTTCATTGCTTTTTCATTGTATTCTTGCTTTCATTCCTATTTTGAACATGGTTAAATGAATTTTATGGGGAAATTTGATCTTAACTTGAATTTGAATCTTCTAATGTGTTTGTTTGTTGTCTCTTTCAGGTACTAGGATCTTGGTTCTACAAAAATAATAGATTTTAGCTATTATTGTTGAGAGGGATCAGGCATGGAAACAAGTATAGGAAATCACCCCAAAGAGAGACCATGAGCGGCAACTCAGATAGACTATCGAGATGCAGTTAGCGCAAGAGGCTATGTGGATTCAGCAACTTGAGATGATGATAACTGCATCTCAGGGGTGGACAGTATCTATGAGATTATATAGAGAGGCTATTTCCTAAGGCGGCCTACTATAGGATGCACTATCACAAAGATGTCACCGTGATGCTTAGACAACCAGATTACTCCTAGAGGAATGAGGCACACCCTGGAGCAGAGTATCATCCAGAAAGACAAGCTAGATAGGGGAGAAACCATTAGGGCTAGCTTGATTGTACGGACACTTTTTGATGTATTGCCTGATTATTTTATATAGATATACATTCATCAGCTCATTTTTTATAGCCTTGTGGATATTGTATTTATGATTGATATACATACACTAATTTAGATATTGTACCATGACAATTATCTTTTTATACATATATCATATGGATTTGAGATGATGTCATGTGTTTGTTTTATTTCTTTCTTATGAATGTATGGATGCACTTTGATATGATGCGATGATGCAATATGTGATATGTGATGTAATGCAATGGATGGATGTACTTATTTTCTAGTATCTTTTCATGATATGTTATGGGATGGATGGTATGGATGCATTTCTTTTTATGTATATTTTCTTATGCAATTTATGATGATGATGATGATGTATGCATATGGATGTGTGGATGGATAATGCAAATGTTCATGCTTACGCAAATGATAATGCAATGATTTAAGATTCTTAGAATAAAAAATATATATTATTTATCACAACTTAAATGATAATGATGATGCATGTTGTGTGTTTTATGATATGCTCTGATTATGTTGTGATGTATGCATGTTGATGATTTGTGGATGTGAGATGGATGTAATGATGATGTTTTTGTTGACTCTGATGATACCAGGTTAGCACGGAGAGAAGATAGAAGAAATAAGATGATTGACCATTGATTTGGATGATTACTTCAAAAGATCCAATAAGTATATGATCCACTAAGACTCTATTAGAGATGGTGATGAGAAATGCATGATGATGATTTGCTCAAATCTTGGGATTGGGATTATCCATTGTTCCTTATTGTTTGATATAACACATAGACATGATGCATCAAGGTATTAATAACTAGGATGGCATTGTATCTAGTGTAATGGACTATGACTTTGCAAACAGATAGGATAGTTCTTGTTCACATCTTGATATACAAAAATCTTGTCAGATTGTAGTTAGAAGCTTAGAATATATTGGACCAAAGCATATGCAATAGTCAACAATGTACTCCAAAAAAATTTCCTACACACAACTAAGCAAGTATGTGCCAAGATTATTTTACAAGAATACCCACAAGCAAGCAAACAAAGGATAATGATTGATTCCCCATTCCTTTCTCTCTAAATTTTTTTGATAGAAATCATCGAGAGATCCTTAGAATGGGTCATTAATGTAAATCATAAGAAAAGATAAAAAGCAAACATTCAATGTTATCTATATCTCTTTCCAAGTTATTTTTAGCTAAGGTGATGCCTAATATTGATGTCCATCGTAGGAAGGATACATCCTAGGAAATGTTGATTAGATGGTTGTTTGACGCAGGATGATGATGAGCTTTATGATAAGTTGTTGATATAAAATTCACTGACACATTTACCTATGATTTAGACTTTAGATTTTGATACTTAAGTTGTCACTTTATGACTTGCTATACTTGTTTTCTAATTGTTTTGCCAAAGGTTGAAGGTGATGCTCAATTTATTATGGGTGAAGGTTTATTATGGGTGAAAGCGAGATGGGATGGATGGTTTTGGATTTTCTGGAATATTTAAATGTTTTTGGTATTCTAAAAATGTGTTGAGGTTGTTTTTGGTCTTTTTGAGTTGTTTATGTGAATGTTTTGGTTTTTGGTTATTTGAGGTTGTTTAGGGTTTTTTGAATGTTTTCTAATGTTTTTGAATTTTCAATTTTTAAATGTTTTCTTATTTTTTGATATTTGAATGTTTAGGGGTTTTTTTATTTTTTGATGTTTAGGGTTTTTAGAATTTGAATGTTTAGGGTTTTCTATGATTCGACCAAGAACATAACCTAAAATACCTATCCTAGGGACCTCAGGGGATGATCAAAGATAAGCCTTACCTGTGTTATACATTCAGAGACCACGTAGTTCGACTAACTCGACTTAGTTAAAGATCAAGATATGAACAGTTGATGGAATGCCAGTTTATTATGACCTACTCCTAAAAGACTAACCTAAGGTTTCTCGAGGGAACATCAATGATGGTCTTTCCTATGTTAAAGCTTAGAAATGACATAGTTCAACAAGGTTCATTTTTGGATTTTCAATGCTCAACCTTTTTAGGGTTTTTCATGTGATTTGGATGTTTTTGTATTTTCCAATTTTGCAAGTGTTTTTGGATTTTTTGATGAATGTTTTATGAATGTTTTTGGGATTGGTGATTGCAATTTCCAATAACCTTAGGATATACAAGAACTCTATATGATTCAAAACGAAGTGCCCCCAGCATGATGTAATAGACTACTTGATATAGGCAGGACAAGCTGACCTTTGGAATATGCCAAGTAGTATTAAAGGGGATATGATACTTCACAACATCAAGCTATGATAAGGATGCAGATGGGTGATGGGAATAAATAGGATGAATGAGGTGATGGATGCAGGGTGATGCAAAGAATGATAGGATGAAGAGCCAAAGAATAAATGGAGGTGCTTTATTTATGCAAGGTGCCTATTTGTGAGGTTTTCACCAAGGTACTTGCCCAAAGCGCCACCAAAGTGGTTTTCACTAGAGGATGATTTTTTTCTTTACTGTTTTCAATCCTTTTTCTTATTTTTTTGGATTTTGATCATTTTTTTATTTTTTTGTATTTTCAAATTTTACACCCTTCAAGACTAGGCATAAAACTTTTTAAGATGCAAGTTGTTGGTTTGTTCCTGCAAGGGTTTACCTTCAGGTGTTGAAAATTGGTATGCTCCTAATCTAGAGCTTGTTGTGATTATAAAGGGACCCAACCAGTTAGGCTCAAACTTTCATTTACTGTCCTAATCTAGAAGATTCTTCTAATTCAAGATCCCCTACCTAGAAAGACCAACATTTGATCTTCTTGTTATAGCTTTGTTTCAGTTGGTTTTGATATACTTGCAAGTGATTAAGAGTGACAAGACAATGTTTGTCCAGGAATTCTAGCTCATTTAGTCGAGATATTCTATATTCTTCATCGGTGATCAGGTTCTGCAATGACACTCACAATGATGGGAGCTCAACCTCAATAGGCAAGATGGCCTCTGATTCATAGATCAAGGAGAACGAAGTTGCACTTTTTGGCATTTGGATATTGGTTTGATAGGACCAGAGAGTGAGATTTAGTTGTAGATGCCAGTCATGGCCAGCTTCATTGATCGTTTTCTTTAGAATTTTTAGAATGGTCTTGTTTGTAGCCTCAACTTGACTTTTGCCCTGGGGATAATACAAGGTAGAGAATCGATGTTGGATCTTGAATCTTTGACATAGCTCTTTCACATCTTGATTCTTGAAGGGTGTTTTGTTGTCTAAGATAAGGGTTTGCGAAACACCATAACGACAAATTAGGTAATTCAAGATAAACTTGGAAATTTTCTTCCTTGTTATGTAGGTCATAGGAATGGTTTCGACCCACTTGGTAAAGTATTCAGTGATTGTTATGATAAACTTGTGGCTATTGGATGAGGTTGGAGTGATCTTTCCTATGAGGTAAAGTCCCCACTATGAAAAATGCTAGGTTGTGATCATTGGTTGCAATTCCTAAGATCGCAAATGAATCAAATCTTCATGTTGTTGACACTAGATATATTTCTACACATATTGATGGGCTTCTCTTTCCATGGTTTTCTAGTAGTACCCCATCCTCAACAGTTTCTTAGCTAAAGTCATACCACTAAATTGGGAACCACATATCCATCATGGACTTCTATTAAATTGGATAAGGCTTCCTCTTGGTTAAGACATCGTAGTAATTTCCCTCTAATGCTTCGGCAGTATAGGGTATCACCTACAATCACAAATCGAGATGTCTTCTTAACAAAGTTCTTTTTAAGGTTCGAGGTGATATCAGATGGGAGGGTTCCTTTGCTTAGGTAGGTGAGTATGTCATGATACCATGGCGATACAGGACCAACAATGACACACACAAACTCAAATTTAGGGATTTTGAAAGTTGGTACAAAAATTTATTCTACCAATAATTTACATTGAAGGATATTGTTCAGCATGTCTAATAATGATCCCATTGTTGCCATTGCATTTGTTGTTCAGCTGTTCATGCGAGGAATCTACTCAAAATTTATATCTATGAAAAGGTCCTTGAGTCTTTCTACCATATTTTTGTAAGGATTACGCTTGTCATCCTTAGTTTGATAGTTGTCATTGACTTGGTTGATAACCATTTGTGAGTCTCCATAGACTTTCATCTCTTGTATCTGCCACTAAAACACTATCCTTAGACCTATGATTAGGGCTTTGTACTCAGAAATGTTGTTAATACACAAAAAATGATAACTTGTATGAATTTGGAATGAAATCACCTTGAGGGCTGATGAAAAGAATACTTGGTCTTGATCCATGTTGGGTGAACAATCCATAAAAGTACATCTTCCATTGAGCTATGAGATTGATAAGAAACACTGATTCATCAGGGAACTCAAATATCAACAGGTTCTCTGCATAGATAGGTGCCTTTTCCAATTGGTCTACAATCACTTTTCCTTTGATTACCTTGTGCTCCCCATATTCTATGTCAAATTTGGTTAAGATCATTACCCATTTGGCCATTCTCCTAGTGAGAGTTTATTTGGATAACAGGTATTTCAGTGGGTCAATCTTTGCAATAAGTTTGATTTGATGTGACATCATGTAGTGTCTGAATTTTTGTGAAGTGAAAACTATTGCCAAGCATGTTTTCTCAATGGTTGAATAGTTCATTTCATATCCCACCAAGGTCTTGCTAATGTAATAGATATCTGGGTATCTGCAGGATCATGATGGGCCAAAAAGTGGCAATATGATGGGTATTTGTAGGGTATGTGGCTGGCGCCTTTTTTTAAACCAAAAATTGATGAAATGAAAAGGGATTTTAAAGGAGATTCTCAACTTTCCACCAATATAAATTATTCTCTACTTTTAATTTAATAAATAATTATTATTCATTTTCTATTTGAATTACGAGTAAAGTCCTGATTTATAGGCTGATTGAAAAAAATCTATAGCTTTCAAATGGTATCACATTTTTTGAATCCAAAACATGCATCACATTCTATGCTTTGCATACTATAGGATTAAAAAAAGAAAAATTTAATTTCATGAATTTTTTACCAAGTTAAGGTGGTCAGACATATGAGTTTTTATATTTTAAAAAAGTTGGAATAAAAAATTCATAATTAATTATTCACTTGGAAAAAAATTATAAAAAAATATGCATCACATATGGACATGAGTCCTCTACTTATTTCTAAAATATTATGAAAAAATATTATCATTTTATTGTGGTTAGGGCGGTCAGACAGGCACCTACTTCTTTTTTCCCTGAAATTTAAGTACTACTGCATTGAAATTTCAAATTTTCACCAAATAGATTTTAAAAAATTAAAAATAAACCTAGTAGTTTAGAAACTACATTCAATTTTCTATAGATTCTATTCTTACATATTTTTGAAATAATATAGATAACTTATTCAAATTTTTACGTCAAGCTTCCTAAGTCTTTTTTTTTTGAATTTTTTGGCACTTAAGGGCCTATTTTTTCCATGATGATCCTGCACATACCTATCCCTTTCATTTCCATTGTCATCATGTTGTGCTAGAATAGCCCCTAGTGTTGTTGATGTTGTTGAGATATATAAGATCAATGGTTTGTTTGGTATTGGTGGCATGAGTATTGGGGGTGTTAGTAGATAGTCTTTGATCTGATGGAAAGATTTATCACTTCTCACCCCATTTGTATGTTATTCCTTTATGAAGAAGATGTGAAAAGGGATGGATTTTATCTAATAGTTGTGTTATGAACCTTCTAATGGACTGCAATCTTCCTTGTAATCCTCTCATCTTCTTTAGTGTTTGATGTGGTTCCATGTCAAGGATGGATTTTACCTTTGTTGGATCAATTTCTATCCCTCTTTGCGAGATGATATAGCTAAGGACTTTCCCTGATGTGACCCCAAAGACACTTTTTTGGATTTAGCCATACCTTGTATTCTTCAAGCCTGTCAAAGATGGGTCTTAAGACTTCTATGTGCTCAATTATTTTCTTTGAATTTTCCAAAATTTCATCCAAATAATCTTCAATTTTTTTGTGGATCATGTCATGAAAGATGAGGGTCATTGGTCTTTGATAGGTTTCTCATGCATTCTTTAACCTAAATGGCATCACGTTCCAGCAATAGGTTCCACATGAACAAGTGAATGTAGTTTTGTGTTGATCCTCCTTAGCGATCATGATTTGATTATAGCCTGAAAAAACCATCCATGAGTGACAACATTTCATGCCCAACTATTAATTCCATAATAAGGTTGATTTAGGAAGAGGGAAATCATCCTTTGGGAATGCTTTGTTTAAGTCTCTGAAATTAGTGCAAATTGAGATCGGTACCAGATTTGAAACCCACTCAGGATAAATTATCGGTTAGATGAATCCAACATCGAGAAGCTTTTGTAACTCTAGTTTCACCAAGAGTGCTATCTAAGGGTGCATCTTCCTTAATTTTTGTTTCATTGTCTTGGCTTCAAGATAGACTGTTAAGTGATGCATAACTACTTCTTAATCGAGCCCTGGCATATCAATGTATGACCATGAAAAGTTAGCTTTGTTCCCTTTTAGGAATGTTGCTAGGTTTTTTTGTTCTTCATCCAATAGAGATTCAGCATAGAAAGTGATCTTAGGTGCTTCTTTTGTTCCAACATTGATTGGAGCAGCCTTTTCTAATAGCACTGCTAACTTCTTTGGATGCATTTCACTAAGGGGGAGATTGAATCCCTCATCCTTGGGAACCTCAGAGAGGTTTTCACCTTTGAATACGTACTTTGTTTTTACTATTTTAGGATCAGAAAGTTCCACGATGTTGTTTTCACTCAAAGATCTGCATGTTAATTGCATTTCATCAATTTTGTGACTGAAGGATTCAATCATCTCCCCATAGTACACATTTGTCTCTATCTCTTTATCAAAACATGCTTTATGATTTTCCCATGGTAAGTTGTCACAGAGTCCCATGAATTTTGATTTCACTTCATCATTTTTGAATAAATCAAGAATCGATGGTCCTTGTTAGTCCATGTCAATTACTTGTGGGTAGACTAGGTGTATTTCAATCAGATGATTGTGTGTGTATGAAAATATTCCTGCTATAAAGGATTCAAAACACAATCAATAGAACATTAGATCAAAAAAACTAAAAGAAAAACAAACAAACTGTTAATGCCAGCTTCTCCGAAGTCGTTCTATTGCTCTCTATCTCCAGCGTTTTGTTGATTCGAGTTGCTCTCAGATTTTATGATGGCAAGCTCAACAAAATGTGCTACTAGAGAATGAGATTTAAACAAAATGCATATTATGCTAAAATGCAAGATTATGCTATGCTCTAATCAGATTATTGCTAAGATATGAATATTGTTGAAATGCTAGAAATGCAAAAGTGTAAGCATAATTGCGTATATGTTCATATGTAACCAATGCTTGGATTCGCACATGTATTTATCAAATTTTTCAAAGATTTTGATTGGCTAGTTTGGTCAACAGCTGTGATAATTCTTGACAGATCGAACGGTCGAAGATGGATGAGACTAAAGAGAAAAATAGAAGAAATCGAATAAAGCGGGATTTTTCCATTTTCATGGAAGAGATAAGATGAGATGATAAAAAATCATCTTTTTAAGAAGAAAAATGGAAAGATTTTAAGAAGATAAATAATGAATTATCCAATTCAATTATTTATTTATGAGTGCATGTTGATTTTTCTTAATTAAATAAATATTTAATTAAGATTTTTTAGGAAATCAGAAGATTTCATAATTAAATGAAATATCTAATTATGATTTGAAGAAAGCGGAAGATCTTTAATTAAATAAAATATTTAATTAAATTTGAAGAAATGACATGTGTTACGAAATTAATTAAATAAAAATATTTAATTAATTAGAAGAAAGTTTAAAATAGAAGAAAAGAGATATTTAAATTTAATTAAAAAGATTTAATTAAATTCAAAAGATGATAATTAACTTAAATAAATAAAATATATTTATTTAATTTAATCAAGTAGATATGTGAAATAATCAAATAAAGTAAATTTATTTGATTATAGTAGGAAAATGAATGAACAATATAATTAAATTGATTAAATTTAATTACATCGTAGAAGACTTTAGAAAAATTAATTAAATAATAAATATTTAATTAAGTGTCAGGAATGAATAGACATGACCAATTTTATGCATATACATTTTTCCCCTCTTTGAAGTGATATGTGAAACACATTGCTTCAAAGAAAATGAAATTTTTGACCCTGATATGTTTTTGATGCTGATGCTGATGATGCCCCCTCGAGTGGTAAATCATGAATGATAATATGAGTTTCGATTGGATGATGAAATTCATATGGTGATTCAGTGATTTAGCTCTTGATAATTGATGTAAAAGATGCCCCCAGTGAAAAATAAAATAAATGACACCAAAATCCACCTTAATTGACCCATATAAGGTAAAAGGGGTAAAATTAATAGTCATTTGTACCTTTTTACTACAGTGAATTTTGTGCTCTGACAGTGACTGAGCGAGATGTCGATCCCATATCACACGCATAGATTCGAGCGGGCGCGCCGATTTCAGAGACTAGCCGCGTATGAACCACCGGTGAGTAGATTGAACCCTTTGTGATTCAAATTTTTGTGATTTTGATCAAATTTTGTATGTTTTTGACACAGATTTAGGATCAAAAAGAACATTTTAGTGCATCCACAGGTTTGTTTTAGCGCTTTTGAAAGTTTTTTAGCGCATATAGGAGTAGGATAAAACTAGGTGTTCTAGCGCATCCGAAGTGTAGAGTAGCACTTTTAGGGTTGAAAACCAGCTAATAGCGCATCCAGGGCACAGAGTCATGCATCTAGGAATTGGCCACATAGAGATGAACTAGCGCATTTAGGGTATGAAGTAGCACATATGATGTGTAGATTAGCACATACAGTGGTTTACCACTTATGGAGGATGAAATAGCGCATATGAGGGGTACCTTAGTGCATATGGGTTTTTAGCGCATATGGGAGAAACTTTAGCGCTTTTAGGGAACACAAACCAACATAATGAGTTTTAATGCTTTCAAGGTAAATTGTAGCGCTTTTGAGTTTTAGCGCATCTAAGGCACATATTAGCGCTTCTAGGAAAATTTTGGCAATGCATTTGATGATGAAAAGTGATGGTGCAAATTTCTTCTTTGGTCAATAGATAAATTTTTGTTTGTACCATCATGCTGATATGAGTAGAAATGAGATGATTAACTAATAACTTTGCTTCCCCAAAAATAGAAAACAAAGAGTAGATTGATTGATTGATTGACTAAGTGTAGATTTTTTTTTTATATTCAGATAGTATAAGAATGATAGAGTAGATTGTTTTTGATATTTAGATAGATAGATGTAGCATTGATTCTTGATATGAATCATTTAGATAGATCACTTGATATGGTTCACTTGATATGGGTCACTATTATGGTTCATTGATATGGGTCACTTGATATAGGCACTGATATGGGTCACTTGATATGGGTCACTGATATGGGTCACTTGATATGGGTCACTTGATATGGGTCACGTGATATGGGTCACTTGATATGGGTCACTGATATGGGTCACTTGATATGGGTCACTGATATGGGTCACTTGATAGATAGAGCACATGATATGAGTTAGTAGTATGAGTCTGATTAATTGTCCTTGTGATGACCAAAAATAGGACGTTTTCGACAACCTCCAAAGTAGAGATTGGTTCCCGATATGTTGGGATCAGATAGGAGAGTTGACTCCTGCAGAGGTACAGTGGATAGGTGCCTGTAGACTAGGATCATTGTTGACTATCCCACGAGGGATTCGAGTCAATAGGGGACTATTGACTACACTAGCTGAGAGGTGGCATTCTGATCATAACACCTTTCATTTGCCAACGGGTGAGATGACTGTGACACCTGAGGACATGTACAGGATTTTAGGGATTCCTGTGGTAGGTTCCCTTGTGGTTTATGACCACAAGGAGATAGGAGAGTAAGATGCATTGAGGAGGATATGCGGTGACATGTCCATATCAGGATATTGGGTGTCGTGGGTAGATTTCAGTAGATATCCAGCCTTAGTTGTTGTGTTGGCAGAATTTATTGGAGGCTTCCTTGGACCGGACCATCGGTCGAAGGGATTTTTAGTTGGATGGGGTAGGATGCTGGAGTGGATGGTGATGCAACCGCAGAGGTATGCTTGGGGGAGCTGCATTTTGGCCCACTTTTATCATGATCTACATCAGGTGGTGTACCGAGGGTTGACGAGTTTGGCCAGTGGTGTGACGCTACTTCAGATCTAGGCCTGGGAGCATATTGCAGTGACGAGGCTAGAGTGTTCCAGGGCTAGGCCACTAGGTAGGCTATATGTATATGCTTATTCAGGTGCACTTGTCTAGCCCAAGTTGGGCAAGTTAGAGTACTGGTGACGTATACTAGATGATGTAGATGCAGTGATATGGAGGCCATATGTAGATTGCTAGCCTTGGTACACGGATCACTTGGAGATGTCGTATGTTTGTATACCGCGATACCTGATAGGGCAGACACCATATATCATTGAGAGATTTTTGGCCTTGCGAGTGCAGAGATAGTACAGGTTCACGTAGGGGATGCCACAGGGCATTGCTCACTATGGGCAGCGCAAGGATGATCCTGGATGGGGCCGATGCATCACATACCATATGGCATATACGGAGTACACTAGCTTGCAAGATGAGGTATGGGCATACAGGCCAGAGGTTACAGATGTAGGGATGTCAAATGAGTACTTAGATTACTTTCATACACATCGATTCCCACGGTTTACATGCCCCAATGAGCTAGGGCCCATTGCAGTAGTACAACAGCTGGGGGTGGAGAGACAGGAGGGTGAGGCCAGTGGAGAGTAGGCAGTGGGTGGAGGAGAGGAGGGGGAGGAGAGTGGCAGAGATGAGGAGGGTGATAGAGATGATGACAGCTCAGATGGTGGGGATGATGGGGGAGATGATGGAGGGGAGGAGGGGAGAGCAGTGAGGCAGAGGATGGATAGCCTAGCCAGTACACAGATTGTACGGAGGCCTAGGTCTGGTGGCAAACCATGGACCATCATCAGGATGTCCTCCTCCTCACAGTAGACGTAGATAGCCACTCTGCAGGCCTAGGTGCAGACTATTCAGGGTCAGCTAGGTCAGGCACAGAGTGTGATAGTGCAGCTACAATCACAGTTGGCACAAGCGCAGGCTCAGGTATAGGCTCAGGCACAGGTACAGGCACAGGCATAGGAACCTACCCCAGACCCACAGGTAGCTCAGTTGACGGCAGAGAGGGATTCATTCAGATGGAGAGCGGTAAAGGCCGAGGGTGTCACGCAGAGGCTAATGGGCACAGTCGAGAGTGCATCCTTGCAAGATGCTATCACAGAGGGCATGGAGATGGCGAGGGAGGCAGAGTATTATCATGTCAGATATGAGGAGTTATGTCCTCCTGAGCATAGAGAGCCATTCTCGTGGTCCCACACTAGGACCAGGAGTAGGTCACAGACATGCACACAGAGCCTAGGGGTTACCGGGCCTCGGCGGGATCCAGACACATGTACCAGTGGTAGACCACCTCCTTCCGGACCAGCTCCAACAGGGGCATCAACCAGCTAATGCAGATGTATTTCACACATTTATATTATTTTTTGAGTATGTATATTGATTTTCATCATATCCCATGTATCTCTCTTTGGACTTTTCAGTTTCATTGGACATTGGACATTTATATTATTGATGATGAGTGATGATATGCAGCGGCGATGATTTTTGATGATGTGATGTGAATTTATGAGATGATTATGTGATATGCATTTATTTGTATATGTTATGGATTTTGATATGCATTGGAATGATTTAATGACTAACATGATATGCAGGATGATTTGATATGATGTTTTTATGATGATGAAAAATGATTGATGATGCGTACTAATGATGTCATGCAAGTGGATCACTTATGAAATGATTATGAAAATATGTCATGGAATATGTGATGTTTTGTGAAAAAATGTTGTTTTGGAAAATGATATGAATATGTATGTATGGAATATTTGTTTTTGGATTTTCAAATGTAAAATGATAATATGATGGAAAATGAATGTGTGTGGTTATGATATACATCATGAATGAAAAAGATGATAGGATGATTAAAGATATGATATGAATGTAATATGGAAAATGATACAAAATGAAATAATGTGATGTATGATAAGAGGATGTAATGAAATATAATGTATTGTAATGATGATGAAATGCAATGATAAGTGATAAGTGAAATGAATGATAATGAAGGGATAAGTGAAATAAATGATAATGAGATAATGAAAAGATAAAGAATGATAATATGAAAGTGATATAATGATGATAACGAAATGATAAATATTTTGAATGATATGAAATGAGACTAATGATAAATGATAATGAAATAATAATGATAATATGAAAATGAAAGTGATATGATAATAAATAATGATGATAATGAAATGATAAAGATTTTGAATGATATGAAATGATACTAATGATAATGAAATGATAATGAAATGATAATGAAATGATAATGAAAATGAATGATATAAAAGGATAATGATAATTCAATGATAGTGAAACGATAATGAAATGGTAATGGTATGAAATGATAATGATAATAGGAAATGATAATGAAAATGAATGATATAAAAGGATAATGATAATGCAATGATAGTCAAATGATAATGAAATGGTAATGATATGAAATGATAATGATAATAGGAAATGATAATGAAAATGAATGATAAATGGAAGGATATGAAATGATAAGAAATGAATGAAAATTGAAATGATATGGATCAAATAATGATATGAGAAAATAAGAAAGGATAAGTGAAATGATATAAAATGAAATGATATATGAAATGAGGTGGTGGATGAAATGATATGATGTAATAAATGGGATGCAAAAATGAAAATGAAATGAATGATAAAATGCTAAGGATATTAATATGAACGGTGATGATGAAACAAATGTTCGAATGTCCTCCACAAATAGTCCAAAGAGACATGGCAGCCGTTGATGTTCTTGTTAGCATTTCAAAAACTCTGATGCAAATCCAGTATGCAGATATGTACAATGACCTAAAATGAAATGCAATGAAATGAAACAAACCAATTGTTGAGCTTGTTGTTATCTTTCCTGAATCATCATAGAGTGTTTTAAAATGTTGGAAGTATGTACAAGCATCAGAGGGTAAATTAGCACCAATGATAACCTGAGTACAACTTTCATGATTTTTGATATAGCAAGTAAACACAAGCATCGAGGTATAATTAAACCAAGATGACCTAAGCATTTCTTGCATAAACAGACAAAGATTAACCACAATTCTGATGCAAACGTGGAACTGTCATCAATGATATGTGTTGGGAATCATGTCTCTCGACATATTTTGCACCAAATCAATAGTTAACCTCAAGACAGCAGACAAAGAAAAATCATTCGCCTTCCTCCCCACTCTAGCTCAGTGCATCATCGAGTGTGCTCCAGAGAGATGATATTGAAAATTAAACAACCATTGTTCAAAATGAAATACTGTTATTCCAATCATTATTCAGATTATAGATCATCCAGATATGAGTCAGGATATGTTATTTGCTTGAAAACTGTTGTGATATGGATCAATGATCAGATAGTTGTTCATAGGATTTTATTGTTTTTTCGCATGATTTGATTCAATGTTCTTGTCGAGCTGTTTTAGTAAAACCTGAAAGTTGATTTCCCCCAGTATGTCAACGTTTTTGCCTCCAATATTGACACAACTTGCCGAAATGGATATGTACAATGATCAAGCTATGGTAAGACATTGTCGTTCTAGGAAAATGATGGGAGCATGATGCTAGTATGGTCCTAAGATGATGGACAAATGCATGAAATGAATGCTAAAAAGCCAAGTGCAGAACAGGAACTAATAGATGTAGAGCTACAAATAGCGTCTGTTTTCCAGATTTTCACTATTTGTTTTTATTGCATTTTTCTTGTTGATAGACTGCCTATTGCCAAGTTTTCACCCTATGACTTCTTTTTTTTTTCCTTTTTTTTTGTTGTTACCGAGATGTCTATGTGCCAAGTTTTCACTAGGGTAACTATTTTTCCAGGACTTTTTCTGCTATTTTTGGATTTCTTCAGGACTTTTTCTTCTTTTTTTTTGTATTTCTTCAGGACATTTTCGGATTTTTTTTTGTATTTATTCAGGACATTTGCTGATTTTTTTGTATTTTTTCAGGATATTTGCTGATTTTTTTGGATTTCTTCAGGACTTTTTCTGATGTTTTTGTATTTCTTTAGGACATTTTCTATTGTTTTTGTATTTCTTCAGGACATTTTCTAGATGATGATAACTGTTTCAAATGTAATACTTCTTGAGGTGCATGTTGTTGATGGGTTTGTCAAATAGATCCCCTTTTGGTGTTGACAACTTGTATGCTTCTGAGTCGTAGACTGTGATAACCACATAAGGACCTAGCCAATTTGGTTCAAATTTTCCTTTCTTCTCTCTGTCCTGCTGATTTCGTGCATTTTCTTTCAGAACAAGATCACCAACTTGAAAGGTACATGGCTTGACTCTGTGATTATAGTTGTGAGACATTATTTGTTGATATGATTTCAAATGATCAGCTGCTCTTTGTCTCTTTTCATCTAGGAGTTCTAGCTCTTGCAGTCGGGAAACTTTGTAGTCATCATCTGTTGTGAGGCCTTTTAGTGATACTCTAAGTGAGGGGATCTCAACTTCTAGAGGAAGTATAGCCTCTGCTCCATAGACAAGAGAAAATTGCATTGCTCCTGTTGGCATGTGGGCACTGGTTCTATAAGCCCATAAGATGGGATTGAGTTGAACATTCCAATCTTTTCCTGCATCATTCACAGTCTTCTTCAAAATTTTCAATATTGTTTTCTTTGATGCCTCTGCTTGGTTGTTTCCTTGTGGATAATAAGGTGTTAAGTATCTATGTTGAATATGGAATCTCTCACAAAGTTCGTCAACATCCTGATTTTTGAATGGTCGTCCATTATCTATTATGATGGAGTTGGGAATGCCATACCGACAAATAATATAGTTCAATATAAACGATGATATTTGTTTGCCGATAACTTTAGTAAGAGGTACTGCCTCAATCCACTTGGTAAAATACTATGTGGTTGTGATGATGAATTTGTGTCCATTTGAGGATGAAGGATGAATCTTTCCCACGAGATCCAACCCCCATTGAGAAAATGGCCAGGTTGGTGTGAACGGTTGTAGTTCTTGTGCAGGAGCATGAATGAGATTCCCGTGAATCTGGCATTTTGAGCATGTTTTCACAAAAGTAAATGATTCCCTCTCCATTGTAGGCCAGTAGTAACCCATTCTAATCAATTTTTTGGATAAGTTTAGTCCACTTGAATGAGTACCACAAATGCCACCGTGAACTTCTTGTAAACCTTTGTCAGATTCATCACGTTCAATACATCGAAGTAAAGTACCATCAAGACCACGGTGATAAAGGGTGTCAGCGATAAGGGTGTATCGAGAAGATTGGTGGATAAAATTTTATTTTTGGTTACGGGATAAGTCAGGTGGTAAAATAGCGTCTTTCAGGTAGGTATAAAGCTTACCATACCATGGTGACTCAGATCCTACCAAGTGGCAAATGATTTGGCTTTCGGGTGTATCATGGCAGATGTAAATGATTGTTCCACCAGAAATTCGTAGCGAGCCTGATTTTCTGTGAGTTGTAACAATTACGTGATCATAGCCATGGCATCGGCTGCTTTGTTATCAAGCCTTGGAATTTGCGTGAATTTGATGTCCACAAAATACTTCTTGAAATCATCAACCATCTTTTTATATGGCAACAATTTGTCATCTTTGGTCTGATAATCATTATTAATCTGATTAATGACTAATTGTGAGTTTCCATACACTTGTAAGTCTGTAATCCTCCATTCCAATGTTATTTTGAGTCCAGTGATTAATGCTTCATATTCAGCTATGTTGTTGGTGCATGGAAACATCAGCCTATATGATCAAGGAATGGTGTGTCCTTGAGGGGTGACAAAGAGTATGCCTTCCCCCAATCCATGTTGAGTGAAAGAGCCATCAAAATATAAGGACCATGGTTGTTTGGATTCTGCAGTAAAGAAATTGGCATCTGGAAATTCAATGTGCAGAGGATGGTCTACTTGTAGTGGTGCTTTAGCTAGTTGATCAGCAATAAATTTTCCTTTGATTGCCTTGTGATCAACATAATGGATGTCAAACTCACTCAGAATCATTACCCATTTTGCTAGCCTTCCTGCCAATGATAATTTGCTTAACAGATACTTTAGTGGATCAATCTTTGAAACAAGATTGATTGCATGTGTTAACATGTAATGCCAAAATTTCTGTGAAGCAAAGACTACTGCTAAACAAGCCTTTTCGATGGAAGTGTAGTTGAGTTCATGGCTTGTTAGTGTTCTGCTGATATAATAAATTGCACGTTCTTTCCCTGTATAGTCTTCTTGTGCTAGCAATGCACCCAAGGATGTCTCTATTGCAGCAATATACAAGATCAGTGGCTTGTCTGGATTTGGTGGTACTAGGACTGGTGGAGTCATTAAGTACTGTTTGATTTGTTGAAAAGCCAAATCACACTTGTCATCCCATTTGAAAGGAACATTCTTATGTAGTAGATGTGTGAAAGGTAGACTTTTGTCAGCCAGTTGCGTATTGAACCTTTGTATAGATTGAAGTCATCCCTGCAATGATCTCAATTGACTAATGTTCCTTGGGGGAGGCATTTCCATGATTGCTTGTACTTTGGCTGGATCTACTTCAATTCATTTTCCTGAAACAATGTACCCTAATATTTTTCCAGATGTAACCCCAAAGACACATTTCTTGGGATTGAGGCGAACTTTGAATTTCTCCAATCTTGCAAATATTTTGGACAATACTTCCAAATGTTCCGCTCTGGTGTGTGACTTTTCCAATATGTCATCTACATAATCCTCCATGAATGTATGCATCATGTCATGAAAGATTGTAGTCATGGCTCTTTGGTAAGTAGCCCCTGCATTCTTTAGACCGAAAGGCATGACGTTCCAACAATAAATTCCCCATGGACATGTGAAAGCTATTTTCTCTTGGTCTTTGGGTGCAATCTTAATTTGATTGTAACTAGAAAAACCATCCATTAATGAATACATGGCATGGCTAGCTGTCAGATCAACTATGGTGTCGATGTTGGGAAGTGGGAAGTCATCCTTTGGACATGCTTTATTAAGATCTCTAAAGTCTGTGCACACTCTGACACTTTTATCTGGCTTAGACACAGGAACAATGTTGGAGATCCATTCTGCGTAGTCAATTGATCTTATGAATCCCACATCAAGGATTTTTCTCAGTTCTTCCTTAACCAGTAATGCAACATGGAGGTGCATCCTTCTGAGTTTTTGTTTCACAGGTTTAACCCCTAGTTTGATAGATAAGTGATGCATGATCAAACTAGGATCAAGACCTAGCATGTCCGCATAAGACCTAGCATGTCCGCATAAGACCAAGAAAAGTTGACTTGATTTTCTCTTAAAAACTCTATGAATTCTGGTACCTCTTTCTCTATCATGGATGCATCTAACTGTAAAATCTTTGGTTTTTTTTATGTTTCAAGATTAACAGCTTTTGTAGGCTCAATCAAGACAGGTGATCACTCATGGTAGTGCTCTGGGAGAGTGTCAATATTCCCATCATCCGGTGCCTTAAAAATGTTTTCACCATCTGATACACTCTCTATTTTATCTTTTGTTTGATCTAACACTGCCAGATTCTAGTTTTCACTATTAGATCTTTCTTTTTATTTTTAATTTTGCAGCTAGGAGACTTGACACCCTCCTGATTAAAGACTTTGTGCTGAAAATCACTGGTGGAGCAATCATTTATGTCATCTGCGGAAAGGAAGTTCACGATATCTTTGTCATTTGGAAACATAGGTATAATGATAGGTTCGGATGAATCCCAATCAATAAGATCAAGATGGATCAAAGATAGCGGATCGTCAGGTTGTGTGAAATCGGCGATGGTTATGGTCATGACAGAGTTGATTGTAGGATCCAAGGTATGAGGTGGATCAATGATGATACTATTCTCGCGATGGTCTTGTTTGTTTAAATCTGACTTAGTATCACTAGAATCATAGTCACTTTGTGGTTCAGATTCTCGTGTTTGGGACCCTGACCCTTCACCTTCGATTAGAGTTGGGGTATACTTGTGTATCACATCGACCTTTTTATCTCTCCAGAACTCATCATTGTAAATGGTATCCCATTCATATTTAGTAGAGTCTGTTTCAGATTTATTATCTAGGAAGTTCTAAATCGTGGCCAAACATGCTTCTCTTGAATCTGAACCTTCATGTAATGTGAAGATGGCATCATGCAGTTGTTTGGATGTTCTTTCTTTTGAGGTAGTATCATAACCTAATCCGGTTTTCTCTTTCACAGCAAGTCCTGGAGGATTACTAGATTCAACTACTCCTTTTCTCTTCCCAATAGGACCACTACCATCATATCCCATCTTCTGCATGATTGAATACCCTTTTCCATATTTGTTTGTTTGTAATTTAACATTAATAATTGTTTCATCCTCATCTTTATAGAGCCAATTTAGAATTTCCCTATCCTCAAGATCTTTCATGGGTAATTTCTCCTTGATGAATCATCCATTAAACTTTGTGCTTGGCTCTGTTGGTTGTTGCATCGATGTTGACGATGCTGATATTTGATGTTGTGCTATGGAAGGTTGTCCATGTGACTGAGGTGATGTTAGTAAATTAGCAAGACAGAGAGAGTACTCCCCAACTCCATGGTCCTTGAATTTCAGTTTCCTGTCAAAACTATTGGTTAATTGACTGATTTGTGTATCAATCTTGAGAGAAGTACTAGCACGAGCTTCTCGATTGTTAGGAACCAAAGTATCCTAACTGGCTTTGAGGTTGGCACAAGTTTGAATTTTTGAATTATCAGTTGGTATCGTAATTTCATGTCCATCATAAGGAAACTTAAGACATTGATGGTAGGTGGATGGGACAGCTTGCATGTCATGGATCCAAGGATGACCCAACAAGATGTTGTATGTAAGATCACTGTCTAATACCTGACAGAAAGTATTTTTGATAACAAGTCCAACTCTGATAGGTAGCATGATTAAACCCTTGGATGCTCTTTCCTCATCATCATAGGCTTTAATGGTGATGTTTCTTCTAGGATCAATGGAGTCCTCAGAAAATCCTATTCCTGAACCAACTTCATGGTACATATGTTTAAACCAGCTCCTCCATCTATTAGGATGTGTCTGACATGAAACTTGTGAATCATGACTTCTAAGTACAATGATGAATTGTGGGGATGAGTCATGGAAGCATCATCTTTTTCAGAAAATGAGAGACATGTGGGTGAAGACAAATGTATTACCATGGCTTGAAATTGATCCACATCCAAATCAGTGGATACCGTCGTTTCAATAAGGGCCTTTTCGAGAAATTCCTTATGTGCTAGGGAAATCTTCAAGAGTTCTAAGATAGAGATCTGAGCAGGCATTTTCTGAAGTTGGTTGACTAGGTCATATTGTTGTCGAGGTGGAGGCCTAGTGGATTTTGAAGAGGCACCTTTTAAGACAAATTTGGCTTGCGCCCTTGTTGTTGCATTGACTTCTCTGTATTCCACCTTCTTGTTGACTTTAATAACATTGACCTATTCATCATCGACGTAGATATGATTAATTATCGGATCATCAATATGATTCACACTTTTTCCTGAATACTCACCCTTTTGATAGTTGGGAAAAGGGTTGTGAAAGGCTTGGTGGTCTTCATTGGATTGTTGATGTCCTTCTATTGTGATGGTGTTGTTTTTGAGAAAGTCTTGAATGGCATTCTTCAAGGCTTGATAGTTATTTGTGCGATGACCTTTGCACCAATGATAGTCACAATAGTATGCCTCATTCCATGATGGAGGCTTCACACTGGGTTCATAGTTTCATTGAGGTGGCAATGTAATGACATTTTTGGCCATCAACTCTTTGAATGCAGATTCCATAGATTGACCCAGTGGAGTGAAATTTCTTCTACTAGAGAAGAATGAAAGTCTTTGTGGATTTGTATTCGTTGTGTTCCCTAAGGAATTATTATTGTTTGTTCCTCGGTAACCTTGGTTGTTGGCAGTCCCTTGATTGGAGGTAGAATGTTGATTTATATTGTTCCTCAGAGGAGGATTGTTTCCTTGGTTTGTGACCAAATTGAAATTGTTATAGTTGTTATGGCAAGGAGCACTTGGAGTACTAAGGACAAATGGCTTCGTTGAGACATGATTTTCATCAACACCATCATTCACCATGTTCTTGTTGCGAGTCCAAAATTTGGACTTGTCCTGATTGTTATGATGATTGGATGAGCTAGGATTATCCCTGTCAAGTTTTATGATTCCTCTTTTGACCAAAGCACTTTCAATGGTTATAGCATCTTCAATTAATTTCTCAAAAGGAGGACAATGTAAGTTCAAATGATAGCTCATTTTTGAATTCAAGCTATTAATGAAGGTGACCATCTTTTCCTTTTCAGGAACAGGACCTGGATATCTAGTGAATATTCTTCTCCATCTCTAAAGAAAATTAATAAAAGATTTTCTAGGTTTTTGCACAACTTTGTAGAGATCTATCATAGTGATTTGGTGTTGGATGTTGTAAGAATATTGTGATATAAACAGATTGATTAATTCTTCAAATGTCTTGACGGGAGATGTCATCTTCGATATCCATTCCATAGAGTGAGCTCCAAGACTCCTAGGAAACAACCACATCAATTAAGTGTCCTCATGAGCGAATTCTAAAGTCGTGTTTTGGAAGTCTCTAACATGATCGATTGGATCTGATTTCCCATTATAACGATCAAATTTTGGAATTTCACAATGTTTGGGAAATGGAATCATGTTGAGACTTTGATCAAAAGGATAAGGACAAATGTCCTCAAGAGTATATTTCTTTGTGGTGTTTCCCCCTTGTAACTCTTTAACTTGTCCTTGAAGTGCCTTAATTTGTTGAGTCAAAGCACTAAGATCAGATAGGGTTGTTTCTTTAGGTTTGTTTTTCAAAATCTCAATATCAAAGTCATGTGTCAATTTAGCTCCTTGATCAGCTAGATAGAGGAAATATTTTTCTTTATCATGTTGCAATATCTTTTCTATGGCTTTGTAAAATTTGGGATCTTGCTCAGCCTCTCTAAGGCGGTGTTCATCCTCTAGTTCATCATCACTATCTACAAGAGTTTTATTTATGACTTTGTACTTGTGAAATGGATTCTCTTCTCTATTATCCATGTCGTTGTTGAAAAGTGGATTATGACTCATACTGTAGAGAGGATTACTGGTTTCACCTTCTTTTTGAGTGTTTTGGGTATGAACTTGTTGGATCTCGTCCTTCGACTTATTGTATTGAGATCTTGTGAAGATAGGCATGTGATTTTGAAGAGTTCTTCTAAACTTAGATCACAGTTTTGATAAGTGCAATAACAATGATATCTTGATCTGATAAGATGGGGATCTTATGATATGATCAAAGATGTTCCTAATTTTTTATTTTGGCTTCCGATGATGAAGGATGTTAGAATCCTATTGAGGAAGTTGAATCAATAACTAGAAATTTGTTTGAAAGGTGCACTCTTAAAGATCTGATCTTTGTTTTCGAAGAAAATATTTCAAGATCACTGCAGGATTTGACTGGGGTATGAAGGATACTCAATAGAAGGTTGTGGTATATTATCAAACTCAAGAGGTTGGTTAAGATTATGCCATTGAGATAGAGCTAATATCTGATAGTAAGCTGGAGAATCCAAAGGTTCTACAGCATACTCGTCAGTGAATCCCCTAACAAAGTCTCGGTATCTATGAAGAAATCCATGGTAATGCAACAAGACATGTCGACTTTTGTACAAAATTTTTCTTTTTTGCAATGTTTTCTTATGCCCTAAATGTTTCTTGGGCTTCTTGATCCTATTGGAAACTGATTTCTTGACAAATTTTTTTGACTTCCACTCTCTAAGCATGGGGGAAATATCAGTATGTTACTAGACCAAAGATGTTAGAAAGTCAAGTTTATGAATAAAAAGAAAAGTTTTCCGAACAGTTGTTTTTGAATGATTTTAGTTGTTATTTTTCATGTTCATTTCGGATGATCTTTTATCTGAATTAATGTTAAATGAAAACACAACAAACACTCTGAATTAAATGGAATGTAACCAAACATAGATAAAGCAAGTACATCCTATGGTAAGGCCAGGACAATATCCACTAGATTCCACGTGGGTTTCCCCAACCACATATTGGTAGCGTGAAAATTTTGAAGCTTGGCTGCATGGGCTCCCCCTTACAGTGCACTCTCTTCTCAGACCAACCAAGCTTCCAATCCCCATGAAACTCCCATGGTAGATTGATCACCTCTACTACAGACTGCAAAAATGTGGATGCCTTCACACCGACCGGTGTAGCGCTAGAAAATAGAAGGTTTTTTAGTTTACTACACAATGTTCTTTAGTTCAGGACCCCCATTTGAGTGGCCATACATGGGGCAAGAGATTAATCACCGATTACGTGGCACTCTAGCTTGAAGAGGTTAAGCTCAACAGGGTATATGGGAGTACTACTTCCTCCATATGACACATCCACACTCGTAATCTTAGGTTTTCCCTTAAGATTCACATTTGTATACTAGTCGGGGGTAGCTTGGCTTTAGCTCCATTTTCAGTTTGAGTCATGTTGGGCTGATGAAATCCCCAGGTAGGCCCAATTTCCAGAGTTAGTAACCGTTTCTCTTACACCCAGGATCGCACAAATGCGCAAGGGGAGAGGATACTCTGATATACCAAATCGTGAGGGTTACACAAGGATAAAGTGGATCTGGCTTTCTGATCACCTAGTTTGCACAGGGTGAGAGCATAGTCGCCTACCACTTTCAAGCACAATCAAGTAGAGTAAACAAATTCATTTTAATGCACCAAATGACAATGATTTATACTAAGTGAAGATATTGCTTCACAACAGACATGGGGTTCATTTTAACTGCATGATCAAAGTGTGGTGACTATCCTAGATTGATTCATTTTAAACCAGAAAAGATTTTGTGTGTGGAATGCGTCAAACTCATAATCCTATTTTTGTGTTACAACCCAGATGCGCCAAAACAGATAGTAAATGCATCGAAACAGACAGTATATGCACCGAAACAGACCCTAAATGTGCTACAGAAAAATCCTAAATGCACTAAAATAGTCCTTAAATGCGCTACAATAGTCCTTAAATGTGCTACTTTAATTTAAATGTAGATTTAACTTTGAATAACAGTAGTAAATGCTCTAAAATCTACCTTAAATGCGCTAATACAACTCTTAAATGCGCTAAAACAGTCCTTAAATGTGCTACTTTAATTAAATACAGATTTAATGCTAAGTATAATGAGACTATATTCACTATTTTGTCCCTCGGATGTGCTAAATGAACCCTCAGAAGGGCCGAAACAGTCCTTAGATGCACTGAAATTCCTACGAAAAACTGAAAAACTATATTCCCAGATGCACTACAAAAAGTGTCGGATGTGCTAAAACGCAAGATTTTTCGAAGAGCCAAACTCCAAAATGTGGAAACCTGTCAAAATAAGCTACAGAAAAATGTCAAAATTGGGGCATGAGCCCCACAGTGGGCACCATTTTATGTGTGTATGAAAATATGCCTGCTATAAAGGATTCAAAACACAATCAATAGAACATTAGATCAAAGAAACTAAAAGAAAAACAAACAAACTGTTAATGCCAGCTTCTCCGAAGTCATTCTATTGCTCTCTATCTCCAGTGTTTCATTGATTCGAGTTTCTCTCATATTTTATGATGGCAAGCTCAACAAAATGTGCTACTAGAGAATGAGATTTAAACAAAATGCATATTATGCTATGCTCTAATTAGATTATTGCTAAGATATGAATATTGCTGAAATGCTAGAAATGCAAAAGCATAAGCGTAATTGCGTATATGTTCATATGTGACCAATGCTTGGATTCGCACATGTATTTATAGATTTTTTTGAGGATTTTGATTGGCTAGTTTGGTCAACGGTTGTGGTAATTCTTGACAGATCGAACAGTCGAAGATGGATGAGACTGAAGAGAAAAATAAAAGAAATCGAATAAAGCAGGATTTTTCCATTTTCATGGAAGAGATAAGATGAGATGATAAAAAATCATCTTTTTTAGAAGAAAAATGGAAAGATTTTGAGAAGATAAATAATGAATTATCCAATTCAATTATTTATTTATGAGTGCATGTTGATTTTTCTTAATTAAATAAATATTTAATTAAGATTTTTGAGGAAATCAGAAGATTTCATAATTAAATGAAATATCTAATTATGATTTGAAGAAAGCAAAAGATCTTTAATTAAATAAAATATTTAATTAAATTTGAAGAAATGACATGTGTTACGAAATTAATTAAATAAAAATATTTAATTAATTAGAAGAAAGTTTAAAATAGAAGAAAAGATATATTTAAATTTAATTAAAAAGATTTAATTAAATTCAAAAGATGATAATTAATTTTAATAAATAAAATGTATTTATTTAATTTAATCAAGTAGATATGTGAAATAATCAAATAAAGTAAATTTATTTGATTATAGTAGGAAAATGAATGAACAATATAATTAAATTGATTAAATTTAATTACATCGTAGAAGACTTTAGAAAAATTAATTAAATAATAAATATTTAATTAAGTGTCAGGAATGAATAGACATGACCAATTTTCTGCACAATGGGTCTTTTCATTGTTGAGGTATATGCAAGGGATGATGGGTCAATAAATGAGGTAGAAGGTGTAGGCCCTTCGCCATTCTTAGGTAGTTGGGGTATTTTGTAAAACTTTGCCTCAAGATGTCCATGGATGGTAATCTCTTTGCCCTCGAAAGGAAACTTTACACATTGATGATAGGTCAAGGCTACAGCTTTTAGGGCACGGATCCATGGTCAACCAAGTAGTATGTTATAGGGAAGATCAAGGTCTAGCACTTGGCAGGTAGTTTATGCAATAAGAGGTCCCACTTGGATGGGTAGTACAATGATTCCCTATGATACTCTCTCTTGGTTGTCATATTCCCTGATAGCGATACTCTTTGTTTTCTCAATAGTATCCTCTGAATAGCCTAGGTTCTTGATCAATTGCAAGGTATAAATTTCCATACCAGCACCTCCTTCTACTAAGACTCTTTTGACCTTGTTCTTATGAATGATGACCTCAAGGTGTAAAGAATGGTTATGAGATGGTTGTGATGGTAGGTCTTGATCTAAGAAGGTGAGAAGATGATTAGCGATATGTCCCACCATAGCTTGAAACTGATTTGTATCAACATCCTCAAGGAGAGATGACTCGGAAAAGCTTTCTTTAAAATTTCCCTATGCATGGTGGATAGCCTTAATAGTTTCAAGATGGATATCTATGCGGGGGTCTTCTTAAGTTGGTCTAAGAGATTATACTTGTTGGGATTTGATGTTGGCACAATAGGTTGTTCCCTAGATTGAGATGGGACTCTTTGAACAATAATTTTGCCACATCGTGTGGTTACTCCACACTCTACACTAGGTCCTTTGATGGTCTCAATAGTAATGATTATATCACATGAAGCAACCATGCTAGAATAGGTACATTGCATGTTTGTGTAATCCTTTGATTTTTCGATATTGTTCGCTTTATTATGATCTAGCATAGGGTTCTTGTATATCTTAAGATCTTGATTCTTGGCTGGTACCTCAAAGATATGGTGTCATCTTTTATGATGTCTTGGATAATATTCTTGAGTCTCATGTAGTTTTTCATTTTGTGTCCTTTCATTTTGTGAAATTCACAGAGATCGTGCTTGTTGTACCAAGATGGTTTCTCTTGGGGTTCTTGGTAGTTTTCAAAGTTGGGAAGTGTTATCAAATTTGACTCTACTAACTTCTTCATGATGGTTTCAATGGGTTAAAATAACTAAGTGTACTTGCATTTAGGATAGTTGTTCTTGTTAGAAGTTCACCTTTGTTACATTTCGGTGTTATTGATCTAATTGTTCTTAAGAGGTGTTGTATGCTGCATAGTTGGTTGAATGTTAGAAACTTGATTGTTGTTTGGTCTAGGAGCACTTAGGAGCACCTTATCATCTACCGCACCATCATTTTTTATGTTCTTGTTCTTAGCATAGACAAAATTCTTGTCCTTTGAAATATTTGATGGGTGATTGTCTTTGTAAGCTTGAGTATTCCCCTGAGAGATTAGAGCTCTCTTGATGTTAAGGGCTCTAGGGACAAGCTCGTCATAAGATGTGATGCATTTCATTTTCAATTGGAAGGATAGATCTGGATCTAGATTTGCTATGATAATCCCCACGTGTTGTTCATCGGGAAGAGGCCACTTACTTTTACTAGCTCTTTATCTCCATCGTTGTAAGAAATTAGCGAAATATTCTCCTTTGTTTTGTCTGAGAGTGTACAATTCTTCTAGACTTATGTCTATGTCAAGGTTAAAGGAGAAGTGATCAATGAATTTATTAGTAATTTCTTGGAAATTTTTGATACCGGGAGGTAGGTGAGAAAACCAATCCATGGTAGGACCTGTTAAATTTCAAGGGAAGAGGTGCATTAAATAAGAATCATTGTAGGCCACCTCCATACACATGACATTGAATTCTTTGACATGGTCCACAAAACTTCCTCTCCTTGTGTGTTTATCAAACTTGGGAATTTCCAATTTGGGAGGGAATGGTACAATTTTGATGTTTCGGTCAAATGGGTAAGGACATAAATTTTGTGTATTTCGCTTCTTTGTCTTTCCCATTCAAAGGTTCTGTATTTCTTGGGATAGCGCCTTAAATTGTGATGCAAGATCATCTTGTAGGTTTGTAGGTGGAACATATGGTGGGATGATAAATGAATTGTACATGGGATTCTGATATGATAAAGTGTTGTATGGGGTGTATGGTGGTGTAAGATTTTGTGAAGGTGATTGCAGTGTTGATGTTTATGTTCCTAATGTGTTTGTATTGACAATGTTTTGTTGAGGATTATAGTAGGAACCTAGTTATTGTTGTTGTTTTTGTTATTGTTGTTGTTGGGAATACTAATGATCTAGTAAGGCTTTCTATTGTTGTTGTTGTTGTGCCATGAGGGCTTGTTGTTGGGCCTGTTGTTGTTGTTGTGCTGCCAAGGATTCTTGATGGGCTTGTTGTTATTGTTGTGTTGCTAAGGATGCTTCATGGGCTTGTTGTTGTTGTTGAGCTAAGGTAGCTTGTTGCACTGCTAAGGATTCTTGTTCTTGTTGTTGTTATTGTGCTACTAAGGCTGCTTTTTGTTGTTGTTGTGTTGCCAAGGCTTCTTGTTGTTGTCGTTGCTGCTAGGGCTACTTTTTGTTGTTGTTGTTGTTGGACAGCTTGCTAATAAGCTTGTTGTGCTTGTTGTAAAGCTAAGGCATGTGCTTGCAATGTAGGATTGGTTGGTGGTTGGGACATCTTCAATGGATTGGGGGTGTTGATTTTTTGAGCAGGTAGTGGATTGTTGATGAGAGGCTAACGGTTCCCTTAGTTTAACATTTTGTGTAAGATAGTGTATGGAGGTGGAGGAATGTAATTTTGAGGTTCCATTTTAATTTTCATGGTAAAGGATACCATGGGAAATGATGAGGATGATTCCATTAGATTTTGTGATGGTAATGACATACTAGGACCTTTAGTCCACTGATTAAAAAGGTTCCCTTACCCCATGTCTTGAGGATTTCCTTGTGCTAGAGATGTAAACAAGGTATTACCTAGGTTGATGGGATTCATGACCAAGGGATTGTTTTGAGATGGATTGATAATGGATGGGATGGATGTGCTTTATGAAATCAAAGATGTTGATGAACTCATTGGAAGATTGGATAACAATGTCCCCATTTGCATTAAGGTTTGACTTTGTGTGATGGTATTTCCTTTCCCTTTTGGATCTACTTGTGATACTTGGTCTATACTACTTTGCATGATGGTGGGCACACTTGTGGTACTCATGGGTATGGATGAATAGGGGTGTCCTTGATATGTGGAGATTTTTGTCAAATAATGAAGTTCAAGAGGTTTATGTGGTTGTTTGGGATCTTTTAGAATAGGAGGAGCACCAAAGGTAGGTGTCCAAGTGGTGGTTTGGGATGGAGGATTGGTATCAAGGGTACCCACAAGTGTGTTGCTTTCAAATGGAAGAGTTAGACCAAAGTCCTTAGCAAGGCTAGTTGCAAGACTCGGAGTGGATGTTTAATTTAGCCCTAGTGATGGAGTTGTGAAGCCTTGTGTCAAATTTGGTGCAACAAATGATAGGGAAATCAGAGCTATGCTTCCCAAGGCTTGATGTTCCATGATTTCCTCCCTAGTAAGTTCAAATGGATTTTTCATGATGTCTTCTATCTCATATGGTCCTAATGGAGATTATGGCTGTTGGGATGGGGTAACTTGACTTCTCTAATAAAATTTTAAAGGATTTGGATCACTTGAGGTAAATGTGACTTTGGTTTTCTCCATGATTCTCTTGTGTTGTGATCTTGTCTTTACCATAAATTTTGTGTCACCTTTGGGAGAGTTATGTTGAGATTTGTAATGTTTGAACTCTCTAGTTGACTCAAATCTAGGTAAAAGAGACACTATAAGTTTTTTTAGAGCAATGATGATAATGGGGAATGAAAAGGTGGGTGATGTAGAAAGTGATCTTTGCAAACACTTTGGGACAACACTTTTGACTTAAGTTTGATGTTTTGATGTTAGGATAAAGGATGTTTATGAACTTAGAAATATTTAGGGTAGACTTGTGACCTTCAAGATAAACTAGTAAATATGATAACTAACTTAACCAAATGCATGGAAAATGATTCATTTCACATACAAAGTAGCTAAGTTAGGGTTTGGTTTGATTGATGTTTAAGTACAGAAGTGTTGGTGTATTCAAAAGTTTTGAAAAGTTAAGTGGAGTGAAGGATGAAATTTTATGAAGGGTTGGATGAAGTGTTTGACCCAATGTTGACTTAAAGTGGACCTTCGTTTGATAAGACCAAGGTAGTGAGAAACATGCTAGACCTCTAAATTTTTCAAATCCTAAAGACCCAATGTTTTGGATAGGTTTATTATCATGAAAAAGACCTAGATTTTGACCCATAAAGAACGTATACATGTCTAGATGTTTTCTTAGTGCATGTTCATAAAATTTTATTAACAACTTGTTTCTATTTTGGTAGAGTTCCAAAATGCAGTTTTTGATTGCTTTTGAACTATGATGCCTAAGTTTGAAGTGACAACCTGTAGACTTTCTTTTGGGAATTCTAATTTTGTGCGAGATCATTTAGAGAAGTCTATGTCTATGGAAGAAAAGAGGATATTTATTGCCATGTGGGTGGTGGTAATATGGGCCTTCCAGGGTCGGTTTTTTCCTCTTCTTCATCCAAGATGTTTGTGGTGTTTCACCACTGAGCAGGTTTTTCTTTTTTTTCAAAAGTGAAGCTTCTCAAACTACTAATTATATTGGTTTGTTCACCTTCAATATGTTCTGAGTTTGGTTGACTAATTGCAAGTGTAAGATTAGGTTGTTCAATGGGAGCAATTGGTCTCCAAATAGTCATGTGGGGTTCAATTTTTCAAGTTTATCTTTCTTAATGATTTTATTTTACCACAAATACCAATCTTGATTATGTTTTCAAACTAAATGTTTCTATGAAAAACATCATAACTTTCACAATGTCCATTTTGTGAGAATCAAGAGGTTGAAGCCATAATTTCCTATGTTATCTTTGGAAAATATGGATTGAGACATAAGTCAAGATATCTAGAAATCTCTAAGGATAGAAATCCTTAGGACAAGTAGTAATATCAAGGCTATTTCAAAAGGTGTCCATATTTAGGCCAAAGTGTTTGAAATTTTAAGGAAGATAGTGAATGTTTGTCTTTGTAACGTTTTGGAACCAAGCAATGTATTCAACTGACTCACAATAATTTACCACCTAGGTTTGAAATGGCCATACTTTTTGAGTCCCCACTCAGATTTCTCCAAACACTAAGACATTGTGAACAGTTAGAGATTTGACAACACTAGCTCCCCTCCATGACACACACTTCTTATGACCACCAAATCTCAAAATCCTGAAGATCCTAAGATCCTAAGGATTTTTCTGTTTTAACAGTGAATAGTAAAAATGTGTCGGGGCAACTTCAGAACAATTGTTCTTGCACCAACAAGTATTAAGGTTTTTTGGCAGCTAAACAATTTGGATCTTAGTAATAAATCAAGAACACCTAGTTGTATATGCACCCTCTTTTCCACTTAAGGATCTTACTACTTTTCATGTTCCATTTAAGGCATGGTACTAGGTGCAGTATGTTATACAATCCATGGTAGAAGGTACTTTCTCACGATTTCCCAACCTTTAATATAGCTCGCCGGTAAAAATTCTTGCAAGAACTTGCCTATGAGTTTCCCATTGCAAGGTGTATCTCATAGTAAGTCCTCTCTTAAGGGTGACACAAAGCATAAAAGTGTACTTAATTATTTCTCTTCACCCAAGATTGCATGAAGCACAAGGGGATTGGATACGTACTATAAGTGCGCACAAACAATGAAGTACACTTGGAGTGTTTCTCTTCACCCAAAATTGCACAAAGCGCAAGGGGATTGGATATGCACTACAAGTGTGTCATAGCAAATAAAACACTCATTAATTTTACCGACTAAAGCTAAGATGAATTCATTTTATGCACCAAATGAAATGTTAAGTTGCCTTGTTCAATCTTAAAACCCAAAAGGCAATGATAAAATGAGGGTTCAATTTTAGTCCCATTTGAGCATTCATTTTAAACCCAGATGAAATCTAGTGAGGTCCTCGACCATAAAGTAAAAAGCATAATAAATTGGGTTATAATTTCCCCAAAGTGTCAAATGCTTGTTACAATGATAAAATCTTAAGATGATAATGCTTCTTCACTTTAGCATTGTGTCATCCAATCCTACAAAACAATGTTGATCGAAAAAATAGAACAATGTTAGAGGCATGTTAGTACTCTGATGAATCAAAAAAATTAAAACACATGCTAAAAAATGATCGTTAAATTTCTTACCAGAGTTGGGCATCGCTAGTGATAATAGTGTTGCTCTTGTGAACTTGGGTGTGACTTTGCAGAGAAACCAGAGATGATGATAGTGTCACTTTTTGGTTGGGCATCGTCATTTGTAAATATTTGATACTTCTCGAATGTATTAGCATCACCATTTTTTTAATCAGTGTTGGTGTATTTACTAGGCATCACTATTTGAAATGATGATAGTGTCGCTATATGGTGGTGCCCTGCAAAGGCGTCACTGAAATAGTTTTGGGTGTCGCTCTTTCTTACAAGAATCAAAACAAATGGAATTCAAGATGGAAATTGATTAAATTTGATCATTATTCCCTCCTTCTAGTGCCAAAATGTGACCGAGCATATTAGTATTGGCTAATTATGCTTGATCCATGAAGAATCAAAGCATAACATAGCCACTAATACTCAATCTTAAACAAGATCATTCAAATTAAAGCTAAACTAAACATTTATTGAAACTAAACATTATAAACTATGAAATCATTTGAAAATTTCTATTCTAACCCATCTGAAGCTTCTACTATTTTCGGATTGGTGTCGCATTGATGTGGAATGACAACCCTTTCCCAATCTTGTGACCAATGAGCTTGTTTCAATCAATTCTATTAAAGCGAATTGATGAAATGGTTGTGAGATTTGAATAAAAATATGATTTATGCTAAAATGAACATGATGCAAATTTAATCTAATATGATTTTATGCTCAAGGATGTATATATGCAATTGCTAAGCTAATCTAAATTATATTTAAATTAAAAAGATTCAAACCCTAGTTATCTAATTAGCTAAATGGATGCATTATGGAAGTCATTAATGGAAGCTATGCTATCTATTCCACTAATTTAAACTAAAATATGTTGAATGTGAGTTAAAAATGAGTGTGAGTGTGAGTGATTTCAACAACATAAGTTTGTTCTGGAATATATGGATCCATTTGTCTCCAAATAGTGAACTATTTATACGAAAGCAAATGAGAGATGAAGGGTTGAGATTGAAAAAACTAATCAAAGGTCAAGGATGGAGGAAATTGGATTCATGGATCATGGATTATTATCAAAGAGTGAGAATGCAAGATGATATTTAATCAAGGGCTCTCATTCCTTCAAACAAGCACACTTTTGACCTGTATAAGAGGTCAAAAGTTAACTTGCACAAGAAGTTTGGAGATAACTTGCATATGAAGCTAAGTGATAATATTCCATTTTTCAAATGATTGGATGATAGAGAATATTGTTTGGAATATTCTCAAGGGTGAGGAAAAAGGATATTTTGCAAATTAAAACAAAGTTTAATTATGCATAAAAGGAAGGAATATTCTATGGGAATATTCCCCTTTTGGAGGAATTAGATAAATTAGATAATTGCTAATTAAACAAAGGTTTAATCATGCAATTAGGGGATTTAGAAGAATAAAGTGATATTCATTAAATTAAATGATTTAATGAAGGGGGAAAAGGTGAATTAACAATTAATTAAATAACTTAGGGTTATTTAATTAAATAAGAAGACTTAGGGATTTAAATTAAATAGCTTGATTTATTTAATTTAATGAGATGAAATGCTAGCATGAAAGGGGATGAATTAATCTGATTAAATCAATGAGGTTAATAGATGTAAATGATGCAATTAATTAAATAGCTTGGCTAATTTAATCAATTAAGTAAAAAGAGGATGGGTTTGAGAGGAAATGATGTTCGTATACCTAATTCAAGTGCATGATATCATTCAGGGCATTTACCACTCAACAAACCCTTGAATGAAACCTCGATAATGGAGATCTTAGTAAATCTACAACTTGCATGAAATGGTTGAATTGGATGTGGATCTTGACACTTGAATCTTGCTTGAAATGATACTTTGAATGTTTGACTTGATCGTGAAACCTACATCACAATGTTAGCTCCAAAAACATGCATGATACATGAATACTTTGACATGATGAATAGATATTGAATGCTGCAATAAATCTCAGTTATATCCGCTCTTGAATGCCCTTGATCATAACCTTAGCTCTTATAATTGAACACTTGAAAATCTAGCTTGAAAACTCTAGGTGAAACTTAGAAAATAACCTTGTATTTGTAGGTATGTATCTTTAATTTCCTAAAATTCAAACTTTACAAGTTGACCTTTGAAATTTGAATTTGGGATGTTAAAAATTTCACCAAAAACATGTTTTAAAAATGGGTTCAAGATCTTAGGGAGAACCCATTCGCCCATGGGTGAATGGGTCCTAGGCCCCAATTCTACGAACACACATTGCTCAATGTGAAGTGTTATGTTGGATGTTGTGGATGTGTTGTTGATATGTGGTTGTCATTGATGTCAAAACTATTAGCATTTGGTGTACTAAAGGTTGTATATGTCAAAGATATTGAGAAAATTGTAAAAGGAAGTGTTCTTGGTTCCTAGTGGAACTGTGCAGATCATGAAGGTGTTATGTTCTCTACATTGAAGATTAGTTGGTGTGGATCAAAGGGCTTTTTTTTAGTATATCTAGATCATCTACCAAAAGTTTCAAAGGTCTGCATGAAGTTTTGAGTGTGTTGTGGTCTGACAATGTTCCTGAATGAAGATTGTGTGATTCTATTGATCTTAGTTGTTGTGGATGCTTCTCTATTGTTTACTAGTGTTCTTAGATGCTTCTAGATTGTGCTCTATCTCTGTGGTACATCCACATTGATCGGTGTGCTCATGGTTGAAGATTTTTCTCAGTATGTTTAGTCTTTTATGTTCTTGGTCGACATGATGGTGTAGCATGTTGTGGATCTTTGAGGAGGAATTTGTTGAAGTCTTTTTGTTTTGGAGATGTTAATTTGGGTCTCCACTATATTTTGGCTGACCTTGGTGGATACACATTAAAAATTTAATTGTAAATTTGGGTTGACATTGCAAATGTATTTTATTTTCTTGGTCGACTAAGATGTGATGAAATCTCATGTAGTGGATATATAAGTGTGATTTTTTCATTGGTGTTGTGAGTCGAGAAGGTGCTCTTGTGTGTGTATGTGTGAATATCATTTGATTGCATAGCAGAGTGTGAAGAAGATTGTGTGAAGTGTGAAGAAGTGTTGAGCTTAATTGGAACTGTAATAAGGCTTGTACAAAAGCTATTTTCTCAGTTCATACCCTTTGGATTTTTAATCCTATTCTATTGGGCAATGAGGCCCTTTTGTATTTGAGCGGTGAGCTCTAGGCAGTGTTCCTGAATGCATGTGCATTCCCCTCATTATACTTTTAGCAGAGTATAATCTTGTGGACTAACATCCACCATGGTTTTTTCCCCTAACAAGGTTTCCACATAAAAAATATTGGTTTTCTTTGTCTCTCTGATGTGTTAATTGCTTGTGGTTAAATGCTTATTCTTCAAATCTGAGATTTAAGTTAACATAAGTAAGAAAATTTTAAATTTATGTGACAACTGATTCAACCCCCCCTCTCAGCTTTTTTTCCTTGTTTTACCAATAATTGGTATCAGAGCAGGTTCCTCTAAAGAAGTCTAAAATCTTGAGGTGATCCGAGATGGAAACATTCAAGAAGGATAGTCCTAGATTTGATGGCACTACCTATTCAATGTGGAAAGTCTAGATGCAATTTCATCTAAAGTGCATTGGTGATGCCTACTGGAAGATTACAAAAAACCCATATAATATTCCTAAGAATGGTCCCTCTTCTGCTGATGAGATCAAAGATGTTGAAAGTAATACCAGGGCTGTTGAAGCTTTGGTGAGTGCTCTAATAGATTCAGAGATGGCTAATGTGATGGGTTTGTAGACAGCTCATGAGATTTGGATGAAACTGGAAACTTTGTATGAAGGAGATGCAAGAGTGAAGATGGCTAAGCTACAGAGCTTGAAAGGAAAGTATGAGAATTTGAAGATGGGTGAAGATGAAAATATCACTTCTTTTATGCAGAGAGTAAATGAAATAGTAATGGGTATTAAATGTGTCGGTGGTTCTATGGATGAGGATGAAATTGTAGCCAAAGTACTCAGATCCTTGTCTCCCTCCTACAAAATGAAAGTTCATGCTATTGAAGATTTCAGATCAGTAAAAAAGATGACTAGAGACACATTGATTGGGAAGCTTGTTGCTTTTGAAATAAGTGAATTTGGTGAATCTACACCGAAGACTAAATCTACATTCAAGGCTATTGTATCTAGAAGTAACAGACAAAGATATAGTCTATGAGAGAGCTCCAGAAAGATATCCAAGTATGATGAAGAACTGAAACAACTTGAAGATAAAGAAAGAGATGTAGAAGAATTGGAAGCACTAATTGCAAAGCAAGAAGGGAGAGGAAAAGGTAAGTATGAAGATGTATTGCCTATTAAATGTTTTTCATGTAGTAAAATCGGTCATTTTGCATCAAGATGTCTTGAAAGAGTTCCTATATATAAGCCTAAAAAGTCTAGATTCCAAAAGAGATGCTACTTTGCTGAAAAAGTAGTGACTAACGATAAGTCTGATAAAGATAATGGAAAAGAAGATGAATGAGATTCCATTGCTACAATTAAAATGGATGCTCACATCATATGACTGGTGATAAAAGAAAATTTGTGAGTCTAGAGAACTATGATGGTGGGGTTGTAAGATTTGGAGATAACAATGCTGGTGTGATTCGTGGCAGAGGATCTATTTTCCTTGGTGGTAAGGATAACACTGACGATGTCCTCTATGTTGAAGGCCTGAAGCACAACTTGTTGAGTGTTAGATAGATGGTTCACAAGGGATATGATCTTTAGTTCAAAGATGGAAGATGCAAGATACGTGGGAGTTCTGAGAATATGATTGCAATAGGAAAATAAACAAAAGGTAACATTTATCTCTGAATACTACTAGTGGAAGTTGTTTAATTTCCCAAGTAGATGAAAGTTGGTTGTGGCATAGGAGGTTGTGTCATGTAAACTTTGACAATATTATCAAGATAAGTTCTACTCAAGCAGTAACAAATCTTCCTAGGTTAGTGAACCCTGCTAATATAATCTATAGGAATTTCAGATGGGTAAACAAACTAGAGTCTCTTTCTGGAGCAAACAGTTTCATTCAAATAATTTGCTAGAACTGCTACATACGGACCTTTGTGGTCCCTCCAGAGTCAAAAGTATTCATGGGGAAAGGTATTTTATGATGGTCATTGATGATTACTCTAGAATAATTTGGGTTTCCTTTTTAATAGAAAAATGTGAAGTATTGGAGAAGTTCAAAAGTTTCAAGGCTATGGTAGAAAATGAGAAAGGTCTAAAAATTAAGTGTCTGAGATCTGACAGAGGTGGTGAGTTCATTTCCAAGGAATTCAACTCTTATTGTGAAGAGCATGGAACTAAAAGATAGTTATCTACTCCCTGAACCCCTCAATAGAATGGATTTGCAAAGAGAAAGAATACAATAGTTCTAGATGTTGCTAGAACAATGATGATGGAAGGAAATGTATCTCAGATGTACTAGAGTGAAGTGGTAAGCACTATTTTGTACACTTTGAATAGGGTAAATGTTAATGGAAATTCTAGTAAGACTCCTTATGAGTTATGGTTTGGTCACAAGCCTACTGTTAATTATTTTAAGATCTTTGGAAGCAACTGTTATATCAAGAGAGATGATGATATAGGAAAATTTGATGCAAGAAGTGATGAAGGAATCTTCCTAGGTTACTCCACTAAAATTAAGGCCTACTAGTGCTATAACAAAAGACTGAGAAAGATGGTTGAAAGTGAAAATGTCAGAGTTGATGAGGATTCTGTCAAATCATCCAGACATTGTAGTTATGATTCAAATGAAGACATTACAAGCCAAGGGAAGAATGTTCAGACACATAATCAACATCAAATTGTGCCATATGTTCCAGTTGTTCCATTGAAGCAACCTCAACTTGTTCTGATAAATCAAGTCAGCCAGGAGGCACAAACAAGTGCAAGTGTAGAAGAAAGATCAAAAGAAACATAAGCTCAAGAATGTTCCAAAACTCCAAGGTATGTAAAGTCGAATCATTCTAAAAATCAAATCATAGGAGATAAGAATAAAGGAGTGAAAACTAGAAGAAAAATTGTAGAAGAATATTATCTGATCTCCAAGATTGAACCTAAAAATGTCTCTAAACCTTATAAAGATGAACACTGGTTGGAAGCTATGAAGGAAGAGCTAACACAGATTGAAAAGAATGATACTTGGCTATTGGTTCTAAGGCCTGAATATAAAAATTTGACTAGTACTAAATGGGTATTTAGAAACAAGCTGAATGAAGAAGGTGAAGTGGTCTAGAATAAAGCAAGACTGGTATGTAAAAGATATTCTCAAATGGAAGGTGTTGATTTTGAAGAAACATTTTCTGTTGTTGCTAGGATTGAAGCTGTTAGACTATTTCTTGCTTATGTTGCACACAAGGACTATAAATTCTATCAAATGGATGTAAATTTTGCATTTCTAAATGGAGAACTAGAAGAAGAAGTGTACATTGAACAGCCAGATGGATTTCAGCTAACAGACAAGGGAGATATGGTTTGGAGGTTGAAGAAAGCTCTGTATGGACTTAAGCAAGCCCCTAGAGCTTGGTATGCTAGATTGGAGAAGTACTTACTAAAGCTTGGATTCACTAAAGCTATTGTTGATAGAAACTTATACTTCAAATTAGATAATGATAAGGATTTAATTATAGAATTTTTTGTTGATGACATCATTTTTGGAGGAGATGATAATCTATGTATGAAGTTTGTTGAGGAAATGAAGAGTGAGTTTGTGATGAGTATGATTAGATAAATTAAGTTCTTTTTGGGATTGCAAGTTACATAGTTAGACAAGGGGATCTTCTTATCTCAATCCAAATGTGTAAAAGAAATGTTGAAGAAATTTGGTATGGATGACTCCAAACCTGTTGGTACCCCCATGGTGACTAGATGTAAGTTGACATAGAATTATGACTCTCCTAAGGCGAATCAAACTAGATATAGGTCAATGATTGGTGGATTTCTCTACTTGACTTAGACTAGACTAGACATTATGAATGTTGTATGTATGGTTGCAAGATTTCAGGTTGATCCAAAAGAATCACATGTAACTGTTATCAAGAGAATTTTCAGATATCTGAAAGGAATTGTTGACTTTGGACTTTGGTATCCAAGGGATGATGACCTCACTTTGTGTGCATATATTGATGCGGATTGGGCTAGTGATGTGGATGACAGGAAAAGTACTAGTGGTGGTGCTTTCTTCCTAGGGAAGAAGCTGGTATCCTGGTTAAGTAAAAAGAAAAACTCAATTTCTCTATCTACTACTAAAGCATAATACATTGTTGCTGCCAATAATTGCACTCAAGTGATGTGGATGAAATAGATGTTGAGAGATATCAGGGTGATATATGAAGAGCCTATTGCTATATACTATGACAACTCAAGTGCAATAAATATCTCAAGGAATCTAGTGCTACACTCTAAGACTAAACATATATCAATCAAGTATCATTTCTTGAGGGAGAAAGTGAATGAGAAAGAAGTCATATTGGAGTATGTACCTACCAAAGAACAAATTGTAGATATGTTTACTAAGCAATTGTCGAAGGATACTTTTGATTATCTCAAAAGTATGCTAAGAGTAATCACCCCTCTTGATAAGAACTAAAAGATGCATTTTCTTGCATCAATCTATGAACTTCATTACTATATTCTTATCTGAATTGATGTTTCTATGGCTGCTACATAGGGGGAGTAGTTAGATGGTAGATATGTGGTTCAAAGTGTGTATATATAAAGGTCATTGTTACCTTTTCCATTGATGTCAAAGGGGGAGAAGTGTAATGTGAAAAATCCTTTCAATAGGAGAAGTGCAGAAGAAGTCAGTATATTGGGTTGATGGTATTTTTCACATCATATGTTGCCATCAATGCCAAAGGGGGAGTTTTTTGGATGTTGTGGATGTGTTGATGATATGTGGTTGTCATTGATGTCAACACTATTAGTATTTGGTATACTAGAGGCTATATATGTTGAAGATATTGAGAAAATTGTAAAAGGAAGTGTTCTTGGTTCCTAGTGGAACTGTGCAGATCATGAAGGCATTATGTTCTCTACATTGAAGATTAGTTGGTGTGGATCAAAGGGCTTATTGTTGAGTATATCTAGATCATATACTAGAATTTTCAGAGGCCCACGTGAATTTTTGAGTGTGTTGTGGTTTGAAAATGTTTATGTGATCTCTGTCAGTGTTCTTGAATGAAGATTGTGTAATTTTATTGATCTCAGTTGTTGTGTATGCTTCTTTGTTGTTTCCTGTTGTTCTTAGATGCTTCTAGATCATGCTTAATCTCTGTGGTATGTCCACATTGATCGGTGTGCCCGTGGTCAAATATTTTTCTTAATATGTTTGGTTTTTCATGTTCTTGGCCGACATGATGGTGGTAGCATGTTGTGTATCTTTGAGGAGGAATTAATTGAAGTATTTTTGTGTTGGAGATGTTAATTTGGGTCTCCACTATGTTGTGGCCAACCTTGGTGGATACGTATTGAAAATTTAATTGTAAATTTGGGCCGACATTGCAAATATATTTTATTTTCTTGGTAGGCTAAGATGTGATAAAATCTCATGTTGCGGATATATAAGTGTGATTGTTTCATTGGTGTTGTGAGTTGAGAAGGTGCTCTTGTGTGTTTATGTGTGATTATCATTTGATTGCATAGCGGAGTGTGAAGAAGTGTTGAGCTTATTTGCAACTGTAATTAGGTTTGTGCAGAAGCTATTTCTCAGTTCATACCCTTTGGATTTTTAATCCTATTATGTTGGGTAGTGAGCCCCTTTTGTATTTGAGCAATGAGCTCTAAGCAGTGTGCCTAAATGCATGTGCATTCCACTTATTATTTTTCATTATACTTTTTGAAGAGTATAATCTTGTGGAATAACATCCACCGTGGTTTTTTCCCTTAACAGGGTTTCCACATAAAAAATATCAGTGTTCTTTTTCTCTCTGATGTGTTAATTGCTTATTCATCAGATCTTATATTTAAGTTAAGATAAGTAAGAAAAGTTTAAATTTTTGTGACAATTGATTCACTCCCCCTCTCATTTTTTTTTCCTTGTTTTTCCAACATGTTATCTATTGGCACTGATTATTGTTGGGTTTCCCCTTTAGAAAATGTAATTAATTAGGTTTGTAAATGAATTAAAGGGTTAATTAAGGCATAATTAAGCTCAATTAATTAAGAGGTCCCAAATAAGTGTGTAAATGTAAAGGGATGCATTTAACAACACTAAATTCAGGGAATATTAAGTCTAATTTAAATAAGGAGGGCCCAAACATGTGGGAAAACATAAAGGGTTACATTTATCAACACTAAATTAAGGCATTACTAAGTCCATTTTAACTAGGAGGGCCCAAACAAGCAAGAAAATGTAAAAAGGTTACATTTTTTACACTACATTTAGCCCCCACTTTAGTGAGAGGAGGACCTTGCGTCAAATTCACACTAAAGTAGTCAAGAGGGTTCCAAGTGCAT
This sequence comes from Sequoia sempervirens, assembly GCA_007258455.2. Lineage (NCBI taxonomy): Eukaryota > Viridiplantae > Streptophyta > Pinopsida > Cupressales > Cupressaceae > Sequoia > Sequoia sempervirens. Next base: position 84,136,330 of record VDFB02256132.1, on the reverse strand, counting down.
AAATGTTTATGGGATAGGATGTCAAAGATAAAGGAGGTGGCCAAGCCATCAGGATCCAAGATCCCATGTCAAACAAACATAAGCACAAAGGGACACACAAAAGATGTATGATATGTAGTAGTAAGGCAAGATACACAAACATACAATGTCAAAGACTAAAAGAGAGAAAAAGAAAAGAAAACGGGGTGGATCAAGCCTTGACTATCCGATGTGATGTGGATCATGCCTCAATTGTTTTTCCAAGAACATTTACTTGAGTGGAACTCGTTGTCCACTATGAAAACAACAAGGCACACTCACATGGGCTAGTTAAATCTGTTTTCCACTAGGTGAGCCCCCAAGGGGTGAAAATGAGAGAATCTTAATAGGCTCCCATACCATACCAAAGTTATACCTCCAATAAATTTAATAAGGCAACATACAATATGAACTTCAAGCTTCATAAGGCTTAGCAAGTTGTGTTACGCTAAACACTTATGCACAAAATGTAAATAGGATAAGACATGTTCAAAGGGGTTTTTCTTAGTTCATGTAGGGTCTTCTCTTAGGGAACATCATGCCTAATATCTCTAAGAGAGGACAATCTAGGATAAAAGATTCACAACTTAGGGAATGTGATGCATAGCATTACCACTAAGAGGAATATTGTATGCTAAGAAAGGTCATGCTCTTGAAGGAAATCAAACCCACTGTTACCAAGAAGACACATCACATGAATTTAGAAGACCACACTTTGAATAAAAGAATTCACACTTCCTAGGAGGTATACAATATCATCACTAAGAATGGAACATGTAGACAATGAACGGGGGACAATATTCCCCCCACTTAAAATTCCAACATACTCGCTATATTGATATTTTAAGTAGAAAGAGAGGAAGAGAGGATCCGTGGAAAGAATGCACACCTCCCAAAGACTAGTTATCCTTGCCCCCCACTCATAGAGACAAAGACAACCATAAATAACTATCATGTTGCTACCAAGAGAGATATGGTTGCACCTAAAATTGTACCACCATGAATGGCAATGAGCAACACACATAAAGCTTCCAATGCCACATAGTGATGAGCAACAAGATAGGATGGAAATTGGTATTAATTAGAGAAAATAGGTGCATCAACATAAGGAAGAGTACCACAATCCTTAAGGTGTTGAATTTTATCACTCAAAGATTACATCTATTAGTAGAATGACCATGAACTTGATGATGTGCATAAAATGAACTTGTGATACAAAATTTCTTTCATTTCTTTCGAGGGAGAGGTATCAAGTGATCTTGGAGAAGTATTGACAAGATACTATCTTGATCAATAGTAGAAGATGTTCCTTTCTTTTGCTTCAAAGATATCTCTTGCTTATTACATGTGGTTGAATATGTCTTAGGAGTGTTTTTCATGATGACATTGATATTAAGTGTAGATTTCTTTGATTCTTTCATTTCTTTCAAGGGACAGTAACCAAGACCACTAATTGTTTCTATCAGTTTAGGATGCGCCAAGGTTAAAGTTGGCTTAGAAGAATCTTTTGTAATTGTATTGATATTGAGTGAAGTTTTTTTTTATTTTTTTGTTTCTTTTGATGGACAATAAGGATAAACCCACAAAAGTGGTTTACAATTCTAGTGAGGAAGGAAAAGTTGCAAAAACTGACCCCATGCAAAAGATTTTGGTTTTTGGGGGTTCGAATGAACTTTTGGTTCAAGCGAACCCAAAGGGGGTTCGATAGAACCCCACTTCAAGTGAACCCATTTAATGATGGGGCCCACCATTCCTGACAAAAATCCAAAAGTGAAGGCTTGTGGAAAGGGGGTTTGCTCGAACCCTAGTTCAAGCGAATGCCCCTTTTCCCCCCTTCTCCCCCTCAAGCACCAAAAAAAGTCCAGAATTTTGTGCTTTGAAGCTTGGGTTGAGGATGAAAATGCAAGAGACTTCACAAACCCAACTGGATGATGGCAGTCCTTAGAATGAGTTATCCAATGACTATAATTTTAATATGTTTTGTTTTATTATGTATTTTTTTTTAGTTTTATTAAACATAGGCTTTCACTAAAAATCAAGCTCTTTGTTCTAAACATGTTGAAAAATAATAGATTATCAAAAAAAATTGAAAAATATGAGTGCACTAGATATTGAAGTCCTTGATCCAACAAAAAAAAAAGAATTTTGATACATACAAAAAAAGTTACGCGTTCTACGGTACGCCTATGTCTGAATTGTAATTGGTTTGACTTAAAAACTTTATTAAGGAAAAAATATTTAACAAAACACTATAAACCAATTGGAAGCACTAGATATCGTAGTAACAAATATAAATTCAAAACAATACAATTTTATCCTTCATGGAAAAAAAGTTATGCCTTATACGGTGAGCGTCACTCCTTAAAAATTTTGTTTACTGAAAAAAAACTAGTTTTTGAAGGAGATGGAAAAAGAAGTGCAATCTGATTCCAAAATTTTTAAAAATATATATTTAGAATCTATAGACAAAATTTCACAAATCACTAGTTTTCATCATCTCAAAATTTCTCATGGTTTAGCTGCTATAGGTGCCCAAAAGTGATTACCTAGAAAAAATTATTGTAGTGTCCAGTTTGGCCAAAAATTGTAAACCAGTATTGTGGGATCACCCATAACTAAGACCACTAATCATTTGTTGTGCGTTAGGCTCCATAGGGACATAAATACCTTGTTCTCTAGCACCACATCCTTTCCCACTATAACCAAATTATTTCAAAATTTTGTAACCTCTTCCATAAAGCTTTTCCATTTCTTTTGGATTTGGTGGTTGTTTATAGTCAACTTCATCAAAGTTTGTTGTGTAATTTATTTCTTCTTCTAAAGTGGTTGAAGTGGATGCTTTCGAAGGTTCTAAATTTTTATGTTGACATTACCACTGGTTCTTTTCTCTTTTCAGACTCTTTTATTATGATCTTGTATTCTCCCATGAAGGTAGGTGTAAAATCTAAAAAACCCTAATCATCTTCCAATAAATTTGTGACTTTTTCAATATTGTTTTCTTTTTCTTTCTCTTGCACAGGTTTCACTTGTGTATTTGGTGTCAATGTTTTCAAAGGACTTTTCATGTCTTTCTCAATGTGCAAACAACTTTCTAGTTTAGGATCATCTTTGAATGTGTACACTTGGTTGTTATAGACATACTTCATTATACGATGAAGATTTGAAGGCACCACATGAATCTCATGAATCCATGGACTACCTAGAAGAAGGTTATATGAAATATATTGATGCATAACATGGAAAAAAAATTGTAATGTGACTTTTCCAACTGAAATAGGTAATTTGATCACACCAAGCAATTGTTTCCTACATTATCAAACCCACAAATGGACAAAGAATCAAGTTAAATCTTAGTCTTATCCACTCCAATGTTATCTAAGAGGCTTACACTACACACATTAAGGGTTCATCCATTGTCAACAAGGGTTCTCTTTGTTGGTGTAATTAATTGATTAATTATTACACTAGCATAAGTTAACTTAGGTCTTGCATTTAATTAATTAAGTCCTAGGTTTCATTATTAGATAAATCATTTAATAAATGGGATAATATTCCCTTCCTTATTTGTAGGAGATAAGATTCCTTCTAGAAGATGAGTTGTCCTTCTAGAACTTATCTCAACATTTAATGATCATCTAGATAGGGTTCACATGTTGTCACATGTTGTTAGATCAAGACACATGGCAACATCTCATGCATATTAGGTTTTACTTCTTGGCTATATAATCAGGCATCTTGTTCATTTGTAATATATCTTTTTCATCATATCAATAGAATCTTTAATCAAGCATTCCATTGTTGCAACACTTTCTTTGTGGTTGATTATCTTTCCTGGCTCAAAGGTCCTCCATCGAAGACTGCAGCTTCAAGGACTGTGCATCCATAATCTCAACACTCTTTATCCTAGTCATATTAATGCAAGCTAGTATCATGAAAGCTTCATTTTTTTTTTGTACTTCCAAAGGAGGTAGATCATTTTGGTGGAAAATAATGTAAAAATTCATTCCTCAAATTATGGTTGTTATATCAATTGGTTGCACATCAGGAGGGATAGGAACTAATTGTAAAGCACTTTGAAGCATGTTATGATAACTAGGTGAGTCTTGAATAAGGTCCCATAAATAAATATTAATAGGAGATTTTTTAAGTTGTTCTACAAGTGTAAGAAAGGAGGACCAACCACATGCAAGGTCCTAGGTCATAGAGAGCCAAGAGCAGAAGGCTTCCCTAACTTACCTCAGCTAAAAGGGGTGTTAGGAAATACAGGGCGAGAATGATAAGGACTATGAGGCCCTTTGATCACTCTACAGACCTAAAACTAGGAATGGGGCTAGGCAAACTGGTTTTTTGGTTCAACTTTGCACCTCAAAATGCTCTCTCCCTGAGGATGAAAGCGCAGTTTTGGGATGACAGCGGGCGCGTTGGCATCTCTTAGTTGTGTTGGTGTCTGTACAACCAAAGGACTAAAGAGACAAGGTTAAATATAGGAAAACATTCTAGCATCCTAGATAATCACTTCCAAAGGGCCAAAACAAAGCTATGAAGTAGGTAAGATATAAAAAAATATGATAAAGTAAATATACCAAAGTTAGGATGGCAAGAATAATCTCGTAAAGGAACTCATTTGCTAGCTAGCTTCGAGTGCACATCCACCTACACACAAGCAAGAGGAAAATTTGGTTGGGGTTGTATAGGGGCCTGCCTTAATCAAACCCCTATTTAGGTGTTTTGACCTCCATGGATAGCCAAGTTTGCAACAATTGAGAAAATAGTATGATAAAGAAGGAAATAAAATAAAGAACACTAAAAAACTACAAAACAGTAAATGTGCTACTCAACCAAATAGTTGAGGAGAGGAGTAGAAAGCTTACCACCTCCACCAAGAGCTCACAAGCTAATGGAGGAGAGAATGAGAGGACTCAAGCCCCTACTGCAATGGTGTTGTTCCACACTTGTTCTAATGAGTTGATGGAGTGATGTTGTTGTTGCTATGGAGTGCAAACCATTGCTTGAAGTGCTTGAGAATGCTAGATTGAATGCTTAGGAGATTGCTTAATCTTGTAGAGGATGCGAAAAGAGATGAAAATCATGTAGAAGGAGTGAATTTGGAGGGAGAATGAATAAAATGGCCATATTTAGTTTGGTAGGCCGAAGAGAGTGTTACAAGTCAACCCCCAATGGGAAGTGTAATGCCTCTATCAGCTCCAATCACAAGAATCTACCAGGGATGTAAGCACACCGCGCGAATGTCTATGTGCAACACAGTCATCCCCAATAGTTTTTCCTCTTTCGACAAAAAAAAATGAGTGCCAAGTGGAATGAATGTAGTGATCTTGTGTGAAATTTATCCTTTGAATTTGGTTTTCTAAAGTGAGGAAGGGAAAAGGGGGAATTTTCATAAGGGGTGCAAATTCACTCCCATACATTTTTCCTCACTTTAGCAAGTGTGAATACTGATGAGTGCTTCAATAAAGTAGATCAAAGAGTGAATAAGGTTATAAATGTATACCTAAACCGTCAAGGAAGCAGACCACAATCTAGAAAACTTGAGAGTGCAGGACAACCAAAGGACTTCATAGCCCCACAGAACTATGAAGTTGAAGAATGAAAGCATCTTACAAGCCCATAGACCTACAAGGAGACAACCCCTAAGATCTCTCACATGGAGGAAGCTCAAAGGAAGTTCCCTATAGGTCCACAGTCCTACAGGGAGGTATCCCCCAAGATCTCTCACATGGAGGAAACCAAGGAAAGCAGAATCTAGAGAGTTGGGAAGCAGTTTCACAGGTGCACTTGCAAACTGACATGTTTACCCACAAATAAAACATGTCAAAAAGTAGCCACACAGGCAAGTAAGCAGACAGCCACTTGGAAAACTTTCAAAGGGCTCCCTTGGGAACCCAACGTGAAGAGGGGATCCACTCAAGGGACACACTATTCAAAAGCAAACGTTTTCTTTCTTGAATTGATTCATCATTAAGGAATCTTTTCAAAAGATGTTCACTTCATCAAGGAATTTGAAAGGAAGAATATGCCCCCATGCGAGGGGAAGGTCAAAGTTGTTCCCACTTCAGAGGAAGGTTCTCAAGTTCTTTCTTTACGAACCCATGATGAAGGAAACACATTTTGTTAGTGTTTTGAGTTGAGAATGTTATTTTTGAAAGAGTTTGTGAAGATTCTCGAGAAAATATTTGTTTGGAAATGAAGGCATTTTCTGAAAATCAAAATATTGTAGAATTGGTGTTGTCACACATGACAGGGACAACTCAAGCAAAGTAGAGAGAAAGATAAATGGAAAGAAAAAGAGAAAAGAAAAAAAAGTAAACAGCACAGGGTTAGCCTGATATTTCAAAGTAAGAACTGCTCATAAATATATATGTAAGTATAATAATAGTACAAAAAATAATCTTTCATCAACCCCCTACTATATCAAGCCATGTGAAGAATGCACAAGAAAATAAAGTAAAAATAAAAATGGGTCAACATGGAAGGGAAGCCTAAATTCCCCCAATGCTTTGCATCATCCCCAATTTATCAAAAATCAATCACAAACATGGAAGAATTATGATACAAAAATAATGAGGTTTATGACACAAAACCATGCCTGTATCCAAGTACCAACAAGGGTGACAAGGGTCATCCAAGCACACATAGCACAATCACAGGGGAAAAACATCACAACACACATAGACACATCTAATCTAAAGATCAAGAAGAGGGGCCTCCCCTAACACTGATTGACCAAGAGGTCATCCACTTCCCACTCTAGATCATCATAAAGGGAAGGAGGATGAGCCTGAAATGGTGGAATGTTAAGGGGAGGAGCTTCCAACCCTCCCACAACAAGGGCCAAGGAAGAGGGCCCTGCAAGGTCCTCTCCACCAAGCTCTTGTGGAGCTAAGGTCAACAACTTCGCAAATATTGCTGACAAGGCTGAGTCTTCATCCATAGAGTTAAACATGCACTTTATAGGAGTGTCATGTTTAACTTCAATGGATGGGGCAGGCTACACCCGAGATTCACCACTAGGCTTGTCAAATGATTCAGGAGTGGTAACAAACTTAGGGGAAGCTAGGACTGGTTTTGTCACTAGAATAGAACAAATCAACATGAGACCACCTTGTGGAGAAGGTGGGATCCTCTTACATTCCTTATTACTGGAGGAACTACCCTCCACCTTCTACTTCATCAGGGGGTGCGGGCTCCCCACAGACGAGACAAGAGGTGCAAAGGAAGAGGAGGAGGAGAAAATTGTAGTAGAAACCACCGAGTTATTTGTCATATCTATAGGTCTTGATAAAGGTAGGACATCCAAAACTAACATCAAAAAAGGTGGCTCCACTAAAGCGATGATGAACACCTACACCTTTTTAGGATCAGGTGCATTTGTGCTTGCAGCGGAAGTCAGAAGTGATGCAGAACTAGGCTGGATGGAAATAGAGGGGAGGAAAGAGGAGGATGTTGTAGGAGGCCCTAAAGTGGGGGTGGTCATCTCCTCTTCCTTCCTCTATAAGGTGGCTTTCTTATCCAGGAGATCCTTTCATCGGGGCTTGTTCTCGTGTGCAAGGCAATTTTTACAGCTCTTTGAATTGGAGGTCAAAGGCTGCAAAGGAATGGAAGGCTCCTGCTCAGCCATGGGAGTGTCCATTGTAGCCATTTTTGGTAGAGGAACAGACTCCTGAATGGGAGCAAGAGAAGCGGGTTGAGGAACATCAGGGGGAAATCGGCTTAAGCACCTTGATAGTGGGCCTCTTCCCGCTTGTTGCTTTGGGAGCAGGAGTAGTAGGAGGCTACAGATCGAATTCCATTTGGGAACACTTCTTTCTATCATATAAATAGTACCAAGGTATGGGATACCAATTAGGGAGATCTGATATCCTGATCTTGGGCCTACACTAAGGAGGGATCATCAGAATCAATGGATAAAGATTGGGTCTATTCATCCAATTCTCTTCCTAAGAAGGGGGATCAGATGAATTGGGCCGAGGAAAGGTGAGCTTCTCCTTTCCCTTTCAGGAAGAGGAGGCAACTGGTTGTTGCACTACAGGAAGAGCCAATTTTGGTTATCCATTTCCCTCAGTCTTGTACTTCACATAGTTCTTGTAAAGTAGGTTCATCCTTGGAGGAAGCAAACCAACTAGGGCAGGCCAAAAATGGTCTAACAAATATCCCCCACGGGACACCAGGGGATGGTATCTAGTGTCATGCACTACATGCATAGCACCTTCATGGGAGAACTTTAAACATTTATGGATAACAGAGGCAATTCCATTCAGTGAATCTAGCCAAGGTATGCCTAGCATCATCTTGAATAGATCCAACTCTAGAATGACATCAAAAACTATATCAACAAACCTAGGTGCACCTAGGATGGAAAAAGTTATTGAGCCATATGGTTTCAGGGAAAGACCATCATGCGTGTGGATGGTCGAATTTGTTTCTTCATATTATTTTTATGTAATGAGTTTAGCCATAGCATCTCCTCTGTAATAACATTCACTCGACTTGCAGGATCTACTAGGACCCCTATCACAATGTTGCCATTGAGGTGAGAGAGAATATAGAGAGGAGAGGACTTGTTATTCAAGGGTAGATCCTATGAACTGAATGTCACATCTGGGGAATCAAACGCAAGTTGTGCAGTAGAGGAAACCATTACCATGTTAACATAAGTCTCAAGTTGAGTAACAGACTCAGTGGGATCGATAATCATGTTAGCAGAATGTGACAGAAATGGGTTTGTGTATATCTCTAATTCACTATTATCTTTCACCATTGATTTGTTTATATTTTTTTTGCTTCCATCGAGATGAATAGTGTCATCCTCGATGCAATCTTGTATCTCATGATGCATGCGCATACAGCATTCGATATCATGTCTGTTAACTCGATGGTACTAACAATAGGTACTTGCATCATACCAATTAGGGTAAGTTTCCTTAAGAGGTTTAGGGCTTGGCAAAGTTACGATCTTAACCTTCAACAGCTTTTCCAAGATGGAAGAGTAAGATTCTGATTACTTTGTGAACTTCTGATTGTATTTGAGGTCATTGTCATCGGCAATGGCTACCACATTCACAACAACTTTTCCTTTCCCAAAAATTTCTACGATGGACTTTCCTTTAGAATGGGAGCACAAGGAGGGTCCCCCAAACTGAACAACTATTTGTTGATACTCTCGTAGGGTTGCACACAAATGCACAAAAGAAGGATATTTCATAAGGGAAAACTTCTCTTGACAAGGCCTTTGTAAGTTCCCTATGAATACCTTTTGTACGTCAGAATTAGGCAGCGAATACGAGATTTGTGAGAAGAGCGCTTGATAACATGCTATAAAATCAGTAATCTTTTCATTATCTTCTTGTTTACATCGGACGAGATCCAAAAAGGACATCTTCGTCCCAATTTTAGCTTGAAACTGTCAAAGGAATTGATTTATAAGTTGTTCAAATGAGAAAATAGAATTATCAGGCAAGGAATAGTACCACTCAAGTGTTGTATCCTTGAGAGATCGAGGGAATAGTTTTTCCATCAACGCATCATGATGGAAGAAATTTGTACACATGGTGTTAAAAGAAAACACGTGTGTCTATGGATCCCCTTTGCTGCCATATTTTTCAAATTTAGGAATCTCCATTCCTTGAGGGAAGGGAGTGTTCGAGATTGCAACTGACAATGGGCACCAAGTGGAATGAAGGCAATGGGCTTGTGTGGAATTTAGCCTTCAAATTTGGTTTTCTAAAGTGAGGAAGGGAAAAAGGGGAATTTGCATAAGGGGTGCAAATTCGCTCCTATACAACAAGATCATACTCCTTTCCACTATGCATCAAGATATTAGGTGCAGGTGGGAGATATGGTTGAGGCAATGGAAGAGATGTTGGATTTTTTTTTGGTTTCCTAATGTTCCTTCTTTTATATGTGTGAGAAACGGTATTGTAACTTGGTCACTGCAAAACATTGTTACTATCAAGTTGCATTGTAAGCTTCAAGATATCACCGGGGGATAATGATTTATTTTTAGGTGGTCCAAGGATAAGCATGGTTTTTTTTTAACTTGGTTTTGATGTGAGGATGGGTAGATAGTAAGAAATGGCTTAGGAGGTCCAATAATTAAAGGACTTGTAAGAGGTCTAAGAATTAGAGAATTTGAGGGAGTTAAAATGTGCATAGCCTCAAAATACTTATGCTTATTTTCATGATCTCTTAGTGAAGGGGAGTCTAATGTCACTTCATAATATTCATCTAAGGAATCCATATTACTATTGTTTGAAAGACATGTGTCAATATTTTCATTTTCATGCACCATGATATCTTCCCTAGTAGGAAATTTTTTAGGAGAGCAACAAAGTAGATTTCCATGACATTCAATGGTTGGTTCTTCTATAAGGACTTCATCACAAGTAGGGGAGTTATCAATGGTCAGGGTTTCTTTCTTATCAATGATTGCATCCTCTTGTATCAAATCATTCTCACAAATAGGAGAAATAGGAAAAGTGGTATTAGGGGATGTGTCAATGATCTCATCCGTGTATCCAAAAATTTATTCCCAAGTGGGAGAGGTAGGGGAAGAGAAACAAATAGGATTCTCATAACTCTCGTTGATTGGATTGTCTAACACAAAAATATCTTATTCACAAATAGGAGAGATATTGGGAGAAGAACAAACTTGATTGTCATGATTGTCCAAGATTGTATTCTCTTTCACTAAGCTATTTTCCCACACGGGAGAGGGATCAATGAAGAATAAGAAAAGAGGAGAAATAACTTCATATTCATATGCTTGTAACAACAATTTCTTAGAGTATTCAACAAAATATGAAAATATAACATGAAGTATGATAGCAAGAGATCTTTGTAATGAAAACATGATGTAATAATTGCTCTACAAATCTGAAATGTAGTAATCTTTCCAAATTTGAATTCCTAAATTAAATGGATGATTAGACCTTAATGCATAAATTAGGAAATTCCTTAAACTTGCCAGACTGAAATAATGGATTACCAGAAGATCTATTCACCAAAATGAAACAACGGAAAATATAGGTGTGTTTAATGGAATGAAAAGGGGGGTTCACCAAAATGATAATAGATAGATCTATTTTCCTTTATTTCATTAGGAAATGAGATCCACATAATGAATTGATTATCAACCCTTAGGTGAATCAAGTCAAAGTGAGAATTTTTAGATTTCCTTATGACTAAAGTACAAGGGTCAAGGTCAAACAACACTTTGGGGAGAAAAGATAAAAATAGAAAATCAACACCAAAATTTGATCTAACACTTGAAACAATAATATTAAAATCAATACTTGCAAAGCCAGAAAAAAAATGCAAATCAGAGAAGGGCAGAAACACGTGTGCCATTCACCAAAAGTTCTATTCAGAAGTAGATCTGGGACTCATTCGCCCATGAGTGAATTGGTCCAAGTGCGGGGTTTTTACATAAATTTTAGGAGCCTCTGATACAAATCTTCTGATTTTTCCATGTTTCATAGTTGGAATGTCAGAAATAACTTCGGGATCTTATTTTTTGTGAGATGACAACAATTTTGATAACTTTTGCAACTTTGAAAATTTTGTAAATCTTACACTTCAAAAGGTCTTCAAGACTTCTTCAACCTAAATCTGCAATCACACATATAAGAGAAAAAAAAAAATTGGTGAATAGGGGTTTTCCTTGGTCAAACCCTTTTTTGGTAATTAAACCTTGAATTGAAATAATGAAATGAAAGAGAGAAATGGAGAATGAACAAAGCTATGTTACCACTAAACAAACCCTTGAATGAAACCTTGATAATGGATATCGTAGGAAGTTTGCAAGTTGCATGAAATGGCCAGATTAGATGTGGATCTTGACACTTGAATCTTGCTTGAAATGATACTTTGAATGCTTGACATGATCATCAAACCTAAATCACAATGTTATCTCCAAAAATATGCATGATGAAAGAATACTTTGAAATGATGAATAGATCTTAAATTATATAATAAATCTCTAATATATTTGTTCTAGAATGCCCTTGATCATAACCTTAGCTCTTATAGTTGAACACACAGAAATCTAGCTTGAAAACTCTAGGTGAAACTTATAAAATAACCTTTTATTTATACATATGTATCCTTAATTTGCCAAAATTCAAATATTACAAGCTAACCTTTTAATTTTGAATTTGGGATGCTAAAAATACCACCAAAAATATGTTTTAAAAATGGGTTCAAAATATTAGGGAGGACCCATTCGCCCATGGGCGAATGGATCCCAAGCCCTAATTCCTAGAACACACATTGCTCAATGTGAATTGTTATGCATTGGCATTAATTATTGTCAGATTTCCCCTTCATAAAATGTAATTAATTAGGATTGTAAATGAATTAAAGGGCTAATTAAGGCATAATTAATCTCGATTAATTAAGAGGGCCCAAATAAGTGTGTAAATGTAAAGGGGTACATTTAACAACATGAATAGAGATAAATTTGTCATGCATTATTCCTATTTCCTTATCTGTACATTTCCTAAGTTTCAAATTCTACATATATGATGACCTATTCCTTCTTGGTAAAAATATAGAGACTATCTTCTCATCTATTTTAACTTGATAGAAAGATTCTACAAACTATATAAATCTATTGTTCCTTTCTTTTCTTGAATATTTCTAAATTTATTTAGATAGTTTTGTGTATACCCTTCTATTAATGTATTCCATGAGATTACACATTCTACACCCCTCTACTCAACTCATAAATCTTTGAATCTTGTGATCTATCTCTTGTTGTGATCTCATTACTCTAGAGTTTCCTCATCTAAATGGGTGTATAATCTCTCACTCCAAAATAATTCTTAAATCTCCAACTTTAGTAATGTCGAAAAAAAAACCCAATTTTACATGACTAAGCTTTTCATTTGTCTCACCCCTCTCTAGTTTTAATTTGGAGGAACTCTTGGACTTTCCTTAGTTTAGAACTTCAGCCTTAAAATTACCTCTTCTATATACCTTCGACATCATGTTGAAAACTAATGTTTAGTGAAGTATCTACAACTCATGTAGAAGCATATTATTATGTTCTTGATTTAGATATCCAAATGTCCTTTGGGATTATTATTAACTCCCTTAGTTAATATGTTTTGAATAAAAAATTATCATGTGTGTTATGAATCCTTATAACCCTATACCATTTATGGAACATATATGTTACCCCATTTGAATTGAATTTTCTATCTATGGTTACTATTTTAATTTTAGACCCCAACATATAGTTTCATAATTGGGTTCCTTACATGGGTTATTTCGATATTTTGATGTAAGATAAATTTAATTCTTAATTTTAATATAATTTATAAGAAAGTTAATCATTATTTAATTATAGATGTTAAACAATTAGTATTGATTGGTCACTAGATGAAATGTAGTTTACGACTAGAATTATTAAATTATAATTGATTAGTTTTTGTCTTGAATGCTTGGATTACTTAAGAAAACTATGTGCTTGTTCATGACTTTGTATTGTTTAGAAAATCTCAATATTATATAAGAGTTACTTCTTACTAGGAGGTAATAAAGGTATTTTCATTTTGTTCCTCAAGCCCATAATAAGAAATTTCATTATAAGCTTGTTTACTCAATAAGTATTATGTATGGAAGGTTTATCGGATTTAATAGTTTGGTAAGAGTTTTCATTTATAGGATTAATTCATCCATAAATTTAAATAGCTCATAAAGGTGGATTATTGTGTCTAATATATATATGCATACATACATATGTATACACATATATAAGGGGATCAATCATTTTAAGAACTTCAAACTAATGAACTTCAAGGATAGTTAATTATTAGGATTCAATATTAATGCAATGATTAAATTTAGAATTGAGTGATCAATTATCAATTCATATCTTAATGTGGGATTAAAGATTGATTTTATTTCTAGGAATATAGACATGCTTTATATTCTTAGACTTAATTTAAATACAAATAATTATATTAATTGATCTTATTATCACTCAACACTGAACAAGTGGAAGAGTTCATTGTTCATTATATTTTTGCTTAAGGTTCATTTTTCACTCATTGTTGAATAAGCCGAAGAGATATTATTTCATGTTACAATTTTATCTCAACTAAATGTTGTACCTTACTTTCTAAATTTTTCATCATTAATCTAATTTGGAATTAGACTTCCATCGTATGCTCTCACCTCGCCCATACGAATCTTGGTGATTAGAAAATGGAGTCAATGTAATGGTTGGTAGTTGATTTTCTTATTAATGTTAGAAACACTAAATCTAGACCTTTCAACCTAATATTAAGACTTTGGGTAGATTGCAGATATTGTTGCACCTAAGTGGGTGGCAACCGACATGGAAACTGTCTAAGGTAAATAGACCCTAGAAAGGGTTGTATACCCACTAATCCAGATAGTAGTTAATATGATTATCAACTATCAAGTTAGAGTTATTGGTAATATTTTATTGCTCAAGGGTTTGGCTAGAGTCCACATGGCTTGACAATGCCAATAAGGTTGGGTGGTGAGAAAGCCTTACTTGATGTATGCATCCTTAGAATTTTTGGTCATAGATTTAGGAATTCAATTTTATTTAAAGTGGAAGTAATGTGTTATTTAACTATAATAGTAAAATGGATTATATGTTTTTTTATTTATTTTTGAAAAAAAAATATAGATTATCAAAATTATCTTGTATGGTTGTTATAGGAGGTGTTAGAGCATGTGGTTTGAACACTACGCATGATGACCTACTACCAATGCTCATGTTGCAAGCTAAATTTTTATTATTATTGCAATCTAACAAATAATGATTTTTTGTTACAGGAATGGAAGATCCAAATGTGAAGAAGAAAAGAAAAGGAATAAGTGACTTTCTCTTAATTAGTCAAATTTGAAAGTCGGATGCGGATTTTGTAAATTTGTTTCCTTTAAAATAAAGTTCATCCAAATCATGCTTTAAGGATCAAAAGGAAGGGATGTAACCTTAAAATTAAATTTATCCTTTGTATACTCCTAAGGAATCTCAAATGGATTTTCTTGACTCCCTGAGACTTTAGGCCGAATTCTGATGTGGGAATCAAGTTAAATTTAGATACTCCTAAAGACAGCGACCTCGATGCATTTTTAGTAAGCAAGTGTAGTCTTTAGAGAGTAACTCAAGACCTAAATGGTCTTGATGAGTCTAAGTCTTTGGCCATAGCACATTCCTATCCTTTTATGGATAGATGCTTACCCCATTTGTGTAGATGTTGTAACTATGGGAAATATTGAGGTTAGCATATTAAAGCTTAAACAAAAAAATCCCAAAGCAAGCAATAAATAACAAAGGAGTGTGTTGGTGTTTTTTCCAGCTAACCTTGGAATTTTCTAAAAGTTAGCCAACCTTTATGTTCAAAAATTTCCAAAGGTTGGTGGCCAACACAACGAATAGAGAATTTTGAGGTCTCTATTCCTACACTTTAGGCTCTGTAGGACCAAGGAGGGTATTCCTTATTGTGATCATCTAGTAAATCAACTTCTCAAGAATACTTCAATATATATGGACTATCCTTATAATGTCTTGCAATACAAAGACTCACATTATCCAAAACACTACTTCTTATCAAGTCCTCATAAATTCTCACACACCCATGACATTTTCCAAGCATTCTAATTAACCCTTTGAGTTAAAGCAAAGAAATAGAGCCATACATTCAATTAAACCATTGATGATAGATGAAACGATCTTTGATAATTTCATTTATGATCTCTGAAAATGTACAAAAGGAGAGTTTATGATTTTTAATTTATATTCATTCCAATACCAGTAATCTATGTAAAACTATTTAAGACTATCACATACATAACCTATACTCTAGAATATTTCCCAGTGAATTTATCAAGCAGTCGATATTTTCATTTTGCTTCCTATACTTGAATTCTACCTAGACGTACTAGACTCAAAAAAATTCAGAACCCCCTACACTGAGCCAAGAAATCCTTTTTATAATACAAGGGGGTAGAAAAGCATCCAGCTCAAATGTAATTACATTTCAAGTTAATTCCAAAGTTCATTTCATTGGGGTTAATTTCCCAAACCGTTATGTCCTTTATCATTCCTTCATCCTAAGAAAAGCATAAGGAAAAAGGAGTGCCAACCCATTCGTCGAAGACTGCTACACAAGCCTTCCAAAAGGAATCACAAAAATTGGCATGTTCACCAACACCAGAGTAACAACCATCACAATCATCAGCATGAACCCACTAACCAGCACCAACAAAACAAACCAAAAGGACTAGCCACCTAGAAGCCTGATCACCCAAAAGCCAACATCGCTGCAAGAGGACATGGGTGTTACCTGACCTTGTCATCAGATGAGTAACCACCCTCACCAATTCTTACAATAGAGAGTGGAGCTGCAATGAAAATCTCATCCTCTGAGTCACTATAAGGCACTAGAGAAGTAGGGCATTGACTAGGGCCAGGGCCATCTCTTCCTTCACTTGAAGCACTATCAAAAATTAGGATAGGCATGGTGGGTTTCTTTAAGAAAACCCTAGGGCCTAAACCAAACCTCCTTAATCTTTCAAAAATAGAGGCCCCTTCTCTTTTATCTCAGCAGGTTCCTATGACACAATTCTTCTTCTCAAGGCATAGGTGCTCCTGGCAGTCACCTTTTCAAATTTCTTGTGTGCACTTCTCTTCTTCTTTGGAACATTTGGCAGCTCATTCAGCAAGGGTTTTTCCTCAGATATGTAGCCAACTAGCTCTTGCATACTCAACCTTCTTGACCTTTGAAATGGTGCAACAGGAAGAAATGGGCTCACTCATTGTTTCAAGATTCAGTGACAACTAGAGCTAGTGATGTAGAAGAAAAAAAATTGTAACTTCTCAATAATTTCCATGTACAGGAAATGAAAACACCCACAGATTCCAACCATAGAAACAAAAAGTTGAACTACAATAGCAATACGCAAGCATACACACCTATATTCTAGAAGGCACCACACCACCACCTTTGTAATGCCTGTGCTCAATACTTTTGTAATATTCTCACAAGTACTCATAGCAATTAATTATGTGCTCGAGTAGCTCACAAATGATTTAATCAAACACACAACAAATCCTCATTAAATAAAGGAATTTGCGGCCATTTGCAATTAATGGCCATCTCAACTCACTCACGTGAGGAGAAAGATCAAATACTACATGCAAGATCTTGACCATTGATTGCTACTAATTTAAAACTCAATCAATGAGGCTCATTAAGAGTTGCCACTTGCTTTATAGATCGTACCAGGAAACAATGAGGATATGCTTTAAATTTGACATGTATTTGTCCATATCCATACTAGATCTTCCTTACCCAATCTACCATCGATCTTGTTGATCGTGGAGAAAAACTTAACCAAATCCTAGGAGCATCACTTGTCGCCAATTTAAAATTCCTACTAAAACCTCATCAAGTGATGGCCTCAATGCTAACGATGAGCTATTGACCGTCGATCTGACCATCAAAAGAGCCTAAACGAAGATCCTCGCTCTAGATCGCTCGTCTCAAGTTCCTCCTCCACCAAGCCACCCTAACTAGCAATAGACCAAACCTCCATGATGGGGAGGAGCTCCACCCATCGGCAGTTGTAGGCTTTCCTTTGAAAGGAAAGAGATAACTAGCGATAGTGCAAGGAGCAGCATTGGGTTAAAAAATTAACTACATTGCTTATTGTGGGTCATCATCCTCTAACGGTAATAAAACACCCGACTGACGATTTACATTGGAACTGGTGATGGGTCAAGAGTTCAATTGTGTCACTGGTCACATGTTACCTTCTAAACGGAAGGACATAACATGCGATGGGTGATGAGTGTCTGTAGTTCCAGAAAACAATGCATCGCTCATCGCAAGTTACCTTGCGATAGGGAAAACACAACCTGCAACGAGTGATGGACCAATAGTGATGGGCCTTGATAGTGTCGAAAAGGAATTTTATCGCTCATCGCGTGATGGGTGTAGCATTTTAAAACAAAGCCCACGATGGGTGATAAACCACGAGTGGCATGTTAAAAGGTGTGAAAACACATGTGCACATAAGTTATTCATAAAGAAGAGTCATCCTAGGCATAGCAGGTGATTTGAATGATGGGGTTGGTCAAAAAGATAACATGGGCCATAAAATTTTACTCAATCTAAAAGGTGACCCGATGCAGCCAGTCAAAGAGTGAACACAAGACAACAAATGGATTAAGGGTATAAAAGAGAAAAGTGATAAAACCCTAATCCCCAATGACATTGAGAAATAATAAGTCATAGGCTTGGAAATGAAATCAGTGGAATGATGAAAATTTAGGATTCCACCAAAGTGCAAAACATAAAAACAAAGAAAGATATTACCAAATTTCTTCAACCTCCATGATTAACCTTCATTGCACCTTCTCTATTTGTTGTAATATGTAGTTTTCCCTCATATTTATGATGAGAAACCTATGACTATGTCAATTTCCTAAGAAAATGTTCAAGGATTCTATCAAAATTCCTCAAAATGCAAGTATGCAACTATGAAGCAAGCCCTAAAGTATGCATAAAATGTGATGATAGTAATGTAGTCAAAAGCCAAGAGACATGAGATGTGCAAATGAGACTAAAATTGCCTTTTTATAGAAAATACAATTTTAGGTGAATGGCCAAGATTAAAAGTTGAGAGATGCCAAAAAATCAATGGTTGAGATTGACTATGACAACCCACAATTAGGGTTAGGGAAACATTAGGGTAAAATTTGAAATGAAAGGTTGTGGTTTGATTTTAGAAAAATCAAATCAATGGACAAGAATTCATGTGACAAGAAGATATTGGGCACAGAAAAAGAGGATGCTAGAGAATCAAATAATAATTTAAAACTATTTTATTTTAAAGATTGAGTTGACCTTTTGAATTAAAAATTAATTTAATTCAAAAGTGGTGGGACCATGTGACAAGAAATGGATAAATGCAATTTTAAATAAATGACTTTATTTAAAATTAGAAAAAGCTAGAGGGGACAATAATTAAATAAATTAAAGAATTTATTTAATTATAAGAGGACATAAGATATTAATGACATATTTAAATAAATAAATAGATTTTATTTATTTAAATAATCAGGAGAAAATAATGGGCAAGAGATAATTAAATAAATTCAATAATTTATTTAATGACAGAGAGACATTAGAAAATTAGCGACGCATTTAAATAAATAAATATAATTTATTTATTTAAATAGTCAAGAGGAATAAAAGACATAAATTAATTAAATAATTAAGAATTATTTAATTAATAGTTGAAATTGGACTAGAGGACATAATTAAATATTTTAATTATGTTAGGAAGAAATATGGAGAAAATAGAACTTGTAGGCCTAGGTCAGTTTTATGTGTCTACATTTTTTCCCTCTTTGTCATGATGTAGTTTATCGCATTGTGATAAAGAAAATTTAGTCAAAGACATACCCCAGTGAAAATTCGAAGTACCTTTGCCCCCCGTGGGTAAATTTTCAAGTTTTGGAAAGTGTCTCGATAAGTCAATTTGATTACTAGAAAAACAATGGTGTAAACGGTTTCAAATTTTGAGGTGTCTAAGGCAACAAAAAGGTCAGTCAAAGTTGGTCAAATGAGCCTTCGATAATAATGCTTTCAAGAAAATCCCACTTTTACCCTATAAATAGGTTCAAAATGGATGAAAAGTCAATTCATTTTCATTTTTACCTTTAGAGATCTAGAGAGCTCAAAGCTAGGAGACCTCATGTGAAGATGGTGATTCTAGTGACCGAGCATCGCATATACATCGTGCGGACCTTCAGATGGCCAGAGGGCGTAGAGGTACCGGTAAGTACCTCATACCCACTTGTCATTTTCTCATTTTACATGCTTTTTTTAGGGTGTAAACTTAAGGAAACGAATGTGTTGCGACGCATATATAATGTGTTCATATAAGCCACATTCGCATTTGCGTTCGACACATTTGATGTGTCGTGACGCAAATGAAAAGGGTATGTTAGGTTTAGGTTAAGAGTGATGCATTTCCATACCAGTAAGACACAATTGCTATTTCAACACATAAATGAGAGGTTGCACAATGCAATCGCACTATTGAAACACATACATGGATTCATACGATGCATTTGATTAACAATGACGCATTTGATAGATGGAGAGACACAAGTGATAGATCATGACACAAGTGTTGGATGAAATGATGCAATCACTGGGGTGCAACGCAAGTGAAGTCAATGTGACACATTTGACTTTGACTAGGGTTGAATTTAGTTTAGGCCCAATTTTATAGATGCTTTTGATTAGTTAGATGGTAATGATGATTTTCAATAATGTGTTAACTCTCATTTTTGCATGTGCATAAATGTTTACCACCAATTTATACACATGAGTTCAGGCCATCGACATATGCATTTAGAGACCAATTGCAAGATAGGGAGTGGAGGTGATTGATTTAGCTAGGGTTATACTATGTCACCTATATGCCCATTATCTAGGCTAATAGGGGTCTTTTGATAGCAATGGCCAAGAGGTGGCATGCAGAGACTTGTTCATTCCACTTGTCGATGGGTGAGGCCACTATCATGCTTGAGGATGTGTACAAGATTCTGCGCATTCCGATTAGAGGGGAGGGAGTGGTGTATGATCCACATCCAGGACTTCAGGCTATGATAGAGTTGTACGAGGTAGATGATGGAAAGTTCTTGGTGTTGATGGATATGAGATTTGATGGGAGTACATGGTTGAGCATTATCCTCGATGGGATGTGATGTTCTATACCTTGATTATTGAAGTCCTTATTCCAGATCGTCGGGGACATGGGTTTCCTATCAAATGGGGAGACATGCTCATTTGCATGAGGTGAGACAAGACTATTTTTGCATGGGGGCCATGTTTACTTGGCATGCTTTATCATTAGTTACATGAGGTAGCATATAAAGGTGTGCACAATATTACTTGTGGTACCACATTGCTGATGATCTGGGCTTAGGAGCATATTCTCTTCTTTCATCCTCCAATTCAGAAACCATAGCTTGCAAAGGGGATGCTCTATGTTTACTTGTATGTGGGTTCCCTACAGTAGACCAGAGTTGGGGAGACTGGATTATGGTGATATCGGATTGACACCATGACAGCATTTGTTTGGAGGCCTTATAGGGATTGTGCACAGTGGGCCAAAGAGGGTGATCATTTAGTGTTCTATTAGTAGTTTAGGTATCTGATTGGTAAGACTATGTAGTCATAGTTGTTATTGATATGTACCTACCCCAGTGGGTATTACGTTAGTTTGGCGAGTAGTAAGGTGTGCCAGTGGCGACAGTGGAGTATACTAGATCGTCCTAAGAGCCTATGTGGGGTCCAGCCATATGTGTTCCCTTAGTAGAGCATCAGATAGATGAACTGGTGGCATAGCCATGGGTGTGGAGTGGGGGTCTACATATCCAGGGACTACTACAAAATTTGACACATGGTGGCAGAGTCATAGACCAGATCCTTTGACAAATCCCGATGGACTAGCACCGATTGATTGATGATCAGTTATACCGCAGGTGCAGTGAGGAGGTCAGGGGTAGGGGGAGGGGGAGAGATGGAGGCTGAGGAGAGGGGGGAGAGGAGATGGGGGGAGAGATGGCATGGATGGAGGAGGAGATGGAGGTGATGGTGGGGGTGGTGGGAGGAGGAGGAGAGGAGGAGACAGTGGGAGGCAGGCAAGGAGGGTGAGACAGCGTGTCAAGAGGGTACAACTAGAGGTTATCCCCGAGGTGGTCAAGGAGGAGGAGAGAGGAGGGAGTCAGGAAGGAGGAGGAGCGACCAGAGGTTGAGGTTAGGCAAGAGGAGGAGCGACCAGAGGTGGAGGTGAGATAGGAGAAGGGGAGGGTCGAGGCCGATATAAAGCAGCCATATGCAGAGGTGCCAAGGGAGGATGAGGCCCATTTAGGAGAGAAATCATTGGATGTCAAAAGAGAGGAGGCCATTGGGGATGAGGAGGAGATCAGAGGAGAGGATGAGGAGATTGATATCGGTGTATATGATGACATGGATGAGGTGGAGAGACAACTGAGAGAGCAGATGATAGATGGAGAGGACATAGTGAGGGAGCCACTTTTTCCTCGAGATGCAATAGTGGATCAACGGCTAGCTGATATGTAGCAGAGACTAGATGAGGCTTCAAC
Source organism: Sequoia sempervirens (assembly GCA_007258455.2). Taxonomy (NCBI): domain Eukaryota; kingdom Viridiplantae; phylum Streptophyta; class Pinopsida; order Cupressales; family Cupressaceae; genus Sequoia; species Sequoia sempervirens. The sequence goes on along the minus strand of VDFB02256132.1, from coordinate 84,114,126 downwards.
ACAAATCAGGGCTCTATAGGAAGAGTTGGAGGTGACATGGGTAGAGTAGGATTAGGTTGTGATCCATCAGCAGGAGGTGCAGAGTTGGTGCTCTGAGTTCATGCATATGTGTACAGGGCCAGTTGGGGATATTGCCAGGGAGATAGCCAGGGTCAATGTGAGCCGAGGAAAGTATTGGATGTTATATGAGAGGGAAGTACCAGCTGATCAACAAGATCCTAGTTTATCTCAGTCTCAGTGAGGGACATGTATTGGTTCAAGCAGTAGTAGTAGGAGTAGTAGTCAGAGTAGTAGCCTGATTCATAGTAGTGTGGGTGGGTCTACCTCCTCAAGGAATTCCTTAGGGCATAGATCTCACCATAGTCATAGGCACTCCTCGAGACATAGATCAAGCCATAGACATTGATCATCTGGTTCAAGGAATAGGTCAAAGCATAGTTAGCCACTAGTGATAGATCCATCAGCCTCATAGACTCAACCTGTCGTTTCTACACAGATACCATCAGTTATGGTCACAGGTCACCAGTCACCGCACTCTTCTCCACAAGGGGATGAGGAGAGCGCAACCTAGGGCTTGGTTATTGTTATCTTATTTTATACATTATGTTATGACATTTATATTTTGACCATTGAGACTACGAGCTCTATTTTTGGGATACCTCATGACTCTATCCTATGACATGATTTTTGAGGTTATATAGATGATGCAGTTTTGGCGCGGACTATATGTTATGTGTTATATGATGATGCATTATGACTTGTCTATGTGATGTGATTTATGATGATGATTCCTATGATGATGTCTTTTATATGCTATGTGATGTATGCTTTTATGATAGTTACTTATGATGAGATTCCATGATGATATCGTGTTATATATGATGGTTGTTTTATCATGATCATGTCCTATATGTATGCATAATTCCATTTTTATGATTATGGATGCATTAATGTATGATTATATATGTATGGATAATGCCACATGTGATGTTTTATGCTATACATATACATAATGTATGAAAATGTTTAATACATTTTTATGATGTAAATGGATGAATGTAGATGATAAATTCTAGTGGTAAGAATAAATGTTTAACTAATGTATATTGTAATGTAACTAAGTGAATGGATATATGTAAATGTGTGATGACCTAATGCAATATCTATATGATTATGTAGGTAATTATATTTTTATATGTCATAGGATATCATCAAGAGGTGGGAGAAGAGAAGCAACAAGATAGAAGGAAATGGATGTTAGTGTGGGAAAAGAATCCTTCAACATATTGCTAAATAACTAATTGTTGTTGCTCTAATCATCATTGGGAAGATTATTGTAATGGCCAACAAACACCATGATATGACATAGATCACTGGTGTGCAAGGTCATACCATCACATGAAACAAGTAGTCATAGACAAGGATGATCATGAATCATACTAAGAGCACAGTTGTCCCAATATTTTTGTCACAACCAACCACAAACAAGAAACACAAGAAACACAAGCCAAGAAACGTTGTTGCTCCTCTAAATCCTATTTCCAGGACATCCTCGAGGAACTAGCAACATGACTTGTTAAAAAGAAAAGACAACACAATCATCAAGATACGTCGTTGCTCCTCTAAATATTTTTGTAAGGACATCCTCGAGGAACAAGTAACATGATGAAAAATTTAAATGATGAGATGATAGGATAGTGTTTTCCAAGTGTTTTCCAAGTGTGTCTGAATGTCAATTGCTTTGATGTTGAGATGCTAGGTGATGAATGCCAGGTGATGCCAAATTCAAGAAGGACACATCCTGAATGATGTCGGTGTCAAGAGGATCGATCCTCAATTGTTATGAGAATCCCTCAAAATGCCAAATGACAGTGATGATGTCTAGGAAGGACACATCCTAAGGAATAAATAAATGACAAGGGTTTCTCTTCAAAAGGACACATTTAGAGAGTAACCAAGAACTGATAGTTTAACTTTTTTTGACTGAGTTTGACAGTTTTGATGGTTGGACGGTGCCTATCGTCAGGAAGGACACATCTTGAAAAGGCAAATGAAATTTTGACGAGGTCCAAGTCCAAGAAGAACACATTTGGAGGGGACCATAGAGTGATGAGATTGACATTATTTTGGAAATTTGACTGATTTTGACTAGATGACTAATTGGACTATGTTGTTTGTTGGTTCACGATTTAAATGTTGACTGTTCAAATGACTGACTATGTCTAACTTATTTGAATGACGCGACGAACGTTGACTCTATTTTGGGATTTTTGAGAGTTATTTGGATTTTTTTTCAAATATTTTGATTTTTTGGATTTTTGGCGTTTATGATTTTTTGGATTTTGACATGTTATAATTTTTTTTTCTTTTTTGAAATGTTTTGATTTTTTTTTTATTGTTTTAGGACTTTTTATCATTTTTTAGTTTTTCAAATTTTTCACATTTTTTATGGTTTTTAGCTAGGCTTTCTAATGCTATGTATAGAATTTTTAAAGATGTAGACATTTGATGGGCTCTATTAACTATTCACCATCTGGAGTAGTCAATTGATATGTGTTAGAGCCAAATGAGGTAGTGATAATATATGGGCCTAGCCAATTGGGCTCAAACTTGCCAGGCTTCTCTCTATCAGACTGATTCTTAGGATTTTGCATTAGAACCAAATAGCCAATGCCAAATTTTTGAACCATCACTCTCTTATTGTAGCTTTTTCAAAGGTGGTTTTGATATGCCTATAAGTGATTCAAAGCATTATGTTTGCATTCATCTAACATTTCTAGCTCATGCAGTTGTGACTGTCTATACTCTTCATCATTGATCAGGCCCTTCATGGAGATGTGTAAAGACGATATTTTGACCTCGATGGGTAGGATAGCTTCAACTCCAAAGACCAAGGTGAATGGAGTGGCTCTATTGGGTGTACGGATGCTAGTGCAGTAGGCCCACAAAGTAGGGTTAAGTTGTAAATGCCAGTCATGGCCAAAGTCATTGACGGTTTTCTTGAGAAGTTTGATAATTGTCTTATTGGACGCCTCAGGTTGATCACTTCCTTGCAGGTAGTATGGCATGGAAAAATGATGTTGGATGTGGAAGCATTCACAAATCTCCTAGATGTCTTGATTTTTGAAGGGATGACCATTGTTTGTGATGATGGATTGTGGAATACCATACCGGAAAATGATATAGTTAAGGATGAACTTGGAGATCTGCTTGTTGATTATGTATGTGAGTGGGATGGCTTTGATCCACTTAGTGAAATAATCAGTGGTGGTGATGATGAATTTATGGCCATTGGAGGAGGTAGGATGGATTTTTCCCACAAGTTTGACTCCCTATTGTGCCAAGGGCCAAGGAGAAGTGATGGGTCGAAGTTCCTGTGCTAGTGCATGGATTAGGTCACTATGTATTTTACATTGACGACATGTTCTTACAAACTCAAGTGTTCCTTTTTCCACTGTCGGCCAATAATACCCAAGTCTCGTGATATTCTTAGCTTAGGTTGGGAAACTCGAATGGGATCCACATATGCCCTCATGTACCTCATGTAAGGTCATTTGTGCTCCATCAGTTTCGATACATCGAAGAAGGATATTTTCAAAGTTGTAGCAGTATAAGGTTTCATTAATGATGGTATAGCAGGTGGCCTTGCAAATAAAGGATTTTCATTTGTTATTGGAAAGGTTCAAGGGAAGGGTCTAGGAGTGAAGGTAATCACGCACGTCTTGATACCATGGTGAACTGGGACTAACAAGCTCACAAACTATTTCTAACTCTGGAACATCATATGTAAGAACCAACAACTACTCCACTAAGAACTCGAATTGTGACACATTACTGGGAATGTCTAGGAGAGATCCAATAGTAGCCATTGCATTTGTTGCCTTGTTTTGTGTCCTCATAATTAATTCAAAAGAAATCCTATGGAAATATGTCTGAAAGCTATCAACCATGTGTTTGTAGGGCATTAGCTTTTCATCCTTACTGTCATATTCATCAGTGACTTGGTTGATGACCAACTGAGAATATCCAAAGACCAAAAGTGTCTTAATTTTCTATTTTATGTCCATTCGGAGTCCTATGACAAGTACCTCATAGTCTACAATGTTGTTAGTACAAGGGAAGGAAATTTAGAATGACTTAGGAATGGAGTACCCTTGTAGTGTGATGAATAGTATACCAACTCCTGAGCTATGATTAGTGTAAGATCTGTCGAAATAAAGTTTCCAAGGTGATTTGGGTTCTACATGAAAGATGAACTCATTGAGGAAGTCTGCTACCAACGGATGATCACTTTGTAGGGGTGCATCTGCCAGTTGATCAGCTACTACTTGTCCTTTTATTGCCTTATAGTCTATATTGTACTATATGTCATAGTCACATAGTATCATAACCCATTTTTCCAAATGACCTGTTAATGTTTCCCAACTTAGGAGATACTTCAAGGGATCAATCTTTGCCACTAGTTGTGTCTTATGATTCAACATGTAATTTCTCAACTTTTGGGCAGCAAAGACAATTGCAAGATACGCACGCTCGATGGGTTTATATTTGAGTTTGAATATCTGACCAATGTGTGACTATTGTAATATATTTCTTTTTCCTTCTCATCATGGTCATTTTGTGCTAGCAATGCCCCTAGTGCTAAAGTGGTTGCAGAAATGTACAAAATCAAAGGTTTCCCTTAATGGGTGGCATTAGGATAGGTGGTGTTAATAGATAATCTTTGATCTGTTGGAAGGCTACTTGGCATTGGTATGTCCACACAAAGGGGATACTTTTGCAAAGGAGATACTGAAATAGTTGGCATTTGTCCTCTAGTTGTGTGATGAAACACCGAATAAACTGCAATCTACCTTGTAATGTCCTTAATTTATTGATTCCTTTTGGAGGAGACATGTCTAATATTTCTTTCACTTTAGTGGGATCCACTTCAATTCCTCTGTGAAAAACTATGTATCCCAAAAAATTTCTCGAAGTCACACTGAAGACACATTTCGTTGGGTTTAAACAGACCTTGTATTCTTCCAACCTCTTGAATTTTTTTTCTAGCACTTGGAGGTTATCTTTGTGTGTCAATTATTTTTCCAAAATTTCATCCACATAATCTTCCATTAGTGTATGCATCGTGTCATGAAATATCATTTTCATTGCCCATTGATATGTGGCACCTGCATTCTTGACACCAAAAGGCATGGTGTTCCAACAATAGGTACCCCAATGACATGTGAATGTGGTTTTGTGTTGATCCTCAAGAGCGATCCAAATTTGGTTGTAGCCCATGAAACCATCCATAAGGGAAAACATCTCATACCCTACTATGAGATCAACAATGATTTCTATGTTGGGTAGTGGAAAGTCGTCCTTTGGGCATGCCTTGTTCAAAATCATGAAAACCTATCCAAATGTGGATTTGACCATTTAGCTTTGTGATAGGTACAAGATTAGATATCTAGTCTACATAGTCTATTGATCTTATGAATCCCGCATCTAACAACTTCTTTAGTTTAGCTTTTACAAGCAATGCAATTTGTGGGTGCATCTTTCTCAACTTTTGTTTTATTAGCTTAGCATCGGGCAGTAAGGGAAAATGATGCAACACTAGTTCTAGATCTAGTCCTAGCATATCAGCATAAGACCATGTGAATTTAATCTTTCATTCTAAGAAGAAATATTGAAATTTTGGCTTTTCTTCTTCTATCAATGATGCGGAAAAGAGAACCATTTTGGGATCCTCGGTTGTGGAAATATTAACTTCGATGGTGTATTCAATGATCATTGTCAATTTTCCTTGTGTGACAGGAAGAAATTACAATCCTCCCTCCTTGGGTGCCTCTGAGAGGTTTTCAACCTTGGATACATCCTTTATTTTTACTTTTGTATCATCAGTAGGCATCTTGCGGTTTTCACCAAAAGACGTGTCTTTTTTTGTTTTATTTTTATTTTTGCGACTGGAGGATATCACAGTCTCCCTGAAGTATGCTGCACAATATAGGTCTATAGTGAATCCTGCCTTGTGGTCCCCACTGGACATGCCTTCATGGAGGCCCATGAACTCAGGAATAGCTTTGTCATTTTGAAATATTTCCATAGCAGGTGTGCCTTGTTGGTCCTAGTCAATGAGCTGAGGTTAGATGAGGGAAATACCATCATCAGTGTTGGCGAATGGAGGGGAGGATGCAAAAATCATGCAGAGGGAGGTGGAAAAGGTAAAGACTGAACTATCTTCATCAAATTCCCACTCGGATTCTATCCAAGGACCATCTTCATTAGTTTCAGATAAATCAGATTCATCAGCTTAATAAGGGACAAATGGATTAGACTCACAATCCATGGTGTCAGATGATAAGTCAGATGGGTTAAGATGATCATTAAGGGGGTCAAACGGTCAGACAGATGAATGAGAATGTTGGTCAATGGGATCAGAAGATATTTCAGGCTTGCCATCATTCTAAGGGCAAAAGAATATGCTCCAATCTTCTCTTTTCCTTGGGATTTTTGGGCTATCATTATTCTATGTTGAATCAATCTTAAACATTTTCTAGAAACTTTCTTCGAAAGTAGTTCACCAGGTTCTAGGAGAAATTCATCAAGCCAAAAGTCACTTAAGGATCTTTGAGAACCAAATTCCCATTCGTGTGAGTTAGTTTTGGTAAAGGAATCCTCAATTTTCTCAACACAATTGGAAGCATTCATGCTCTCACTTGAAGGTACATTGCTACATTGATCACTAGTTTCAAGTGGTCCTAACCCTAACCCAAGACGCTTTGGTCTTCTAGAAGGAATTAAAGGTTCTCACTTTCCAGTTTTGTTTTTACCAAGGCCACTAATTCCATCATAGCCTTTACCATATATCTACACTGGCAATGGGGGTGGATTTTCTAGGTCTTTGTAAATCCAAGATAATATGTATTCAATGTCTTATTTTCTCATGTTGCCTCACTTTATGAATGTTGTTGTTGGAGAAACTTTGAAAATTTCTTTTGGCTTTATTTTGAAACAAGGCTTGCCATAAACCTTGGGAGACTTGGGTATTTTAGTTATGCAATATGTCGTGTTCAACTTGTATTCTCCACACCCTTGGTCCTGGATCTTGACACTAGTATTAGCACTTGGAGTAGCGGATGATGTGGTGGATGTCGAAGAAGTAGATGTGGATGTGGAGGGCTTGGCGAGTGCAGAAGGATCAATGTATTTGGAGGAAGTGGATGTTGAAGCCTTGCGGTTAAAGAGCACTTGGCATTTAGAGATGCCTCTTAAATTGGTACAATACTAGAATGGTTCAGGATCTCCATGTATGGTGATTTCAGTGCCATCAAAAGGGAAATTTAAGCATTGGTGGTAAGTGGACAAGACAACCTTTAAGGAATGGATCCAAGCTTGACTGAGCAAGATGTTATAAGGTAGTTCAAGATCTAGGACTTGACACATTGTATCCACAATAACCAGCCCCATGTAGATAGGAAGTGTGATTATACCTCGAGAGGAGCATTCTTCATCATCATATGCCATGATAACTATACTTTTTGTAGCACCTACACAAGCATCAGAAATGCCTAGTGCCTTGACCAGTTTTAGGGAGCATATATTCAATCCTGCTCTGCCATCTACTAAGACTCATCTAACCTTGTGCTTATAGACAAATACTTCAATGTGAAGTGCATCGTTGTGAGACAGTTTGGGTGACAAATATTCTTGGTCAGTAAATGTGTTGTATTGTGGAGAAGCCAAGTATCCAACTATGGCCTCAAATTGGTTGACATCAATATCGTTTGAGACAAAAGACTCTTGTAAGGCTTTGTCTAGTATGGCTTTATGCGCAGGAGAGATGCAAAGTAGCTCAAGTATGGAAATTTGAGTGGGTGTCTTCCCTAATTGGTCAATAAAGTTAAACTATCCCTTAGGTTGTGACTATTTGGCAGATGGACTAGGTATCATGATTTTTGGTTTTCTAGGACGGAGAGGACCAACTATTGTGATTTTTCATCTACGAGTAGTAACATTACATTATGGAATCCTCTTTATGGTGATGATATTTACATACTCGTCGGTAGCTCAGAGATGGTTGATTATGGGTCCAAAGGAATAATCAAATCCAATGCAAGCATAATTGGCTTGATTGTTGTTTTTATTCTTAAGACCTGACATAGAGGGGTTTCCTAAACCATGGTCCTGTAGTGGTTTTTTGTGAATTGTATGGTCTGTGTTTGAAGCAAATTGTTGACCATCTAGGTCAATTGTACGATTGTCAATAAGGTCATGTACAATATTTTTCAATTGTCTACATGAGGAAGTTTTATGACCTTTTATGTGATGGTAATAATAGAATGCATTGTCATCCTACCATGATGGCTTGAATTTCCCAGGGTCATATGGTTTAGAATCCTGCAGTGTGATAATGTCATTTTGGATGAGCTTCTTAAGGACAACCTCAATTGGTTCACCCAAAGGGATGTACGTGCGTCGTTTTAGAAATTATCTTATTTGATGAGGTTTCCTTTGGTCTTGACTATTTTGGACAGTGTTTGCAGTAGCTGGTTGTGTTGTCATTGGTGTGTTATGCAGTTGTGCTCCTTTGAGGGTGAGTGTAGGTCCCAACATGTTTACAGCTTTAGCATCAACAACGCCATCGTTGGTGATGTGTTTATTTTTCACCGAGTATTTTTTTTTTCATGAGCTAGGTTTTCACTTGGGTTACTTGTGTTCTTGTTTTTGTATTTGAGTTCTCCTTTTGTGATTAGGGATTTTTCAAGTTGAACTCATTTTTCTACCAAGTATGTGAAGGTGGCACAACAATGCACTTATAAATTGAATTTCAATGGAACGAGAAGGTTTTGGACAAACATGTTAACTTTTTCCTTCTCTTGTGTTTCTACAAGACATTGACTAGCTAAACTCACCATCTCTAAAAGAATGGAATAAAGGTTTCGCTAGTCTCTTCTTGGGTCAATTGTCATAGAGCAATAATAGTGATGTATGTGTTGATGTTGTATGCATAATTTTCTACAAATTTTTTGGCAAGCTCATCCCATGTCTTTATGCCTTTGGACAAGGTGGAAAACCATTCAAGTGTGTGACCTATGAGACTCCTAGGAAAGAGTCTCATTAGATAAGTAGGTTCATAAGCAACGACCACGTAAATGGTGGAAATTCTCTGATGTGTTCAAGGGGATTGGTTTTTCCTTTGTATTTAGTGAAGTTTGGCACCACATATCCTAGTGGGAAGTTTGGCATGTATAAATTCATTTCAAATGGGTACGACCATAAGTCATGTGTCGTATGGGACTTTTTATTAGACATCTACATGTTTTCCACTTGTTTTTCCAATTTTGTAACTTGAGTTGTAAGTGCATCCACAATGGGGTTGTTTGTGGCATCACACATGGGGGTTATAGGTATCCCATGAGTTATGACTTGTTGGGGTGGTATGTTCTCATTTTGGTTATATTGTTGTGGAATGTACAATGTGTTTTGGGTTGAAACTTGTTGATATTGAGTGTTTTGGATGGGAATGTGTTGTTGGGTATGGATGTGAGTTGTGTATGTGGGGATGTGTGATCCAGCCATGTTGGTTTGTATTTGTTGAATTTGTTGTCCTGAGATGTTTTGGTGTCCAAATGAAGTCATATGTTGGTTCACTTGATTGCCTTGTCCAAACTAGTGGATGTGTCCATGAGGAATGTTTGTGTCCTATTTTTGGGGAATGTTGTTGTTGGTGTTGATTTGAGATGATGTATTAATAGATGGTTGAGGTTCTGGAATGGTGATTCATCTCTTATTTCTCCCAAAGGGGTTTAAGGCATTTGTTCCTATGGCATTATTTAAGGACCCAAGTATAAGACTTCATGATGTAGTTCCCATAGCATTAGAGGAAGCCCCAAACAAAAGGTTTGATGAATTTTTACCCATAGTATTTGTTGAGGTGTCAAAGGTAGCTTCAAGATATTGCGATGAAGTTGTTGATATTTTTTGAATTTAATGAGATGTGGCATATTCAATTGGGGATGTTCCCACATTGGATGTCATATTGACCATGCCAGAGGTGTTTTGAGCAATAGTTCTATTGGAGGTGGCATTGATGGTATTTGTGGCATAGTATGTTGTAGAGGTATTGTTTGTGTTTGTCAAAAGAGGCTAACTATTTTGTGTCGTATATTCAGGAGAAGCTTCTCTCAAGGTGTTAATGTCAAATCCTCATAGAAATTTGACCCCTTGGTTTAAAAGCATGGTTACATATCTATCTGGATCTTGCAAGACCAATTCCTCTATGAAAGAAGCCACGTTAGGATTTTGGGCTACAGCTTCTAAGTATTCTACGAATACTTGTCCATTTTGGTCTCTATGTATAAATGCTTCAAATGGATTGTGAGAGGAGGTTGTAATGTTCATTTCACTAAAAGGATTGATAAAGGATTCCCCCATGTCTATTTTTGAGTCCATGTTATAGGGGTTATTTCCTTGTCTAAAAGAGCCCATTTGTCTTCTTTTCCTCTGGAGTCCAGTCTCAACCATAAAAGGGGTTTTCTCAAATGAGGGGAATGATAATAACAACTAACTATGAGGATGACACTAATCTATAGCTTTGAGAGTGTATAATTCTTCTCAACTTATGTCCATGTCAAGGTTAAAGGAGAAGTGATCAATGAATTTATCAGTAATTTCTTGGAAATTTTTGACACCGGAAGGTAGGTGAGAAACCAATCCATGGAAGGACCTGTTAAACTTCAAGGGAAGAGGTGCATTAAATAAGAAACATTGTAGGCCACCTCCTTACACATGAAATTGAATTATTTGACATGGTCCATAGAACTTCCTCTCCCTTTATGTTTATCAAATTTGGGAATTTCAAATCCAAGAGGGAATGGTACCATTGCAATGTTTCGGTCAAATGGGTAAGGACATAAATTATTTGTATGTGGCTTCTTTGTCTTTCCCATTCGAAGGTCATGTATTTCTTGGGATAGCAACTTAAACTCGATGCAAGATCATCTTGAGGTTTCATGGTGGAGTATATGGTTGTATGATAGATGAATTGTATGTGCGATTTTGATATGATAGTGTTGTATGGGGTGTATGGTGGTGTAATATTTTGTGAAGGTGATTGCAATGTTGATGTATATGTTCCTAATACGTTTGTATTGATGATATTTTGTTGAGGATTATAGTAGGAACCTGGTTGTTGTTGTTGTTGTTATTGTTGTTGTTGGGCATACTACTGAGCTAGTAAGGCTTTCTATTGTTGTTGAGCCATAAGGGATTGTTTTTGGGCTTCTTGTTGTTGTTGTAGCATGAGAGCTTGTTGTTGGGCATGTTGTTGTTGTGTTTCCAAGGATTCTTGATGGGCTTGATGTTATTGTTGTGCTGCTAAGGATGCTTGATGGGCTTGTTGTTGTTAAGGTCGCTTGTTGCACTGCTAAGTGTAATTGTTGTTGTTGTTATTGTTGTTGTTGTTGTGCTACTTGTTGTGTTGCTAAGGCCGCTTGTTGTTATTGTTTTTGTGTTGCTAAGGCTTCTTCTTCTTGTTGTTGATTATAGGGCTGATTTTTTTGTTGCTATTGTTGGACGGCTTGCTAATAATCTTGTTGTGCATGTTGTAAAGCTAAGGGATGTGCTTGCAATGTAGGATCAGTTGGTGGTTGGGACATCTTCGATGGATTGGGGATGTTCATGTTTTGAGCGGGTAGTAGATTGCTGATGAGAGGCTGAGGGTTCCCTTGGTTTAATATTTTGTGTAAGATGGTGGATGGAGGCAGAGGAATGTAAGTTTGAGGTCCCATTTGATTTTTCATGGTAAAGGAGACCATGGGAAATGATGAGGATGATGCCATTAGATTTTATGATGGTAATGACATACTAGGACCTTGAGTCCATTGATTAAAAATGTTCTCTTGTCCCATGACTTGAGGATTTCCTTATGCTAGAGATGTAAACAAGGTATTACTTGGGTTGATGGGATTCATGACCAGGGGATTGTTTTTAGATGGGTTGATTACGAATGGGATAAATGTTCTTTATGAAACCAAAGATGTTGATGAACTTGTTGGAAGATTGGATAAGGATGTCCCCATTTGCATTAATGGTTGACTTTGTCTACGGGTGTTTCCTTTCCCTTTTGGATCTTCTTGTGATACTTGGTCTATACTACTTTGCGTGATGGTGGGCACACTTGCAGTACTCATGGGTATGGATGAATAGGGTGTCCTCGATATGTGGATTATTTAGTGGAATAATTAAGTTCAAGAGGTTTATGTGGTTGTTTGGGATCTTTTAGAAGAGTAGCAGCACCAAAGTTAGGTGTCCAAGTGGTGGTTTGGGATGGAGGATTGGTATCAAGGGTACCCACAAGTGTGTTTCTTTCAAATGGAAGAGTTAAACTAAGGTCCTTGGCTAGTCTAGTTGCAAGACTCGAAGTGGATTTTTGATTTAGCCCTAATGATGGAGTTGTGAAGCCTTGTGTCAAATTTGGTGCAACAAATGATGGGGAAATTGGAGCTATACTTCCCAAGGCTTGATGTTCCATGATTTCCTCCCTAGTAAGTTCAAATGGATTGTTTGTGATGTCTTCTATCTCATATGGTATTTAAGGAGATGATGGTTGTTGGGATGGGGTAACTTGACTTCTCTAATCAAATTCTAAATGATTTGGATCACTTGAGGTAAATGTGACTTTGGTTTTCTCTATGATTCTCTTGTGTTGTGATCTTGTCTTTACCATAAATTTTTTGTCACCTTTGGGAGATTTGTGTTGAGATTTATAATGTTTGAACTCTCTAGTTGACTCAAATCTAGGTAAAAGAGATGTTGTAAGTATTTTCAGAGCAATAAAGATAATGGGGAATGAAAAGGTGGGTGATGTAGAAAGTGATGTTTGCAAACATTTTGGGACAACACTTTTGAATTAAGTTTGATGTTTTGATGTTAAGATAAAGGATTTTTATGAACTTAGAAATATTTAGGGTAGACTCATGACCTTCAAGATAAACTAGTCCAAAGATGATAACTAACGTAACCAAATGCATGGAAAAGGATTCATTTGACACAAAAAGTAGCTAAGTTAGGGTTTGGTTTGATTGATGTTTAAGTAAAAAAGTGTTGGTGTATTCAAAAGTTTTGCAAAGTGGAGTGAAGGATGAAATTTTATGAAGGGGTGGATGAAGTTTTTAACCCAATGTTTACTTAAAGTGAACCTTCATTTGATAAGACCAAGGTAGTGAGAAACATGTTAGACATCTAAAGTTTTCAAATCCTAAAGATCCAATGTTTTAGATAGGTTGATTATCATGAAAAAGACCTGGATTCTGACCCATAAAGAATGTATACATGTCTGGATGTTTTCTTAGTGTGTGTTCATAGAAGTTTATTAACAACTTGTTTATATTTTGGTAGAGTCCAAAATGTGGTTTTTGATTGCTTTTGAACTATGATGCCTATGTATGAAGTGACGACCTATATACTTTCTTTTGGGGATTCTGATTTTGCATTATATCATTTACAAAAGTCTATGTCTATGGAAGAAAAGAGGATATTTATTGTCACATGGGTGGTGGTAATATGGGCCTTCCAGCCTCAATATCAATTTTTTCCTCTTCTTTTTCGAAGATGTTTGCAGTGCTTCTCCACTGAGCAATTTTTTCTTTTGTTTCAAAAGTGAAGCTTCTCAAACTACTAATTATATTGGTTTGTTCACCTTCAATAATTTCAAATTTTGGTTGAATAATGGCAGGTGTAAGATCAAGTTGTTCAATGGGAGCAATCAGTCTCCAAATAATCATGTGGGGTTCAATTTTTCAAGTTTGTCTTTCTTAATGAGTTTATTTTACCACAAACACTTTCCTTGATTATGTTTTCAAACTAAATGCTTATGTCAAAAACATCATAACTTTCACAATGTCCATTTTGTGAGAATCTTGAGGTTGAAGCCATAATTGCCTATGTTATCTTTGGAAAATATAGATTCAGATATAAGTAAAGATATCTAGAAATCTCTAAGGATATAAATCCTTAGGAAAATTAGTAATATCAAGGCTATTTCAAAAGGTATCCATATTTAGGCAAAAGTATTTGAAATTTTGAGGAAGATAGTGAATGTTTGTATTTGTAACGTTTTGGAACCAAGCAATGTATTCACCTGACTCATAATCATTTACCACCTAGGTTTGAAATGTCCATACTTGTTGAGTCCCCACTCGGATTTCTCCAAACACTAAGACATTGCAAACAGTTAGAGATTTGGTGACACTAGCTCCCCTCCATGGCACACACTTCTTATGACCACCAAATCTCAAAATCCTGAAGATCCTAAGATCCTAAGGATTTTTTTTTTTAATAATGAATAGTAAAAATGTGGGGCAACTTCAGAATGATTGTTCTTGCACCAACAAGTATTAAGGCTTTTTGGCAACTAAACAATTTGGTTCCTAGTAACAAACTGAGAACACCCAGTTGTATACGCACCTGCTTTTCCACTTAAGGATCTTACTATCGTTCCCATTCCAATTAATGCATGGTACTAGGTGTAGTATGTTATACAATCCAAGATAGAAGGTACTTTCTCACGATTTCCCAACTGTTAATAGTCTGCCGGTAAACGTTCTTGCAAGAACTTGCCAATGAGTTTCCCGTTGCAGGGTGTATCTCATAGTAAGTCCTCTCTTAAGGGTGACACAAAGCATAAAATTGCACTTAATTATTTCTCTTCACCCAAGATCACATGAAGCACAAGGGGATTGGATACATACTATAAGTGCACACAAACAATGAAGTACACTTGGAGTGTTTCTCTTCACCCAAGATCGTACAAAGCACAAGGGGATTGGATACACACTACAAGTGTGTCATAGAAAATCAAACACTCATTCATTTTACTGACTAAAGCTAAGCTGAATTCATTTTATGCACCAAATGAAATGTTAAGTTGCCTTGTTCAATTTTAAAACCCAAAAGACAATGATAAAATGAGGGTTCAATTTTAGTCCCATTTGAGCATTCATTTCAAACCCAAATGAAATCTAGTGAGGTCCTAGAGCATAAATTAAAAAGCATAAGAAATTGGGTTATAATTTCCCCAAAGTGTCAAATGCTTGTTACAATGATAAAATCTTAAGATGAGAATGCTTCTTCAATTTAGCTTTGTGTCGTCCAATCCAACAAAACCACGTTAGTCTAACAAATAGAACAATGTTAGAGGCATGTTAGTACTCTGATGAATAAAAAAAATTAAAACACATGCTAAAAAAAGATCATTAAATTTATTACCAGAGTTGGGCATCGCTACTCACAACACCTTCGCTCTGGTGAACTTAGGTGTCACTCTGCCAAGAAACCAGAGATGACAATAGCATCGCTTTTTGGTCGAGCATCATCATTTGAAAATATTTGATACTTCTAAAATGTATTAGCATTGCCATTTTTTTAATTAGCATTGGTGTATTTAATAGGCGTCACTATTTGAAATGATGATATTGTCACTATATGGCACCGCCCTACAAAGGCATCGTTGAAATAGTTTTGGGTGTCGCTCTTTCTTGCAAGAATCAAAACGAATAGAATTCAAGATGGAAATTGATTAAATTTGATCAGTTTTTCCCTCCTTCTAGTGCTAGAATGTGACCGAGGATATTAGTATGGGTCGATTACGCTTGATCCATGAAGAATCTAAGAATAACATAGCCACTAATACTCAATCTTAAACAAGATCATTCAAATGAAAGTTAAACTAAACATTTATTGAAACCAAACATTATAAACTCCGAAAGCATTTGAAAATTTCTATTCTAACCCATCTGAAAGTTATCCCATTTTGGGAGTGGCGTCGCATTGATGTGGAATGACGACCCTTTCCCAATCCTATGATCAGTGAGCTTGTTTCAATCAATTCTATTGAAGAGAATTGATGAAACGGTTCTGACATTTGAATAAAAATATGATTTATGCTAAAATGAACATGATGCAAAAGCTAATCTAACATGATTTTATGCTAAAAGATGTAGATATGCAATTTATAAGCTAATCTAAATGATATTTAAATTAAAAAGATTCAAACCCTAGTTATCTAATTAGCTAAATGGATGCATTATGGAAGTCTTTAATGGAAGCTAAGCTATCTATGCCACTAATTTTAACTAAAATATGCTAAATGTGAGTTAAAAATGAGTGTGAGTGTGAGTGATTTCAACAGCATAAGTTTTCTCTGGAAAATATGGATCCATTTGTCTCCAAATAGTGAACTATTTATAGGAAAAAAATGAGAGATGAAGGATTGAGGTTGAAAAAACTAATCAACAGTCAAGGATGGAGGAAATTGGAGGCATGGGTCATGGATTCTCATCAATGGGTGAGAATGCAAGATGAGATTTAATCAAGGGCTCTCATTCCTTCAAACAAGCACAAAGCCTTGAATGAAACCTCGATAATGGAGATCTTAGGAAATCTACAACTTGCATGAAATGGTTGAATTGGATGTGGATCTTGAAACTTGAATCTTGCTTGAAATGATACTTTGAATGCTTGACTTGATCATGAAACCTACATCGCAATGTTAGCTCCAACAACACTAAATTAAGGCATTATTAAGTCCATTTTAACTAGGAGGGCCCAAACAAGCGAGAAAATGTAAAAAGGTTACATTCTTTTACACTACATTTAGCCCCCACTTTAGTGAGAGGAGGACCTTGCATCAAACTCACAATAAAGTAGTCAAGAAGGTTCCAAGTGCATAAATGTTTATGGGATAGGATGTCAAAGATCAAGGAGCTGGCCAAGCCACCAAGATCAAAGATCCCATGTCAAACAAGCATAAGCACAAAGGGACACACAAAAGATGTATGATATGTAGTAGTAAGACAAGACACACAAACATATAATGTCAAAGACTAAAAGAAAGAAAAATGGGTGGATCAAGCCTTGACTATCTGATGTGATGTGGATCATTCCTCAGTTGTTTTTCCAAGAACATTTACTTTAGTGGAACTTGTTTTCCACTATGAAAACAACAAGACACACTCACACGGGCTGATGAAATCTGTTTTCCACTAGGTGAACCCCCAAGGGGTGAAAATGAGAGAATCTTAATAGGCTCCCATACCATACCAAAGTTATACCTCCGATAAATTTAATAAGGAAACTTACAATGTGAACTTCAAGCTTCATAAGGCTTGGCAAGTTGTGTTATGCTAAACACTTATGCACAAAATGCAAATAGGATAAGACATGTTCAAAGGGGTTTTTCTTAGTTCATGTAGGGTCTTCTCTTAGGGAACATCATTCCTAATGTCTTTAAGAGAGGATAGTCTAGGATAAAATATTCACAACTTAGGTAATGTCATGCATAGCATTACCACTAAAAGGAATATCATATGCCAAGAAAGGTCACACTCTTGAAGGAAATCAAACCCAATGTTACCAAGAAGAATACACATCACATGAATTTAGAAGACCACACTTTGAATAAAAGAATTCACACTTCCTAGGAGGTATACAATATCATCACTAAGAAGGAAGCATGTATAAAATTAATGGGGGACAATATGGCCCCCACTTAAAATTCAAACATACTCGCTATATTGGTATTTTAAGTAGAAAGAGAGGAAGAGAGGATCCTTGGAAAGAATGCACACCTCCCAAAGACTATTTATCCTTGCCCCCGAATCATAGAGACAAAGACAACCATAAAGAAATATCATGTTGCTAACAAGAGAGATATGGTTGCACCAAAAATTGTGCCACCATGAATGGAAATGATCAAGACACATAAAGCTACCAATGCCACATAGTGATGAGCAACAAGATAGGATGGAAATTGGTATTAATTAGAGGAAATAGGTGCATCAACATAAGGAAGAGCACCACAATACTTAAGGTGTTGAATTTTATCACCCAAAGCTTACATCTATTAGTATAATGACCATGAACTCGATGATATGCATAAAATGAAGTTGTGGTGCAAAATTTCTTTAATTTCTTTGGAGGGAGAGGTATCAAGTGATCTTCGAGAAGTCTCAACAAGGTACTCTCTTGATCAATAGTAGAAGATGTTCCTTTCTTTTTCTTCAAAGATATATATTGCTTATTACATGTGGTTGAATATGTCTTAGGAGTGTTTTACAAGATGACATTGATATTAAGTGGAGATTTCTTTGATTCTTTCATTTCTTTCAAGGGACAGTAACCAAGACCACTAGTTGTTTCTATCAGTTTAGGATGCACCAAGGTTAAAGTTGGCTTAGAATAATCTTTTGTAATTGTGTTGGTATTGAGTGAAGGATTTTTTGATCTTTTTGTTTCTCTTGATGGACAATAATGGTAAACCCACAAAAGTGGTTTACAATTCCAGTGAGGAAGGAAAATTGGAAAAAATGACCCCATGCAAAATATTTTGGTTAAGGGGGTTCGAACAAACTTTTGGTTCGAGCGAACCCAAACGGGGTTTGATAGAACCCCACTTCAAGTGAACCCATTTAATGATGGGGCCCACCATTCCTGAAAAAAAATCCAAAAGTGAAGGCTTGTGGAAAGGGGGTTCGCTCGAACCTTGGTTCGAGTGAACTCCCCTTTTCCCCCCTTCTCCCCCTCAGGCACCAGAAAAATTCCACAATTTTATGCTTCAAAACTCGGGTTGAGGATGAGCATGGAATAAACTTCACAGACCCAATTGGATGATGGTATTCCTTATAACGATTTATCCAACGAATATAATTTTAATATGTTTTAGTTTATTATGTATTTGTTTTTTTAGTTTTATTAAACATAGGTTTTTCACTGAAAATCAAGCTCTTTGTTCTACACATGTGGAAAAATAGCAGATTATCAAAAAATATATATATATATATATAAGTGCACTAGATATTGAAGTCCTTGATCCAAAAAAAAAATGAATTTTGATACATACAAAAAAGGTTACCCGTTATACGGTCCACCTATGTCTGAATTGTAATTGGTTTGTCTTCAAAACTTGATTAAGGAAAAAGTATTTAATAAAACACTATGAAACCAATTGGAAGCACTAGATATCATAGTTAAAAATATAAATTCAAAAAAAAACATTTTTATCCTTCATGGAAAAAAAGTTGTTATACGGTGAGTGTCACTCCTTAAAAATGTTGTTTACTAAAAAAAACTAGTTTTCGAAGGACATAGAAAAAGAAGTGCAATCTAATTCCAAAATTTTGAAAAAAATATATTTAGAATATATTTAGTTTGCATCATCTTCAAATTTCTCACGGTTTAGTTGCTATAGGTGCCTGAAAGTGATGGTTTAGTTAGAAAAAATTATTTCAGTGTCCAGTTTGGCCAAAAAATGTAAACCAGTATTGTGGGATCACCCATAACCAAGACCATTAGTCGTTTGTTGTGTGTTAGGCTCCATAGGGACACAAATACCTTGTTCTCTAGCACCACATCCTTTCCCACTATAACCAAATTATATCAAAATTTTGTAACCTCTTCCATAAAGCTTTCCCATTTCTTTTGTATTCAATGGTTGTTTGTAGTCAACTTCATCAAAGTTTATCATGTAATTTATTTCTTCTTTTAAAGTGGATGCTTTCGAAGGTTCTTCTGAATTTTTTGTTGACATTACCACTAGTTCATTTCACTTTTTAGACTCTTTTATTATGATCTTGTATTCTCCCATGAAAGTAGGTGTAAAATCTAAGGAAACCCCATCTTCCAATAAATTTGTGACTTTTTCAATATTGTTCTCTTTTTCTTTCTCTTGCATAGGTTGCACTTGTGTAGTCAGTGTCAATGTTTTCAAAGGACTTTCCATGTCTTTCTTTGTGTGCAAACAAGTTTCTGGTTTAGGATCATCTTTAACTGTGTACACTTGGTTGTTATAGACATACTTCATTATACAATGAAGAGTCGAGGGCACCACATGCATCTCATGAATCCATGGTCTACCTAGAAGAAGGTTATATGAAAGATATTGAGGCATAGCATGGATAGAAGTTTGTAATGTGACTTCTCCAATTCAAATGGATAATGTGATCACACCAAGCAGTTGTTTTCATACATTATCAAACCCATGAATGGACAAAGAATCAAGTTAAATCTTAGTCTTATCCACTCCAAGATTATCTAAGAGGCTTACACTACACACATTAAGGGTTGATCCATTGTAAACAAGGGTTCTCTTTATCCCAGTTGTATTAATGCTAGCTAGTATCACAAAAGCTTCATTTTTTTTTGCACTTCCAAAGGTTGTAGCTCACTTTGGTGGAAAATAATATCAAAATTCATTCCTTGAATTATGGTTGTTATATCAATTGGCTGCACATCAAGAGGGATAGGAACTTGTTGTAAAGCACTTTGAAGCATGTTATGATCACTAGGTGAGTCTTGAATAAGTACCCATAAATAAATATTAATAGGAGTTTTTTTGAGTTGTTCTACAAGTGTAAGAGAGGGGGACCAACCACATGCAAGGCCCCAGGTCATACAGAGCCAAGAACGGAAGGCTTCCCTAACTTACCTCAGCTAAAAGGGGTGTTAGGAAATGCGAGGCAAGAATGATAAGGACTATGAGGCCCTTTGATCACTCTGCAGACCCAAAACTTAGAATGGGGCTAGGCAAGTTGGTTTTACGGTTCAACTCTATGCCTTAGAAAGCTCTATGCTTGAGGACGAAAGCACAGTTCTGGGATGACAGCACGGCGTGTTGGCATATCTCAAGTGTGTTGGAATCCGTACAACGAGAGGACTAAAGAGACAAGGTTAAACATAGGAAAATAGACTAATAGCCTAGCTAATCACTTCCAAAGGGCCAAAACAAAGATATGAAGTAGGAAAGATATAAACGAATATGATAAAGTAAATATACCAAAGTTAGGATGTAAATAATAATCTCGCAAAGGAACTCGTTCACTAGCTAGCTCCAAGTACATGTCCACCTACACACAAGCAAGAGGTAAATTTGGTTGGTGTTGCATAGGGGCCTACCCCAGTCAGACCCCCGTTTAAGTGTTTCCACCTCCACGGACAACCAAGTTTGCAAAAATGGAGAAAATAGTATGATAAAGAAGGAAAAGAAATAAAGAACACTATAACACTACAAAATTGTAAATGAGCCACTCAACCAAATAGTAGAGGAGAGGATTAGAAAGCTTACCACCTCCACCAAGAGCTCACAAGTTAATGGAGGAGAGAATGAGATGACTCAAGCCCCTGCTACAATGTTGTTGTTCAATACTTGTTCTACTGAATTGATGGAGTGATGTTGTTGTTGCTATGGAGTGCAAAGTGTTGTTTGAAGTGCTTGATAATGTTGGATTGAATGCTTAGGAGATTACTTGAGCTTGTAGATGATGCAAAAAGAGATGAAAATCATTTAGAAGGAGTGAATTTGAAGGGGAGAGTGACGAAAATGGCATATTTGGGTTGGTAGGCCGAAGAGCGTGTTACAAGTCAACCCCCAATGGAAATTCTAATGCCTTTGTAGGTTCCAATTATAGGAATATGCCAATTTTCCTCTTTCAACTCACAAAACGGGTGCCAAGTGGAATCAAGGCAGCGAGCTTGTTTGGAATTTATCCTTTGAATTTGGTTTTCTAAAGTGAGGAAGGGAAAAAGGTGAATTTTCATAATAGGTGCAAATTCCCTCCTATACATTTTTCCCCCTCTTTAGCAAGCATGAATACTAATGAGTGTTTTGATAAAGTAGATCAGAGAGTGAATAAGATTAGAAATGTATACATACACTGTCGAGGAAGTAGACCACAATCTGGCGGACTTGAGAGTGCAGGACAAGAAAAGGACTTCATAGCCCCACAAAACTATAAAGCTGAAGAATGAAAGTGTCTTACAAGCCCGTAGACCTACAAGGAGACAACCACCAAGATCTCTCACATGGAGGAAGCTTAAAAGAAGTTCCCTATAGGTCCACAGGCCTATAGGGAGTTATCCCCCAAGATCTCTCACATGGACGAAACCAAGGAAAGTATAATCCACAAAGTCAGGAAGTGGCTTCATAGGCGCACCTGCAAAGTGACATGTTTACCCATAGATAGAACATGTCAAAAAGTAGCCACACAGGCACGTAAGCGGATAGTCATGCATACCATAAACAAGTTGGAAAACATTCAAAGGGGTGCCTTAGGAACCTAGCATGAAGAGGGGGTCCACTCAAGGGACACACTATTTGAAAGCAATTTTTTTCTTTATTGAATCAATTCATAATCAAGGAATCATTTCAAAAGGTGTTCACTTCATCAAGGAATTCAAAAGGAATAATATGACCCCATATGAGGGGAAGGTCAAAGTTGTTCCCACTTCAGGGGAAGGTTCTCAATTTCTTTCTTTACAAACCCATGATGAAGGAAACACATTTTGTTAGGGTTTCGAGTTGAGAATGTGATTTTTGAAAGAGTTTGTGAAGATTCTCAAGAAAAGATTTGTTTGGAAATGAGTGCATTTTCTAGAAAATCAAAATATTGTAGAAGTGGTGTTGTCACACATGAGAGGGACAACTCAAGCAAAGAAGAGAAAGATAAAGGGAAAGCAAAAGATAAAAGAAAGACACAAGTAAATGGGACAAGGGTAGCCTGATATTTTAGGGTTAGAACTACTCATAAATATATATGTAAGTAGAATAATAGTACATAAAATTAACTGTCATCAACCCCCTACTATATCAGGCCATGTGAAGAATGCATAAGAAAAAAAAATTAAAAATAAAAAAATTGGGTCAACATGGAAGGGAAGCCTAAATTCCCCCAATGCTTTTCATCATCCCCAATTTATCAAAAATCAATCACAAAACATGGAAGAATGATGATACAAATAGAAGAAGGTTTACGACACAAAACCACACTTGTATCCAAGCACCAATAGGGGTGACAAGGGTCATCCAAGCACACAGAACATGATCATGGAGGAAATATGTCGCAACACACACACACATCTAATCTAAAGATCAAGAAGAGGGGCCTCCCCTAACACTGATTGACCAAGAGGTCATCTACTTCCCACTCTAGATCATCATATTGGGAAGGAGGAGGAGCCTCTAGTGGTAAAATTTTAAGGGGAGGAGCTTTTGACCCTCCCACAACAAGGGCCAAGGAAGAGGGCCCTGCAAGGTCTCTCCACTGAGCTCTTGTGGAGCTAAGGTTAGCAACTTTACAAAGATTGCTAACAAGGTCGGGACTTCATCCACAGAGTTAAACATGCACTTTAAGGAGTGCCAAGTTTAACTTCAATGGACAGGGCAGTCTGCACCCAAGATTCACCACTAGGCTCGCCGAATGATTCAGGAGTGGTGACAAACTTAGGGGAAGTTAGGACTGGTTTTGTCACTAGAACAGAACAAGTCAGCATAGGACCACCTTGTGGAGAAGGTGGGATCCTCTTACATTCCTTATTGTTGGAGGAACTACCCTCCACCTTCTGCTTCATTGAGGGGTGTGGGCTCCCCATAGACAAGGAAGAGGAGGAGAAAACCATAGTAGAAACCACCGAGGTATTCATCATATCTATGGGTTTTGGGTAAGGCAAGACATCTAGAACAGACATCAACAAAGGAAAATCCACTGAAGGAGCGATGAACACCTGCACCTTTTTAGGGTCAGGCACATTCATGCTCATAGTAGAAGTTGGAAGTGATGCAGAACTAGGTTGGATGGAAACAAAGGGGAGGAGAGAGGAGGACGTTGCAAGAGGCCCTAAAGTGGGGGCGGTCATATCCTCTTCCTTCCTTTGTAAGTTGGATTGCTCATCCAGGAGATCCTTTCACCGGGGCTTGTTCTTGCATGCAAGGCAGTTTATGTGCCTCTTTGAACTGGAGGACGAAAGCTATGAAGGAATGGAAGGCTCCTGCTCAACCATGGGAGTCTCCACTTCAGCCATTTTTGGTGGAGGAAGAAACTCCTAAATGGGAGCAAGAGAAGTAGGTTGAGGAACATCAGGGGGAGTCAGCTTAAGCACCTTGGTAGCAGGCCTCTTCCTACTTGCTGCTTTGGGAGCAGGAGCAGTAGGAGGCCGCAGATCAAATTCCCTTTGGGAACCCTTCTTTTTGTCATACAAATAGTACCAAGGTACATGATATCCAGATCTTGGGCCTATGCCAAGGAGGGATCATCAGACTCAATGGATAAATACTAGGGGCTTGTTCATCCAATACTCTTCCAAAGAAGGGGGATCAGGTGAATTGGCCCAAGGAGAGGCAAGCTTCTCTTTTCCTTTTAAGGAAGAGGAGGCAACTCGTTGTTTCACTACAAGAAGAGCTAATTTTGGTTTTCCCTTTTCCCTAATCTTGTACTTCACATAGTTCTTTTAAAGTAGGTCTATTCTTGGAGAAAGCAGACCGACCAAGCTAGGCCAAAAATGTTCTAACGAATATCCCCCACGGGACACCAGGGGATGGTATCCAGTGTCATGCACTACATGCACGACACCTTCATGGGAGAAATTTAAACATTTATGGATAATAGAGGCAATTCCATTTGTGGAAGCTAGCCAAGGTATGCCTAGCTTCATCCTAAACAGATCCAACTCCAAAATGACATCAAAAACTATATCAACATCGCTAGGTCCAACTAGGATGGACAAAGTTATTGAGCCATATGGTTTCAAGGAAAGACCATCATGCATGTGGATGGTTGACTTTATTTCTTCATATTATTTTTATGTAATGTGTTTAGCCATAGTGTCTCCTCTATAATAACATTCACTTGACTCGTGGGGTCTACTAGGACCCCTGTCATAATGTTGCCATTGAGGCGAGTGGGATTATAGAGAGGAGAGGGCGTGTTATTCAAGAGTGGATCCTATGAACTAAATGTCACATTTTGGGAATTGGATGCAAGTTTTCAGGTAGAGGAAATTGTGACCATGTTAACATATCCCTCGAGTTGAGTAACAGACTCAATGAGATCGATAATCATGTTAGTAGAATGTGACAGAAATAGGTTTGTGTATATCTCTAATTCACTATTAGCTTTCACCACTGATTTATTTATTTTTTATTTGCTTCCATCGACATGAATAGTATCATCCTTGATACGATCCTTTATCTCATGATGCATGCGCATACAGCATTCGGTATGATGTCCATTAACATGATGGTAATAACAATAGGTACTTGCATCATACTAATTAGGGTAAGTTTCCTTAAGAGCTTTAGGGCTTGGAAAAGTTATGATCTTATCCTTCAACAGCTTTTGCAAGATGGAAGAGTGAGATTCTGATAACTTTGTGAACTTTCAATTACATCTGAGGTCATTGTCATTAGCAGTGGCTACCACATTCGCAACAGCTTTTCCTTTTCTAGAAATTGTTACGATGGACTTTCCTTTAGAATGGGAGCACAAGGAGGGTTCCCCAAACTGAACAACCATTTGTTGATATTCTCTTAGGGTTGCACTTAAATGCATGAAAGAAGGATATTTCATAAGGGAAAACTTCTTTTTCCAAGGCCTTTGTAAGTTCCCTATGAATACCTTATGTGCGTCATAATCGTGCAGCTAATACGAGATTTGTGAGAATAGCGCTTGATATCCCACTATAAAATAAGTAATATTTTCATTATCACCTTGTTTACATCAGAAGAGATCCAAAAAGGTCATCTCCAGCCTGATGTTAGCTTGAAACTATTGGAGGAATTGATTTATAAGTTGTTCAAATGAGAAAATAGAATTATCAGGCAAGGAATAGTACCACTCAAGTGTTGTATCCTTGAGAGATCAAGGGAATATTTTTTCCATCAACGCATCATGATGGTAAAAATCTATACATAGGGTGTTAAAATTAGACATGTGTGTCTATGGATCCCCTTTTCCACCATATTTTTCAAATTTAGGAATATCCATTCCTTGAGGGAAGGGAGTGTTCAGGATCACGACTGACAACAGGCTAGCCGAAATAAGGGTTGAAAGATGGGTTGGGTAGAGGATTTGGAGAGACTCACCAACTAGCTCTGCATCTTACCCATATTCTAAAGAAGAGTGTTCAAAATAGGGTCATTAGAAGACATGGGGCTAGAAGAACCTCCTCCAGAGCTGCCACCGAAGCCGCCACCAGAACCACTGGTGTGACCACCACCAGAACGACTACCAAATCTACTGCCACTAGTAGGGCCTCCATCGAAGCCACCTCCACTTTCGAATTCACCACCATGACCTTCGCTAGAACCACTTCCACCAGCACCACCTCTACTACCAAAGCCATCGCCACTACCAAATCCTCCACAACTCATCCCACCAAAACCTCCGCTACTAGAGGTGATAGGAGGGGTGAAGCTAAAGCCCAAAGGGATCTTGTTCACTTTAATAGTTTCGGGCCCCTCTGAGGCAGAGGGAATGTTGATCAAAGGTACGACATTGGTCATGTACACTGAGGTAGGAAGCATCAACATCCCTAGTTGTCTCTCATGATCTTCAAAAGTGTTTCTTTGTATAATGTAAGGACAATTTGAAGGAGCACACGCTTCTTTCAGACTAGTCAGACTAGCTAGGAGTTCTACACCTGCTCGATCTTTTTCGACCATATATTTTAATTCACAAATGACCCAAGTGGCCCTAGCCATCTCCGGGTTTCTTTCTAAATGATTTTCTAGGTCACCTAACCCTCTATTAAGGGAAGATACATATTCTAAAGGAATTTTAACAGCCTCATGCTCATCTACCAATGAAGGTGTGGGAGATGTAGGAGGAATGGGGATGGGGTCGGTCTCATAAGAGAATCCTATATCGCCCCTTGACAACTGTTCCTGTGTAGCCAGACCAACGGCGGGACCAAAGAAAAATCCTATAGAGAAACTAGTAGTGACCATCCTTTCCATCAAAAGGTGTCATATACTTCTCCTGACAATATACCTAGAGGTTGTGGACTAGGTTGCGATGCTCTTAAACCTTCACAACACTCAAGAATACAATGATCATGAACTACAAGGGAAATTCCTCAACATTGATGGATGAACAGACATTGGTTCACATTGGGTTCACAAAAAATGTAAGAGAGGGGGACCAAACATGTGCAAGGCCCTAGGTGATGGAGATCCAAGAGCAAAAGGATTCCCTAACTTACCTCAGCCAAAAGGGGTGTTAGGAAATGCAGGGTGAGAATGATGAGGACTATGAGGCCCTTCGATCATTTTGCAAACCTAAAACTCAGAATGGGCCTAGGCAAGCCAGCTTTCAGGTTCAACTCTGCACCTCATAAATCTCTCTGCCCAAGGACAAAAGTGTAGTTTCGAAATGACAGCAAGGCGCACTGGTGTCTCTCAGGTGCATTGGCCTCTATACGACCAAAGGACTAAAGAGACATGGTTAAACATAGGAAAATAGACTAATAGCCTAGCTTATCACTTCCAAAGGGCCAAAACAAAGCTATGAAGTAGGCAAGATATAAACGAATATGATAAAGTAAATATACCAAAGTTAGGATGGAAAGAATAATCTCACAAAGGAACTCGTTCGCCAGCTAGCTCCAAGTGCACATCCACCTACACACAAGCAATAGGTAAATTTGGTTGGAGTTGTATAGGGGCCTGCCTTAGTCAAACCCCCATTTAAGTGTTTCCACCTCCATGGAAAACCATGTTTGCAACAATGGAGAAAATTGTATGATAAAGAAGGAAATAAAATAAAGAACACTAAAACACTACAAAACAGTAAATGTGCTACTCAACCAAATAGTAGAGGAGAGGAGTAGAAAGCTTACCACATCCACCAAGAGTTTGCAAGATAATGGAGGAGAGAATGAGAGGACTCAAGCCCCTACTGTGATGGTTTTTTTCCACACTTTCTTTACTAAGTTGATGGAGTGATGTTGTTGCTGCTATGGAGTGCAAAGTGTTGCTTGAAGTGCTTGAGAATGTTGGCTTGAATGATTAGGAGATTGCTTGACCTTGTAGAGGATGAAAAAAGAGATGAAAAGAATGTAGGAGTGAATTTGAATGGGGGAGTGAAGAAAATGGGTGTTACAAGTCGACCCCCAATGGGAAGTGTAACGCCTCTGCAAGATCCAGTCGCAGGAATCTTCTAGGAACGTAAGTGCATTGTGTGAACATCTGTGTGTCGCGTGGGCATCCCCAAAAATTATTCCTCTGCTTACACACAAAATGGGCACCAAGTGGAATGAAGGCAGTGGGCTTATGTGTAATTTAGCCTTCGAATTTGGTTTTCTAAAGTGAGGAAGGGAAAAAGGGGAATTTGCATAAGGGGTGAAAATTCGCTCCTATACAACAAGATCATACTCCTTTCCATTACGCATCAAGATATTAGGTGCAGGTGAGAGATATGGTTGAGGTAATGGAAGGGATGTTTGGACTTTTTTGTGGTTTCCTATTGTTCATTGTATTACATGTGTGATAAACAGTATTGTAACTCGGTTACTGGAAAACATTGTTACTATCAAGTTGCATTGTAAGCTTCAAGATATCTTTAGGGGATAATGATTTCTTTTTAGGTGGTTCAAGGATAAGCATGGGTTTTTTTAACTTGGTTTTGATGTGAGGGTGGGTAGATGGTAAGAAGTGGGCTAGGAGATGGCTTAGGAGCTCCAATAATTAAATAACTTGTAAGAGGTCTAAGAATTAGAGGATTTGAGGGAGTTATAATGTGCATAACCTCAAAAGACTTATGCTTATTTTCATGATCTCTTAGTGAAGGGGATTCTAATATCACTTCATAATATTCCTCTAAGGAATCCATATTACTATTGTTTGAAAGACATGTGTCAATGTTTTCATTTTCATGCACCATTATATCTTCCCTAGTAGGAAAGTTTTTATGAGAGAAAAAAAGTAGATGTCCATGACATTCAATGGTTGGTTCTTCTATAAGGACTTCATCACAAGTAGGGGAGTTATCAATGGTCGAATTGTCTTTCTTATTAATGATTGCATCCTCTTGTATCAAATCATTCAAACAAATAGGAGAAATAGGAAAAGTGGTATTAGGGGATGTGTTAATGATCTCATCCGTGTATCCAAAAATTTATTCCCAAGTGGGAGAGGTAGGGGAAGAGAAACAAATAGGATTATCATAACTCTCATTGATTGGATCGTTTAACACAAAAATATCTTATTCGCAAATAGGAGAGATATTGGGAGAAGAACAAACTTGATTGTCATGATTGTCCAAGATTGTGCTATCTTTCACTGAATTAGTTTCACACACGGGAGAGGGATCAATGAAGAACAAGAAAAGAGGAGAAATAACTTCATATTCATATGCTTGTAACAACAATTTCTTAGAGTATTCAACAAAATATGAAAACATAACATGAAGTATGATAACAAGAGACCTTTGTAATGAAAACATGATGTAATAATTTCTCTACAAATCTGAAATGCAATAATCTTTATGAATTTAAATTCCTAAATTAAATGGATGATTAGACCTTAATGCATAAATCAAAAATTCCTAAAACTTGCTAGACTAAAACAGTGGGTTACCAGGAGATCTATTCACCAGAATGAAACAAAGGAAAATATAGGTGTGTTTAATGGAATGAAAAGGAGGGTTCACTAAAATGATAATAGATAGATCTATTTTCCTTTATTTCATTAGGAAATGAGATCCACACAATGAATTGATTATCAACCCTTAGGTGAATCAAGTCAAAGTGAGAATTTTTAGATTTCCTTATGACTAAAGCACAAGGGTCAAGTTCAAACAACACTTTGGGGAGAAAAGATAAAAATAGAAAATAAACACCAAAATTTGATCTAACACTTGAAACAGTAATATTAAACTCAATGCTTGAAAAACCAAAAAACAAAATGCAGATCCGAGAAGGGAAGAAACATGTGTACCAGTCACCAAAAGTGCTTTTCAAAAGTAGATCTGGGACTCATTCGCCCATGAGCGAATTGGTCCAAGTGTAGGGTTTTTACGTAACTTTTAGAAGCCTCTGATATAAATCTTCAAGTCTTCTAATTTGTCTAAGTCTCATAGTCAGAATGTCAGAAATAACTTTGGGATCTTAGTTTATGTGAGATGACAACAATTTTGACAACTTTTGCAACTTTGAAAATTTGGTAAATCTTGCACTTCAAAATTTCTTCAAGACTTCTTCAACCTAAATCTGCAATCACACATATAAGAGAGAAAAATGTTTTTTTTTTGGTGAAAAGGGTTTTCCTTGGTCAAACCCCATTCTCGTAATTAAACCTTGAATTGAAATAATCAAATGAAAGAGGGAAATGGAGAATGAACAAAGCTATGTTACCACTAAATAAACCCTTGAATGAAAACTTGATAATGGATATCATAGGAAGTTTGCAAGTTTCATTAAATGGCTAGATTCGATGTGGATCTTGACACTTGAATCTTGCTTGAAATGATACTTTGAATGCTTGAAATGATCATGAAACCTAAATCACAATGTTAGATCCAAAAATATGCATGATGCAAGAATACTTTGACATGATGAATAGATCTTGAATTCTATAATAAATTTATAATATATTTTCTCTTGAATGCCCTTGATCATAACCTTAGCTCTTATAGTTGAACACTTGGAAATCTAGCTTGAAAACTCTAGGTGAAAATTTTAAACTAACATTGTATTTAGACGTATGTATCCTTCATTTCCCAAAATTCAAATATTACAAGTTGACCTTTGAAACTTGAATTCGAGATGTTAAAAATACCACCAAAAACATGTTTTAAAAATGGGTTCAAAAGATTAGGGAGGACCCATTCGCCCATGGGCTAATGGGTCCCAAGCCCTATTTCCTAGAACACACATTACTCAATGTGAAGTGTTATGTATTGGCATTAATTATTGTCAAGTTTCTCCTTCAGAAAATGTAATTAATTAGGCTTGTAAATGAATTAAAGGGCTAATTAAGCCATAATTAATCACAATTAATTAAGAGGGCCCAAATAAGTGTGTAAATGTAAAGGGGTACATTTAACAACAATAAATTAAGGAAATACTAAGTCCAATTTAAATGAGGGCCCAAAAAAGTGAGAAAATGTAAAGGGTTACATTTATCAACACTAAATTAATGCTTTATTAAGTCCATTTTAACTAGGAGGGACCAAACAAGTGAGAAAATGTAAAAGGGTTACATTTTTCTACACAATAGGAAATAAGACTAGAGTCAGCCTTGGACATCAAATTAACTAGTTGCAAGAACCTTTCTATTGGAAATCCTTGTTTACTTAACTCTATTGGTGCCACATGAATAGAGCTAAATTTGTGGTATGTTACTCTTATGTCCTTTGTACATTTCCTAAGTTTCACATTCTACATATATGATGACTCATGCCTTCTTGATAACAATATAGAGACGATCTTCTCATCTATTTTAACTTGATGGAAAGATTCTACAAACTATATAAATCTATTGTTCCTTGCTTTTCTTGAATATTTCTAAATTTCTTTACATAGTTTTGTTTATACCCTTCTATTAATATATTATTTGAGATTACACATTGTGCACCCCTATATTCAACTCGTAAATCTTTGAATCTTGTGATCTATCTCTTGTTGTGATCTCATTACTCTAGAGTTTCCTCATCTAAATGGGTGTATAATCTCTCACTCCAAAATAATTCTTAAATCTCCAACTTTAGTAATGTCAAAAACAAAACCCAATTGTACATGACAAACCATTTCATTTGTCTCACCCCTCTCTAGTTTTAATTTGGAGGAACTCTCAGACTTTCCTTGGTTTAGAACTTCAACCTTAAAATTACCTCTTCTACATACCTTCGATGTGATGTTGAAAACTAATCTTTAGTGAAGTATCTACAACTCATGTAGAAACATATTGTTATGTTCTTGATTTAGATATCCAAATGTCCTTTGGGATTATTATTAACTCCCTTAGTTAATATGTTTTGAATATAGAATTATCATGTGTGTTATGCATCCTTATAACCCTATACCATTTATGGAACCTATATGTTACCCCATTTGAATTTGATTTTCTATCTATGATTACTATTTTAATTTTAGACCCCAACATATAGTTTCAAAATTGGGTTCCTTACATGGGTTATTCCGATCTTTTCATGTAAGATAAATTTAATTCTCAATTTTAATATACTTTATAAGAAAGTTAATCATTATTTAATTATAGATGTTAAACAAGTGGTATTGATTAGTCACTAGATGAAATGTCGTTTACGTCTAGAATTATTAAACTATAACTAATTAGTTGTTGGCTTGAATGCATGGATTCCTTAAGAAAACTATGTGCTTGTTCATGAATTTGTATTGTTTATAAAATCTCAAGATTATATAGGAGTTACTTCTTACTAAGAGGTAATAAAGGTATTTGCATTTTGTTCCTCAAGCCCATAGTAAGAAATTTCATTATAAGCTTGTTTACTCAATAAGTATTATGTATGGAAGGTTTATCAGATTTTATAGTTTGGTAATAGTTTTCTTTTATAGGATTAATTCATCCATCAATTTAAATAGCTCATAAAGGTGGATTATTGTGTCTAATATATATGCATACATACATATATATACACATATATAAGGGGATCAATCATTTTAAGAACTTCAAACTCATGAACTTCGGGGATAGTTAATTATTAGGATTCAATATTAATGCAATGATTAAATTTAGAATTGAGTGATCAATTATCAATTCATATCTTAATGTGGGATTAAATATTGATTTTATTTCCAAGAATATAGACATGCTTTATATTCTTAGACTTAATTTAAATACAAATAATTATATTAATTGATCTTATTATCACTCAGCACTGAACAAGTGGAAGAGTTCATTGTTCATTGTTTATTTGCTTAAGATTCCTTTTTCACTCATCACTGAATAAGTGGAAGAGATATTATTTCATGTTACAATTTTATCTCAATTAAATGTTGTACCTTATTTTCTGAAATTTTCATCGTTAATCTCATTTTGAATTAGACTTCCATCGTATGCTCTCATGTCACCCGTACAAATCTTGGTGATCAAAAAATGGAGTCTATTTAATGGTTAGTAGTTGATTTTATTATTAATGTTAGAAACACTAAATCTAGACCTTTTCACCTAATATTAAGACTTTGGGTAGATTGCAGATGTTGTTGCACCTAAGTGGGTGGCAACCAACGTGGAAACTAAGGTAATTGGACCCTAGAAAGGGTTGTATACCCACTAATCCAAATAGTAGTTAATATGATTATCAAATATCAAGTTAGATTTATTGGTAATATTTTATTGCTTAGGGGTTTGGTTAGAGTCCACATGGCTTCACAATGCCAATAAGGTTGGGTGGTGAGCAAGCCTTACTTGATGTATGCATCATTAAAATGTTTGGTCATAGATTAGGAATTCAATTTTATTTAAAGTGGTAGTAATGTGTTATTTAACTATAATAGTAAAATGGATTATATGTATTCTTATTTATTTTTGAAAAAAAAATAGATTATCAAAATTATCTTGTATGGTTATAGGTGGTGTTAGAGCATGTGGTTCAAAAACTAGGCATGATGGCCTACTACCAATGCTCATGCTGCAAGCTAAATTTTTATTATTATTGCAATCTAACAAATAATGAATTTTTGTTATAGGAATGGAAGATCCAAATGCAAAGAAGAAAAGAAAAGGAATAAGTGACTTTCTCTTAATTAGTCAAATTTGAAAGTCGGATATGGGTTTTGTAACGTTGTTTCCCTTAAAATAAATTTCATCCAAATAATGCTTTAAGTATCAAAAGGATGGGATGTAACCTTAAAATAAAATTTATTCTTTGTATACTCAAAAGGAATCTCGGATGGATTTTCTTGACTCCCTAAGGCTTTAGGCCAAATTCTTAGGTAGGAATCAAGCTAAATTTAGATATACTTCTAAAGACAACAACCTCGATGCATTTTTAGTAAGAAAGTGTAGTCTTTAGAGAGTAATTCAAGACCTGAATGGTCTCGATGAGTCTAAGTCTTTGGCCATAGCACACTCCTATCCTTTATGGAAATATGCCTACCCCGTTTGTGTAGATGTTGTAACTATGGAAAATATTGAGGTTAGCATATTAAAGCTTAGATAAACAAATCCCAAAGCAAGCAATGAAGAACAAAGGAGTGTGTTGGTGTTTTTTCCAGCTAACCTTGGAATTCCCTAAAAGGTAGCCAACCTTTATGTTCAAAAATTGCCAGAGGTTGGTGGCCAACACAATGAATAGAGAATTATGAGTTCTCTATTCCTACACTTTAGGCTCTGTAGGACCAAGGAGGGTATTCCTTGTTATGTTCATCTAGTATATCAACTTCTCAAGAACACTTAATAACAATTCATTCCTATTTGAGACAAACACACTAAATTCACTAAAGATTTGGTAGGTCTTTAAGAAAATTAATATTTATCTTGCCATGAATGTGGGTACATTTTAAACATACATCTCAAAATTGGAAAAATTTAATAAATGTTGTCTGGACTTTTGAATCCATGGCTAGGAATATTAATTAATGATATAACTACACAAATTATGGATAGACAAGTCAGTGCCTCATCAATTGGGTAAATGGATTCAAATATGAAACAACCAGTAATACACCAATTTATTAACTTTGTGTATAATCGTAAAATTGCATCCCTTTCAATTTCGTGTACATTCTAGCATCTGCTTTAGTGTCCACTCCCTTAGCATCTTGAGTAGCGTCATTTTAACCCTTGCATCATCCTTTTCCCTTCTCAAGATCCTCCAACGCCCCTTTTCAACAGCCACCCTTACGTGTTAACTTTTCATTGAACTTTGTGCTTTTCCCATTTGCGTTGTTTTGTGGTGTGACTTGTCCAGACACCAGTGCGTCATGTGGACATCTGTGTGCCACACTAGCATCCTATGACATGTCAATGCTAAGACAACCATTTATGAGCATGTTTTCCACTTGTTAGCTAAGTTTTCCAATGGAAATGGCTTCAGATTCCCTATAACTTCCCAACAAGCTTCTTCTCCCTCTTTAAAAGTCATCTTTTCACTTCATTTTGGGACTTCTTCCACTTCTAGTTTCTCTCTAGCCTTCTACACTTTAGCTTTTGCTTGCATAGCTTCATAACAAGTTGTTGTAGCAACTCCAAGATCTTTCAAGCTTCCATCACAACCCTCTTGAAACTTCATCTCCTTCATTTCATGCTTGTGAGCATCTTGGGATTCCATATCCCCTACTATTTGCATATTTACTTGGTGATACGGGTTCTCCTCTAGCGGGTTTTTTTTTATCACCTCTTTTGTGATACAAGTTCTCCTCCTCGAGCGGGGTTTTCTTTTATCACACACTTATTTGTGGTGTGGGTTCTACTCCTGAGCGGGTTTTTCTTTCACCACACACTTTGCTCATTTCTCTCTTTCTCTCTATCTTCTTGGTTGTTCGTGGAGGTGGGAACACCAAAACAGGCGTTTCACTGAGGCAAACCCCTATACAGCCCCAACATTCTCTCCAGATATCACTCGTGCAAGTTTTGAAGACATTCATTTGGTGGAGGTTTCATCACTTCTGTGGTTGTAAGTATTTCTTTCCTTTCTTCTTATCTTTATCAGTTCTACTTCATTTTATTATAGTTCTATTGCATTTTGTTATTTCCCTATATTCTATAACTTCTTAGCAATCAGATAGAAGCATTCACTTTGTTTTTTTTCTAAGACATTCTCGCTCTCTGGGATTCCAATGCACTGCACTATCATCCATATTTTGTACTATCATCCTTTTTCTGAGAGCTTGTCAGTCTGTCCAGAAAATATCAATGACCTACTCTTTCATATTCTGAAACTTTCATCACTATTCCATTGAGCTAGTTTAGGGAATTTCACCCCATGAGGCTCTCTAAATGAAGAGAACTTGTGAGTAGTGAATCCCCCTATTCTACACTTTGGTATATATATGGACTATCCCTATAATGTCTTGCAATACAAAAAATCATGTTATCCAAAACACTACTTATCAAATCCTTGTAAATTCTCACACACCCATGACCTTTTCCAATAATTCTAAATAACCCTTTGAGTTAAAGCAAAGAAATAGAGCCATACATTCAATTAAAACCATTGATGATAGATGAAATGATCTTTGATAATTTCATTTATGATTTGTGAAAATGTAAAAAAGGAGAGTATATGATTTGGAATTTATATTCATTCCAATACCAGTAATCTATATAAAATGATTTAAGATTGTCACATACATAACCTATACTCAAGAAGATTTCCTAGAAAATTTATCAAGTAGTCACTATTTTCATTTTGCTTCTTATACTTGAATTCTACCTAGATGTACTGGACTCAAAAAATTTGAAACCCCCTACACTGAGCCATGAAATCCCTTTTATAATACAAGGGAGCAAAAAAGCATCTAGTTCAAATGTAATTACATTTCAAGTTAATTCCAAAGTTCATTTCATTCAGGTTAATTTCCCAAACCGTTAAGTCCTTAATCATTCCTTCATCTTGAGAAAAGAAAAAGGTAAAAGGATCACCAACCCATTCGTCGAAGACCACCACGCAAGCCTTCTAAAAGCCATCACCAAAATTGGCACGTTCACCAACACCAAAGTAATAACCATCGCAATCATAGGCATGAACCCACGAACTAGTACCAACAAGAAAAAACAAAAGGACTAGCCACCTGGAAGCCTAATCACCCAAAACACCCAAAAATTAGCATCATTGCAAGAGGACACAGGTGTTACCTGGTCTTGTCAGTCGTTGAGTAACCACCCTCACCGATTCTTATGACAGAAAGTGGAGTTGGAATGACAATATCATCCTCTGAGTCACTATAAGGCACCAGAGAAGCAGGGCATTGATTAGGGCTAGGGCCAGCTCCTCCTTCTTCACTTGAAGCACTATCAAAAAGCAGGATAGGAGTGGCAGGTTTCTTTGAGAAAACCCTAGCACCCAAACCAAACCTCGTTAATTCTTTCACAAACAAAGGCCCCTTATCTTTTATCTCAACTGGATCCTATGACACAATTTTTCTTCTCAACGCATAGGTGCTCCTGAGAGTCACCTTTTCACATTTCTTGCATGCACTTCTCCTCTTCTTTGTAACATTTGGAAACTTAGCCAACAAGATTTTTTCCTTAGGTACGTATGCAACCAGCTCTTGCATACTAAACCTTCTTGACCTATAAACTGGTGCAACAGGAGTACTGGGCTCACTCATTATTTCAAGATTCAATGACAACTAGAGCAAGTGATGTAGAATAAAAAAATCTTCAACTTCCAAAGAATTTCCATGTACAGGCAATGAAACTACAATAGCAATGTGCAAGCATACACACCTATATGCTAGAAGACACCACACCACCACCTTTATAATGCTTGCACTAAAGACTTCTGCAATATTCTCATAAGTACTCACAGAAATTAATTATGTGCTTGAGTAGCTCACAAATGATTTAATCAAACACATAGAAAATCCTCATGAAATAAAGGAATCCACAGCCAGTTGCAATTAATGGTCATCTCGACTTGCTCGTGTGAGGAGAAAGATCAATTATTGCATGCAAGATCTCGACTGTTGATTGTTGTTGATTTAAAACTCAATCAACAAGGCTCATTAAGATTTTCCACTAGCTTTATAGATCATACCAAGAAACAATGAGGAGGTGCTTTAAAGTTGACACGTATCTTTCTATATCCATACCCGATTGTCCATACCCTGTCCACCGTCGATCTTGTTGATCGTGGAGAAAAACTTAACCAACTCATGGGAGCATTGCTTGTCACCAATTTAAAATCGATTTTGAAACCTCATCAAGTGATGGCCCCGAAGCTAGTGATGAGCTACTAACCATCGATCTGACCATCGAAAGACCCTAATCGAAGATCCCCACTTTACATCACTCATCTTAGGTTCTTCCTCCACCAAGCCACCCTAACTAACAATAGACCAAACCCGTGTGATGGGGAGGAGCTCCAGCCATCAGCAATCATGGGTTTTCCTTTGAAAGGCAAGAGATAACTGGCCATAGTGCAAGGAGTAGTGATGGGTTGAAAAATTAACCACATCGCTCATCATAAGTTATCATCCTACGATGGTAATAAAACACCCGACCAGCCATTTACATTAGAACCGGTGATGGGTCAAGAGTTCAACTGCGTCACTAGTCACGTGTTACCTTTTGAATGGAAGGACATAACGTTCGATGGGCGATGACTATCTGTGGTTCCAGAAAACCATGTATTGCTCATCACGAGTTACCTTGCAATAGGGAAAACACAACCTACAATGGGTGATGGACCAATAGTGATGGGCCTTGATAATGTCAAAAATGAATTTCATCACTCATCGCATGATGGGTGTAGCATTTTAAAACAGAACCCGCAATGGGCGATAAACCACGAGAAGAATGGTAAAAGGTGTGAAAACGCATGTGCACATAAGTTATTCATAAAGAGGAGTCATCTTAAGCATAGCAGGTGATATAAATGATGGGGTCGGTCAAAAAGACAATACGGGCCATAAAATGTTACTCAATCTAAAAGGTGACCTGATGTAGCCATTCAAAGAGTGAACACAAGCCAACAAATGGATTAACGGCATAAAATAGCAAAGTGATAAAACCTTAAGCCCCAATGACATTTAGAAATAATAAGTCACTGGCTTGGAAATGAAATCAGTGGAACGATGAAAATTTAGTGTTCCACTAGTGGCTCCGACTAGGGATGGATGCCTCTTGCTGGCATAGCAAGAATCCAAATCTCTGGTTGAGTAGACCATCAGTAAGAATGAACATGGTTGCAAGGATATGGAATGTAGCCCTCCTTTCTTATCTGGGAAGAATTTCCATTTATTTTATTGACTTCATTCTCCAAATTGGAGGCACAGGGGCCTCCCAAAGCTTAGAAACAGTCCTTTCCTTTGTCAAATATCTTACTCTTCCTTGATGTCAATGGGTCAACTTCTCCATTGTGTACTTCTAAACAACTAGTACCACCATGACTGGATTCATCCACTTCATTCACTATGAAATTGTTATGCTCATCATCCTACTGCATCACAAGTTCATCCAAATAAAGCGGAAAGATAAAAATTTTGTATTCCACCTGATCATAGATTATGATATTGCATTCCATTTGCTCATCAAATTGAAAATCTTCAAAAACACTCTTTTGTATATTATTCCCAATCTCTCCCATGGTATCCAAGGAACAAAATACCAATGCATGGGAATCATCACTCTGCCTTTCCCAAGTGTCCACTTCATTAGATGGAAGTAATTCCATTATAAGATCCATAAGATGTGGAGCTTCTAAAAAAAATCAAGTGCACATTCATACTGATTAACATCATGCTTGATTCCATCTGTTCCCCTGAGTTCCCTTTCACTTGAATCAAATATTCCTGTAACAATTGCATAATCTAAAAGTTCAGAAGACTGCCTCCTATTAACATCACCCTTGCATTCATTTTTATTATCTTCATCTTCGAGGTTCTCTCCATGTGGATAACAATCACTCTTTTCACATGACTAAGTAATTGCTAAACCAAAATCACCTTCCTCAAGGGCACAATCAAAAAAATCGGTATCAGGCTTACCTCTATTCCCTTCTATATCAACTATATCATATCCTTCATATTTTGAAGCAATACCTACCAAGCACTTAGTAGAGTCCTCAACAAAAAGTGGATTATTCTTGCACCAACAGTAACCATTACTTGTTATCCCACATGTTGATAAGGGCTCATCATATAAGGGATTTTCCCACAGTTTCATTGTTGTCAGTGAAAACTCTACCTCTTTTGTATGGAAGTCTGAATCTTCCATATCATCATTATATTTGGATTCATCACAGTCATTATACATATAAACTCTCCATTCTACCCACATCACCAATATTTAACCCCTTCAACTCACACTCTAAGAATTTATTATCAGAAAAATCAGCAAAGTTGTCAATATTATTAATATGTGATGTCATTGATTCAAAATCCATGTGCTTGTCATATTGTATAATTTGCTCATTTGATAAGGAAAACCTTTTATTTTCCACAAATACCCCATATTCCTTCTCATGTATAATTAACTTTACCTCTACTTGATATGAAACATCAAGAACAATAGGGCCAAAAGCATGTTCATCCTTTTTAGCTTTACACTTAGTACCAGCATACTAAACACATATGTGTTTATCTTCAAGCTCTTCATCTTTCACGGAATTGATATATGTCATTGATGACCAATCCACCTTACATTCCAAATTTTCACCAAGTGAAACTAGATCATCCACTAAGAGACAAATGATTTCATCAACATTCATATCAATGTGTTATGTTGGAAAAACAAGGACAAACAATTGAGAGGGGAGGTGAATTAGTTGTCATAGAAATTTAAACTTTTCCTACTTAACTTAACTTAAATCTTAGATTTGATGAATAATCAATTAGTCACAAGCAATAAACACATCAAAGAGACAAAGAACACCAAGATTTTTACGTGGAAACCCTATTAGGGGAAAAACCACAGTGGATGTTAGTCCATAAGATTATGCTCTGCTAAAAGTATAATGAAAAATAATAAGTGGAATGCACATGCATTCAGGCACACTGCATAGAGCTCACTGCTCAAATACAAAAGGGGCTCACTACCCAATAGAATAGGATTAAAAATCCAAAGGGTATGAACTAAGAAAATAGCTTCTGCATAATCTTGATTACAGTTTCAATTAAGCTTAACACTTCTTCACACTTTGCACAATCTTCTTCACACTCTACTCTACAACTGAAAGATATTCCACATACACACACAGGAGCACCTTCTCAACTCTCTACACCAACAAAAAAATTGCACTTATATATCCACTACATGGGATTTCATCACATCTTAGTCGGCCAAGAAAAAATAAAATATATTTGCAATGTTGGCCCAAATTTTCAATTAAATTTTTAATGTGTATCCACCAAGGTCAGCCACAACATAGTGGAGACCCAAATTGATATCTCCAACACAAAAATACTTCAATTAATTCCTCTTTTAAGATCCACAACATGCTACCACCATCATGTCAGCCAGAACATGAAAAATGAACATACGGAGAAAAATCTTTGACAATGAGTACACCAATCAATGTGGATGTACCACAAAGATAGAGCATGATCTAGAAGCATCCAAGAACACCAAGAAACAATAGAGAAGCATCTACAACAACTGAGATCAACAAAATCACATAAACTACGTTCAAGAACATTGACAGAGACCATAGAAACACTATCAGACCACAACACACTCAAAACATCACACAGACCTCTAAAAATTCTGGTAGATGATCTAGATATACTCAAAAATAATCCCTTTTATCCACACCAACTGATCTTCAATATAGAGAACAAAAAACCTTCATGATCTACATAGTTCCACTAGGAACCTAGAACACTTTCTTTTACAATTTTCTAAATATCCTCGACATATACAGCCTCTGATACACCAAATTCTAATAGTGTTGACATCAATGACAACCACATATTAGCAACACATCCATAGCATCCAACAATCTCCCCCTTTGGCATTGATGGAAAAACATGTTGTGAAAAATACCATCAACCCAATACACTGACATCTTTCGTACTTCTCTTGAAAGGATTTTTCACATTACACTTCTCCCCTTTGACATCAATCGAAAAGGTAATAATGACCTTTCCATATACATGCTCTAAACCACATATCTGCACATCTGACTACTCCCCCTGAGTAGAAGCCACGGAAACATCAATCTGGATCAGAATATAGCAATGAAGTTCACAGATTGATGCAAGAAAATGCATCTTTTAGTTCTTATCAGGAGCGGTAATTACCCCTAGCATACTTCTGAGATACTCAAAAGTATCCTTTGGCAATGGCTTAGTAAATATATCTGCAATATGTTCTTTGGTAGGCACATACTCTAGTATGACTTATTTCCCATTCACTTTCTCCCTCAAGAAATGAAACTTGATTGATATATTTTTAGTCTTAGAGTGTAGCACTGCATTCCTTGAGATATTTATTATACTTGAGTTGTCACAGTATATAGCAATAGGATCTTCATATGTCACTCTAATATCTCTTAGTATCTATTTCATCCACATCACTTGAGTACAATTATTGGCAATAGTAATGTATTATGCTTCAGTAATAGATAGAGAAATTGAGATTTTCTTTTTACTTAACCAAGATACCAGCTTCTTCCCTAGGAAGAAAGCACAACCACTAGTACTTTTCCTATCATCTACATCACTAACCCAATCCACATTAGTATATGCACATAAAGTGAGATCATCATCCTTTGGATACCAAATTCCAAATTCAATTGTTCCTTTCCGATATCTAAAAATTCTCTTGACAACAGTTACATGTGATTCTTTTGGATCAGCCTAAAATATTGCAACCATACACATAGCATTAATAATGTCTGGTCTAGTCTGAGTCAAGTAGAACAATCCACCGATCATTGACCTATATCTGGTTTGATTTGCCTTAGGAGAGTCATCATTCTGTGTCAACTTACATCCGATCACCATGGGGGTACCAACAGGTTTAGAGTCAAGCATCCCAAATTTCTTTAGCAATTCTTTCACATATTTGGACTAAGATAAGAAGATCCCTTTGTCCAACTGTGTAACTTGTAATCCCAGAAAGAACTTCATTTCTCAAATCATACTCATCTCAAATTCACTCTTCATTTCATCAGTAAACTTCATACATAGATTATCATCTCCTCCAAAAATGATGTCATCAACAAAAACTTCTATAATTAACTCCTTATCAATATCTAATTTGAAGTATAAGTTGCTATCAGCAATACCTTTAGTGAATCAAAGTTTCAGTAGATATTTGTCCAATCTAGCATACTAGGCTTTGGGGGCTTTCTTAAGTCCATACAGAGCTTTCTTCAACCTACAAACCATGTCTCCCTTATTTATTAGCTGAAATCCATCTGGCTATTCAATGTACACTTCTTCTAGTTCTCCATTCATAAATGCAAACTTTACATCCATTTGATAGACTTTATAGTCCTTGTGTGCAGCATAAGAAAGAAATATTCTAATAGCTTCAATCCTAGCGACAGGGGCAAAGGCTTCTTCAAAATCAACACCTTCCATTTGAGAATACCCTTTACATACCAGTCTTGATTTATTCTGAACCACTTCACCTTCTTCATTCAACTTGTTTCTAAATACCCATTTAGTACCAATCACAGTTTTGTCTTTAGGTCTCGGAACCAGTAGCCATGTGTCATTCTTTTCAATTTATGTCAGTTCTTCCTTCATAGCTTCCAACCAGTGTTCATCTTTACAGGCTTCAAATACATTTTTAGGTTTAATCTTGGAGATTAGACAGTATTCTTCTACAATTTTTCTTCTAGTTTACTCTCCTTTATTCTTATCTCCTATGATCTAATTTTTAGAATGATTTAGCTTTACATACCTTGGAGTTTTGGAACACTCTTAAGCTTCTAATTATTTTGATCTTTCTTCTATACTTGTACTTGTTTGAGCCTCCTGGCTAACTTTATTTACCAAAACAAATTGAGGTTACTTCACTGGAACATATGGCACAATTTCAACTTGATTTTGTGTCTAAACATTCTTCCCTTGGCTTGTAATGTCTTCGTCTGAATCATAACTACAATGTCTAGATGATTTAATAGAGTCCTCGTCAACTCTAACATTTGCAATTTCAACCATCTTTCTCAATCTTTTGTTATAGCACCAGTAGGCCTTGCTTTTAGTGGAGTAACCTAGGAAGATTCCTTCATCACTTCTTGCATCAATTTTTCCTATATCATCATCTCTCCTGATGTAACACTTGCTTCCAAAGATCTTAAAATACTTAACAATAGGTTTGTGACCAAACCATAACTCATAAGGAGTCTTACTAGAATTACCATTAACATTTACCTTGTTCAAAGTATACATAGTAGTGCTTATCACTTCACTCTAGTACATCTGAGATAAATTTCCTTCCATCATCATCGTTCTGGAAGCATCCAAAATTGTTTTGTTCTTTCTCTCTACAACTCCATTCTATTGAGGGGTTCAAGGAGCAGATAATTGTCTTTTAATTCCATGCTCTTCACAATAAGAGTTGAATTCCTTGGAAATGAACTCACCACCTCTATCAGATCTCAAGCACTTAATTTTTAGACCTTTCTCATTTTCTACCATAGCCTTGAAACTTTTGAACTTCTCCAATGCTTCACATTTTTCTCTTAAAAAGGAAACCAAAATCATTCTAGAGTAATCATCAATAACCAGCATGAAATACCTTTCTCCATGAATATTTTTTACTCTGGAAGGACCACAAAGGTCAGTATGTAGCAGCTCCAACAAATTATTTGAATGAAAATGTTTGCTCTGGAAAGAGACTCTAGTTTGTTTACCCATTTAACATTCCTTGCAAATTATATTAGCAGGCTTTACTAACCTAGGAAGATCTCTTACTACTTGAGTAGAACTTATCTTGATAATGTTATCAAAGTTTACATGGCACAATCTTCTATGCCACAACTAGCTTTCATCTACTTGATTAATTAAACAACTTCCACTAGCAGTATTCAGAAGAAAAATGTTACCTTTTGTTTGTTTTCCTATTGCAATTATATTCCCAGAACTCCCACATATCTTGCATCTTCCATCTTTGAACTAAAGATCATATCCCTTGTGAACCATCTGTCCAACACTCAACAAGTTGTTCTTAAGGCCTTCAACATAGAGTAAATCATCAGTGTTGTCCTTACCACCAAGGCAAATAGATCCTATGCCATGAATCACACCAACATTGTTATCTCCAAATCTTACAACCCTGTCGTCATACTTCTCTAGACTCACAAATTTTCTTTTATCACCAGTCATATGATGTGAGCATCCACTATCAATGACCCACTCATCTTTTTCTTCAACTTGGGCTACAAGAGCTTCTTCATCTTTAGTAGATTCATTAGCCATAGAATTA
Organism: Sequoia sempervirens; assembly: GCA_007258455.2. Taxonomy (NCBI): domain Eukaryota; kingdom Viridiplantae; phylum Streptophyta; class Pinopsida; order Cupressales; family Cupressaceae; genus Sequoia; species Sequoia sempervirens. Next base: position 84,069,293 of record VDFB02256132.1, on the reverse strand, counting down.
TCTTCAATGGTAGCAATGAAAGCCCATTCATCTTCTTTTCCATTATCTTTATCAAACTCATCATCAATCATTGCTTCTTCAGTAAAGTAGCATCTTTTTTGGAATCTATACTTTTTAGGCTTAGATCTAGGAACTCTTTCAGGACATTTTGATGAAAAATGGCCTATTTTATTGCATGAAAAACATTTAATAGGAAATACATCTCCATACTTACCTTTTCCTCTCCCTTCTTGCTTTGCAATTAGTGCTTCCAATTCTTCTACCTCTCTTTCTTTATCTTCAAGTTGTTTCAATTCTTCATCATACTTGGATATCTTTTTGGAACTCTCTCCCAAACTATATCTTTGTCTACTACTTTCGGATACAGTAGCCTTGAATGCAGATTTAGTCTTTGGTGTATATTCACCAAATTCACTTATTTCAAAAGCAGCAAGCTTCCCAATCATTGTGTCTCTAGTCATCTTGTTTACTGATCTGAACTCTTCAATAGCATGAACCTTCATTTTTTAGGAGGGAGGCAAGGATCTAAGTACTTTAGCTACAATTTCATCCTCATCCACAGAACCATCAGAACATTTAATACCCATCACTATTTCATTTACTCTCTACATAAAATAAGTGATATTTTCATCTTCACCCATCTTCAAATTCTCATACTTGCCTTTCAAGCTCTGTAGCTTAGCCATCTTCACCTATGCATCTCCTTCATACAAAGTTTCCAGTTTCATCCAAATCTCATGAGTTGTCTGCAGACCCAACACATTAGCCATTTTTTAATCTGTCAAAGCACTCACCAAAGCTTCAATAGCCCTAGTATTACTTTTAGCATCTTTGATCTCATCAGCAGAAGAGGGACCATTCTCAGGAATAGTGTATGGATCTTTTGTAATCTTCCAGTAAGCATCACCAATGCACTTTAGATGACATTGCATCTGGAGTTCCACATTGAATAGTTAGTGCCATCAAATCTAGGACTATCCTTCTTGAATGTTGCCATCTTGGATCACCTCAAGCTTTAGACTTCTTCAGAGGAACCTGCTCTGATACCAATTGATGGAAAAACAAGGACAGACAACTGAGAGGGGGGGTGAATCAGTTGTCACAAAAATTTAAAATTTTCCTACTTAACTTAACTTAATTCTCAGATCTAATGAATAAGAAATTAGTCACAAGCAATAAACACATCAGAGAGACAAAGAACACCAAGATTTTTATGTGGAAACCCTGTTAGGGGAAAAACCATTGTGGATGTTAGTCCACAAGATTATACTCTACTAAAAGTATAATGAAAAATAATAAGGGGTATGCACATGCATTCAGGCACACTACCTAGAGCTTACTGCTCAAATACAAAAGGGGCTCACTACCCAACAGAATAGGATTAAAAATCCAAAGGGTAAGAACTGAGAAAATAGCTTCTGCACAATCCTGATTATAGTTCCAATTAAGCTCAACACTTCTTCACACTTCGCACAATATTCTTCACACTCTGCTCTACAACTGAAAGATATTCACATATACACACACAGGAGCACCTTCTCAACTCTCTAAACCAATAAAATAATTGCACTTATATATCCACTACATTGGATTTCATCACATCTTAGTTGGCCAAGAAAAAATAGAATATATTTGCAATGTCGGCCCAAATTTTCAATTAAATTTTTAATGTGTATCCACCAAGGTCAGCCACAACATAGTGGAGACCCAAATTGATATCTCCAACACAAAAATACTTCAATTAATTCCTCCTCGAAGATCCACAACATGATACCACCATCATGTTGGCCAAGAACATGAAAAACTAAACATACGGAGAAAAATCTTTGACAACGAGTACACCAATCAATGTGGACGTACCACAGAGATAGAGCATGATCTAGAAGCATCCAAGAACACCAAGAAATAACAAAGAAGCATCTGTAACAACTGAGATCAATGAAATGACACAATCTACATTCAAGAACATAGACAGAGACCACAGAAACACAGTCATACCACAACACACTCAAAACATCTTGCAGACCTCTGAAACTTCTAGTAGATGATCTAGATATACTCAACAATAATCCCTTTGATCCACACCAACTGATCTTCAACGTAGAGAAAAAAACACCTTCATGATCTGCACAGCTCCACTAGGAACCTAGAACACTTTCTTTTACAATGTTATCAATATCCTCGACATATACGGCCTCTGATACACCAAATGCTAATAGTGTTGACATCAATGACAACCACATATCAGCAACACATCCACAACATCCAACATGTTCTTCATGTGGAGAAATTATCTCTAAATCATCCTTATAGGAGTATTCATAATCATCAGAAAGACCAGCAAGTTAGTTATCACTACATTCCTCATCACAAGAAAACACATCACTATACAAACCATGTTCAAAGTCTTTGAAACACACACCAAGACATCTACCTTCAATGTCTTGATTATTGGTTTGTGATGAAATGTTACCAACATTAGTATTACTCACATTGACCGAGACATGATATGGAATGACATTAAACATCTCATCTTCCTCTCCTTTTCCTGAGACATCACTAAGAAAGCATTCATACATATTTATTTCATTGTCATCCCATATATCCTTCTCTTCAACAGTACCATGTTGTTTTGCCTTCTAATTCTTTTCAAGAGAAAAATTAGTATCTTTACCTTGTGAATTCATATTTTGTGCACTTTTGCATCTAATAGATTCCATTGCCTTTATCCAATTAGGTACTTGATCAAAACTATGAGGCTTCAATTCATGCAAAGCACTCAACCCAAATTCATAAATTTCACAAAACAAGTCAATGCACTCAGAATCTTCAGTTCTAAAAGTGAGAGGGAATTCTATCAAAGCATCTTAAAACCTCAAGAACAGTTCATATGATGATTCTCCATTAAATATTTGCATTTTATATAAATTTTCAATAGAATAACTTTGAGCAACATTACTCAAACTCTATTTAGTCATGACTTGGGGTTTACTATAACCTACACATTTTGACAATGGAGAATCCATAATATTAGATTCATTTTCGTCTTGACAATCATATTTAGATTCCAATCCTAAGTTTTTCTTGCATGAGGTGCACTTGGGTGGCCAATACTCATAGACTTATGTCCTTTCATCATTGAATATTTCAAATTGTTCTCAATATCCATGGAACTTTGGTATGCTTGATGCAGTTTTGTAGGCTCTTTATCCCTTAATAAATAGCTCATCTTGCTATCAAATGCACCAAGGCATACGACCAAGCATTCAGCATCATTTGGTATGATATTTTCAAGGACATCCCTTATAGCCTTTGTAAATCTGAGATTAAAAGAAGGGACTAATTCATCTTCATTTCTATGAATTTCTATGAAATTTCTCCTAACTTCACTTGGATTCACCCTTTCACCAAATTGTTCCATGAAAACCACCCTAAGTTCATTCCAAGAGTATATAGAGGATAATGGTAAGAAAGAGAACTACTAACTTGCATCCCCTTTCAAGGACTATACAAACAACTTCATAATCATATCCTCAATATCCACTTCATAATCTCCCATTAGGTCTCCAAACTCCTACAAATGCTTGCTTGATGACTCGGAATTTTTCTCCATTAAATTTTGGTATTTTGTCTCTGATCTTGGTATGTACAATGTGCGGAAAACTACTAATATTACTGAAATTTATGGCCCTATACCTTTCAATACTAAAATTCCTTTGATGTGACAAAGGGCATTCATCATGTGTCATTGAATTTGGGTTTGTTTCCAGATGTACAGTCTAACAAGAAATCTTGTTCTACCCTTTGCAGACTTTGTTAGTGCTATCAAAAGGTAACTAAAATTCCCTTTACACTTAAGAGCATAAGGATTTATGATGTAAATTTTCTAGTTCTACTTTTGATAGTACTATTAAACAAGTGAAATTCATGAATATGACATATTTCAACATCCATTTTAACCTCACTTAAATATTATGCAAATATATTATTCCCTTCCCTATCTTAGTGTTGTTTCACCAAATCGGGAAGCATTTATGTCCTATATCTTGAAAATTCCCACAAATTTTCTGCAAATATAATAATATTTCCTTAGATTTATGAGAATACCTAGAGTTTTAAAGTAGCTTTTCACCTTTGATTTTGAAATGTGCAGATCTGAAGCCTTATCATATGCTTTGTCAGGTTCTTTGAGTCAAAGTCACCACCTCTCCTTAGAGGATTATACTTAAAGATAAATTTAAGTATCTTCAAAATAGATTTCATTATGGGTTTTCTCCAACAGTGGAGTCACCTTTAAATCTCTCACACTTTTCTACTACTAACACTTTCACTAAGCTCAAGGATTCATAATATCTGAACTGGACATTCAGATTTATCACACCATTTGACTCTGTAAAAAATCAATCTACACTTGGAAAATGAAAATTGTCCCCAGTAGAGTCACCATTTCTATTGGTGTTTTTTCTAGCTAACCTTGTAATTTTCTAAAAGGTAGCCAACCTTTATGTTCAAAAATTTCCAAAGGTTGGTGACCAACACAATGATTAGAGAATTCTGAAGTCTCTATTCCTACACTTTAGGCTCTATAGGACCAAGGAGGGTATTCCTTATTGTGTTCATCTAGTATATCAACTTCTCAAGAACACTCAATATAGATTCATTCCTATTTGAGACAAACACACTAAATTCACTAAAGATTTGGCAGTTCTTTATGTAGATTAATATCTATGTTGCCAAGAATGTGGGTACATTTCAAACATACATCTCAGAATTGGAAAAAATTTAATAAATATTGTTCTAACTTTTGAATCCATGGCTAGGAATATTAATTAATGATATAACTGCACGAATTATTGATAAACAAGCCAGTGCCTCAACAATTGGGTAAATGGAGTCAAATATGAAACAAGTAATACACCAATTTATTAACTCTGGTATATATATGGACTATCCCTATAATCCCTTTTATAAAATAAGGGAGTGACAACGCATCCGGCTCAAATGTAATTACATTTCAAGTTAATTCCAAAGTTCATTTCATTCATGTTAATTTCCCAAACCGTTATGTCCTTAATCATTCCTTCATCCCAGGAAAAGAAAAAGGCAATAGGAGTTCCAACCCATTCATCGAAGATCACCACACAAGTCTTCCAAAAGGAATCACCAAAATTGGCATGTTCACCAACACTGAAGTAATAACCATCACAATCATCGACATGAACCCACGAACCATCACCAACAAAACTAACCAAAAGGACTATCCACCTAGAAGCCTAATCACCCAAAACCCAACACTGCTACAAGAGGACACGGGTGTTACCTGGCCTTGTCAACCACCGAGTAACCAGACCTCGTTAATTCTTTCACAAACAGAGGCCCCTTCTCTTTTATCTCAACTGGTTCCTGTGACACAATTCTGCTTCTCAAGGCATAGGTGCTCCTGACGGTCACCTTTTCACATTTGGCAGCTCAGCCAGCAAGGGTTTGTCCTCGGGTACATATGCAACTGGCTCTTGTATACTCAACCTTTTTGACCTCTAAACTGGTGCAATAGGAGTACTTGGCTCACCCATTGTTTCAATATTTAGTGACAACTAGAGCCAGTGATGTAGAAGAACAAAATCCACAACTTCCAGGAAATTCCCATGTATAGGTAGCAAAAACACCCACGGATTCTAGCCATAGAAACAAAAAGCTGAACTACAATAGCAATGTGTAAGCATACACACCTATATGCCAAAAGACACCACACCACCACCTTTGTAATGCCTGCACTCAAGACTTCTGCAATATTCTCACAATTACTTGCAGCAATTAATTATGTGCTAGAGTAGCTCACAAATGATTTAATCAAACACATAGAAAATCCTCATTAAATAAAGGAATTCATGGCCAGTTGCAATTAATGGCCATCTTGGCTCGCTCACGTGAGGAGAAAGATCAATTACTACATGCAAGATCTTGACCGTTGATTGTTGCTAATTTAAAACTCGATCAATGAGGCTCATTAAGATTCACCACTTGCTTTATATATCATACTAGGAAACAGTTAGGAGGTTCTTTCAAGTTGACACGTATCCATCCATATCCATACCCGATTGTCCTTACCCTATCCATCGTCAATCCTATTGATTGTGGAGAAAAACTTAACCAAATCCCGAGAGCATCACCTGCTTCCTATTTAAAATCCATTTTGAAACCTCATCAAGAAATGGCCTCAAAACTAGAGAGGATTTATTGACCATCGATTTGAACATCAAAAAACCCTAACTAAAGATCCCCAATTTACATCGCTTGTCTTGGGTTCCTCCTCCACCAAGCCACCCTAACTAGTGATAGACAAAACTCACGTGATGGGGAGGAGCTCCACCCATCGGCCATCGCAGGTTTTCCTTTGAAAGGAAAGAGATAACCAACAATAGTGCAAGGAGTAGTGATGGGTTAAAAAATTAACATCACTCATTGTGGGTCATCATCCTGTGCTGGTAATAAAACACCTGGCTGGCGATTTACATCAGAATGGGTGATGGGTCAAGAGTTCAACTACGCCGTTGGTCGCGTGTTACCTTCTCAATGGAAGGGCATAATGCATGATGGATGATGATTGTTCGCAGTTCCAGAAAACCATGCATCGCTCGTTGCAAGTTACCTTGCAGTAGGAAAAACACAATCTATGACGGGCGATGGACCAATAGTGATGGGCCTTGACAGTGTCAAAAAGGAATTTCATCGCTCATCATGTGATGGGTGATAAACCATGAGCAACATGTTAAAAGGTACAAAAATGCACATGCAAATAAGTTGTTCATAAAGAGGGGCCATCCTAGGCATAGCAGGTGATTTGAATGATGGGGTCGGTCAAAAAGATAACATGGGCCATAAAATGTTACTCGATCTAAAAGGTGACCCGATGCAACCAGTCAAAGAGTGAACACAAGCCAACAAATGGATTAAGGGTATAAAAGAGAAAAGTGATAAAACCCTAAGCCCCAATGACATTGAGAAATAATAAGTCACAAGCTTGGAAATGAAATCAGTGGAACAATGAAAATTTAGGGTTCCACCAAAGTGAAAAACATGAAAACAATGAAATATATTACCAAATGTCTTCAACCTCCATGATTAACCTCCATTGCACCTTCTCTATTTGTTGTAATATGTAGTTTTCCCTCATATTTATGATGAGCAACCTATGACTATGTCAATATCCTAAGAAAATGTTGAAGGATTCTATCAAAATGCCTCAAAATGAAAGTATGCAACTATGAAGTAAGCCCTAAAGTATGCAAAAAATGTTATGATAGCAATGTGGTCAAAAGCTAAGAGACATGAGATGTGCAAATGAGGCTAAAATTGCCTTTTTATAGAAAATGCAATTTTAGGTGAATGGCCAAGATTAAAAGTTGATGCCCTAAAATCAATGGTTGAGATTGAATATGACAACCCACAACTAGGGTTAGGGAAACATTAGGGTAAATTTTGAAATGAAAGAATCAATGGACAAGAATGCATGTGACAAGAAGATATTGGGCACAGAAAAAGAGGATGCTAGAGAATCAAATAATAATTTAAAATTATTTGATTTTTTTATACTGAGTTGACCTTTTGAATTAAAAATTAATTTAATTCAAAAGTGGTGGGGCCATGTGACAGGAAATGGATAAATGACAATTTTAAATAAATGACTTTATTTCAATAATTTATTTAATGACAAAGAGACATTAGAAAATTAGAGACGCATTTAAATAAATAAATATAATTTATTTATTTAAATAGTCAAGAGGAATAAAAGACATGAATTAATTAAATAATTAAGAATTAGTTAATTAATAGTTGAAGTTGGACTATAGGACATAATTAAATATTTTAATTATGCTAGGAAGAAATATGGAGAAAATAGAACTTGCAGGCCTAGGTCAATTTTATGTGTCTACATTTTTCCCCTCTTTGTCATGATGCAGTTTATGGCATTGTGACAAAGAAAATTTAGTCAAAGACATGCCCCAATGAAGGTACGAAGTATCTATGGCCCCTCAGGAAAATTTTCAAATTTTGGCCTAGCAACAAAAAAATTTGGAAAGTGTCTTGATAAGTCAATTTGATTACCAGAAAAACAATGGCGTAAATGGTTTCGGATATCAAGGTGTTTAAGGCAGCCAAAAGGTTAGTTAAAGTTGGTCAAATGAGCCTCCAATAATAATGCTTTGTAGAAAATCCCACTTTTACCCTATAAATAGGTTCAAAATGGGTGAAAAGTCAATTCATTTTCATTTTTACCTTTGGAGATTTGGAGAGCTCAGAGCTAGGAGACCTCATGCGAAGATGGTGATTCTAGTGACCAAGCATCGCAGATACATTGTGTGGACCTTCAGATGGCCAGAAGGTGCAGAGGCATCGGTAAGTACCTTATACCAACTTTGTCATTTTCTCATTTTACATGCTTTTTTTAGGGTTTAAACTTAGGGAAATGAATGTGTTGTGATGCATATGCATTCGTGTAAGCCACATTCATGTTTGCGTTCAACGCATTTGATGTGTCATGATGCAAACAAAAAGGGTTCATTAGGTTTAGGTTAAGAGTGATGCATTTGTAGACCAATGAGACACAATCGTCATTTCGACACGCAAATGAGAGGTCACGTGACACAATCGTACTGTTGAAACGCATACGTGGAGTCGTGCCATGCATTTGATTAACAGTGACACATTTGATGGATGGAGCGACACAAGTGCCAAATCATGACGCAAGTGCTAAATGAAATGATGCAATCGATGGGGCTTGAAGCAATTGAAGTCAATGCGACGCATTTGACTTTGACTAGGGTTGACTTTAGTTTTGGCCAAATTTTCTAGATGTTTTTGATTAGTGAGATGGTAATGATGATTTTCAATAATGTGTTAACTCTCATTTTTGCATGTGCAGAAATTTTTACTACTGATTTACACATGCGAGTTCAGGTTATCGATATATGCATTTAGAGACTAGCTACAAGATAGGGAGTGGAGGTGACTGATGCAACTAAGGTTATACTATGTCACCTATATGCCCATTATCTAGGATAATAGGGGTCTTTTGACACCATTGGCCGAGAGGTGGCACTCAGATATTTGTTCATTCCACTTGCCAATGGGTGAGGCCACTATCACACTTGAGGATGTGTACAGGATTCTGTGCATTCCAATAAGAGGGGAGCGAGTGGTGTATGATCCACACTAGGGACTTTAGGCTATGAAAGAGTTGTATGAGGCAAATGATAGCACGGGTTTTGGCATCGATGGATATGAAATTATATGGGAGTACATGGCTAAGCATTATCCTCGATGGGATGCAATGTTATGTACCTTAATTATCAGAGTCCTTATTCCAGATCGACAGAGACATGAGTTCCCTATCGGATGGGAAGATGTGCTTGTTTTCTTGAGGTGAGACAGGACTTTTTTTTGCATGGGGGCCATGTTTACTTGGCATACTTTATCATCAGTTACATGAGGTAGCATACAGAGTTGTGCACAGTTTTAGCTGTGATACTACATTATTGATGATCTGGGCTTGGGAGCATATTCCCATATTTCGTCCTCTAATTTAGAGACCACAACTTGAGGAGGGGATGCCCTATGTTTACTTGTATGCAAGTACCCTATAGTAGACTAGAGTTGGGGAGACTAGATTCTGGCGACATCGAATTGATACCATGACAGCATTTATTTGGAGGCCTTATAGGGATTGTGCATAGTGGGCTAGAGAGGGTGATCATTTGGCATTCTATCGGCAGTTTAGGTATCTGATTGGGCAGACTGTGCAGTCATAGTTAATTATTGAGATGTACCTACTCCAATAGGTATTACGTCAGTTTGGTGAGTAGTAGGGTGTGCTAGTGGTGACAACGATGTATGTTAGATCATCTCGATAGCCTATGTGGTGTCCAGCCATATCAGTTCCCTTAGTAGAGCAGCAGATAGATGGACTGGTGGCATAGCCATGGGTGTGGAGTGGGGGTTTGGCATATCTGGGGACTATTGCAAAGTTTGACACATTGTGGAAGAGTCATAGACCAGAGCCTTTGATAGATCCTGATGGACTAGCATTGATTGATCGACGATTAGATATATAGCAGGTGCAACAAGGAGGCCAGGGGGGAGGGGGAGGGGGAGAGATGGAGGCTGAGGAGAGGGGGGAAAGAGAAGATTGGGGGAGAGGTGGTAGGGATGGAGGAGGAGATGGAGGTGACAGAGGAGATGGCTGGGGTGGTGGGAGGAGGAGGAGGAGGAGAGGAGGAGACAGCAGGAGTTAGGTGAGGAGGGTGAGATAATGTGTCGAGAGGGTAGAGCTAGAGGCGATCCCCAAGGTGGTCAAGGAGGAGAGAGAGGAGGGAGTAAGGCAAGAGGATGAGCAACCAGAGGCCAAGGTTAGGTAGGAGGAGCAACCAGAGGCGAAGGTGAGACAAGAGGAGGGGAGGGCCAAGGCAGAATTAGAGCAGCCATATGCAGAGGTGTCGAGGGAGGAGGAGGCCCATATAGGAGAGGATGAATTGGATGTCGGCAAAGAGGAGGAGGTTGTTGGGGGTGAGGAGGAGATTGGAGGAGAGGATGAGGAGATTGATATTGGTGGATATGATGACATGGATGAGGTGGAGAGATAGCTAAGAGAGTGGATGATAGATGGAGAGGAGGACATAATGAGGGAGCCATTTTTGCCTCGAGACACAACAGTGGATCATCCGCTAGTTGATATGCAATAGAGACTAGATGAGTCTTCAGCACAGATCAGGGCTCTACAAGAAGAGTTGGAGGTGACATGGGTAGAACGGAATCAGGCTTTGATCTATCAGTAGGAGGTGCAAATTTGGTGCTCTAAGTTCACGCATATGTGTATAGGGCTAGTTGGGGATATTGCCAAGGAGCTAGCCAGGGTCAATGTGAGCCAAGAAAAGTATCGGATGTTATATGAGAGGGAAGTACCAATTGATCAATGGGATCCTAGTTTATCTCAGTCTCGGTCAAGGACATGCAGTGGTTCAAGCAGCAGTAGCCGAAGTAATAGCTGGAGTCAAAGGAGTGTGGGTGGGTCTACCTCCTCAGGGCATTCCTCAAGGCATAGATCTCATCATAGTCATAGGCACCCTCAAGACATAGATCAAGCCATAGCCATGGATCATCTGGTTCAGCTCACAAGTTAGAGCACAACCAACCACTAGTCACATATTTTTCAGCCTCACAGAATCAGCCTATCATGTCTACACAGATACCATCAGTTCCAGTCACAAGACACTAGTCACCCCACTCTTCTCCATGAGGGGCTGAGGAGAGTACAGCCGAAGGCCTGGTTATTGTTATCTTGTTTGAGACACTATGTTATGACATTTATATTTTGACCATCAAGCCTACAAGCTCTATTTTTGGGATACCTCATGACTCTATCATGTGACATGATTTTTGAGGTTATATATATGATCCAGTTTTTGTGCAGACTATATGTTGTGTTATATGATGATGCATTATGACTTTTCTATGTGATGTGATTTATGATGATGATTCCTATGATGATTTCTTTTATATTCTATGTGATGTATGCTTTTATGATAGTTACTTATGATGAGATGCCATCATGATATCGTGTTATATATGATGGTTATTTTATGATGATGATGTCCTATATATATGCATAATGACATTTCTATGATTATGGATGCATTAATGTATCACTATATATGTATGGATAATGCCACATGTGATGTTTTATGCTATGCATATGGATAATGTATGAAAATGTTTAATACATTTTTATGATGTAAATGGATGAATATAGATGATAAATGCTAGTGATGTGAATAAATGTTTAACTAATGTATGCCATAATGTAACTAAGTGAATGGATATATGTAAATGTGTGATGACCTAATGCAATATCTGTATGATTATGTATGCAATTATATTGTTGTATGTCACAGGATATCATCAGGAGGCGGGAGAAAAGAAGCGACAAGATAGAAGGAAATGTATTTTAGTGTGGCAAAAGAATCCTTCAACATATTGCTAAAGAACTCATTGTTGTTGCTCTAATCATAATTGGGTGGATTATTGTAATGGCCAACAAACACCATGATATGGCATAGATCACTAGTGTGCAAGGTCATACCATCGCATGAAACAAGTAGTCACAGACAAGGATGATCATGAATCATACTAAGAGCACAGTTGCCCCAATCCTTTTCTCACAACCAACCACAAACAAGAAAGACAAGCCATAAAATGTTTTTTCTCCTCTAAATCTTGTTGCCAGGACATCCTCGAGGAAATAGCAACATGACTTGTTAAAAAGACAAGACAAGACAATCATCATGATACGTCACTGCTCCTCTAAATCCTGTTGTCAAGACATCCTCAAGGAACTAGTCACATGGTGAAAAATTCAAATGATGAGATGATAGGACAGTGTTTTCCAACTATTTTCCAAGTGTGTTTGAATGTCAATTGTTTTAATGTCAAGATTCCAGGTGACGAATGTCAAGTGATCCCAAATTCAAGAAGGAAACATCCTAAATAATGTCGATGTCAAGAGTATTGATCCTTAATTGTTATGAGAATCCCTCAAAATTCCATATGACAGTGATGATGCCTAGGAAGGACACATCCTAAGGCATAAATAAATGATAGGGATTGCTCTTCAGAAGGACACATTTGGAGAGTAACCAAGAACTGACAGTTTGACTTGTTTTGACTGAGTTTGACAATTTTGATGGTAGGACAGTGCCTATAGTCAGGAAGGACACATCCTGAAAAGGTAAATGACATTTTGACAAGGTCCAAGTCCAAGAAGAATACATCTTGGAGGGGACCAGAGAGTGATGAGATTGACATTATTTTGGCAATTTGACTGATTTTGACTGAATGACTAACTGGACTATGTTGTCTGTTGGTTCATGATTTAAATGCTGACATTTTGAATGACTGACTATTTCTAACTTATTTGATTGATGTGATGAATGATAACTCTATTTTGTGATTTTTGAGAGTTATTTGGATGTTTTTGTGTTTTTCAATTTTTATTTTTTTTTTTAATTTTTTATGTTTATGATTTTTTTTAATTTTTGACATGTTATGATTTTTTTCCTTTTTGAAATGTTTTCATTTTTTGGATTTTTTTAGGACTTTTTATCATTTTTTTGTTTTTTGTTTTATTTTTTCATATTTTTTATGGTTTTCAACCAAGCTTTTTGATGCTATGTATATAATTTTCAAAAATGTAGATTGTTGATGGGCTATGTTAAATGTTCACCATCTGGAGTGGCCAACTGATATGCACTAGAGCCAAATGAGGCAGTGATGATGTATGGGCCTAGCCAATTAGGCTCAAAATTTCCAAGCTTCTTTTTGTTAGACTGATTCTTAGGATTTTGCATTAGAACGAGATCACCAATGTCAAATTTTTGAACCATCATTCTCTTATTTTAGTTTTTGCAAAGGTAGTTTTTCTATTCCTATAAGTGATTCAAGGCATTATGTTTGCGTTCATCTAACATTTCCAGCTCATGCAGTCGTGACTATCTATACTCTTCATCATCGATCAAGCCCTTCATGGAGACTTGTAAAGATGGGATTTCAACCTCAATGGACAGGATAGCTTCAACTCCAAAGACTAAGGTGAATGGAGTGGCTCCAGTGGGTGTGTGGATGCTAGTGCGGTAGGCCCATAAAGAAAGATTAAGTTATAAATGTCAGTTGTGACCAACATCATTGACAATTTCTTAAGAATTTTGATAATTGTCTTATTGGACGCCTCAGCTTGACTGTTTCCTTGCGGGTAGTATGGCATGGAAAAATGATGTTGGATGTGGAAGCATTCACAAAGCTCATGGAAATATTGAGTTTTGAAGGGATGACCATTGTCTATGATGATGGATTGTGGAATACCATACCAACAAATGATATAGTTATGGATGAACTTGGAGATTTGTTGGTCGGTTATGTATGTGAGGGGGATGGCTTTGATCGGACACTTATTAAAATACTTAGTGGTGGTGATGATGCATTTATGGCCATTGGAGGAGGTAGGATGGATTTTTCCCACGAGGTCAAGTTCCCATTGCGCGAAGGGCCAAGGAGAAGTGATGGGCCGAAGTTCCTATGTTGGTGCATGGATTAGGTCACTATGTATTTGACATTGAGGACATGTTCTTACAAACTCAAGTGTGTCTTTTTCCATTGTTGGCCAATAATACCCAAGTCTTGTGATATTCTTAGCTAAGGTTGGGCCACTCAAATGGGATCTGCATATGCCCTCATGTACCTCATGTAAGGTCATTTGTGCTTCATCAGTTTTGATACATCGAAGAAGGGTATTTTCAAAGCTACAGTGATATAAGGTGTCACTGATGATGGTATAGTGGGTGGCCTTGCAGATAAAGGATTTGCAATGATCATTGGAAAGGTTTTGGGGAAGGGTCTAGGAGTGAAGGTAATCATACACGTCTTGATACCATGGTGAACTAGGACCAACAATCTCACAAACCATTTTTGACTCTTGAACATCATATGTAATAACCAACAATTGCTCCACTAAGAACTCGAATTGTGACACATTGTTGGGAATATCTAGGAGAGATCCGATAGTAGCCATTACATCCATTGCCTTGTTTTGTGTCCTCAAAATTAATTCAAAAGCAATCCTTTGAAAATATGTATGAAATCTATCAACCATGTGTTTGTAGGGCATTAACTTTTCATCCTTAATTTCATATTCATTAGTGACCTGGTTGATCACCAACTGAGAATCTCCAAAGACCAAAAGTTTCTTAATTTTCCATTATATGTTCATTCAGAGTCTTGTGACAAGTACCTCATATTCTGCAATGTTGTCAGTACAAGGGAAGGCAATTTGAAATGACTTAGGAATGGAGTCCCCTTGCGGTGTGATGAACAATATAACAACTCCTGAGCCATGATCAGTGTGAGATCCATCAAAATAAATTTTACAAGGTGATTTGGGTTCTGCATGAAAGATGGACTCATCAGGGAAGTCTACTACCAACGGATGATCGCTTTGTACGAGTGCATCTTCCAGTTGATCAGTTACTACCCGTCCTTTTATTGCCTTACAGTCTACATACTGTCTGTCATATTCACTCAGTATCATAACCCATTTTTCCAACCGACCTATTAATTTTTCCTGATATAGTAGATACTTCAAGGGATCAATATTTTCCACTAGTTGTGTCTTATGATTCAACAAGTAATATCTTAAATTATGGGCAAAAAATACAACTACAAGACAAGCACGCTCGATGGGTGTATAGTTGAGTTTGAATATCCGACCAATGTGTGACTAATGTAATATATAGCTCTTTCCTTCTCATCTTGGTCATTTTGTGCCAGCTATTCCCTCAGTGTTGAAGTGGTTGCAGAAATGTACAGAATCAAAGGTTTCCCTCAATGTGTGGCATTAGGACAGGTGGTGTTAATAGATAATCTTTGATCTGTTGGAAGGTTGCTTGAAATTTTTCTGTCCACACAAAGGGGATAATTTTGTGTAGGAGATACTAAAATGGTTGGAATTTGTTTGCTAGTTGTGTGATGAAACACCAAATAGACTGTAATCTACCTTGCAATGTCCTTAATTCATTGATTCCTTTTGGAGGAGACATGTCTAATATTTCTTTCACATTAGCGGGATCCACTTCAATGCCTCTGTGAGAAACAATGTATCCCAAAAAATTTATGGAAGTCATACCAAAGACACATTTCTTTGGGTTTAAACGGACCTTTTATTCTTCCAACCTCTTGAAAAAAATTTCTAGCACTTTGATTATCTTTGCATGTCAATGATTTTTCCAAAAGATCGTCCACATAATCTTCCATTAGTGTATGCATCATGTCATGAAATATCGTTGTCATTTCCTGTTGATATGTGCTACCTACATTCTTGATACCAAAAGGCATGACACTCCAATAATAGGTACCCCAATGACATGTGAATGTGGTTTTGTGTTGATCCTCAAGAGCAATCCAAATCTGGTTGTAGCCCGAGAAACCATCCATAAGGGACAGCATCTCGTACCATGTTGTCAGATCAACAATGATGTCTATGTTGGGCAATGGAAAGTTGTCCTTCGGGCATGCCTTGTTCAAATCACAAAAACCTGTGCAAATGGGGATTTGACCATTTGGCTTTGTGGCAAGTACAAGATTGGATATCTAGCCTACATAGTATATTGATCTTATGAATCCCACATCTAACAACTTCTTGAGTTCAACTTTTACAAGCAATGCAATCTATGGGTGCATCTTTCTCAACTTTTGTTTGACTAGCTTAGCATCGAGACTTAAGGGAAAATGATGCAACACTAGTTCTAGATCTAGTCCTGGCATATCGACATAAGACCATGTGAAGTTAATCTTTTGTTCTGAGAAGAACTGTTAAAATTTTGGCTTTTCTTCTTCTGTTAATGATGCGGAAAAGAGAACCATTTTGGGTTCCTTTGTTGTGGCAATATTAACTTTGATGGTGTCTTCAATGATCATTGCCGATTTTTCTTGTGTGATGGGAAGAAAATACAATCCTCCATCCTTGGGCACATCTGAGAGGTTTTCACCCTCAAATACGTCCTTTATTTTTACTTTTGTATCGTCAGTAGGCGCCTTGCGATTTTCACCTAAAAACATGCCTTTTTTGTTTTATTTTTATTTTTGTGACTAGAGGATTCCACAGTCTCCTTGAAGTATGTTGCACAATCTAGATCTATAGTGAATCCTACCTTGTGGTCCCCACTGGATATGCCTTCATGAAGACCCACGAACTTAGAAATAGCTTCATCATTTTGAAATATGTCCATAGTAGGTGGGCCTTGTTGATCCTAGTCAATGACTTGAGGGTGAATGAGTGAAATACCGTCATCAGTGTTGGTGAATGGAGGGAGGGGAGGATGTGGAAAGCATGAAGACGGAGGCAGAAAAGGTAAATATTGAATTGTCGTCATCAAATTCCCACTCGGATTCTATCCAAGGACCATCTTCATTAGTGTTAGATAAATTAGACTCATCAGCATAATAAGGGACAAATGGATTAGACACACAGTCCATGGTGTCAGATGGTAAGTCAGACTGGTCAAAATGATCATTACGGGGGTTAGATGGTTGTACAGACGAATGAGAATGTTGGTCAATGGGATCAGAAGATAGTTCAGGCTTGTCATCATTCTGAGGGAAAAAGAGTCTGCTCCATTCTTCTCTTTTCCTTGGGATTTTGGGGTTGTCATTATTCTATGTCAAATCAATCTTACACATTTTCCAAAATATTTCTTCAAAAGTAGGTTCACCAGGTTCTAGGAGTAATTCATCAAGGCAAAAGATACTTAAAGATCTTCGAGAACCAAATTCCCATTCGTGTGAGTCAGTTTCAGTAAAGGAATCCTCAATTTTCTTGACACATTCGGAAGCATTCACGCTCTCACCTAAAGGTACATTGGTACATTGATCACCAGTTTCAAGTGATCCTAACCCTAACCCAAGATGCTTTGGTCTTCCAGAAGGCATTAAAGGTTCTCGTTTTCCAATTTTGTTTTTACCAAGGCCACTAGTTCCATCATAGCCTTGGGCCTTCACTATGTCATAGCCCTTACCATATATCTACACTAGCAATGGGGGTGGATTTTCTGGGTCTCTGTAAATCCAAGATAATATGTCTTCAATGTCTTCTTTTCTCATGGCACCCCACTTTATGAATGTTGTTGCCAGAGAAACTTTGAAATTTTATTTTGGCTCTATTTTGAAACAAGGCTTGCCATAAACATTGGGAGACTTGGGTATTTTAGTTATGCAATATGTTGTGTTCAACTTGTATTCTCCACACCCTTGGTTTTGGATCTTGACACTAGGATCGGCACTTGCAGTAGTGGATGATGTAGTGGATGTCAAAGAAGTAGATATGGATGTCGAAGAAGTCAATGTGGATGTGGAGGGCTTTGCGAGTGTGGAAGGATCAATGTATTTGGAGGAAGTGGATGTTGATGCCCTAAGGTTAATGGGCACTTGGTGTTCAGAGATGCCTCTTAAATTGGTACAATACTAGAATGGGTCAGGATCTCCATGTATGGTGATTTCAGTGCCATTAAAAGGGAACTTTAAGCATTGGTGGTAAGTGGTCAGGATAGCCTTTAAGGCATGGATCCAAGGTCGATCGAGCAAGATGTTATAAGGTAGTTCAAGATCCAGGACTTGACATGTTGTATCCACAATAACCGGCCCCATGTGGATAGGAAGTGTGATTATGCCCCGAGAGGAGCGTTCTTCATCATCATATGCCTTGATAACTATACTTTTTGTAGCATCTACACAAGCATCAAAAAAGCCTAGTGCCTTGACCAGTTTTAGGGAGCATATATTCAATCCTACTCTGTCATCTACTAAGACTCATATAACCTTGTGCTTATGGATGAATACTTCAATGTGGAGTGCATCGTTGTGAGACAATTTGGGTGACAAATAGTCTTGGTCAAAAAATGTGATGTGATGTGGAGAATCCAAGTATCCAACCATGGCCTCAAATTGGTTGACATAAATATCATTTGGGATAGAAGACTCTTGTAAGTCTTTGTCTAGTATGGCTTTATGCGCAGGGGAGATGTGGAGTAGCTCAAGTATGGAAATTTGAGTGGGTATCTTCCCTAATTGGTCGATAAGGTTAAACTATCTCTTAGGTTGTGACTTTTTGGCGGATGGACCAGGTATCGTGATTTTTGGTTGTCTAAGAGGGGGAGGATCAACTATTGTGATTTTTCCTCTAAGGGTAATAACATTACATTTTGGAATCCTCTTTATGGTGATGGTATTGACATACTTGTTGACAACTCGAAGATGGTTGATTAAGGGTCCACCAGAATAATCAAATCCAATGTAGGCATAATTGGCTTGATTGTTGTGTTATTCTTAAGACTTGACATAGAGGGGTTTCCTGAACCATGGTCCTGCAATGGGTTTTTTATGAATTGTATGGTCAGCATTCAAAGCAAATTGTTGACCATCTAGCTCAATTGTGTGATTGTCAATAAGGTCTTGTATAAGATTTTTCAATCGTCTACATGAGGAAGTTTTCTGATCATTTATGTGATGATAATCACAGAATGCATTGTCAACCCACCATGATGGCTTGAATTGCCTAGGGTCATATAGTTTAGGATCCTATAGTGTGATGATGCCATTTTGGAGGAGCTTCTTAAGGACAACCTCAATTGGTTCACCCAAAGGGGTGTATGTGCGTCCTTTTGTAAATTGTCTTGTTTGACGAGGTTTCCTTTGGTCTTGACTATTTTGTACAGTGTTTGCAATAGGTGGTTGTGTTGTCATTGGTGTGTTTTGCGGTTTGACTCCTCTAAGGGTGAGTGCAGGTCCCGTCGTGTTTACAGCTTTGGCGTCAACAATGTCATCATTGGTGATGTGTTTATTTTTGACCCAGTATTTTTTTTTTTGTGAGGTGGGTTTGGGCTTGGTTTATTTGTATTCTTGTTGACGTATTTGAGTTCTCCTTTTTTGATTAGGTATTTTTCGAGTTGAACTCCTTTTTCTACCAAGTCTGTGAAGGTGGCACAACAATGCACTTGTAAATTGAATTTCAATGGACCAAGAAGGTTTTGGACAAACATGTTAACTTTTTCCTTCTCTAGTATTTCTACAAGACATCGAATAGCTAAACCTTGCCATCTTTGAAAGAATGGAATAAAGGTTTCACCAGTCTCTTCTTGGGTCAACTGGCATAGAGCAGTAATAGTGATGTTTGTGTCGATGGTGTATGCATAATTTTCTACAAATTTGTCAGTAAGCTCATCAAATGTCTTTATGCCTTTGGACAAGGTGGAAAACCACTCAAGTACGGGACCTACAAGACTCATAGGAAGGAGTCTCATTAGATAAGTAGGTTCATAAGCAACGTCCACGCAATTGGTGGTAAATTATCTGATGTGTTCAAGGGGATTGGTTTTGCCTTTGTATTTAGTGAAGTTTGGCACCACATATCCTGGTGGGAAGATTGGCATGTATAAATTCATGTCAAATGGGTACAAGCATAATTCATATGTCATTTGGGACTTTTTATTGGACATCTACATGTTTTCCATTTATTTTTGCAAGTTTGTAACTTGAGTTGTAAGCGCATCCACAATGGGGTTGTTTGTGGAATCACACATGGGGGTAATAGGTATCCCATGAGTTCTGACTTGTTGGGATGGTATGTTCTGATTTTGATTATATTATTGTGGAATGTAGAATGTGTTTTGGGTCAAAAATTTTGATATTGGGTGTTTTGCACAAGAATGTGTTGTTGGGTATGGATGTGAGATGCATATGTGGGGATGTGTGATCCAGCCATGTTGGTTTGTATTTGTGGAATTTGTTGTCTAGAAATGTTTTGGTGCCCAAATGAAGTCATATGTTGGGTCACTTGATTTCCTTGTCCAAAATGGTAGATGTGTCCACGTGGAATGTTTGTGTTCTGTATTTGGGGAATGTTGGTGTTGGTGGACATTTGAGATGATGTATTAATAGACGATTGAGGTTCTAGAATGGTGATTTGTCTCTTATTTCTCCCAAAGGGGTTTAAGGCATTTGTTCCCATTGCATTATTTGAGGACCCAAGTATGATACTTGATGATGTAGTTCCCATAGCATTAGAGGAAGCCCCAAACAAAAGGTTTGATGAATTTGTACCCATAGTATTTGTTGAGGTGCCAAAGGTAGCTTCAACGTATTGCGATGAAATTGTTGATATTTGTGGGATTGAATGAGATTTGGCATGTGCAATGGGGGATGTTCCACAATGGATGTTGTATTGACCGCAGTAGAGGTGTTTTGAGCAGCAGTGCTAGCATTGGTGGCATTGATGGTATTTGCGGCATGGTCTGTTGTAGAGGTATTGTTTATGTTTGTCAAAAGAGGCTAACTGTTTTGTGTTGTATGGTCGAGAGAAGCTGCTCTCAAGGTGTTAATGTCAAAGCCTCATGGAAATTTTTCCCCTTGGTCTAAAAGCATGGCTACATATATATCTGGATCTTGCAAGACCAATTCCTCTACGAAAGAAGCCACCTTAGGATTTTGGGCTACAGCTTCTAAGTCTTTTGCGAATACTTGCTTGTTTTGGTCTCTATGTATAAATGGTTCAAATGGATTGTGAGAGGAGGTTGGAATGTTCATTTCATTAAAAGGATTGATAAAGGATGCCCCCATGTCTATGTTTGAGTCCATGTTATAGGAGTTATTGCCTTGTCTAAAAGATCCCATTTGTCTTCTTTTCTTTTGGAGTCTAGTCTCAACCATAAAAGGGGTTTTCTCAAATGAGGGGAATGATAATGACAACTAAGTGTGAGGATGACACTAATCTATGTTTTTTATATTTTTGGAATAAAGGGATGACAATGCAAAATTATATTGTTTCCTAAAGGAAATGACTAATGCAAAGTGACAATATTTGTTTAAAAAGAAATGGCAAATGCAAAGGTGACAATGAGGACTAGGATGAAAGATATGAAACTAATTTATTTATTTTTTGAATTTTTTAGGATTTTGGAATAAGGGATGCAAAATGAGGACTAAAATGACTAAAGGTCTAAGTAATTTTGATGGACTTCTAGAAAAGGTTTACTCAACCACTCAAATTTTGGTCTATGTCTCAATTTGGATCATCAAAGGACTTTTTGGTATGACAATGACAAAATGACAAATTGAGGTTTCCTAACTAGACTTTTGAGTTGGAAAGGTCTCACAAAAGGACAATGACTAAAGGAAATTATTTTGAATAAGTCCAATGATAACCTACTTTTGAAGGAAAATATTTTGCAAGATATGGTAAGTTTTCCTAATCCAAACTGTGCAAAAAAAAAGTGAAGACCTAAAAACTGGTTTATGCTGGAAAATAATGATGATGAAACCTATGGGTGCAACTAAAATTTACAAGGATGGACCCAATTGTGTCATTTCAGGTCATAGATGTGTTGCAGTTTGTCAGATGTGTTGCAATTTGTCAAATGCATTGTAGTTTTAACAAATGTGGCATTACAGGTCACAGATGCAGCTCAAGAAAGAAATTATGGTATTCTATAAATTAAATGTGTTGCAATACAGGAAAATGTGTTGCACAAGATAGAAAATGCAGCTTAATAGAGCGAATGCAGCGTAGGAAGTCTCAAATGCAATTTAGAAATGCCAATGCATTGCACATAACAGCAAATGCATCGCAGGAAAAATAAAGGCCAGGTTTTTTGCAATTTTGGCTAATTTTTAGAATTGTTTTTGTGATAGGTCGAATATATGCGTTAGAAAATGAGCAGCAAACTAAAGAGTGCAAATAAACACCAAAACAACCTACACCTCAAGATTAGCCTAAGTTGGAATCAACACAAGATAAAAGCAACAAATGGAACATTATACCTTGTCTCGAATCGATCTTTTGGTTGGCCCTTCGATCTTTGATGTGTATGCTCCTTGGATGGAAAGATATGCAAGCTAGATGATGATGTGAAGATGGATGGAAATGGATGAAAACATAAAAAATGGCTAAGTATGGATTCTAGGAAAAATTTGCAAGAGTTTGGCTAGCAAAATGATCTCCCCCCAAATGAGAGAAAAGAGGAGGTATTTATAGAGATTTTGGAAATCTCTAGGGAAATGGACGGCCAAGATTGAGCCACCAATGATCAAGATGTAGGGCTAAGGTGAGTTGAGAACTCACAAGCCCTCACATCTTGACATGTGGCATGTGATATAGCCCTAAAAGGTGAAGTGGACATGAGGTGGAAGAATAGTACATGACATGGAGGGGGGTACAAAGTACCTTGGGATTGGACAAGATCTCCTCATAAAGGAGGTCCTTGTCCCCATGTGGGTGAGAGGACATGTGAGGAATTAAAAATTCCTCAAATATTCTCATGGGGAGATGGGAAAGAATAAAGAATAAATAGAGGACATGTGGGAAGAAGTGAAGGAATTAAAAATTCCTTTTGAGAGCATTGGGGGATTAAAAGGTGAATTAAAAATTCATAGGGAAGTGGAGTGCCTTGCCCAAAAGGAGAAATCCTTTAATAAGGTTGACCAAAGACACATGTCATAAAGGACATGGGGAAGAGAAAAGGAATTTAATATCCCTTGAAAGATGAGAGTGGAATTAAAATTTTCTCAAAGGACTTTGGGAAGACAAAAGGAATTAAAAATTCCTTGGGGGATGGGAAGAGTTGACTAAAGGGGGTGATTAGACAAGTTGATGAGGGGTTAGAGGAAGGTTAGGTGGCTAAGAAAGATTAGAGGCCAACTTGAAAAAGTTGGAGGATGTGACACCTCCTAATCAAAGATTAGGCATGTGCACATCCTAATGATGAGATTAGAAGAAGGATTAAGATTAGATAAAAATAATGGAGGATGTGACATAAAGAGAATTAAATAAATGGAATATTTATTTAATTTATTTGATGAAAGGGGAAGGTATTTAATTATTTAACTAGATACCTTAGGGATTTGGCAGAATTAAGGATATTAATTAAATAATAGTGATATTGTGAATAAGTGGATGCTTAGACGAAAGAGGATAAATTTGGATAAATTAAGTGTCCAAATTTAGATGTCTACAGTTTTAGTTTGAGTGAATGTTTCCAAGTCTGTGAAAGGTGTTTGTTTGTTTAATGTCTCAAAAAATGCTTGGAAAACATAATATTTTATTTGAAAACATGCATAATGAAGACAAGTACAACCCTAGGTTAAGCTTGAGGACTATATCTACTGGATTCCACGTGGGTTTCCCCAACCGCACTTATTCTTAGCAAGTGATTTAGAAGCTTGGCCACATAGGATCTCCCTTACATTATGTAACATCCCGCTACGCAACAACTAAGGGTAAGAGCCAAAAGAGGACAAGATTTTTTTTTTTTGAAAACATAAAGAATAACTTACACATAAAACAGTTGCCAATATGATATATTGACAAAAAACATGGCCAAGCATGGTTGAATGCACTACCAAAAGGAGACGACTAATCCACTCTCTAGAGAAAATCTGAGTAGGAGCAAATAGGATAGCTCTAGAAATTTTGCTCTGGAACCCCTAGCTCCGGAACTTTCTGCTCTAAAACCTTTTGTTCCAGAACCCCTAGCTCTGGAACTTTCTGCTCTGAAACCTTTTGCTCCGGAACTTCCTACTCCAGAACTTCCTACTGATACAACACAGATCAGCAAATAGAAAGTTGTGATGCGCCAAAACTTTGTAGCAATGACACAGAACAACAAACAGAAAGCGCCAATGCACTGGAACTTTGCAGACCAATACATGAAGGAAATCACATAGCCATAGATCTAATTTTGCATGAAATTTTTGAAATTAAAGCCATAATGATCATCATAATACAAGTGAGTCTAATACCAACATCAGAACTCATAAGCCAAATGTAAAACATCACATTTCTTCTCATTAATTTAAATAATTATATTTTCACTCTGAAGCGAGTACAAAATACATAAATAAATATACATGAGTACAAAGGCATAGTCATGAATGAAATACATTAACATATAAGACAAGTACAAGAGGGATCAACTCCAACTGGTGCTCCAAAAACCTGTACACTGGTCCCTAATGGCGGTGGAAATGCCTCCCTACCATGTGGACTCAAAAGAGGCCACCCCACCGTGCTCGGAGGTAGTCACAAGGCCCAAGCAGAAATAACAAGGCAAGGGAAACATATGGCCAATATTCACATCAGACATGGAGCAAACATAGAAAACAATGCATTAAATTCAATATCACAACATGAAGATGCTCATACAATAACATATCGGGTACTACTTGTTGTCACCTAGAAATGCACCCTATGCATAGTGATGGAGACTGAGCTTTCTAGTGAAACATTGGATCACTCCAAGGCTGTGGGTCACCTAAGATTGGAATGAACCTTCGGAGAAGGCCGGCTTCCTTTGGGTATCACCTAAACTAATGATCTTGTAAAGGGAAAAGGGAGGAGTACATGAATGAAACTAAACTATGGTGATACACCGAGTTTGATGAGATCAATGGAATATCTAGAATGCACTTGAAATTTGTCAATGATCAGAAGGACACACATCAAATTCTATGAGCTACACATTAATATGTCACAAACAAGCTTGATACACACACTTTTTCAATAAAGGAAAATACTTTCACATAATAGAATCCATGTGTGATTATGTAAACACAGCTTTGTCATTCATATAATGGTGCTTTTTACAAAGGAGGGCATAAAACACCAAATAAAGTTATAAAGGAATAAAATGAATTCACAAGATAACTTGATTATTAACCTGAAATGCACAACACTTTGCAAGAACAATGATGGAAAAACTGAAACATCAACAGAGGCCAAGACAGCTCTGTACTTTATATTCCAATGTCGAAGTGAATTACAAAACATACACTAGCTGAGAGAGGATTGCTCAAAATCACTAACTCTTCTGAATGCATTACTCGAACTGTTTACAAAAAGGAAAAAATTGCCTTATATATTAGAAGTGTGTCGGCCCCTTAGGGCTTACAAAAATATAGGTCTCAGAAAGATCTATCCTTAGATCTTTTGATTGAATTTAATGCTGCACCCTGCGTGTCCATGTCGGTGAAGAGTCCTTCTGGGAGTGGTCTTCTTCATATCTTTCTACAACCACCGCATTTACTTCTATTCCTCGTGTCCTCCTTGAACCTCTTCGGTCGACCGCCTTGAATGCTCCTAAGCTCAAAACAGATACACATTGATTTCCATTTCATTGATGTTCTTCATCCTGGTCAGACTGCCACGGCTCGCTTTCAGATCTCTCTAATTGGTCGAGTATACTCCATTCAAATTCGTTGAGCAGTCAAAAGCTCCTTCTATAGAATTGCATGTCGGTGAGACACTAATCGTGTCTCCCCAATGCGATTAAATCTTCCTGTGGTTATCGGCATAGCTTGAAACCGTCGATGAGAGCTCCTATCGAGCCCAAAAGTCATACCGATCACCTATGTGGTTGCCAAGGCAATCGCGTTCGGCCAGGAAACATGGCGAACTCTTCTCATCTTCTATCGATGAAACTATATTGATGTCACCCCGACGCATTTTTCTCTACCCGAGCTCCAGTCCTTCGTTAAGACCCTATCGGGTCGGCAAGACTCTCAGCGAGGCCTCTAGGATCCGGTGAGAGCTCATTTCATTTTGCTTCGGCAAGAGAACCATTCATAAGCAAGAGATCATAGCGGCTTCATTAGTCATGCTAATATCGCATTCCATCGCTAAGACCACACCATGTCAGTGGGACATCATACCGACGGTCAGGCGCTACACCGATGTCATTTATGTCGGGGAGACCTTCTGCTAGTCGGTGAGACCTCTTAGCGGAGTCTTCAACTCTTGGCGAGCTCAGCTTGCTTTCAGTGAGACACTGGTGTGTCGGTGAGACCACATGCTGAAGGCACCTTGCTTTGGCGAAAGCTCATTTTTTCTGTTGGGGAGACTTCGCTATATCGGCAAGACCACCTACCGATGTCAAACTTTCTCAGCGAGCTCTTTTGTTGTCGGCGAGACTCATGTCGAAGGAAAAATACATATCGAGGCCCCATTTATCTTTCGGTGAGACCACCTTCACATCGCTGAGACATCATGGCGACCCCTCCATCCTTCACCGAAACCACTTCTCCTGCTGAGGCTTCTTCATCTGTCGGCAAGACACCTGAGTGTCAGTGAGAGATCTTACCGAAAGAAAAACGCTACCCCGAGACCCACCATTCTATTGGTGAGACATAATGCCTTCGCCAAGACATCATGGTGAAACTACTTTATTTGGCCGAGACCACGAGTTGGCAAGACCTTTGGATGAAAGAAAAATGTCACGGCGAACCCACCTAATTGTCGGCAAGACATCATACTCTTAGGAAGACATCTTGCCGAAAGAAAAACTTAAGCCGAGAGCTCCCTGGTGAACTACCGTTGGCATGACCTCATGCATTCGTAAAGACCCTATGGCGAAGCTCCCATCTTTCGGTGATGAGTTTTCTTTTTCTTCTGTCAGGGAGACAACACCACCTTGGTAAGACCTTTTGCCGATACTTGCATCCTTTGGCCGAAACTGCCTTCTTCGACGAGATTAGTAAGACCCTAGCCCGAAGA
Organism: Sequoia sempervirens; assembly: GCA_007258455.2. NCBI lineage: Eukaryota > Viridiplantae > Streptophyta > Pinopsida > Cupressales > Cupressaceae > Sequoia > Sequoia sempervirens. The sequence continues at coordinate 84,042,157 of VDFB02256132.1, read as the reverse complement.
CAGATCTCTTGGCGATGATGCCTTCAGCTTTCGAGAGCCCCTTTAGTCGGCAAGACATCCTTAGTGGTCTTGGCAACTCTCCTTTTTAAAGGGTTTTCATGCCGAGGCTTGATCTAGGCAGGCCTTCCAACTGTGTTCTTCATGACCTAGCTCACAGATGCATGATTTAACCCTTGATGCAGATGGCCCATCTACCCCTTTAAAACTTTTGAAACATATTATGCCCAACCGACCCAGCCCGTGGGTGAAAATTGGGCAACACTACTCATGACTACTAAGGTATAAGGTACTAGAGTGCTGACCGGATGGAATGACATCATGTGTGCTCGAAGGGATGGCACCACACAGAATCAAGTACACCTCTTATACAAATGAGGAAGCTCAATCATGCCCAATTCAAAGCCCTACAAATGGATAGGACTTCTCGAGTGCATCCTTAGCCTTTATAAGTGCTCAAGGCCATGCACGAGGACTCATTATCTTATAATTGTTTTACTCCATCTCATTTAACCAAATGAGGAACCCAATCAAATATGACACAATGAAAAATCCACTAAAACCATCATCGAAACCATTTAACACAGCCAAGCAACATTGTTGTGAAATCATTTAAAACAGCTAACCACAACACTAACAAGAACATCAAATACCATTCAAATATTCGCCAATAACTCCATAAAAGAAACCAATTATGAAATCGGTATTAACCTCATTAATCATCTCGTAAAACAAAATAGAAAGTATTACAAATTCATTTTGGACTCCAACCCAGTTGAGATTTGAGCATTATTAGGTGAATCTCATAGTTGGATTTGAGTTTAAACTAAGAGATTTGTACATATTTAAGAAAGACACATACTTTCCCCAAAATTAAATACCATAACTAGGCTGAAAAGAAAACTCAACAACCAAAATTCCATAACACCCAGAGTAGCCAAGACTTCCAAAAAATTTAAACAAACACTCATGCATACATTTATGACTTAAAAATTTCAAAGAAAACATAGACTTGAATACCTCAAATCTGCCCAAATGTGAAATAAAGAATGCTCTATTAGCAAAGCACGACGAAATTCCAAAATGGAGCAGCAAGAAGAAAATGATTCACTGAATTAAACAATTCAATACCCACAAATTTCTTCTTAGAAAATCTCCATATTTTTTTCTCCAACTCAGTTGCCCAAATTGTGGGGTTTTCTCCTCTTTCCCCCAAAAGAGAAATTTTCTTCTCTAAAAAGATAACTCCCCCCAAAAACAAAAGAATAAAAGTATATATATCCAAAACAAGGCTGCCCCTTTTTAACTAACTCCTCCTCACAATAAAAAAATGAAATAAATCATTCTATTAAGCAAACTATTAATGCTCTCCAAAGCAATTAATTAAAATCACTAAATATCCAGCATTCCCTCTTTCAAATAAAAATAATAATAATAATAATAATTTAAATCTGGAAACATTAAAATACACACAAGTTCCCCAAGAAGATTTAAATAAAACTATGAGGGCTCACATAAAGGATTAATAAAATCATTTTAAAATTTTCAAATGAAATATATCATTCTCTCAAATGATCAATAAAAAAAAAAATATTTAAAATAATATATTTAAAATCTCATGGATAAAACCATCCAAATCTCAAATCAATTAAACACAATGAAATACCATATATAGATGGATTTGTCTTTCTAATCACTGAGTTTGCACAAGATGAGAGCATAATCACCTACCACCTTCAAACATAATCAAGCAATGTTCTTTGACCTCCTAATTAAATATAAATGAGACAAACAGATGTTCTTTTTAAAGCACCAATGGAAGTGTTTTCTAATCTAAGACAAACAAAAGAGGTTTCAAAATAAAATCCTTGGACACTCGAACCTATAAAACCACTTGTTAGTAGTCCAAAAAGATGCCTTGGACCAACGAAAAATTGAAGCCACATGTTATAACAACAAATTAATAATCCCAAAAAACCCCTAAACTACTAAACTGAAATAAGAAATTTGGAAATTCTGCAAAAATCCAAAAATAAAATTTTACCAAGCGATTGCGTCATTCTACACAGCAAATGCATCTCAGGGCTGAACACTAGAATTTACTAGGAAAATGCATCAGTCTGCAGGGAAAATGTTTCAAGGTTGTCAAATGCATCATTCGAGTTAGCGAATGCATCTCGGTAGAGCAAATGCATCTCTCTAGTTAGCAAATGCAGTTGAATATTGCAGATGCATCCTTCTGCGGACCGAATGTGTCACGATACAATGATTGCGGCTCAAAAAATTGCAAATGCGGCTCTCTGTACTTGTACCTACAAAAATGCAAAAAAATTGTACGAAAATATGCAAAAATAAGTGTTTGGCATCAAGTTCACCAATGTAACTATGGTAAATATTGAGATTAGCGGATTAAAGCTTAAACAAACAAATCTCAAATCAAGCAATGAAAAACATAGTGCAAAACATGAAAACAATGAAATATATTACCAAATGTCTTCAACCTCCATGATTAACCTTCATTGCACCTTCTCTATTTGTTGTAATATGTAGTTTTCCCTCAGATTTATGATGAGAAACCTATGACTATGTCAACGTCTTAAGTAAATGTTGAAAGATTCTATCAAAATGCCTCGAAATATAAATATGCAACTATGAAGCAAGCCCTAAAGTATGCAAAAAATGTTATGACAGCAATGTAGTCAAAATCCAAGAGACATGAGATGTGCAAATGAGGCTAAAATTGCCTTTTTATAGAAAATAAAATTTTAGGTGAATGGCCAAGATTAAAAGCTAAGAGATGCCCTAAAATCAATGGTTGAGATTGAATATGACAACCCACAATTAGGGTTAGGGCAACATTAGGGTAAAATTTGAAATCAAATCAATGGACAAGAATGCATGTGACAAGAAGATATTAGGCACAAAAAAAGAGGATGTTGGAGAATCAAATAATAATTTTAAATTATTTGATTTTAAAGACTGAATTGACCTTGTGATAGGAAATGGATAAATGACAACTTTAAATAAATGATTTTATTTAAAATTAAAAAAAGCTGGAGGGGATAAAAGAACTTATTTAATTATAAGAGGACATAAAATATTAATGATGTATTTAAATAAATAAATATATTTTATTTATTTAAATAATCAAAGGAAATAATGGGCAAGAGATAATTAAATAAATTCAATAATTTATTTAATGACAGAGAGACATTAAAAAATTAGCGACGATTTATTTATTTAAATAGTCAAGAAGAATAAAAGACATGAATTAATGAAATAATTAAGAATTGTTTAATTAATAGTTGAAATTGGACTATAGGACATAATTAAATATTTTAATTATGTTAGGAAGAAATATGGAGAAAATAGAACTTGGAGGTCTAGGTCAATTTTATGTGTCTAGAGATGCATATATATATATGTATGTATATATAATAGAGTGTTTGCTAATTGATGGTTATACGCAACATGTTTATAGATGCTTTGAAACTTGTGTGTGTGATGATGCACAATTTAAGGGGGAAAGGATGTCACAACCCTCTCTAACTATCTAATTAATTATAATTTATTATTATTAACCAAGTGAATATTATTATAATTACTAAGATTACAATCTTTTGGAAACAAATAATTTTTTCAAATAAATAAATAAAATATTATATAAAAGTTTTAATTGCTAATAAATAAATAAATGTTAATTTTTAAAGAACCGTTAATTTTGTCTTTCATTGATCTAATGGCAGTTAGAAGAAAGTTGTATCTTTTGTGAGTGGAGGAGAATTCTTGAAACGGCTAGAAGGAATGTGAAAAGGCATTCCACTTGGAGTCATATTGCTACCTTTTATTTCATTTTGGGCTCAAGGAGAGGGAGGAATCTTTTGGGGGTGGAGAGAAAGAAGTGTGGCGTAGATGGGGGTAGACAAAGGTAAGCGAGGAGGAGCTTGAGTCTAAAGGATTGTTTACAGTGTGCATGGTGAGTCTAGTTAAGTGTTCCATCACCCAAGTTTTATGTCACTCTTATGTACTGTATTCTAGACCATTACTTTTTCTTCCTTGAGCAGATTGCTATGCTTAATCTTTGGGTTCTTCTTCCTTTGTTATCGCTCCATGGTCTTACTATTAACTGAGAACTTAGTTGTTTTCTTTTAATCCTTAATACTTGTGAACGTTTCTAAGATCTTTTCCATGTTCGAGTTTTTTTACTCACGTAGTTTTTCTTTTAAAAGAGTAAAACAAACACTGGTAATACTTCATTGAGCCACAATCTTATGCATGTCTAAAAATGATGTAATTATCGCATCAAATTCCCCCTGTCTTATAATGCTCGTCTACTTCCAACCAGCATTCAGATTGTGAACCAAGTATAAGCTATTACTCAACCTTTTATTTTGGTGATAAATATGCACCCTCGACTCTTCTTCCCTTGAAGTGTTAGAATTTTGAAAGTTCCTTCTCTGGGCATCTTGTGATCATTTTGTGAGTTCTTTAATGTAGCTCAATTGCATACGCTATGTAATCGTATAACTAACTCCCAAAACTTCAGTAATATGTAATCACCAATCTCAGTCTTCTTGCATTTGGAAGAGTCGCAAACCCTCTATAAATGTTGGATCTACATGGTTGCAAGACAGAAATTATGAATCAATGTAGGAGAAAAGGGAAACAATATCTTGAGGTCCCTACAATCTATGTGCTAGGAATTTGGATCAGCGGAGACATTGAGAGACAATTCTAGCTTTATGATCCATCACTTATCATCACAATTAGACAGTTTGTTCTCTCTCCATGCACATGCTATTGGAAGAAGTTTCCAATGTAAGCAATCTTACCTTCTGAGTCTCTCCAAATCAAGTTTTCACAACTTACTTCCTTGTAAATTATGGTATTAATATTAGATAAGTGAATGATAGAAAATATTATTGTTGTAGAAAAGTTTAAGAAAAGTTTGATTTGTATGATGGTAAGGTGTTTATGATTCATTTAGCCTTGTTGTGAAAATAGAGTTAAGATATCACCTTTTTAATTCTATCATTGATAAAAGAGTTATAAACATAGTCTTTTGGAATCCTTTTGTAAGTGATTGTAGTGTTGAAAATAATCTTTCGTCCTTATCCATGTATGAACTATAACTTCAGCTTACAAACCTTGTGGGCTTATTGATGGAGAATGATAATAAGTTTAGAATTAAATACCTTAAATGTATATGACTATTGCTAGATTTTTAACCATTTTGTGTTGACCCACAATATTAAAATTTCATGAATGCTTCCTCCTAACTTTTTGCATATGTATCCATCAATTAGAGGAAGAAAGAAGATTGGTGTCTCAGAATTCAAGGGTGGTAATATCTAAGTTATGAGGGTAGAATTAGCTATGATAATGTTATGTGTAGGTTTGTTTGAATCCTTGGTTTTATTTTATTTATTTTTTTCTCATTAATAGAGACCATAACACGATTGCTTCTATCCTATGGGACTAAGTAATCAATGTACAATAAAATGTTAGATGATCAGGTTTTGTAATCCTTAATTTATTATTAATGGCTCTAAAAATTAAATGATAAGCCATTAGCTCGAACATGTTATTTACTTGATATATTTTAATAGCATGCAAATATGATTATGGTGGGTCATGGCCATAAATGTTCTCTATAATCATTATTACAAATTAGATCTAAATTGCCATGTAATAGTCTTTTGAAACTGAATTAATCTTGTCACAATTATTGTAATAACGGATTTTGGCATATTCGATATGATTTAATGTTTGAATTTGAAAATGATTTGATACATACATTAGTGGATATTTTCATTGGAAATAAGACTAGAGTCGGCCTCGAACATCAACTTAACTAGTTGCAAGAACCTTACTATTGGCAATCCTTGTTTACTTAACTTTGTCGGTGCAACATGAATAAAGCTAAATATGTGGTATGTTACTCCTATGGCCTTCTCTGCATATTTCCTAAGTTTCACATTCTACATATATGATGAATTATATATTCCTCATAACAATATATAGACTATCTTCTCGTCTATTTTAACTTGATGGAAAGATTCTACAAACTATATAAATCTATTATTCCTTGCTTTGCTTGAATGTTTCAAAATTTCTTTAGTCATTTTTCTATATACCCTTCTGTTAATGTATTTTGTGAGATTACAAATTTTGCACCCCTTTGCTCAACTTATAAATCTTTGAATCTTGCAATCTATCTCTTGTTGTGATCCCATTACTCTAGAGTTTCCTCATCTAAATGGGTGTATAATCTCTCACTCCAAAATAATTCTTAAATCTCCAACTTCAGTAATGTTGAAAATAAAACCCAATTATATACATGACTAATCTTTTCATTTGTCTCACCCCTCTCTAGTTTTAATTTGGAGGAACTCTCAAACTTTCCTTGGTTTAAAACTTCAGCCTTAGAATTACCTCTTCTTCATACCCTCGACATGTTGAAAACTAATGCTTAGTGAAGTTGTTAGAAATATTTAATCCTCGTCAGAGGATGTCTGCCCCCATGTCAGATTTTTGGGGATTACTTCAAATTGCCCCCAACGTATACCTACAGCCTGTTGACCTACAACAATTAATATGCTAGGTAATTTTGAATTTGAATTCAAGCGCTCATTTTTGAGCTTGCAAATCAACACAAGACAAAAAGGGAATGCAACCATTGGTTTTTGTAGTTAGTTTTTTTTGTATTTTGTGAAGACCCTGCAGCAGTAGACGGAATGTTCAGCACTAAACAAGGAGACAGTAGAAGGGAATTTTTTATCAGACGCAGCAACCAGTTATAGCAACGCAGCAATTTAACAGCAGCAGTTTCAGCACTATAGTAAGCAATAGTATAGGTGTGAGTGTAGCACCATAATATTGTACATTTGTCCAAATTGTTTAAGTTTTATTTTGTAGTGTAAACAAAGAAATTACTCTATAATTTTGTAATTTTGGAGTGAAAAGGAATATATGAAAATGGATGCATAAATATTAAATTTATGTGTGTCATTTTATGTTGTCTCTATGCATTATGTTTTGTTATTTTCTTGTTTTTTCCTTCATTCTGTTACAGCACAGCATTTTTGTTTTGTATTGTTGCACCCCTGCTTTCCAACAAGTGGTATCAGAGCCCTATTTTTTTGGGTGGTTAAGTTTATTTTGGGTAAGTTTGTAGGTTATCTAGGAATTAATCAATTTTCTTACATTTGAGTGTGAGAAAAATGGTAGGAGGTGAGAGCAAAGGTTGGCAACAGCCACCAACTTTTGATGGGCAGAACTATGATATTTGGGCTAAGAAAATGAAGACAAACTTAGTTGCAAATGACCTATGGGAGTTGGTCATCAATGGGTTCAATGATATCATAGACCCAAATGCATTTGCAAACCTCTCAAATGCACAAAAGAATCAATTGAAAGAAAGGATGAAAGATGTAAAAGCCCTCAATTTGATTGAGGCAGCCTTGACTGAGGCTATTTTCCCATGCCTTGCAGCAACAAACTACTCAAAACAGGCTTGGAAAATTCTACAAAACAATTATAAGGGGACTAATAAAGTCAAGTTAGTTAAGTTGCAACTCTTTAGAAGATACTTTGAGACTCTACTAATGAAAGATGATGATTCTATTTCAAATTTCCACACTAAAGTCTCCACTTTGATAAATCAGCTAAGAATTAATGGAGAAACAATGGAAGAACAAAGGATTGTTGAGAAAATCCTAAGAATTTTTCCTACTAGGTTTGATCCTATAGTCATTTCCATTGAAGAGGCAAAGGATTTGTCTCAGATGACTATAGATGAGCTGATGGGTTCACTACAAACTCATGAGCAGTGGTTGAATAGATCTACTCCTTCCCTAGAGAAAGCTTTCAAAGCTCAGACCAACGGAAGAGGTCGGGGAAGAGGAAGAAACAACAGAGGTAGAGGTCAAAGAGGTAGAGGAAGAAGCAATTTTGGAAGAGGAGACTCAAACAACCAAGAGGAGCCAAGCAGCTCACAGTTAGTAGAATAAAACTAGAAGAAGAGGAATAGTTCAGATCAAAGGTATGACAAAATAAATGTGAAATATTATTATTGTCATAAGTATGGTCACTATGCTAGTGAGTGTAGGAAGAAGCAGCATGACCATGGAGGCTAAAATGCTAATGTAGCAAATGAGAACAAGGTTGATAATGACAAATAGTCCAATGTATTCATTGTTTGCAACCTTACTGAGCACAGCAATGATGAAGTTTGGTATTTAGACAGTGGATGCAACAACCACATGAGTGGTAACAAGAACTTTTTTGCCTCCATAGACATCAACATAAAAACTAAAATCAAAATGGGAAATAATGAGAAGGTTCCTATCATTATAAAAGGTGTTCTCAGCATTCAAACCAAGAATGGTGAGAAGCAACAAATCCAAGATGTCTATTATGACCCTAGCATGAAGCATAATCTATTGAGCATTGGACAAACGGTCCAAAATGGTTACAAAATCCTGATGGAGAATGGACAATGCAAGATATTTGACAAAGGAGGCAGCAAGAAAGTGATGGTAGTCCTGTAGATGATAAGAAATAGAATGTTTCCCCTAAAGATGCACATAGTGTCTACAATAGACAAAACAAAAGAACAGAAACAACAATGTTTACCGGCACTAACAGTAGAAGAACAGCAATCGATTGTGGAGCAGTAGTCTACATTCAGAATAGTCATCAAAGACCCATCCAAACTTTTGTATTTAAGGTATTGGCACTTAAGCTTTTCTAGTTTGAGTTTATTTTCTAGGAAAGGCATGGTAAGGGGTTTACCATCTATTGATGGTGTTTTCTGCACAGCAACAACTCAGACAGAATATGGAAATCCTATCTCTCTTGAAAGGTAAATCTCTATCAGCAAGCCTCAAGAGATAACCCCAAGGTCTCTAATGTCAGGTCTTGACAATGCATAAACAACTCAATGATAAATGTGAAAATGCTAGTAATCACAAAGGGACCTTACTACAAGCAAATACTAAAACTTTAACTTATCAGATCTGGCAATGTAATGATACTTCAATCCTAAATCTATCCAAATAATAAAGAAATAACAAAAGGTTAGGGTTTCAAAGAGATATCTAAATTTAACAACTCCTAAGATTAACAATGCAAATGATGAAATACTTGAAATGGACCAATACCTCATAAACTAATTCCTGCTTGACCAAGATAAATCTACAATCTTACAGAAATAGTGCAATATTCTAAGGTATTAAAGATTTTCAGATCATGAACATTCATTCAAACAACCCTATTGCAATTGAAATGAATAAACCCTTACAATTGAACTAAGCACGATGAATATAAAAGTTCAAACTAAGTTTTCAAAGCAATTAACAATCAATTAGCTACAAAAAGTATGGACCAGGGATTGTTGCAAACACTTCAAGTATTAAACTATAAACACCATTGAATCAGATCTAAATCTAAATCTAATATATATCTAATAACCTTGAGAGATTTCAAAGATAGAATCATAAGAACCATGCAAGATAAGTCAACACAAAAGAGATCACCAAAAAATCACAATGCCCTTCAATTGTATTGAATCGCCCAATTTCAGCAACAATTCTAATGTTATGTTACAGCACTTGCTCAGAAATTGACTAACTTCTATCTCTACTTCTTACTTTACTACCCTAATTGCTTCTAAGAACTATCTCCAATGACTTCTACTAATAATCCCCTTACAAATGAGGCGAAATGCCATATTTATAGAAAACCCCAGAACATGTCGGCCCAATTTAGATTTTACAATAATAATATAGCCCTAGATAGGTCGGCCAAGAGAAATTTGAAATAAGATAAGATATGCATTAAATGCATGGGACTCATCTAGGTCAGTCTGGGATTTATCATGTAACTCGATCTAATGCATGTGAAGCACAATTCCCAATGCAATCGATCATTAACTGGCCCCTTCATCCCTGTCTTAATTTATCTAGTATCTTGAGGAAAATACTCTCCAGGTCAGCCACAGGTGAATTAATAAATGCTTTAAATCCTCCTTTAATCGAATTAAACCCAGCCTATAATTTAGCAAAAACCACCATCAATAATATCCATCATCAAAAATATATTCAAATAAATCCCATCAAAAATTGAAATCCCACGAAAAATCGTTAATGCAAAATTTCTACACAGTTCGGGATTTTCACCCATCTGCGGAATCCAGGCCAGAAGAGATTTTCAGGAAAATTTGGACCAGGTAAATTCTAGCAAAAATAATCAACAGTCGATAAATTCTAGAAAATGAAGGGGCAATCAGGAATTTCGGGAAAATCCAGATGATGCGAAAAATCCTGAAAGTAGTGAAAACTCTAGATTTTTAGGAAAACGCAGAGGACAAGGAAAACTGAGGAAATCCACCAGCACAGGAAAATCCTGAAATTGAAGGAAAACCTAGATTTCAACATTCTCTAATGATCTCACCCAAATTGATCGAAGATCACAAATTTGAGGACCTGGGCTTAAATGCAAAATTGTTCACAGATGGATCTGGACTCAAAATTAACTCAAGGGCAACTTGATCGGTATTGGTGATGGCTCCAAAGTCGAAACCCTAAATTTTAACCATGAATGCACAGGGCAAGCTCGAGACACAGAAATTCAAACTCAAAGCACGTCTAAAATTCAAAAGCACAACTAGATCAGAATACCTCAACTCAAGAGAACGCAAATGAAAAGGGCAGAACGACAAGAGTCCCCAAAAATTAGTGAAATTTGGAAACCCGACAACCAGACAAAAATTCAAAAAAATCCGGCCCAAGCGAAATTTTGCAAAGACCAGAAATTCCTGAACTGTAGCATTTTAACCCTTCTGCCGGAGTTTGGATGAAATCCGGGAAAATCCAAATAGGGCAGAAAATCCCGAAACAGGGCAAAAACGTGGATTTCGCTTAGAACTTGAAATTTTCAACATGCAACCTTGGGAAAACACTTTGGCAAGCAAGATGAACACTTTAAGCTCATGCCAAGGCAAGGAAAATCCAAAATCAAAGGGGCAAAAGCACAAAAGTGAAAGCAAAAGAGGGTCCCTGCTTTCAGCGGGGCGTGTGTGAAAAAACTGAACAACAAATGGCGACTCTGCTGGGAAATGCTCCAAAGCATTTGATGACGAACAAGAATCAAGAACCCAGAATCTCTAGTTTTGATCTCACTATCAGACAAACAAATCAGAATGAAAGATTAAAGAATCAAAACCAAAGGCAGACTAAACCTTCCATAGACTAAAAATCCAAGTGTGTGCTCATGAGTTCATTTCCTTCCTTAAGCCACTACAGAAACCAAGTTCAATTAGGTCAGGCTACGTAAAGATTCTAACTTCAAAAGCAACCTGGATAGAGCCTCACTGCCAATCAGGCATCTATAGCCCCGATGAGGTTATCGTTGTGACTCTCCCAAACATAGCTCTATTTCCAGTCAGGCGTCTATAGCCCCGATAGAGATATTTGGATACCCCTGATAAGTTGAATTCATTCTTTTGATTTTCTATATTTCACTTTTCTTTTCTTTGATATTCTTTTCTTTTCACTTTTTCATTTCAACTTGTGAACAATGAAGTTCACACTCAGGGCTGAGAACCACAGTGGCACTAAAGCATAAATAGGATTTTTCACCTGAAAAAACCTCACAAGGATCCTACCGCAACTTAAGAATTTTTTAAGATGTATAAGAGATATAAGATTTCAGAATACTTCAAATTCAAATCAAACCAGTGACCCATCCTCTTAAAATCAAACATTTAGACCGCATGACGATAACAAAGATCTCAACCATCCCTTTGAGACACATGATTAAAGTCCATCAATGAAATACTTAGAACAGTCCCAGATAAAAGCATATTTGTGTAGGAACGACACTTCCCCAACCAGAAAGCAAAAAACCCAAGCCAGAGAAGCAAAACGACAACCAAACCGAAACCCAAAGCAAACCTAAACTAACCAAAGCAACCTATCCTAACTATGTACAAAGAGACTCATAACCACTCATCATCAGAAAGGGTGAACTGATACCCACCCCTATACGATTCATCAATGCATGGACAAGCAACAAGGTAATGGTAACAGTCCTCAAAAATGCAAATCTATCTTTATACTCAACAAAATAAACCTCAAAAATGTAGTATTCAAACTCAACCTCATAATCAGGAATAATCAATAACTAAGGTGACTCATTAGGACCATGATCAATCCATATGCAAGTTGTCTTTCCCAAATTTCCATAATCAAATTGATAAGATTCAGAATTCATAGCAAGGAGAGAAACAACCTGATTTTGTATTGTTGTAGACTAAATGTTGTGTTCATCATCCTGTGCCTCTAAAGAGTTGATAACTATGTCATCAGGAGGTCTCAACTGATGGTGCAATATCCCTCTTGCATTTGGAACATGCAAAACAGAATTGGAGTCTTCAATGAATAATTCAGGGTGAAAATGAGATTGGAAAGATTCAGAAGTATAAACATGGAACTTTTCACCTGTGTGCACTTCTTCATGAGGGATCAATGTTGAAAATGTAAAAGCCTCATCATGCATAGTAACTTCCCCATCATTATGTTTGTCAAGAGGCCTTACAGACTAATCTTCAAGCACATCTTTACCTAAAGTAGTATGATCAAGCTCATTAGTGATGGTTGCAACGTTGTTATTCTCAACACCATTCGAGTTTTCCTGCATATCAATATGAACCACATCATCTATCTTGTCATTAATACATGAAATCTGTGAATTTTCTTTACTGAATTCATCAACAGAAAGAGGAAAAATAGAATGTGATGAGTGAAGGAATTCCTTGAATTCCTCTCCTATTGACATGTGTTCTAGTTCTGGATTGTGACCACTCAGAATATCAACTCTTTCATTAAGTTCTTCTTCACATCTTACAGGACATCCATTAGCAGGTTGTTGAAGTTCCTGTATTGAAATCCCCTCCAGGGTTGCTTCAACCTTTACTACCATGTCTCCTTCAAACTCTGTGTCAGTTGGTTCATTGATGGCTTGTTGAGATTTTTTTATTGGAAGCTCACCCTTTGCAGTCTGATGCAAATGATCTGACAACCATACTTGATCTTCCACCTCTTCTATTGATTCTACCGATACTTCAGCACTGTTGGATTTATGAATAGGCATATCATGTAACATGAGGATTTCTTCAGTCTCCCATCCTTGAGGGTTAACTGTCAGTGCATAATTTCCCAAGATTGTTTCAGACAGAAATACCTCCTTAAAAGTCCTTGCATCAGTCTGGCTTGAAGCACCCTTTTGTTCAGAAAGCATATCTTTTTCAAGAGACCTTAGTATTGCATCCCTAATGGTAGGATCCCTTAATAACTCATGAGTAGAGAGACTTACTTTGACTTTCTTGAGTTCTTTGACCACATACTCTCCTATTTTCTCTGTAGTCATGGTAGAACAGTTGTCCTCAGAGCCAACCACAAGTTCATCCTTGCCATTTTCAACACCTCTTCCTTTATCAGCATCAGATTGTCATCCACTTACGAAATACTGAGTAGGCACATGATGGAATGCTTGAACCTCTAAAGTTGTAGACTCTT
>VDFB02256132.1:83864503-84028480 GCA_007258455.2 Sequoia sempervirens | reverse complement strand
TATTTTAGGCTATCATGATTTGTCTTAACCTTAAAGTTTCTACACATTAGGTAAGGCCTCCATTGTTTAACTGCATGAAGGATTGCTAGAATTTCCTTCTCATAAATAAGTTTTAGTTGATTCTTACCCTTTAACTGAAAACTCTCAAAAGCAATTGGTTGACCTTCTTGCATGAGAACCACTCCTATCCCATTTCCAGAAGCATCACATTCCACAATGAATTCCTTGGTGAATTCAGGAGTGGCAAGCACTGGAGTTGTACACATAGCCTCCTTCAATCTCTCAAATGTTGTATTAGTGGACTCATTCCAATGAAAAGAATCCTTCTTCAATAGAGTGGTGAGGGGTGTTGCTATATGACCATAATTATTCACAAATCTTCTAAAGTACCCTGTCAATCCCAAGAAACCCCTTAGTTTCTTAATGGTTTTTGGAATAATCCATGCCATGATAGCCTCAATTTTGTTAGGGTACACCTTTACTCCTTCATGTGAAACTATGTGTCCCAAATACTCCACCTCCTTAAGACCAAAAGCACACTTGGATGGCTTAGCATAGAGTTGATGATCTTCAAGTATTTGTAATGCTTGATCCACATGTTGCAAATTTTCTTCCCAAGTCTTGCTATAAATCAAAATATCATCAAAGAATACTAACACAAACTTTCTCAAGAACTTCTTAAAAATGGAATTCATCAGACTTTGGAATGTAGATGGTGCATTGGTAAAACCGAATGAAATCACAACAAATTCATAATGACCCTCATGAGTCTGAAATGTTGTCTTACAAATATCTTCCTCCTTAATTTGAATCTAGTGATAACCAGATCTAAGATCTAACTTGGTAAAATACATAGCTCCATTCAATTCATCTAGCAAATCATCAATGACTGGAATAGGAAACTTATCTTTAATGGTGTACATGTTGAGAACTCTATAATTTGGACACATGCGCCAAGTGTCATCCTTCTTATGTACCATCACCACAGGCGAGGAGTAAGCACTTTGGTTATGCCTGATAATTCCTGCCTCTAGCATCTCCTCAACAATTTTTTCCATCTTACTCTTGTATGTGTGGATACATGTAAGGCTTGATGTTTGGTGGTTGGCTCCTTGGAACTAACTATATGGCATAATCATGATCCCTCTTAGGAGGAAGTCCTTTAGGCATATCTCCAAGAACAACATAATGACGATCAATTATAGCTTGTAAATATAGATGAGTGGGAGCATTAGATTGAGAGACTTCTAATGAACATAGCTAGGCCACAAATTCATCCACTCCTTTCTTAAGCAACTTTTTCATTTGATGAGAGCTTACCATTTGTGGGGATTTTTCCTTCAACCCCCTTAGCTCTACTACCCTTCCTTATAATTGAAATCTCATGAATAGTTATTGGAAGTTCATCTCAATCATTCCCAATGTAGTAAGCCATTGTAGTCCCAAAACAATATTTACTACACCCATGGATATCGCATACATTGGGGAATCAAGTTGATAATATCCCATGGAAATTTAATGCTATGACACTTCCCTGAACAACTAATTGTACCAACATCTACAATCAAAACCTGAAACTCTAGAGCTGGTTATATAAAACAATTTAGATGAGTAGCTAACTTTTTGTTGATGAAATTATGAGTACTACCTGAGTCGATCAACAATGTTACCTTCTGCTTCTTTAAGAACCCCACCACCTTGAGATTTTGTGGAGCACTAAAAATTGAGAGTGCATGACAAGAAATGATTGTTTAAGAATCATGTGATTCCTCATTTGACTCCCTTTCATCCTCTATTATGGGTTCCTCTTCTTCCTCACTTGGACCTTCAATATAGAACAATTTATTTTCATTGCATTTATGTCCCCGACTATATTTGCTATCACAATTGAAACACAACCCTTTTTCTCTTTTCTCCTCAATTTTTTGTGGAGCCAACCTAATAGGTTGTGTTGAATATCATTTCTCTCTTGTCACATTAGCCCCTTGCTTCTTAGAAATCAAACACTTCTCCTCTATCATGTGTGCTAAGATAAAAGACTCATTTATAGAGCTAGGGCTAAACATGTGTACCTCATGTTGAATGTGATCCTTGAGACCCCCCAAGAATAAACAATTCAAGTTCTCCTCTATAATTGTATCCACTATTAAGGATAGATTTTGGAATTGTTGAATATAATCCTTAACTGATCTTGTTTGTTGAAGTTTAGCAAGTTGGCTAAAGAAGTTGTTTGTCACACTATTGCTATATTGTGCTTGGATTTCCTCCGTAAAAATTGACCATGAGATGGTGAGCCCCTTTTTCCTTTGATGAGTGCAAATCCAATGATACCAAATGAATTGATCTAGTTCTAATATAGGGAAGCCATCGTGACCTTTTATCCATTTGGGATTTGGTGTACTTCAAAAAAATTCTCCATTTGGTTTATCCATGTTAAAGGATCCTTTCCATTGAACTTGTGCATATCCACCTTTTGGAAATAAATTCCTAGATCCCATAGGAGTATTAAAACTTGTGTCAATGTTAGCTAATGTAAAATTTTCACCTTGGTTGCTTGAGAACTCCTTTCTTAGTTTAGTCATATAGGCGCTTAACATGTTTCGTATATCTGGTATATCTCCTCTTAGGTCACACATATCCATCTTCATTCAGGAAATTTCTTCCTTGACCTTACTGATTTCCTCATTAGGAGTAATATCCTCTATTGTTACCCCATCCTTATCAAGAGTCTTCCCTGGAGTGACAACATTCTTTTTGCCCCTTGTTGCAGGCCCTGTCATGATGGGAACCAATGATTTTGAAATAAATCACACAAAAGAGACTTAAATTCTCTGAAATTTTTACTGTAACTTACTAGGGCCAAACTAACTCTCACCTAGAAAAATTTCTAAGAAATAAGCAGATTTGTAGCCTTGAGAGTGATATTTCTAAAACCTTAATTTTTCAATAACTTGCTTCTTTTTGCTCTAATTCCTCCAATTTTTTTACTATAATCTCCTTTATTATGTATTCAAAAACCCAATAAAATTCAAGCTCCAATTCAACAATATGTGAGAGATATGCTGATTCCAAATAAATTGTGTAGAAACCCTAATTATGCAATAATTCACTCAATTTTGCTCCAATTCTTCTAAAATCTGGACTATAGCTTCTTTAATATGTTCTTCAAAAATCCTTTAAAAATTAGAAAAAAAATCACCAAAATCTAAAAAATATGCACAGTAAAAGAATATGATATGAAATATGTTGCAAATACTTGATAATAACTAAGAATAACAAGCCACTTCGAGGGGGAAAACCTCCAAATATCTCTAATAAGAACACACTTCATAATATGATGATGAAATAAGTTCACAACCTCCTATATATACCTATTTATGCCTAGGATATCACCTAGGCTGACTTAGACACCCTTATATAAGACCTAGGCTGACCCAATCAACTAAATAATAATATGATAATGATAACATGACCTAATTAGGAGTTAAGATAGCCACAAGCCGACTATTCATAACCCAATGTACACCAATATTAAGGGCATAGCAGTTTTAGATGGATGTAAAGTCATCCTTCTTGAACAAAGTGTTGAAGGAGGAAGTGTATGTGAAACAACCACTTGGCTATGAAGTCCCAGGGCAAGAGGATAAGGTATATAGGCTCCAGAAAGCTCTTTATGGGCTAACACAAGCACCAAGGGCATGTTGTAGACATAGAAAATGTATTGATTGACATTACACATCTAATACCTACGACTAACACCGTTTCATCCTAAATCATCCCTCAGTCTAACCATTTAATTAAATACCTTTATTTGATTAAATTCATCAATGTTCCTCTCTTAATTAAATAAATCACTTATCTAATTAATTCATCCTTTCTTGCTAATTAAATCAATTGGTCTAATCTAATTATCCCTATTTAATTAAATAATTAATTTTATTTGATTAAATCTTTAAAGTCCATCCATTAAATTAAATAAATTAAAACCTTATTTAGTTTAAATCTAACTTCATCTCCTTAGTTAAATAAAATAAAAAAATTTCTTTAATTAATCTTGAAATAATATTCTTCTTATATTTGATTTAAATCAATCCATAAATCTAAATCAATATGTCACATCATTTTGACCTCTCATTAAATTAATTAACCTTGAATAATTTAATCTCTTCTCATGTCCCATCCTCTAGCTTTTGCAACTTGCACACGAAAATAAATTTAATTCATTTATTAAAACTCTATTTTCTCTCAAAAGGCATAATAAAGGAATATTCCTCAAATTTGAATTCAAAATTCAAATGGACTTTGTCCTTCCAACAAGGCATTTACTCCACCTTAAAAGTCATTTTTCCTTGAGCCAAGTGGCATTCAATGCACATTCTTTCCCTCTTACATGCCATTTCAACAATTTCAAATTTCAAATATATGCATTTATTGACACATCCTTCAAAACTTGCACATCCTCCATCCATTCACATGTTGACAAGTGGCACCTTATCATTGGTGGATCTTTAGTCCCACATTACTCCATTTTGCACATCTCTTAAACTTGGTATTCTATAAATAAGAGGCTTTATTCCTCATTTGATCATCCACAACTTGAGTAAACTTACTATACTCAAATTCATAGCAATTTTCATCCAATTCATCCAATCTTAGCTAGGTTATGCAGATTTTTATCTTGGAGCACATTGGAGGTCTTCATCAAGGGGATCACTCTTCATCATCAATCATCTTCATCACATCATTGGAGTTGGGAAAGGGTCAATTTTCACATCAAATTGGCACCAACTCCCTCAAGAGATTAAGAGTTTTCTTTGTTTTAGAATAGGATTTGATATCTTTGTTTTAAGTGTGTTGTGTTCTTCATTTCATTCCTTTTCTCTTACATTCAAATGGATTTCTTGAGGAATCTCTATTATAACTTGCATTTGATCTTATTAATGTGTTCATTTGTTATGTTCTTGCAAGTATAGGATATTGGTTCACATTTTGGCACTAGGAGGGAAAACCAAAAGATCAAATCACGTTTTTTGCAAAAATTCTGTGTTTTTTTATGTTTTTGTGTGTTTATAGAAAACTCCACTGCTGGAAGCTCAGGGTCGCTATTTAGCACCACTAAGAACTCAGTGTCGCCATATCGCACCACTACAAATTTCAAACTGTGAGGCTCCATACTTCTCGCCCAAAATTTAAATTTTCAAATAGCACCATTGTATCTTTCCGGCTCGCTAGAATCTTTTCAAAATCCAAACTACACCACTGACTAGAATAGTGATGTCGTCATGCTCATTGGTTTGGCTACAGAGCGACATTGACTGGTAAGCAGTGCTATACAACACCATTGTTGAATTCAAACTACGACGCCTTCGTGGATTGCACTACTAGAGGGAAGTAGAAAGTGAAAATTTAGTTATAACACGTGCCTTTTATCAAAATCTGGTTATTTGGTATGTTTTCTACTTTCTTGACCTTTTTTTTACAAAACCTAACTGATTTTCTTGTAGGTTGGATTGATCAAAGGTGAAGAGGAAAAGAAACACGATGACCTCATTTCATGATACCAAGTGTTTTTAAACACTCAAGTGTTTGTTCAACACTCTTAGAGAATTCATTATTCCTCTTAAGGAAAAAAAAATTATCCTTCATGCCTAGGACTCACTAGTTTCATTTTGGGCTCTAAAAAGAACTTTTTAAATTCTTGTTACAAAAGGAGCTTAAAAGGAACTTTAGGACACAAACTCACTAGATTTTGTTTGGGGGCTAATAATTGAACAAGGCAAATTCTCACTCTTCATTTAGTGCTATAAAAAGGAGTCATTATTTCTTTGGTGGATTAAAAATAGCATGTGCTACTTTGTTTTCATGATCACTTACTCAAACTAACACCATTGAAAAGACATGCGCTTCTCTCACACCTCGCAGAGATCTTGAGAATCAAAAGGCTTTTTGGTGGTCTTAGGTTGGGATAAAGTAATTTCCTCCACACTTCATTTTGGAACTAAAATTAAACAAAATATCTTATGAGTGTGATCCAAACCTATCGTGTGTATTCTCTCTTTGTTTCTCAACAAAGATCAATCGAGTTACAGATATTTTTGCTTGCTATTGTTTATCTTAGAGGTCCTACCTTGGGGAAAAAGTACTCACCCAAGGGAATGACTCAACCGGTAACACTCTAAAACCAAGAGTATTTCCGGCTGAGATATAAAAGTGGGTACTAGAACAAAGGCCAGTATCACACAGTTGGCTTCGATGAGAAGGGAATCAATGGTCTCTTGCTACATTGGGTCAACTCCTACGAACAGAAAGTTTGAATTAAAACCCTTGTTGTAGAAAGGCCAAAATCCTTATGTATTTGTTGATGCAAGAACGGTCGTTTTGAAGCCGCCCCACACTTTTACGGTCTTTAGTAGAAATGGAAAGCATGCCATGGGAGTTTCATGGGTGTTTATGCTTGGTTTCCCCATATAAGTGAGTGTCATGGAGGGGAGCCAGTGGGGTCAAGCATCTAACCATTCGCTAAAGATAAGCGTAGCTGGACTTGTCCAAGTGCAGACTCAACAAATATAGTCTTTCATATCCATAAGGTTGTGCTTGTTCTTGGTTGCAAAACGCTTTGCTTGTTTGAAAATATTTGGAAACAAACATTTAACATCATCATCAAAATTTCAAACCCTTTAGGAGGCAAATAAAATTGACCAAATTCATGAGTTATTGCTTGCCCTTGCGATTTTATCCTTAGAGGTTTCTAAACACTTGGATTTACATCTCAATTTTCATACTAAAGGTAAACAATAGGTAACCCTTGCCTTGGTTTCATCAAAATTCCACATAACATACTTTGTGGGATTCAAAGAAATTGGGACATTGGACATCTAGTTTGAAAATCTAATCAAATAAGTGTTTGTGGTAAAACCAAATCACTAAGCAAAGATAACAAAATTGGCTCTCACACATGTGTTAGTTCCTCATGATTTCCAAGAAAATTAAAACCCCAAAACAAAAGTCCTTAAGAAAAAGTTCAAAATTTAGGAGTCACACTCGAAAGGTCATCAAGAAATACATTAGGAAATGCAATCAAAAGAAACATATCAAAATAAGCAAAAAATTCACAAGGTTCTATAGACTCATTCCTTTGAACAATCTGGAAATGTATGCTCAGTTTGAACCACTTCTTGGTTAAGAGGTCCTTAGAAGTATTGTATGTTCTTCAATACCGAGGTCTAGTAAACAAGTTTCTTTTTAGGTACATTCTAGGATCAAAATCAAACCTTTTCATTCATCCTTGAACATCAAACCAAAATCACCTCACCATCACCTTTTGAAAAATCTTGAAATTATCCTCCATGCTAGGCTTTTTGGAAAAAATCAAAATCATCAAAACCTTGAAACAAAATCCTTGAAATCTTTGAATCAAAAAAATCAAATCATCTTTGGCTAGGTATGTGTAGATGCATCCTTTTGCATATGCTTAGTAAAATTATCAAACCATCTTGTTTAGTTAGGTATATGTAGATGCATCCTTCTTTATATGCTTGGTTAAATTATCATCTTGTTTGAATAGGTGCAGGTAGATGCATCATTCTAACTACACATATTCAAATTATCATCCTTTGAGCAAATCTACCCCTTAGAAATCATCCAACATCTTAGGGTCTATTTGTTCATAAATCCAAAAACAAAGCAAACCCAAAATAAAATCAAAGTCAAAATTTGAAAATAGATCCAAAAAGTCCTAAAAATTCTAGCATCCCCTCAATATTTCTCAAAAGTTCAAACATCTACATCATCCATCTTTTACATCATCCCCATCATATCACCTTTGATCCTTGAAAAAAATCCTAAATTTTCTCTTTTTGTACCTAAGATTAGATCAATCCAAAGAATTAGAGATTCATCTCCCATATTCTTCAAAATTGATCCCTATTTTATGGTGCAAAGTAGATCTCAACACAAGAGGAACATGGAAGCCAACAAAGAAACATCCACTACAAGTGACCTAAGTCAAACAAATTCTAAAAAAAATCTCGTTGAATCAAGCAATCCTCTAATCAACTTTCCTACATCATCACAAAACCCTCAAGAGGAAATAGAGGATCTTACCAATAATCCCTTTGGAATGTCACACGAGGAAATCACCAAAATTATTCAAAATCTAGAAAACCATAAGATTATCAATATCATGATGAGACTGAACCCTTCACTATACATGCTCGAATTAGCAAAACAAGGGGCTAAACTACCTTTTGATTTCGATGTGAGCTCTATAGTGGAACCATCCTTAGAGGTCATCCCTCCAATTTCATCCACACTCCCCATCTCATCTACACCCCCATCCCAAAGTATCACTCAAAACATCTCGCAAATCACATCGCCCATTGTTCCAACTCAACCTAATGTTAACAAGGGAAGCGCATTTCTCAATGCCTTACAAACACACCCCCTTGTCAATAATCAAGACTTGGATGCAAACACCATTTTGGGGAAAATCGTACCCCAAAATCCATTACATACATATGTCCCTCTCACTTTCCATGATCCCAATGATCCATCATCATCATCCTTTTGCGCAACACCCCAAACCTCTCTCCCCATAACCTCGCAAGGAGAGGGTGACATGTTCGAACCAGGGGGCATTTTCAACACTACACCATATCCTTAAGAGATCACATCCCTCACATTTTCACCACTTCCACCATTTCCATCATCATCCACACCACTTCTTGGCTTAGGGCTTCCCCCTTTACCAAATATCAATCAAAATCAAACCAACATCCTGAACATCAATCAAAGCATAACGCCAAACTCTCAAAACTTGTCATTGGAATCGCAACAACAGATGGAAACTACCCCAATAACACATACCACCACCATCACATCATCAATGACCCCCCTAACATCTCAAAACATGGTCTCTCAAGGACCAACCACATCAATCGCACCATCTATCACTCAAACCCCAATCATCAATACGACATCCCCTCTCACCACCACAACAAGCACCATTTTGAACCCACCACCACCACCACCACCAAGGTCCAATACATCAAGCCAATATAGTATTACATTGCAAGCCGCTCAGTAAGCTACCTATTAAAAGGAATTCCTACAAATACAAAAACAACAAGCCACGCAACTAGCTGCTCAACAAGCCGCTCAAGTTGCTCAAGCTGCCCAAGCTCCATTACAAGCACAATAGGCTTCCCTTGAGCCCAAATCTTATTGCAACAACAACAAGTTGCACAAGCTTAGGCTCAAGATCAAGCACAAGCTCAAGCAGCACAAGCACAAGCTCAAGCCCAGGCTCAAGCTCAGGCATGAGCCCAAACGCACGCTCAAGCTCAAGCCCAATATCAAGCGTAACAAGAACAAGCACAAGCATAGTATCTTGCAGAACAACAAGAAGTGCAACATCAAGCACATCAGCAAGTGCTAAAACAATATCAAGAATAGCAAGAAGCAGCCCAATTAGCAGCTCAACAACAAGCATTGTTGGCACAACAACAGCAGCAGGCTCAACAATAGGCAATCCTGGCACAACAACAACAAGCATTGTTGATATAGCAGCAAGTACAAGAATACATGGCTCAGTAGAATGTGCAAATACCACTAATCAACACATCAACCAATCCACCCATCCCATCAACAAGCGAACCATCTCAGAACACTTTCATCCCACTCCTTGATCCGCAAAATGATGTCGTAGCACAAATCAAATTACTCTCACAACAAGTTCTCAATCTTCAATCAGGGCGAACCACGAAAAACATCTAGCAACTTGTGTCCTTATCTGTTCAACAGGATCCTTGTGATGAAACCATTCCCAAAGGGATTTAAGATCCCCAAGTTTGACAAGTACCGTGGGATGGGATACCCTAAAGATCACATCAGGGAATTCCAGGTTCATTGCATGGAAGTTGCGTATGACAATACCTATCTGATGCTGCTATTTCCTAGGAGTTTGGTTGGCCACGCCATGGAATGGTTCTCTCGCCTACCTACAGGCATCAAGACATTCCAAGAAATCATAGACGCATTCATCAAAAACTACACATGCAATATCGCCATGGATGTTAGTCTAGAGGAACTATCAGCTCTGAAACAAGGTATGAATGAATCATTTACTTCATCCTACAATGATGGCGATCCAAGGCCAATCGGAGCAAATGGGTCATGCTCGAGGAACAACAAGTGTGCACTATCATATCCAAACTTGATGGCCTCTTATCCTTCCACCTCAAAGTCCAAGGGATCACCACGTACAATTAGTTGATTTCCGAGGTGCTCAGCATCGAATGAGCCCTTATGACACAACCTAGAGGATCAACTTCATATCCCGAACAACAGAAAAATTGCCCATCTACAAGCTATAATGACAAACCTCACACATGGGAAAGAAATAAAAATGTTACCAACGATGGTGTCATTGATGCCAAAGTTGTCATCAGTGCCCCTCGGCAAAACACACCCACACCACAACAACAAATATAAAACCATCATCAAAACAATCATCCAGCAAACACAACACAACAACCAAACAATCAAGCAATCAATAACATCAACGATCAAAGGGGACCACCCCAGCGAAACAAGAACTTCACCAAGCGTAAGTACACTGCCCTTGGGGAACCACTCAAAGTCATGAAGAAACTGATAAACAAAAACCTCATCAAGGCTCCCACCTATGAGAACTACCAAGAACCAGATGTGAAACCTCCTTGGTATAACAAAAATCAGCTCTGCGACTTCCACAAAATCAAAGGGCACACCACTAACAATTGATTGAGGTTAAAAAACCTAGTCCAAGACCTCATTCATCAAAGAATCATAAATGTGGAACAACCAACAGGGAATCAAAATCTCAAAATATACACGAATCTAATGCCTAACCATAACAATAAAGGGAACAATAACACTGATAAGGGGAAAGGCACCTTCAAGAACATGAATCATGTGTACGACCATGTCATCGCATCCCTAGATGACTATTGCACTACCATCACCATCAAAGGAGCCCATGTCGATTGTGGAGTCACCACAAGAGGCAAAAAAATTACCATCGCAAGATCATCCTAGCCAAACAGAGTACCTACACCCAGATTTGTTCCCAATGGTTACAATGTCCTTGATCAGCTAAAAAGAACCCTAGCACAAATCTCCATCATGGAGTCATTAAAAATCTCATCTGCCCAAAAGAAAATCCTTGAGGAAGCATTGGCTTCATCCACTGTCCCTACAGATCTTGATGCAAAACAATTCCAAGTTATGGTCAGAAACATCATTACTCTTAATCTCCTTACATTCTCCAAGACCAAGAATTTCCTGCTCAACCATCTCATAACCGTGCACTCCATTTAGAGGTCCTAGTGCAGAAAAATAAAGTCAAGCAAGTCTTGGTGGATGGAGGTGCAAGCTTGAATATTTGTTCCCTCAAGCTCATTAAGAACCTAAAAATCTCAGAGGATTCCATCAACAAAGGAAAAGGTATTGCAATCAAAGCATATGATGATAAGGAAAGAGTG
Organism: Sequoia sempervirens; assembly: GCA_007258455.2. Classification (NCBI taxonomy): domain Eukaryota; kingdom Viridiplantae; phylum Streptophyta; class Pinopsida; order Cupressales; family Cupressaceae; genus Sequoia; species Sequoia sempervirens. Next base: position 84,016,958 of record VDFB02256132.1, on the reverse strand, counting down.
TCCCAAGGCACAATCCAAATCCCTATTCAAGTAGGGCCAGCTATCATGGAAACCACCTGTCAGGTCCTGGATCTCGACTTGCCTTATAACATTCTCCTAGGGCGTCCATGGATCTATGCAATGCAAGAAGTAGCATCAACCTTCCATCAATGTGTCAAATTCACATATGAAGGACAAGAGGTCACCATCCATGGAGATCCTAAACCATTCTCCTACTGTAAGAACCTTGAGGCAAAATACTACAAAATACCTCAAGTACCTAAAAATGATGAAGTCCCATCAACACCATACATTGATCCAGCCACTCTCGCCTCTACTTTTGCGACAGAGACACCTACCATTCCCACCATCCCCACCATCTCTAATATCAAAGTCATCATCCAAGACAACGAGTACAGAAACTATATGATTCCCAAAAATGCCTTTGTGGTAGGAGAGTTACCACAATATCCTAGATCACGAGGATGTCCGCAATCAAATCAAGCCTCCACTTCCCAAACATCCCTTGAATATCTCAACGTCATAATTTGGGGGGATCTCAGCCGAGAAGTCATAGAGGAAGACCCATCTCATCTCCTATGTACCCAGAAACTGGGACAAAATGATAATGGGCTTATAATACCCCTCATTCATGAAACACAAATGAGAAATATTGGCCTCAGATGTACCCCTCTAAGTATAACTATACGTGGACAAGGTCCCCCAGTTAAAGCAGTCAAGACTCCCCGTGAACCAACACTAGCTGAACTTCGCTTAGTTATATCCACTAGTCGCGTCTTAGATAATTTCACTTTTGACATAACTGATGTCTATAGTAGCAGTGATGATGAGGATCCCATAACCAACGTACCCAGGCTCTTTGAGGATACCACCCTTCTCATGATTAGCACCCTATCTTATGAGTCTAAAAACCAAAACCATGAAATCTGCCTAGTTTACCCCCAACTCATCGACTATGACCAACGAGGACCACCAATTCTTGACACAATCAAAAATGATGAGGTGCTCTCATAATTCATGGGACTACGGGATAATATTCCATGTGGGGATCACAAAGCAGGATTCATCATTGAGCTAGATACGCAGACCTATTATGGGGAAATGATTGAATCCCTCAGTCTCAAAAGTGAGAAATTAAGAATAATATCTAAGTCCTTGAGTGAAAACCACACTGTGGCACTCTCTGGCATGAAAAAAGTAAAAATAAAGGATACATCCAATGGTGAAAACCTCTTTGAGGTGCCTGAGAATGGGGGATTCAATCTTCCTTTTAGAGCTCTTCATCAGGAAAACTCAGTAGTCTTAGTAAAAAAATGCAATCCAGTTAATCTAGGAATAGAGGAGACCCCGTACATCACATTCTATGCGGAGTCATTACTATCAGAAGAACAAGAACTCCTAGTAGCCTTCTTGAGAGAGAGACAGGTAAAATTTGCATGGAGCTATGTAGACATGCTAGGGCTCAATCTAGAAATTATAGTTCATCACCTAGCAGTATACTTTGAAGCAAAGCCCGTTAGACAAAAGCTCAGGAAAATGCACCCTCAGATCACCTTGCTAGTCAAAATGGAACTAAAGAAGCTATTGGATGCAAGATTCATTTGACCAATAGACTATCCAGAATGGGTGTCAAACCTGGTGCTTGTCTCAAAACCCGATGGGGGCATCAAAATCTGCACATATTTCAGGGACTTAAACAAAGCATGTCCAAAATATGATTTCCCATTGCCCAATATTGACATGATTGTGGACATGACAGTGAGACACGAAATGCTCTCCCTGATGGATAGTTTCTTAGGATACAACTAGATAATGATTGCTAAAGAAGACCAACACAAAACGGCCTTCACTTATCCATGGGGGACTTATTGTTGGAATATGATGTCATTCGGTTTGAAGAATGCAAGAGCAACATACCAAAGAGCCATGACGTTAATCTTCCATGACATGATCCATAAAATTGTCAAATATTATGTCAATGACATACTATCCAAATCTAGAAAGAGGGAGGATCACATAGCAACCTTGAGTACTATTTTCGAAAAGCTGGAGGAATACAAGGTCGGATTAAATCCAAAGAAGTGCATCTTCGGCATACAATTAGGAAAGTTGCTAGGATACATAGTATCAATGAGAGGTATTGAGGTAGACCCTGCCAAGGTAAAAGAAATCCTTGAGATGGAGGCACCCAAAACATTGAAACAATTGAGAGGTCTCCAAGGCAGGCTTTGGTCCATCTGAAGGTTCATAGCACAGCTGGCAGATAAATAGAATCTATACTCTCACCTATTTTACAAGGGAGTAGCGTGCAAGTGGGATAACAAGTGTGAAGAATCCTTTAATAAGATCAAATCATATCTGCTTACACCACCAGTCCTCATGCCACTGATCCCAAGAAATCCATTAATTCTCTATGTGTCAACAATAGCAGTAGACCTCGGTGCTCTTCTAGCTCAACACGACGAAAATGGGACAGAAAGGGCCATCTATTATATCAACAGAACAATGGTTGGGCATGAGTTAAACTACTCATTCATTGAAAAAGCATGTCTAGCAATAGTGTTTGCTTCATAAAAATTTAGACATTACATGTTGACACACAAAATAAAACTCATCACCAAGATTGATCCCCTCAAGTACTTATTGTCAAAGGAAATACTCACTGGAAGAATGGCCAAATGGATCATGATATTATCAGAGTATGATATTGGATATGTGGAGTGGAAAGCAATCAAAGGTCAAGTCATAGCAGATCAGCTTGCAGAAGCACCAATCTATTCAGAGAATCCACTTATATCATAATTTCCAGATGAATCTATCTTTAACCTCAGCATAGTCGATCATTGGAAACTTTATTTTGATGGCTCATACACGCAACATGGATCAGGTGTTGGTGTCTTTTTCATCACCCCACAGGGGGACTGCATACCTAGATCATATAAATTAGCATTCCCCTACACCAACAATATTGCAGAATATGAGGCTTTAACCATAGGCCTCAGAATAACAGTGCAGTGGCACATCATGGCCCTTAGAGTATACGAAGACTCCCAGTTGATAATAAATCAAGTGAATGGTGAATACTAGACTAAGGACGATAAGCTCACTCCATACAAGAAACTGGTGGAGACTCTCAAAGAATCCTTCATCGAGATCACATTTGATCAAATTCCTAGAACAAACAACAGAGCTGTAGACGTCATGGCAACAATTGGATCCTTACTCCAAAAATCCCTCGCAACATCCTAAAACATGAATTCTTGGTAGAGCATCTTCTCATGCCCGCATTCGAGGTACCAAAGTCAAAAATTTTGTGTGAAATCATCGATCTTGGAGATCCCTGGTACCATGACATTTATACCTACCTACAAATAGGTGTCTTACCTATTGACTTACCCTCAAGCTTAAAAAGAAATTTTATTAAAAAATCCTCTAGGTTTGTCATCCTAGGAAATACCTTATACTATAGAAGTATAGAGGGAACCTTATTACGTTGCCTTAATACTAACGAAGCCTTGACTACTTTAACTGAGGGGCATAACGGGATTTGTGGTTCACAATCGAGTGGAATGACCTTGGCCAAGAAACTGCTGAGGATGGGGTATTATTGGCCTACAATGGAAAGAGAAGCACATGACTACGTCAAGAGGTGCCTACAATGTCAATAGCATGGGGACCTCATCCATGCTCTAGCTCAAGAACTCCATCCTCTTGTTACACCATGGTCCTTCTCACAGTGGGGACTCGATCTCATCGAAAAAATCACTCCCACTTCATCTAATGGCCATAAGTTCATCATAACCACCATTGAGTACTTTACCAAGTGGGTCGAAGCCATACTAATGACCTACATAACGGGGAAGCAGATATCAAATTTCATCTTGAACTATCTCATATGCTGATATGATGTTCCCCAAGCTATTATCTCAAATAATGGAACACCATTCAAGAATCAGGATGTTCGTGATCTTTGCGAAACATTCAAAATCCAACATCGCTTCTCCACCCCATATTATCCCCAAGGCAATGGCCAAATAGAAGCCACAAAAAAAAACATTTTGAAAATCCTTAAGAAAATAGTCAATGATGCGGGTCGTGACTGGCATCTACAGTTAAATCCCACCCTCTAGGCCTATCAAACTAGCATCCGCACACCCACTGGCACCACCCCATTCTCCCTGGTCTATGGATCAGAAGCCATACTTCCCATTGAGATCGAGCTCCCATCACTAAGAATATCACTACAAAACCTCATCATGGATGAAGAATACCGAGTATCAAGACTAAATGAGCTAGACCTAATGGATGAGCGGCATATAGATTCTTTAAATCATTTGCAAGTCTATTAGAACAGACTCAAGAGGAGCTATAACAAGAAAATCAAAAGTAGGACTTTCCAAGTTGGAGAACTAGTACTAAAGGAGAATCAAAAGAACGTCTTAAATCCAAAAAACAAAGGCAAATTTGAACCCAATTGGTTAGGACTATTTGTTATCACAGCAACCTATAAATCAGGGGCATATCAGTTATCAACACCCGAAGGGGAACCTTTGTAGGAGCCCATGAATAGCTCCCATCTCAAAAAAAATTATGCCTAATCTTTCAAGGTATAGAACCAAAAAACCAAAAAAAATAGAAAATATCCTAAAAAAATGGTTACCTTGGCGAAAACCTAGCAAACAGGCGTCTTGGTAACAACTTAAAAATCAAAAAAGTAAAAAATAAAAAAAAATCAAAAAAAGGATCAAAATCAGTAAAGAGAAAAATCGTCCTCTAGTGAAAACCACTTTAGTGGCGCTTTGGGCAAGTACCTTGGTGAAAACCTAGAAAATAGGCACCTTGTGTAAAAGCACTTTCAATCCACCAGGATCTTCACAGCTTGTTTTGCATCATCCATCAATTATGCATGCATCACATTCCATATCTCCATCCATCACCCATTTGTTTGGCATCTGCATCATAGCCTAGTCTTGTGTTCGTGTCATGATCCCTCTTAGTACTACTCAGCCCATTCTCAAGGTCAGTTTGTCCTGCCTTTATCGGAGTATTCTATTGCATCACACTAGGGGCATGTTCTCATCGGATCGGATTCGTGTATATTCTTGAAGTCCTAAAATCATAAAATCCCAAAACATCATAAAATCAGAAAATCCAAAAACATCCAAATCATATCAAAATCCCAAAACAGGTCAAAAATTCAGTCAAAAAGTCAAAAAACAAAATCCTCTTGTCAAACTATGGGTCTTTGAGCCTTGAACGTAGGCAAGGTTGATCTTTGATCATCCCCCGAGACACTTAGGTCAGTCCTTTAGGAGTTTATCATAATAAACTAACATGTCATCATGTATATCTTCATATGTAAATCAGTCAAGTCATCATTTGAACTACGTGATCCCTGCATATATAATGTAGGCAAGGCTAATCTGTTGATCAGCCCCTGAGGCCCCTAGGATAGGTCCTTAGATTAGTCTCTTGGTCAAAATCTCATAAAACCCCAAAATATTGGAAAATTCAAAAATCAAAACATTTGAAAAATCTCAAAAAATACCAAAAACAGCCTCAAAACATTTCAAAACATCAAAAACATCCAAATATTTGAAAAAATCCATCTGTCCAATTTTTCTTTCACCCACAATAAACATCAGTCATAATAAACGATCATCATCCTCAACCTTTGGTAAAGCAGTCAAAAAAAAGTCTAGCAGGTTAAAAAGTGAAAACTCAAAATGTCAAAAATCTCAAAAGTCTAGGATAGTACGTAAGCAAGTTGGTCAACTCTTTGTGTCAATATCCTATCATCTAATCGGTCCCATATCAAATCATCTAATATCGTCATGTCCTAAGATGCATCCTTCTTACAATGGACATCAACATCAAACATCATCATAGTTTAGTCTTGGCTAGCGGTATTGAAGAACATCAGCTTGTTTGTTTACTGTATCTTTGTCTTTTGATTTATCTTATTATGCTCATTCCAAGGACCTCTCAATGATGTCCCCAATGAAGGGATTTAGAGAGATAGGAATGGGGCAATGATCATTATCTTTTTATCTGTTGCACTTGTTGGACTTTCTTATAATATAATTTTGTGCATACTTGCTTTATTTAGGTATGTACAGAGGGTGTTCTAGATATCTTTTTGACCACATAGGAAGGCTTACCTTCCTATTTTTTGGTCTGAGATGTGTGAAATACCTAAGGTGCGTCCTAGTAAGGTTTTCGTATGTTAGGTGTGAACAAGGATACTCCTATCTGGTTGTTGAGTTAAAGTCCATCACACTAGATACAACGTCATCCTAGTTCTTAATTCCTTGATGCATCGTATTTATGTGTTATCAAATATAAGATAATTGGCCCTTTGAAAATCCCAACTCCACCATAGATATTCATTATCATCATCATCTCGTGTCTTGTTGGAACCTCATCTTTCTTCCATTTCTTCTTGCTTTTCACACTAACAAGGTACTATGACAGTTAATCATTTATCACTAAGAATGCATTCATCCTGCATCCACAAATCGTCAGCACAATGCATATCATATAGAAAAATTGATCATCTCATATGCATATAATATAGATTTGTTATTCTAAGCATCTCATAATCATAACATTACATACACATTTGCATATAACCATCTCTTACATAATTACAGAAAACATAAATAATCTATCACATCATCCATGGCATAATCATATAGCCACCATTGCATCACATAAATAGGTCAGGCATTTGCATCCATTTGCATAAAGCATACATCATCATAAACATGCATATCATCCATCATCCATCCATATCATAATAGAACATCTCATAAATCACCACATTGCAATAATTTTGCATAAATATTTCATAAATCATCCCATATCATTATAAGCATCCAGTGCATAATTAAACGAAGCATAACATGTACATAAGCATTATAAACAACACATTGCATTAAGTTCATACATCCATCCATAATCATATAAAACATCTCATAAAAGCATTCATTATGCCATCACATATACATCATAAGGTCATTACTCACATATCATTTTGCATATACATCATAAGGTCATTACTCATATATCATTTTGCATATACATCATAGATCATCATCTCCATACCATTTTGTATAACATATCATTTCATATATAAAAATCACATCACATCATTATATAACATCATCATAAGTACATTTCATACAAGGCAAGTCACATACATTCATCATTGCATAGCTACCTATCATGATCACTGCATTCACATCATCATCGCCATCATAACAAAAAACAATATCGAAAAAAAATCATTTCATAAATCATCACATTTGCATCAACATACATAAAATCATCATATAGATTGCACCATCATAAAAACATACATACCATCTATCATCCATCCATATCACATATCATATAAATCCATAATCATCACAAATGCATATCATATGTTATCATTCATTAGAGGCATAATATGGATTTGATAGTTGCATAACCATCACATAACGCATACACCATCAGAAAAAAATGCATCCATATATAGTATATCCATCGCATAATACCATAACATTATTGCATCACATATAGAAATAAAACCATCCATAAATGCATAATAAATAAATGGTACATGGCACATCACATCAACATCATCATCTCATATATATTATCAAGTAACTGTCATAGTATAAAATAATAATCGGATCACTATACATGTGTGTATGTCAATGAGTACAAAAAGGCCCAATGGGCTATCAAAAATGATCCCATATGGTACGAAAGAATAATATATCAATAAAAAATGAGGTCTAACCCTCCTGTCTATTGCCCTCGCCTCTGTCATTGTGACCCTTTGTCAGTCTATGGCTGGTCCGCTATGAATAATCTGGGGCCTGGGCTACTCTAGGTACGGCCTAATGATAAAGCAACTAATAGTAATCTGCCTTCCTGATGGCCTCCCTATATGAGTGAAGAGGCACTATGTTGTGAGAGGAGGAAGCCGCCATACTCTCTAGTTGTTGTTTGTGGCCCATCTCTGTAGCCGCTTGTAACTCTGCAGCCTGCCTTTGTAAAATCGCTTGATCTCTCTCTGCACGGGCCTGGTCTCTCTCTGTTGTCAAGGCCTGGATCTGGGCCTGCAACTGTAATATCAACCCATCCCTTAGATTTGGCTGACCCGCTGGCAGAGGCTGCACGTGAGGCTGGTCAACACCCCTAACTCGTAGTGGTGTGGCAACCCGATCTTGGTGCCCATCATGTCCACCCTCCCGCCCCTGATCTCAGTCCTGCATGTGTACATCAGCATGAGGTTCATCCATCTAAACCTATGCTAGCTGGACCTGTGCTAGTTGGTCTTGTGTTGGCTGTCCTGCTAGAGGAGCACCACCTCCTCGTCCTCAACCTACCCCCCTCCCCCTGGCTCTCCGTCGAATGGAGGGTGCATCTAGAACTGTCAAACGTAGAGGCGGTCGGAACCAATCTCTGTATGCCTAAGTCACTCTTGGATCTATGACCCCCTAATCATATGCCCATGGTCGGGCCACCAGCTACTTGAAACTGTCCACTACCTCAGAGCTAGGAATGTATCACCCCCATGCACCCTGCGATACTGTATGAGAAAAAATGGCCATGTAGTCATCGTCTGGCATGTCCTGTACCTCGCCAAACTGGCGCTAAACTCATCCTGGCAGATACTTCTCGATCATAGTGTGCTCTTGCCCATGCATGAGTCAATCTTGGCGGGAAAAGAACAATTGTTGTACATCATTAGCCCATCTGGGCTGACCAAGGTATGGGTGCCATGTGAACACCGTCATCTCATCAATGACCCTCCTCCAGTGAGGGATCTCATGCCCGCCTGTGTGTGTGAAGGACACACCATCCCTATAATATCAAACCATTGGATCATCAGGCCCGACCAGCACTGGAACAACCTACAGTCGAAGAACGAAGATATCCTCCCATTCCCACACATGAAGGAGTGTGATACCTGCACCAAGTGCCTTTCCATCCAAATATGTATACTCATGTAAATCCCTCTAAAGGGAGGCAAGAAGAACGGGACCCCATTCAAAATGGACTAGCCTGTCACGAACCATCTGCTCCCAGCAAAGCCCCCAGCTAGGACTGAAGTACTAGCCTCATTGATCCAGAGCGACAAGACCTAAAATGATGGTAGCAATCACTAGTCGGAACGGTGTCATGAGCGTCCTATGGATCTCTAGCTCTATCTGGCCCTTGCAAAAAATAACGTCCTATGTAGCTAGGACTGCATGGAAAGCATCATGTCCGACATCCATATCATGAATAACTTTCTGACCATGTATTGGCAATCTAAGGATATGCCACACGTCCTCCAAGGTAACAGTGGCCTCGCCAGTGGGAAGATGAAAGGATGGCATCTCACTGTGCCATCTCTCGGCAAGTGTAGACATCATGCCAAGATGGGTCTGCACAGATGCTACGTAGGCAATGTACCATAGCCCCATCTCTCAAAGTCGGTCCTGCTCCCTGTCAATCATATCTCGCAAGTAGCCGAAAATCATCAGGAAAATTTATCCCGAGCGTTCAAGAAACTAGCCCAGCGTTGCAAATTGTGAAGGCGTCATAGTTTGAAATTTGTAAATAGCAACACTGGCACCTTCAAATCCCAAACTGCACTGCGGCGGTGCACTTTGCTTAAGCATCCCAAACCCTAATTCTAAAGTTTGTCGCGGTGTCAAAGTTTGAATTCCAGTGCTCCATTTCATGAATGTGTCAGAGTTTGAAGTTTATTCCCAAACTCCAAACTCCACCATGGCGGTCCATCTTGTGATGGCGGTCCAGTTTGAAATTTGAGCAGCGCTATATAGCACCACTGAGAGAGACCTAGTTCTAAATGCAATAAATGAATGTGTAAAATGAAAAATGAAGCTCAAGTAAGGATCACTTATCGGTGCCCCAATGTCGGGAGGTCACTGGTACATCCGTACTCGATCGGAGATATGCAACGGGAGCTGTCGTTGTGCCATTTCATCAAGGTATCAAGGCTCAAAATCGCAAAGTCTTTATAGGCTATTTGTGAAAATGAATTGGAAGTGGCCTCCTAAGGCTTATTTAAGCCTATTTTTTACTTTGTTTAGCCATCTAGAAGAGGTCTACGTCCCCTGAACCCGTTTTCATCCATTTGAAGGTCATTTCACATCATTTTTTGGCGTTTTACCTCATTTTTTGACCCCTTGGATCCTTTTTGAACCTGTCGGCCACCTTGTCCCTTTTTTTTCGTGAGATCACCCAAAAAAATAGAATTTTTGTCTGATCTCTCGAGGGGGTAGTATATTACCATAATTTCCTTCATCGGGGAAGCAGTGAGGCAATTTTTTATAAAAAAATAAGATTTTGACTTTTGATCAAGACCGTTTATTCTTTGAACCAACGCAACGAGTGCATTGCTTCAAAGAGGGGAAAAATGTAGACATAGAAAATGTACTAAATGACATTACACATCTGATCCCAACCACTAACACCATTTCATCCTAAATCATCCCTCGGTCCAACCATTTAATTGAATACCTTTATTTGATTAAATTCATCAATCCTCTCTTAATTAAATAAATCATTTATCTAATTAAGTCATCATTTCTTACTAATTAAATCAATCGGTTTGATCTAATTATCCCTATTTAATTAAATAATTAATTTTATTTGATTAAATCTTTAAATTCCATCCATTAAATTAAATAAATTAAAACCTTATTTAGTTTAAATCTAACTTCATCTCCTTGGTTAAATAAAATAAAAATCTTTATTTAATTAATCTTGAAATCATATTCTTCTCATATTTGATTTAAATCAATCCATAAATCTAAATCAATATGTCACATCATTTTGACCTCTCATTAAATTAATTAACCTTGAATAATTAATCTCTTCTCATGTCCCATCCTCTAGCTTTTGCAACTTGCACATGAAAATAGATTTAATTCATTTATTCTCTATTTTCTCTTAAAAGGCATAGTAAAGGAATATTCCTCTAATTTGAATTCAAAATCCAAATGGACTTTGTCCTTCCAACAAGGCATTTACTCCACCTAAAAAGTCATTTTTCCTTGAGCCAAGTGGCATTCAATGCACCTTCTTTCCCTCTTACATGTCATTTCAACAATTTCAAATTTCAAATATATGCATTTATTGACACGTCCTTCAAAACTTGCACATCCTCCATCCATTCACATGTTGACAAGTGGCACCTTGTCATTGGTGGATCTTTAGTCCCACATTACTCCATTTTGGACATCTCTTCAACTTGATATTCTATAAATAAGAGGCTTCATTCCTCATTTGATCATCCACAACTTGAGTAAAGTTACTATACTCAAATTCATAGCAATTTTCATCCAATTTCATCCAATCTTAGCTAGGTTATGTAGATATTTATCTTGGAGCACATTGGAGGTCTTCATCAAGGGGATCACTCTTCATCATCAATCATCTTCATCACATCATTGGAGTTGGGAAAGGGCCAATTTTCACATCAAATTGGCACCAACTCCCTCAAGAGATTAACAGTTTGCTTTGTTTTAGAATAGGATTTGATATCTTTATTTTAATTGTGTTGTGTTCTTCATTTCATTCCTTTTCTCTTACATTCAAATGGATTTCTTGAGGAATCTCTATTCTAACTTGCATTTGACCTTATTAATATGTTCATTTGTTGTGTTCTTGCAGGTATAGGATATTAGTTCACACATGGTGCAGTAGAATACACTCTTATTTAATGAGCAATGGTTTCAACAAAAGCAAAAATGAGCCCACACTCTAAATCAAAGAAGCCAAAGGTGATATTTTAATTGTTGTGTTATATGTAGATGATCTGATTTTAACTAGAAATAGTGACAACTTGATTGTTGATTTCAAAGAAGTGATGAATAATGAGTTTGAGATGACAGATTTAGGTTTGTTAAAATATTTTCTTGGTATTGAAGTTCAACAAATAGAGCATGGCATATTTATTTCACAAACTAACTATGCCAAACAGATTTTAAGGAGGTTCAAAATTTAGAATAACAAACCTTCCCCAACACCAACACCAACAAGTCAGAAACTACGCAAAGAAGATAGTAGCAATGATGTGAACCCAACCCTCTACAAAAGTATGGTTGGAAGTTTGATGTATTTGACATCAACTAAAATTGATTTAATGTATGCAGTAAGCCTAATTTCTAGGTTTATGGAAAAACCTAAGGACACACATTGGAAAGCAAGAAAGAGGATCTTAAGGTATGTGAATGGAACAAGTTATGAAATTTTATATGTTGCATCAAATGAGTTTAATCTAGTTGGTTTCACGGATAGTGATTGGGCAGGAAATGTAGATTATAGGAAGATCACATCGGGATATGTGTTCCACATGGGATCAAGTACAATTTCATGGGCATCCAAGAAGCAGCCTATTGTCTCTCTCAAAATAGCAGAAGCTGAATATATTGCAACAAACGCAACATCATGTCAGGCTATTTGGTTGAGAAGGATACTTGCAGATTTGAAGGAACAATAGGAAGATAGCACAGTCATACATTGTGACAATGTTTCCTCAATAGCTCTGACAAAGAATCCAGTGTTCCATGGACATAGCAAACACATCAAGATCTGATATCACTTCATAAGGGAATTGGTAGAACAAGGTGAGATTGAATTGCAATATTGCAGATTTGAAGAATAGCTTGTTGATATCTTCACCAAGGCACTACCAAGAGACAGTTTTTAGCACCTAAGAGATAGGCTTGGCATTGTGGATAGCTTTGAAAATTAGTTCCGAAAGGAAATTACAGATTGACATCCGACTTAGGATTAAGGGAGAGTGTTAGAAATATTTAATCCTCGTTAGAGGATATCTGCCCCCATGTCATATTTTTGGGGATTACTTCAAATTGCCCCCAACGTATACCTATAGCCCGTTGACCTGCGACAATTAATATGTTAGGTAATTTTGAATTTGAATTCAAGTGCTCATTTTTGAACTTGCAAATCAACACAAGACAAAAAGGGAATGCAACCGTTAGTTTTTTTAGTTAGTTATTTTTTGTATTTTGTGGAGACCCTACAGCAGTAGAAGGAATGTTCAACACTGAACAAGGAGATAGCATAAGCATTTTTTTATCAGACAGCAACTAGTTACAGTAACGTAGCAATTTAACAGTAGCATTTTTAGCACTATAGTAAGCAGCAGTATAGGTGTGAGTGTAGCACCATAATATTGGACATTTTTCCAAATTGTTTAAGTTTTATTTTGTAGCGTGAATAGAGCAAGTACTCTGTAATTTTGTAATTTTGGAGTGAAAAGGAATATATGAAAATGGATGCATGAATATTAAATTTTTGTGTGTCATTTTATGTTGTCTTTGTGCATTGTGTTCTATTATTTTCTTGTTTTGTTCTTCATTCTGTTGCAACACAACATCTTTGTTTTGTATTGTTGCTCCCCTGCCTGCCAATAGAAGTATCTACAACTCATGTAGAAACATATTGTTATGTTCTTGATTTAGATATCTAAATGTCCTTTGAGATTAGTATTAACTCCCTTAGTTAATATGTTTTACATACAAAATTATCATGTGTGTTATGCATCCTTATAACCCTATACCATTTATGGAACCTATATGGTACCCCATTTGAGTTGTATTTTCTATCTATGGTTATTTTTTTAATTTTAGACCCCAACATATAGTTTAGGAATTGGGCTCCTTACATGGGTTAATCTGATCTTTTCATGTAAGATGAATTTAATTCTTAGTTTTAATATACTTTATAAGAAAGTTAATGATTGTTGAAATATAGATATTAAACAGTTGGTATTGATTAGTCACTAGATGAAATGTAGTTTATGACTAGAATTATTAAACTATAATTGATTAGTTGTTGACTTGAATGCGTAGATTTCTTGAGAAAGCTATGTTCTTGTTCATGAATTTATATTGTTTAGAAAATTTCAAGATTATATAGGATTACTTCTTACTAGGCAATAATAAAGGTATTTTCGTTTTGTTCCTCAAGCCCATAATAAGAGATTTCATTATAAGCTTGTTTACTCAATAAGTATTATGCATGGAAGGTTTATCAGATTTTATAGTTTGGTAAGAGTTGTCATTTATAGAATTAATTCATCCATCAATTTAAATATCTCATAAAGGTTGATTATTGTGTCTAATATATATGCATGCATACATATATATATACACATATATAAGGGGATTAATCATTTTAAGAAATTCAAACTAATGAACTTCAAGGATAGTTAAATATTAGAATTCAATATTAATGTGATGATTAAATTTAGAATTGAGTGATCAATTATCAATTCATATCTTAATGTGCGATTAAAGATAGATTTTATTTCTAGGAATACATACATGCTTTATATTCTTAGGCTTAATTTAAATAGATATAATTATATTAACTAATCTTAGTATCACTCACCACTGAACAAGTGGAAGAGTTCATTGTTCTTTATGTTTTTGCTTAAGATTGCTTTTTCACTCACCCCTAAATAATCGAAAGAGATATTTTTTCATGTTACAATCTTATCTCAACTAAACAAGTGATGATGTTGTACCTTACTTTCTAAAATTTTCATCATTAATCTTATTTGGAATTAGACTTCCATCGTATGCTCTCACCTTGCCATTACAGATCTTGGTGATCAGAAAATAGAGTCGATCTAATGGTTAGTAGTTGATTTTATTATTAGTGTTAGAAACACTTAATCTAGACCTTTTTGCCTAATATTAATACTTTGGGTAGATTTTGGATGTTGTTGCACCTAAGTGGGTGATAACCGACATGGAAAATGTCTAGGGTAACTAGACCCTAGAAAGGGTTGCATACCTGCTAATCCAGATAGTAGTTAATATGATTATGAAATAACAAGTTAGAGTTATTGGTAATCTTTTCTTGCTTGGGGGTTTGGCTAGAGTCCATGTGGCTTCATGATGCCAATAAAGTTGGGTGGTGAGCAAGCCTTACTTGATGTATGCATCATTAAAATGTTTGATCATAGATTTAGGAATTCAATTTTATTTAAAGTGGCAATAATGTGTTATTTAATTATAATATTAAAATGGATTATATATATATATATATATTGTTATTTATTTTTGAAAAAAAATAGATTACCAAGATTATCTTGTATGATTGTTACAAATAGCATAGGTTCTTTCATAACAAAATCCCACTTTCCCCCATACAATCATAATAAAGCTTGTCACACCTCTCATGGCCTAAGATTGGTTGATGTTTAGCATCACTCACCCTACATATCCATTCATAATAAAGTCAATCCATTTGGTTCTTTCCACAATAATTGGTCCTATACCTGACTAGGGGAAATCCTCAACCTATATTTTTCAAATGGGGACCTTTGGCATAATATCAGAGTATACATTATAACAATCACTCCATTAGGATCACACCGTCAAGATCACTAATCACCACATAATACATAATAAACTTTAAACCCATCCTATTCCACCCTCCATAATAAATTGTCCCTTGCTAAGATTGACACTTTGATCAAACATAATCAAAACACCTTGTAAAACACTGATCCTAACAAATCATAAAATAATAGGCGAACTACCAAACTAGTCTTCACACCTAACTGATCAATTTCCTAATCAAAATCATCTATAATTTGTCTTATATAGTATGTTACATCATTGAAACCAAACTTGACGTCTTATACGAGATGTTTCATTCCTAAAAACATACATGATCCTTTGGATCTTATCAAGAATCATTTATCTTTGGCAAGAAAATATAAATGGCTATTGACTTGTTTAGTCCAATGATTCTTAACTTTTACTTGATTTATCTTTTTTCGTGTTCTTATGCTACTTGAGGATATCCACAAGTGATTAGAGGAGCAAGGATGGATAATGATTTTTTATTTTTTATTTATGTTTGCAATTTGTCTTAACAATATTTCTAGGGCAACTAAGTTCCTTGTGTGTGATTGGGTTCCATATGGCATAATCAAAACATCCTATGTAAGTTAAAGGTCATTTGATGCTTTCTTGCATCAAGAGCAACATTCTTTGTGGTTACTCCTTCACATATTCTGACAGGGTTCCATTTCCATTAGGACGATTCATGACACTTTGTGTCTACAATGTGTCTATCTATGCAAAGGGATAGTATTTAGCACCTTGGTCTTTCCATACCTTGGTGTATGGTATCCATTTACAAAATAAAAATGCTCTATGATGATAATTGTGCATTAATAAAAGCTCAAATTCTATCCATCAACCCATTTCCAATCTTCATCAATTTCAATCAAGCTTATCCATATCCAATTTTGACCAAGCTAACTATTCTTCACTTCTTACTAACCTTTTCGTCTAACTTGTTTGTAAATTTGGCTCAATTTGGGTTTTTCACCTAATTTCCTGAGGAGGCACCATATTATCTCACTGTCGCCAAAGCACACTGGGTCAGGACTTCTTAAATTTTCTTTGAAACAATGCTAAAAATCACATTATCTCAAAGAGGGGCAAAATGTAGACACTAAAAATTATCCCATGCTTGCAATGCCATTTTTCTACTAAATTTCATCTAACCTTTATTTAATTAGGATTAAACCCCTTTCTTCTAACCCCAATTCAATCCTTCCTCTTTCACTTATAATCAAATGATTATTCAACCTTCCTCTTAAGTAATTTAATTATTTAATTACTTAATCCTTAATTTATTCTATAATTAAATAAATATGTTCATTTATTTTATTATTCATATGAGTATGAAAATAAATAAATTTTATTTATTTATTTTTATTAATACTTTCCATATACTCTCTTTCGTCTTTCTATTTTTCTTCTAGTTAACTAATTTTTAACTCCTCTTTCTCTCCAAACAACTCCTATTTCATTAGTTAACTCCATCTCATTTTAGAATATAAATCTTCTCTCATTAGTTAACTTCATCTCATTTTAGAATCTAAATCTTCTCTCACCAGTTAACTTTCCTTCATTTTAGAAACTTTTTCAGTCATCATCAGTTAACTAAGCAGGATATTAGAAATTTTATGTGCACCATTTCCCATCATTTTAATTAGATAATTCATTATTATCCTTTCTTGAATTGAAATGGAAACTTTCTCATTATTTCCTACTATCTCATCCATTGATCTTCTATCCAATCCTAGACATCAATCAAGCTTGCATCTTCTATAAATACAAATCTTATCTTCTTTAAAATCTAACCACGAACTTCAAAATCTTGCAGTCATCGTCATCCTGAGCTTATTGAAATTGTACATGCAATTCTAAGAGCAACAACATCTAATTGAAAAGTGAGGTGGAGAAGGACAATGAAGGTAAAATGATATTCATGAGAGAAGGTATATTATTTTCTTGAGTTTTAATATTTTTTGTATTTCTTTCATTTCATACTTCATTGATAGATTAGGATTGTTAGCTTAAATCTAACTATTTTTGTGGTTGTTTATGATTTAAGCTTTGATTCTAAGTTCTAATCTTACACCATCCACTAGTTATACCTCTAAAATAATGACAAAAAATATTTCCACATTAAATTATTGCATGTGTTGTCATTGATGTCAATAAAGTTGTATTGTGGAAGGTTGCATGTGATGCAATCAGAGTTGTAATTGTTGTCAATAGGAGTGTGAATGTTGTATTATTTGTCCCTTGATGTAAATTATTATTGAAAGAAAGTATGTAATGTTTCATGTAGTCAAAGGCGTAGAAAGAAGCTCGGGAGAATGTTTTGCATTCCTCCACATTTGAAGATATGGCCTTGCAGTTTGGAAGTTAGATAGAGATAGGTGTGAAGTATGTATGTTCCTAATTTCAGTGCATGAAAGTTACCATAGAAGATTCTAGAGCTAGCAAAATGAAGATGGTAGAATGCTCTGCATTCCTTCGCATTTGAAGATATGGCCTTGTGGTTTAGACTTTAGATAGAGATAAGAGTGAAGCATGTATTTTCTTGATTTCAATACATGAAAGTTATCACAAAAGATTTCAAAGCCAGCAAAGTGAAGACAATAGTACAGTGTTGTTGCAACCTGAAAGAGTCAAAGGAATGCTCCACATTTTTCTACATTTGAAGATATGATCTTGTGGCTTGGAGGATATTCAGATATGGATGAAAGGTATGCATGATTCAAGTTTCAAATGACAAGATGTACTACAGTGGTTCTTTGGAGTTAGCAAAGTAAGGATAGATCATGTTTCTATTTAGAATTGTCAGTGGGAGATAGTAAAAGCCACTATATTTCACTGCATTATTTGGAGGATAAGTTTATATTATCTTTATGTTTTCTCATTTCAAGTTTCAGGTGTTGGGGTGTACTACAACTCTAATTTTCTATGTTTTATCTCAAAACTGTGTATTCAGATTTTGCAAGAGAAGCTAGGTTTTTCCCAAGTTCTTTAAACCCTGAGTGTTTCAAATGGGTGTGCACTTTATGTTCTATTTTATTGTTGACTTTCACCAGGAAATTTCCAATCAGTTAAGTGGCATCTTATGTCTCTAGGAAACATTCATTTACTAGGCCTACTTACTGCTTGCCTCTGTTCAAAAATATTTTCCTACGCCTAAAGTATAAAGTAAATATTTTGAGTGGGCCCCATTGTTGAATCTCAGTTGTGTTTACAGTTTGTCCTTGATGAAAAAATCTCTTTCAGTTTGTTCTCATTGATAATCTGTCTCAGGTTGGTTCTCCTTGCACATCACAGGTTTTGGTTGTTTCTCTTTTGGGCTTACTCATATCGGAGTGAGAATGGTAGAGTCTCCCTGATACACTTTGAAGTGTCTGAGTTGCCTATCGGCAAGACATTTTAGATGTCATGGCGATTGAATTTATCATACAGGTTGCTTTCAGCGTGACCTTCCCGTTGTCTTGGCGACCGGCACAAGAAAATTTATTTCGGAAAGACATGTCTTTGGTTTCGGCGACAGAAAAATGTTCTCTATTGGCATATGTAATACCTCCGCGATAAGGTCTTATCGATTTCATTATGTCTCCCCGACCCGCTTCAGAATGAGCATATCGGCAAAGGAAATCAACTTCAGTGTAATGTTTCATTGAACATACAATGTTACACCGACCATTTCTTCAAAACAAGCATATCGGCATGTGTTTGGTCGTCGGGCTGAGGTCTTAGCGAAGACATATTGTCTCCCCGACTAGTGCATGTGGAAGTCTATCGACGAGAGTCGTGGCGTCGTCATATGGTCTTAGTGATCTCTTCTAGTCTCACCGACGGACGCATTAAAAGATTCACTTCGGTCAAACTTGGAGTATTTGGTTTAGTATCTCAGCGAATTCATATTGTCTCACCGACCGTATGCATATGGAGGCTTATCGGTGAGAGTTATAGCTTCGATGAAAAATCATGGCGATCTCATGGTGTCTTACCGACTTGGCACAAAAGGCTTATCGATAAGAGTTAGGGATATCAGTATGAGGTCTCGGCGAGTGACCTCGGTCTCACCGATGGAAATCAAAAGGATCCTTGTCGACATAAAGAACGATTTGTCTCAGCGACTCAGAGTGGATGAGGTTTTCGGTTTGACATAAAGCTTTCTACGAGGTCTCCCCGATATTGGTATGTTATAGGGACTCTCATAAGATAGAAGGGTGCATCGGAGAGAGAACCATTATGTTACAGCGACATCACACAAGGGGTTTCTATCAAAGGCTCATCGGTGTGAGATTGATACTGTCTTGGCGATCTAGGGTGAGCTCGGGATGTTTCAGCAAAACAAGGGGCAGTCTCTATAGCATCTCCCTGACTTCGTATTGTCTCAGTGACACAGGGTGAAAAGTGACTCTCGTCAAAACATTATGAAGTCTATAAGAGGTCTCATCGATATCGTTTGGTCACAATGATAGTGAATGAAACTAAAGGAGATCTCGGTGAAAGACTTGCTAATGTCTCAATGAATGAATAATACTCTAAAGAAGCCTATCGATGAGACATGATGTCTTCGTTATGTGTTCTTCCCGACTCTGATGGCTCATGGCGAAAGAAAATAAAGAAAAGGCTACAGTGACAGTGAATGAAATAGAAGGGCATCTCGTTGAGAAAGACTCTTGTGTCTCAGCGAGTGGTTAACGAAATCTCAAACTCTGTGGCCGTTTATGGAAACTTCAAAATACAGTTGCAGGCTGACATCATTGATTGAATCGAATCTCAGAACCGTTACATGGCAGCATATTCATTGAGTTTTTTCTCTTTGAGAAGTTGCGTTTTTGAAATTATGGATGATTTGCAGCTCTCTGGATAAGCATAACTCTTGATTTTTTCCATCATCGACAGACTGTCAGTATTCAGCTTTATATTCAAAAATCAGCAAGAGAATTTGAGAATCTTGTGAAAAACGTTATGAAGATTTCTTCACAACCGACATACTTGAAATGTAAATAAATACTAGTGTTGAAAATGGTAGTTGTTGTTGATTTTGTAATTGTGAGAGTATCATTCCCTGTCTGTATGGAAATATATGAATGAACTCTGCAGAGAGACATGTGCTTAACTGAAAATAGAGAAATCCTCTGAGTCACTATTATTGTTCAAAACATAATTTGAGGGGTTGGTACTCCTTGAGATGGGTGTCTCAAAATGAGGGGCTAGTGCTCCTTGAGTGGGTGCTCAAAAATCAGCCTGTAAGGCATTGTGAACTTTTGTTTAAAAGATTAAGCCTGGAAGGCATTTAGGGAGTTGTTTTTATACCCCAGGAGGGTTTTCCACTCGGTAAAATCTGGAGTCTTCTTGTTCTTTTGAGTTCCCTTTGCTTTACTGTGTTGTTGATTATTTCAGTTCACTGTTTGGTTATTATCTTTCTCAATTCTATTTATGAATGATTACATTCAACTCATGAATGCATTAATCAGAGTATATTGAGATTAAATCTGAGCTATGATTTTTGAATTTGATGAAAATGAGTCAAATCTGATAAGACACTGATTCACCCCCCCTCTCAGTGTCATTTTAACTCCAACAATTGGTATCAGAGCGTAGGGTCCTCTGATAGGTTTTAATCTCCTTGGATTGATCTTGGTTTTGGAGTTTTTTTTTAATGGCACATTCTCAAGACAGTGCCTCTGTATCCAGAGCTCCATTATTTGATGGAACTAATTATGTGTTCTGGAAAATTAGAATGGAAGCCTTTCTTGTTTCTTTTGATGTTGATGTTTGGTGCATTTTTTTAGAAGATTACAATGTACCAGCCACTATTACCACTGATGCTGCTAAAAAGAAGAAGTATGAAACAAATGCCAGAGCTAAGCATGCCCTCTTGTGTTTGTTAACTAAAGATGTGTTCATTAAAGTCATGCATTGCAAATCTACTCATGGAATCTCGGAAAAACTTGAAACTATATATCAAGGGAATGAGAAAGTCAAACTATCAAAAATCATTACACTCAAACATCAGTTTGAGGAGTTGAAAATGAAGGATGATGAAAAAGTGGCTGAATATTTCCTAAGAGTAGATGAAGTTGTCAATTCAATGAAAGGTCTAGGTCAAGAGGTTAATGAATTTGATGTGGTCACAAAGGTTGTTAGAACCTTACCATCCAAATTTGAATCTAAGGTTTCAGCCCTAGAAGAAAAGAAACACTTTGACAAGCTTACCTTAGACAGCCTACAAGGAATACTTACTGCCTATGAAATGAGAACTAGCAAAAACAATTCAACAGGTAAAGAAACTACCTTTAACATTGAAAAGAAAGAAAAAGTCAAAGTCAGTGAATCAGAGTTGTCTGATTCTAAAGAATCCCATTTTGTTAGAAGATTTAAAAAGGGATCAAGAAAATATAAGGGAAAACTTCCCTTTAAATGTTTTAACTATGGCAAAATAGGTCACTTTGCTGCAAAGTGTCCCTATGATGATCAAATCTGTGACAACGAGACAACTGAAAAATAGCCTATGAAGAAGGACTTCAAACCTAAACAAAACTTCAATTTCAAAAAGAAGAAAAGTCTGTTTAGTAAGGATGAATCTGAAATCGAGTCTAAAGATTCATCAGCTGAAGAAGATGAAACTATGTTCATGGCTGAAATTACTCAGCAAAATGATTCTAACACCTTTGAGGTTGAAGAAGGTGTAGTAGATCTTGAAAGTGAGCTGAAATGTGCTTTACAAGAGGTCAAAAAACTCAAAAAACAAGTCCTAGCTCAAGAACACAAACCAGATCAAGAAATGATCTCTCTGAAAAACTCAGCTTGAAGAAGCTAAAAGAGTTGAAGACTGTCTTCGAGAGACTGTAAGCTGCAAAGATCAAGAAATTCAAAAACTGGAACAAGAAGCAGTTTGTCTTAGGAAGGAAATTGAAAAATATGAAAGCACTCTAAAACTGAATGAGATGCTCAGCAAGCAGAAGATGTACAAAGATAAAACTGGTGTTGGTTTTGAAAAGGGTGAATGCTCAATTGACCATGCAAAACAAAACCCCTCTTCTGAAGTCAAAGGTTCGAGTTCAAATTACTCAGAATTTGGTAAGGATCATGTTTAGTCTTTGAGAGGTAATAGATCTTCATACAGAGTCAATCCTTTCTTCTATGGTTATTGTTTTTTCTGCAACAAATTTGGCCATAAGGTGAGCACTTGCAGGCTTATGAATCCTAGAATACCCAGGTTTGGTCTTAGGCAACACTATGGTTTTTTTAGACAAATCAGATGTTTTAAATGCAATGCTTTGGGACATTCTATCAAATAGTGCAGAACTGATCTACAATCAAAACAACAGAAATTTAAAAAGGTTTGGAAACCTAAGTCTGTCAACAACATTGAGCAAACTATGTTGGTTCAAACAGCTTTTCATTCCAAGAAAAAGGACTTATGGGTCCTGGATAGTGGATGTTCTAACCATATGATTGGCGATAAGGATAAGTTTGTAAATCTTGAAGATTATATAGGTGGATATGTTAAGTTTGGTGATAACTTTGGTATTCAAATTAAAGGTAGAGGTTCACTTCTTTTGAATGAAGACACTCCTATCTATAATGTGTACTATGTGGAAGGTCTCAAGCACAATCTTCTAAGTGTTAGTCAAATTTGTGATAGTGGTTATCATGTTCTTTTCACTTCGCAGGGATGTGAGATTAAGAACAAGTTTGGAAAGGCCATTGCAGCTGGAAGGACAAAAGGAAATGTGTATAATCTTCTCGACACATCAAGCAATGACAATAATCAAGGTATGTGTTTAATGAGCCAAATTGAAGAAAGCTGGTTATGGCATAAAAGATTAGGACACATAAACTTTGAAAATCTGGTTAGAATAAGTAAGAATCAAAATGTTAGAGGTTTACCAATCCTTAACAAGCCATAAAATTCTATGTGCAAAGAATGTCTAAGTGGTAAACAAACTAAAATCAGTTTCAAAACAAAAGAACATTCTTCTTCAAAACCTTTACAACTTGTTCACACTGATTTATGTGGACCAACCAGAACAAGGTCTATTAATGGTGAAAGGTACTTTATGCTGTTTGTGGATGATTATACTAGAATGGCTTGGGTCACATTTCTTAAGCACAAATCAGAAGCATTTGAAAGGTTTAAAATCTTTCGTAAATTGGTTGAGAAGGAATCTGATTTGAAACTTAAATGTCTGCGATCTGACAAAGGAGGTGAGTTCACCTCTCAAGAGTTTATTGATTACTGTGAACAGCACGGCATTAAAAGACAGTATGCTACAACAAAAACACCTCAACAAAATGAGGTAGTTGAATGTAAAAACAGAACTATAAAAGAAATGGCTAGAACAATGTTAGATGAAGCTAAGTTGCCTGATATGTACTGGAAAGAAGTTGTTCATACAGCTGTATACATTTTGAATAGAGTACAAATTAGAGTGAAATCTAAACACACTCCTTATGAACTGTGGTATGGAAGAACTGCTTCTTTCAAATACTTTAAAATTTTTGGAAGTAAGTGTTTTATTAAAAAGGATGATGATAACCTTGGGAGTTTTCAATCAAGGAGTGATGAGGGTATCTTTTTGGGATACTCAACTCATAGCAAAGCTTATAAATGTCTTAACAAAAGGATTAACAAGATTGTTGAAGTTTTTAATGTAAAATTTGATGAGAGATCACATTTGTATGCTGAATCTTTGCAGGATAATGAGGAAGAAGAACTTGAACTAGAAATAATTTCAGAAGGAACTGAGTCAGCAAGCCCTAGAAATGAAACAACAAGTCCTGAAAAGGTTGCATCAAAAGCTCTAACTAAATATCACCCCAAAGATCAGATTATTGGGGATAAAAATGTAGGAGTTCAAACTAGAAGAAAGGCTTCAGAATCTTATGAAAAGGCACAAATAGCTTTCTGTCTAGTTACTCAGTTTGAGCCTAAAAATTTTAATGAAGCTCTCACATACTCATGTTGGCTTAATGCTATGTAGGAAGAAATTGATCAAATTGAGAAAAATCAGACTTGGGAGTTAGTCCCAAGACCAGATGACAAGAATGTCATTGGAGGCAAATGGATATACAGAAACAAGCTTGATGAAAATAGTAATGTCATTCGCAACAAAGCAAGATTTTTCTGCAAAGGCTATGCTCAACAAGAAGGTATTGATTTTGGTGAAACCTTTGTACCCATTGCTAGATTAGAATCTATCTTAATATTCTTGGCTTATTTTGTTTATAAAGACTTTACTGTTTATCAAATGGATGTCAAAACTTCTTTTTAAATGGCTATTTAGATGAAGAGGTCTATGTTGAACAGCCTGAAGGATTTATGTGCAAAGACAAGCCTAATCATGTTTACAGATTGAAAAAGGCCCTCTATGGCTTAAAACAAGCACCTAGAGCTTGGTACTCTAGGCTTGACAGTCATTTGCTTTCAAATGGTTTTGTTAGAGGAGGTGTAGATAGCAA
This sequence comes from Sequoia sempervirens, assembly GCA_007258455.2. NCBI lineage: Eukaryota > Viridiplantae > Streptophyta > Pinopsida > Cupressales > Cupressaceae > Sequoia > Sequoia sempervirens. Next base: position 83,992,095 of record VDFB02256132.1, on the reverse strand, counting down.
TCTTTATGTTCAAATTGAAGGTTCTGATATTCTAGTTGTTGAAATATACGTTGATGACACTATCTTTGGCTGCAACGATGTTACATTAAGTAAAAAATTCTCTCAGCTAATGGAATCAGAATTTGAAATGTCATTATTAGGAGAATTAAATTTCTTCTTGGGTCTTCAAATCTCTCAACGTGAAAATGGAATATTTCTTTATCAAACCAAGTATGCTAGAGAGATGCTTAAGAAATTTTAGATGGATGAATGCCATCTAGTTAGCACTCCAATGATTACTGGATGCAAACTTACTAAGGTTGATGATTCCCCTGATACAAATCAAACTGAATATAGATCAATGATTGGCAGTCTGTTATATTTAACTGCTTCTAGACCTGACATTATGCAGGCAGTTTGCACATGGTTTCAGGCATCACCTAAAGAATCCCATGTCACTGTTGTTAAAAGGATTTTTAAATATATTCAGGGCACTCTTAATTATGGCCTTTGGTATCCTAGAAGCACTAATTTTTCATTGATTGCATATATTGATGTTGACTGGGCTGGTTGTTTGGATGATAGGAAAAGCACCAGTGGTGTTGCATTCTTTCTTGGTGATCGTTTAGTGGCCTGGCACAGCAAGAAACAAGAATTCGTTTCTCTCTCTACTGCTAAAGCAGAATACATTGCTGCCACTTCATGTTGTACTCAAGTTCTTTAGATGAGTCAAACTCTATCTGATATGGGTATTAGAATTCATAAACCTGTTCTATTCTCTGTGATAACACAAGTGCAATTAGTATCTCCAAAAATCATGTTTTGCACTCTCGCACTAAACATATTGCTATCAAGTTTCACTTTCTTCGAGAAAAGGTTTTGGCTAATGAAGTTTGCTTACAGTTTGTTGGCTCTCAAGATCAGGTGGCTAATATTTTTACTAAGCCCTTAGCTAAAGAGTTATTTGAAAGGTTGAGACTTCGATTGGGAGTTATCTCTCAATATTTACTTCTCTAATTTTCCATGCATTGGCTTAGGGGGAGCATGTTATATGTTTTGATTCACTTACAGCTCTCCTACAATCTTGGTTGTTGCGCTGTTTTTTTTTTTTGCAGTTGTTTCTCATGGTGTTTTGATTGGCTTCTCAGTTGTGTTCATCTATTCTTTGCCTTGAGGCAAAAAGGGGGAGAGTCTTTGGTGTTTTTCCATCAAGGACAAAGGGGGAGTTTGTTGAATCTTAGTTGTGTTTACAGTTTGTCCTTGATGACAAAATATCTTTCAGTTTGTTCTCATTGATAATCTGTCTCAGGTTGGTTCTCCTTGCACATCACAGGTTTTGGTTGTTTCTCTTTCGGGCTTACTCATATCGAAGTGAGAATGGAAGAGTCTCCCCGATACACTTTGAAATGTCTGAGTTGCCTATCGGCAAGACATTTCAAATGTCATCGCGATTGAATTTATCATACATGTTGTTTTCGGCATGACATTCCCATTGTCTTGGTGACCGGCACAAGAAAAGTTATTTTGGCAAGACGTGTCTTTGGTTTCGACGACAAAAAAATGTTCTCTATCGACATATGTAATACCATCGCGATAAGGTCTTATCGATTTCATTATGTCTCCCCAACCCGCTTCAAAATGAGCATATCGGCAAAGGAAATCGACTCCGGTGTAATGTTTCATTGAACATGCAATGTCACATCGACCCGCTTCAAAACAAGCATATCGGCATGTGTTTGGCCGTCGGGCTGAGGTCTTAGTGAAGACATATTGTCTCCCCAACTAGTGCATGTGGAAGTCTATCGACGAGAGTTGTGGCATCGTCATATGGTCTCAGCGATCTCTTCTAGTCTCACCGACGGACGCATTAAAAGATTCACTTCGGTCAAACTTGGAGTATTCGGTTTAGTATCTCATCGAATTCATATTGTCTCACTGACCGTATGCATATGGAGGCTTATCAGTGAGAGTTATAGCTTCGATGAAAAGTCATGGCGATCTCATGGTGTCTTATCGACTTGGCACAAAAGGCTTATCGATAAGAGTTAGGGATATCAGTATGAGGTCTCGGCGAGTGACCTCGGTCTCGCCGATGGAAATCAAAAGGCTCATTGTTGGCATAAAGAACGATTTGTCTCAGCAACTCAGAGTGGATGAGGTTTTCGGTTTGACATAAAGCTTTCCACGAGAGGTCTCCCCGATATTGGTATGTTATAGCGACTCTCATAAGATAGAAGGGTGCATCAAAGAGAGAACCATTATGTTACAGCGACATCACACAAAGGGGTTTCTATCAAAGGCTCATCGGTGTGAGATTGATACTGTCTTGGCGATCTAGGGTGAGCTAGGGATGTTTCAGCAAAACAAGGGGCAGTCTCTATAGCATCTCCCCGACTTCGTATTGTCTCAGCGACACGGGGTGAAAAGTGACTCTCGGCAAAACATTATGAAGTCTACAAGAGGTCTCACCGATATCGTTTGGTCACAGCAATAGTGAATGAAACTAAAGGAGATCTCGGTGAAAGACTTGCTAATGTCTCAGTGAATGAATAATACTCTAAGGAAGCCTATCGATGAGACATGATGTTTTCGTTATGTGTTCTTCCCGACTCTGATGGCTCACGGCGAAAGAAAATAAAGAAAAGGCTACAGTGACAGTGAATGAAACAGAAGGGCGTCTCGTTGAGAAAGACTCTTGTGTCTCAATGAGTGGTTAATGAAATCTCAAACTCTGTGGCCATTTATGGAAACTTCAAAATACAGTTGCAGGCTGACATCATTGATTGAATCGAATCTCAAAACCATTACATGGCAGCATATTCATTGAGTTTTTTTCTCTTTGAGCAATTGCGTTTTTGAAATTATGGATGATTTGTAGCTCTCTGGATAAGCATAACTCTTGATTTTTTCCATCATCGACAGACTGTCAGTATTCAGCTTTATATTCAAAATTCAGCAAGAGAATCTGAGAATCTTGTGAAAAACGTTTTGAAGATTTATTCACAACCGACATACTTGAAATGTAAATAAATACTAGTGTTGAAAACGGTAGTTGTTGTTGATTTTGTAATTCTAAGAGTATCATTCCCTGTCTATATGGAAATATATGAATGAACTCTGCAAAGAGACATGTGCTTAACTGAAAACAGAGAAATCCTCTGAGTCACTATTATTGTTCAAAACATAATTTGAGGGGTTGGTACTCCTTGAGATGGGTGTCTCAAAATGAGGGGCTAGTGCTCCTTGAGTGGGTGCTCAAAAATCAGCCTGTAAGGCATTGTGAACTTTTGTTTAAAAGATTAAGCCTAGAAGGCATTTAGGGAGTGGTTTTTATACCCCAGGAGGGTTTTCCACTCGGTAAAATCTTGTGTCTTCTTGTTCTTATGAGTTCCCTTTGCTTTACTATGTTGTTGATCATTTCAGTTCACTGTTTGGTTATTATCTTTCTCAATTCTATTTATGAATGATTACATTCAACTCATGAATGCATTAATCAGAGTATATTGAGATTAAATCTGAGCTATGATTTTTGAATTTGATGAAAATGAGTCAAATCTGATAAGACACTGATTCACCCCCCACTCTCAGTGTCATTTTAACTCCAACACCCATTTGTTTTTACAAGACTCTTGCTTCATGGAATCATTTTTTCTCAAGTTTGTGCCTTGACGAGTATGTAAAGTGGTGACACGTGTACTCTAGAGTTTGATTTGGAGGTGTCCTAAAGTTCTTGCAACTTCATGCACAAATTTTATTATGTGGCATTTGTTTTGTGAACGTGAAAAATACTAACAAGTGTCATGTGTGTGTTATGGAATGACCTATGGACTTTTCAATATGTTTATTTGCTTAAGGTTTAAATGTGAGCCATTCATTTTTTTGTGAAGTTTGAAGATCAATGGATGAGATTCAAATGTGTTCCAACAACTATTTTTTGGTTTGAACTCTATTTTGTACAAGCCGATATGGCTACATTTGGAAATATTTTTCCAAGAAGACTTGTGTTTTTTTAACAAATCTGAATTTTGGTTTGGGATGGCATAGTTGTATTATCTATCACCGTAGATCGGTATTTATGAAAATTGTTATGGCATTATAAAAGTATGTGTGACAGTACAGTTTTGTATCTATACAAGATTATGTAATTTAGCCGAGCTATTCATGATCAATTCTTCATATTAGAGAATGTTTAGGTGATGCTGAGCAGGGCACGTATGGGAGCTCTAAATTTGACAAAGTAGAATTGTAAAATCACTTTGTAAGTGCATGAAAGAGATCTTGATGTACTTTGTAATTCGTTATTTTGTACTAAGGTTATTGCCTCTTGTTGTATATAGTTTAAGCCACTGTTTCATTGAGGTTGGTGCATGTTGTATGTTGAGGTTAGTGCCTCTTGTGTGTTGAGGCTGGTGCCTCTTTGTATTGAGTTGATGCTCAAAATGTGAGATTGTGTCTTAGATAGGTTGATGTCTATCAGATTATTTTGGAGATCGGTGTCTCCTATAGGTTGGTGCCTATAAATCATATGTATTATCTGATATTTACTTTTGAGGTTGCATTTGGGTGGTAGATCCAAGTAGCTTCTTTCACTGTGGTTTTTCCATTTAGGGTTTCTACATAAATCTAGTGTGTTTTTTTTCATTAGTGTTCATAATGTCTTCTTAAAGTATAATGGTGCTTAACTATTTTGAATGGAATTAAATCTTAAAGGATATACTAATTCACCCCCTCTCTTGATATAGTTGTGTTCAATAATTGGTATCAGGGTCGAGTTCCTTAGTGCATCCTAACAGTTGAAGGTAGATCTTATATTAGAACACAAGGCTCAAAAAGAGTCCTCTTCTAAAGCACCACAGTTTGATGGCTCTAATTATGCCTTATAGAGCATAAAGATGGAAGTGTACCTAACCTCATTAGGGTTTGATGTTTGGAAATCAGTTATGAATGGCTATACTACCCTTATAACTCCTCCAACAGATCCTACTATGAAGAAAGAATGTGAATATGATGCTAAAGCCAAGAATGTTGTTTTGAGTGGGTTAATAAATTCTAAATTTTTCAAAGTTATGCATGCAAGTCTACTAAGGACATCTTGGTTAAACTTCATAGTATCTATGAAGGTGATGATAAGGTCAAGTAAGCCAAGCTACAAACTCATAGAAGTAGGTTTGAAAATCTGAATATGAAAGATGAGAACATTGTCAACTATCTGCTACATGTGGATGAAGTTTCCAAGGCAATCAGAGGGCTTGGAGAAGAATTGAAAGAACCTATAATTGTTAATAAAATACTTAGATATCTCTCCCCAAGGTATGATGCAAAAGTTTGATATATTGAAGAAGTTATAGATTTAAATAAGTTTTCTTTGGATGATTTGTTTAGATCTCCCACTGCCTATGAAATGAGGAATGGTAATAAAGAGACGTCAAAGAGATAAGATGCTTTCAAAGCATTCAAAAAGGAGAAAAATGAAGAATTTGATCCTTGCAATGACTCTAAAGATGAAGAATCCAATTTTGTGAGGAAGTTGAGGAAATGATTTGGAAAGTATAAAGGTAAATTAACCTTCAAATGTTTTAATTGTGGTAAATATGGACACTTTTCTTCTAAGTGTCCTTTTGGTAAGAATCAAAGTAATGTTCAGAACAAAAATAAAAGAAGAACCTTCACAAGCACAAGAAGAATCTCTATTCAAAAGAGGATTATGACTCATTTGAGGAAAGTGATCAATGTGATTCTAATGAAGGAGGAAAAATTTTATTCATGGAAACTAAAGTTATAGAAGATGAAGAAAACCACAAAGAAGAGGGTGAAGACCTACTCAATCCTGATGAAGAAGAATGTGAAGTAAATCTTGAAGGAGAACTCATCTATGCATTAACTAATTTGAAAGTAGAAAGGAAAGAAAATCGTAAACTGAAAGGAAAACATGAGAATATGAAAGATTGATTATTGATCTGAAAGTTCAGATAGAGGAAGCAAAGAGAATAGAAGATGTATTGTCAGAAAAATTGAAAGCAAAAGAGATGGACTATGAAAAGATTGAGGCAGAGATTGTATCTTTGAGAAAAGATTTAGAAAAGGCCAAATTTCAATTGGACAAAGACTTAAAAGGCACTAAATTTTTAGATGAGATCTTAAACTTCACCAAAGGTTACCTCTAATCACGATTGGTATTGGGTTCGGTGAAGGTCAAAATGTAGCTACAAAGAAATCTTATGGGAATATTGTTGATAGTTTAAAGGTTGATCAATTCAAGAAGACTAAAGATAAGAAAGAAGAAAATGGCTCCACCAAGGTTAACAATCAGAAGAGAAGATCCAGAGGTCCAGTTCCTGCAAGGCAATCCCTTATAGCTAAGTCAAACTACTTTTTCTCTAGTTATTGTTTTACATGCAATCATTTTGGGCATAAGATGATAGATTGTAGAAGACTTCCCATAAGGAGAAATAATTTTGTGAGCAATAATTCTTTTGCACCCTTGGTTGACTTCAATGTCATATGTTACAAGTGTAACAATTTTGGGCAGAAGGCAAAATTTTGTAGATGTGACTTCCAAAAGCTTCTTAGACAGGAGAAGAAAGAGAATGTGAATATCTCTACTAATCAAAAAGAAAAACCTAAAAGGCAGTGGAAGGAAAATTAGAAGCCAGAGAAGTCTATGATTGCTCAAACTACATTTCATGATACATCTGAAGTGGGTAACAATTCTAGAGATGAAATCTACAATATTGCATCTGGTACGAAAGAGTATGAAACCATAGAAAGGAGTTTTAGTGTGCTTGTTGAGGATAGTTTTTGCTCAAAAGGAGATGATGACCTCATTGAAATCAAGGAAATGAAATGCTTGTTGGGAAAGGAGGAAAATTGGCCTTGGTATAAAAAGGATGAGTATGAGAACACATTTGAGTTCTTTAGGTAGAAGATGAGAAAGAGAGAGAGCTCTTTGATTTGGTGTCCTAGGGAAGCATAGATTAAGGGGGAGTGTTAAATCCCTATTGTAAGAAGGCTTGCTAGTCTTGCAGAGTGTTTCAGAAGTAGTGTGGTATGGACTTAGGGGGAGTCTATTCAAAAAATTAGTTTTTGGATTGTGTAGAAAGTAGTTTAAGACATATTTTATCCTTGGATTGATGAGGGCTACTTCTCAAGGGGAGCAGGTGGAAAGAGACTAAAAAGGATGATAAAGTTTGTGCAGAAAAGGGGAGCTTGTATGTTGTTGCAGATATAGAGGAAGACCACTTTCATTTTTCCCTTGATGTCAAAGGGGGAGAAATTGCATATCAGGTTAGTGTTGCCATCAATTCCAAAGGGGGATATTTTTGCATGTGTTGTGATTGATGTCAACAAAGTTATATTGTGGAAGCTTGCATGTGATGCAATCAAAGTTGTAATTGATGTCTATGGGAGTGTGAATGTTGTATTCTTTGTCCCTTAATGTAAAGCATTATTGAAAGAAAGTATGTAATGTTTCATGTAGTTAAAGGCACTAGAAGAAGCTCAGGAGAATGCCTTGCATTCCTCTACATTTGAAGAAATGGCCTTGTGGTTTGGAATTTAGATAAAGCCATGTGTGAAGTATGTATGCTCCTAATTTTAGTGCATGAAAGTTACCGTGGAAGATTCTAGAGCTAGCAGAGTGAAGACAGTAGAAGGCTCTACATTCCTCCACATTTGAAGATATGGCCTTGTCATTTGTAATTTATTTAGAGACAGATATGAAGCATGTGTGTTCCTGATTTTAGTGCATGAAAGTTAACGCAAAAGATTCTAGAGCTAGCAAAGTGAAGACAATAGTACAATGTTGTTGTAGCCTAAAAGAGTCAAAGGAATGCTCTATATTTCTCTACATTTGAATATGTGATCTTGTAGCTTAGAGGATAGTCAAATACAAATGAAAGGTATGCATGATTCAAGTTTCAAATGATAATATGTACCATAGAGGTTCTTTAGAGTTAGCAGAGTAAGGATAGATCATGTTGTTATTTATAATTTTCAGTAGGAGATAGTAAAAGCCATTACATTTCACTACATTACAATATCTAGCTTTGTTATTTTGAAGGATAAATTTAGATTATTTTTATGTTTTATCATTTCAAGTTTCAAGTGTTGGGGTGTACACAATTTTGATTTTCAATGTTCTATCTCAAGACTATTTATTCAAAGATTTCAAGAGAAGACAGGTTTTTCCAAGTTCTTTAAGCCCTAAGTGTTTCATATGGGCGTACACTTTATGTTCTATTTTGATGTTAACTTGATCCAAGTGGTTTTTGGTCGATTAAGTCACATCTTATATCTCTAGGCAATGCTCGTTTACTGGCCCTACTTATTGCTTGCCTCGGTTCAGAAATATTTACCTAGGCCTAAAGTATAAAGTAAATATTTCCGATGGGCCTCATATGTTCACACAAGACTCTTGCTTCGTGGAAGCATTTATTCTCAAGTATTTTCCTATGTGAGTATGTGAAATGGTGACACGTGTACTCTAGTGTTTGAGTTGGAGGGATCCTAAAGCTTTCACAACTTAGCACGCAAATTTTGTTATGCGACATTCGTTTCATGAATGTGTAAAATTTTGACAAGTGTCATGTGTGCATTATGGGATGACCTGTAGAATTTTTAGCATGGTATATTTACTCGAGGTTTGAATATGAGTTATTCATTTTTTCCACAGAAATTGAAGATTAATGGATGAGATTCAAACGTGTTCTAATGGCTATTTTCTAGTTTGAAATTTGCTCTGTACAAGCCGACATGACTACATTTGGAAATATTTTCCCAAGCCGACTTGTGTTTGTTCAACAGATCTAAATTTTGGTCTGGGCTAACATAGTTGTATTATCTATCACTGTAGATCAATATTTATGAAAATTGTTGTGGTGTTGTAAAAGAGTGTGTGACAGTATAGTTTTGTGTCTGAACATGATTATATAATCTGGCCAAGCTATTCATGATCAATTCTTCATGTCAGAGGACATTTGGGTAATGCTGAGTAGGGCACATATGGGAGCTTTGAAATTGATAAAGCAGAATTACAAAATCACTGTGTAAGTGCATGACATAGATCTTGTTGTACTTTGTAATTCATTATTATGTACCAATGTTGTTGCCTCTTGTTGTATGTGGTTGAACCATTGTTTCATTGAGGTTGGTTTCTGTTGTATGTTGAGGTTAGTGCCTCTTGTGTACTGAGTTGGTGCTCATATTATGAGATTGTTGTCTCAAATAGGTTGATGTGTATCAGATTGTCTTAAGGATTGGTGTCTCATGTCGGTTGGTGCTTGCAAAACATATGTACTATCTGATATTTACTTGTGAGGCTGGATTTGGGTAGTAGATCCAAACAAATTTTCTCACCATGGTTTTTCCCTTTAGGGTTTCCACATAAATCTAGTGTGTGTGTTTTCATTGTTGTTCCTATTACCTTCTTGAAGTATAATGGTGCTTAACTGTTTTGAATAGAATTAAATCTTAAAGGATATACTAATTCACCCCCCTCTCAGTATAGTTGTGTTCAAAAAATATTAACCACAAGACCCTTTGAATTGGAGCCACCACTCTAATGCATTACCACTTTCAATATAAGTGAGAAACTCCATTCAAACTAGGGTTTCAATTTTTCTTATCAAGAATTCTCCTTTTATTTTATAGATTTAGAAAATAAATAATGTAGAAAAGTAGATTCATATGTTTATTTCCTCTTGCAAAAAGAATAATGTGATTTCCTCACCCAATTTGTAAGATATCAATTTCTTTCCATAAGTTGCATGTAAAAATTCTAAAAATTCTAAATCATTGGGTCAACTTTAGACGACCATATCTCCCTTCATACTAATCCAAATCTTTGATGTGGCCACTTTTCATAGATCTCTTAAATTCCTCATTCTACTAAATTTAGAATCACCTTTTTGAAGACCTATATGAGGTACATAATCATTTACAAAAAAAAGAGTCTAAATAGAAAAATCAACAACAAAATATTATTTCCATATTTCCCTAGAAAAAGATTTGATATTGAATTTTAAGAACCTTGATAAAAAAATATAAAAATATGCAATCTATTTAGAAATAGATTGAACTCTTGAGGTATGATAAAACTAGGCAATGCTCTTTGTTGGAAGGAAGTCACACTATTTTTTAAATTGATTATATATTACCAAAACAAAGGTAGGTTATAGTATGCATATTTTGCTCATACAAAGAAAAATGAGTTGTAGATACAACAGTTCAACTAGCAAGAACTAAACATAGAGGAGTACATAGCATATCATCCCAAAAAAACTCAATCATTAATAGGATTAACAAACTACACATTCCAAATCTCATTATATCTATTCATATCATAAATTCTAATTGGTAGATCAATCTTTGAAATAGTGTCATTAGATCTCACCACTTCTAGGCCATTATCTTCTTTAGTATCAATATTTCTTTCTTCAAAACCCATATCCTCTAGCAACATATCATAGGTATAGTTCTTGTTATACCTTTTTTGAAATTTCGTGTAGTTCTTCACAAATATGTCATCCTCTTTTTTAGTATAGAGCCAATATTTTGTTATCTTTAATTTTGACTTTACAATCTTGATGTTACACCCCATCCGTAAATTACTATTTAATTTTCACTTTAACTTAAATGCAAAGTGGAATTATTGTGACTATGAAGCTTTGACAGTTGAATGTTATGATGAATAATATGAGATGCAATGGTTTTATGTATTTAATAGAAATAGTGATAAATGTGCAATGAAATGGGTGCAATATAAATGATATGGCTAACCACATGTTTTGGTGTCAGGAAATGGATTTCACACCTCTAGTGGATGAGGGGGAATACCACCTAGGAGAAGGGTATGGATAAGAACTTAATAGTAAATCCATATGATTTTGTTGATTGTACGTAGGTCGAGTTTTAGATGTCATAATTGAGTACTTTGATCTTAAGTTATGTCTTTTTGTTGGGAAAATGTGTCTCAACCTTGCAAATACATAAGGTACTATTGATACGTCAGTGTGGGGGGTGTAAGGGGGGGTACCCCCGCGTGCCTCGGTGGGGGTTCGGAGGCAGCGCCCCCAAAAGCCACATTTTATGTATATTTTATTATTTCAAATCTAGACCGTTCATCATTAGGTCTTACATCTGATGGTCGATATTTTGTTGCCTTGACTTTCCCTAGAAGGCAACCCTATTTTTATGAGGGCATTGTATGAGGGTTGTGTATTGTTATGTATTCTAAGAGTCTGATAGCAATTGTGTTGCCTCTAGATCTCTAGTTGGTGATACTCCTATGAGAAGCTTTCTCTACAAATATATTATAATCATTGTGATTTCTGAATAATATATTGGGTGGCTTTTGGAGTGTGGGGTTTTTCTTCTGAAAGGGTTCCCCATGTAAATCACTGTGTTGTGGTATGCATGATATTTATGTTTATTTCTATTTAAGCTTTTATAATTGTTAAAGATCTTTAAAGTTTTGCATTATCCTCCCCTCAAGATTAGTGTAGGAAGTTGTTCCGCTACCTTAGCTTTCTTACACTTTTGGTTGCGTAAAACTAAGTCGAGTCAAGTTGGTTTTCTTATAGAAGGCTATAGGATTATTGATATTTATTTTTAACATATTGATCATATATAAATATATGCATATATAATTATTGTCAATGTGGATTTAGTATTGGTATTGTCATTATGATATTCATGTATGGAAGTGATAATGTGTGTTTTATGGTATGCAAGAATGCATTAAGATTAAATGGTTAGCCGTTTAAATATGAATATATATGTGTGTGTGTGTGTGTACACATGTATATATTTATACGTAAAAGTAAATGAGCATGTATATACATGACTTGATAGTAATCGAAAGTTAATGTACATATATACTCATTGTGTATAAATAGATATATATGTAGATATTTACATAGATACAAGAATGAATATATATATATATATATATATTGAGTATTTATCAATAATTTAAATATTGCAAAGAGGTGTTAAGAATTAAGGCTTAAAAAGCCAAAATAATAAGCCATTTTATGAGGCCGCATTATAGCTAATAAAAATGCAAATTTTTGACAAGATAAATAGCCAAAAATGGGTTGCAAATAATGCAATGGATAGGATTTGAAATAATCTATGTATGGGGCACAAATCTTTGTGAAAACACTTACAGTTATTAACCTTTTAAATCTGTTAAAATATAGCAAGCATGCGCATGCAATTGAGAAGCCTCACATGCCTATTAGAAGGAAAATTTATTAGCAAACTTAAATGTTATTGAACAACTCCAATAGTGGTGAGTTGATCTCAGTTGTAAAGGCATTAAACTCGGCTATAAATAAGTCAATATCGACCCTCTAAGAAGGGCGTCCCAACCATCAAATAGAATGTTCTTTGCAACAAACTGGAAGTGGTTAATGAGAAAGTTTCATACACCTGTTTAGGGGGCAACTTATTCAACCAGTAAATGAGAATTTCCAACCACATTGTTGCAAGCTCTTTGCTATTTAAATAGACTCTAATTGAGTTGATGATTTAACGCGGAGTTTTGAGAAATTTATGGAAGATTAATTTATACTTAATTTGCAGCCATCTCAACGTCGAAAAACAGTCATAAAGACTCTTCAATCTGATTTTTATTGTTTTAAAACTTTTTTGCATCATGGCCAATTAATGGAAGTCAGTTATCAGCATTATGATAGTTCAATTTTGCATTAGTGAGCATCATAAATTGGCAATAGTGGAGGGCAAGGAGGTTGAGTCTTTTGTCTATAAAAATAATAGCTTTGCATTATATTAGGGTTGGCTACCAAGTTGAGTAGAGGCATAGAGTTTGTATTTCATTGTTCTCAAGTTTTATTAGTCTGAAAATCAATCTAGAATAGTACTAATAGTATATTAGAAGTTTGAAAATTATTTTAAAGCAAGAAGAAAACAATGTAATTATTTTAGAGCTTTGGAGGGTAGAGTTCTCAAGGAGCATTTGGTAGTAATTTGAAAGTAGAAACTACAAGATTGTTTAATATATTTCTAAACTGATTATTTTTCTTGTTCTAAGTTTGAGAAAATATTGTTTGAATGTGAAAAAAAGAGAAACATGTGACTGTTTTGTGAATGAACATATTTCGCTGAAAGATAAGAGATAAAATGATAATATTTTGTTATTGATGAATCTGAAAATACGAACAAGTATATTACTATTTATATCCTCTAAATGCATTCTAAAAAGTATATGAGATCATAACCAGTAATATGGTTTAATGTCTGGGTTAAAAGTATCTATATAATTATGTATATTTCTAAGAGTGCTATATAAGAATCCATAGTACATTATACTGCTTGAATATAAGTTTTTAGGGTTTTGAGCATGTGGAATAGATGCTCATAAACTTGATATTATAGCATATTGGAAACCCCCATTATCTTTTGTGTTGTTTAATGAATCCAACGTTATAACTAAGTAAATAAAAGTCTTAAACCATGAGTACGAGGAAGTAATCCTCAAGTTGTCTCAAACAATGTTATTTCTATGAATGTATGACATGATGTCAAAGATTTTTGAATGGCCATAAGTAATGTCAAGATGATGGCATAAGAGTCATATTTATTGTTTAAATAACCTAAGAATAGGTGAATGGTAAACCTTATGGGTTTGAAAAGACTTGATTTAGAGGCAGTAGCCTAGATCTTAGATGTTATAGGAATCATAATACGGGAGAATACATTGTACATGAAGTTATAACTATTTAGTTATTTGACCATTTTAGTGGGTATATTTTTATGAATATAAACCTTATAATAGTAGAGCTAGTTGGTCTACAGTATGTCAAGCGATAGGTCAGATGAAGTTCTCCAAGTCAAGTAGGATGGGTGAACAAACAACTTCACTCCAAGTAAGTAGTGATTGTATTTAATACACATAACTTTGGCCAAAGTGGGTGCATTAGTCTTTGCATGCACTTGTTTGTCCACTATGTTTTGAATAATTAACGTAATTAGAGTTTTCATTCATAGTTGGAAGGTCTCCATAGTTGATTGATGATATTGGTTGAGTAGGGCACAACACCAAAGCTCGGATGGCTATTACTAGGGGGTTCTTAACCATTTCCTTTGTTGAAGGGTAGGGCCACTTCCAGTTAGGAAGGTGTGTGGGGGACACTCGATTTATGGTTGGAGGTAAAGCACTTGGATGATGCTCTCCCTCTTGCAGATGATTTTTTGATTCTTGGGAGATAGAAAGAAAGAAAGTATCCAAATATGGATCCTTGATCTTGTTCCTTATTTGTTTATGTTATATATTTGGAATTATTGATGTGGAAAATGTTGAAAAGAAAAGCAGTTTATACTTCCTAGTTTGAAAAGGTGAAATGAAATTATTATGCAATGCTCATGAATGCTTATGTTAGTAGTTATGCAAATGTAACTTTCATTTATTGAAGAAAATTTTTATGTCTTATTATATGGTATACATAATTTTTATTTATGGTTAAAATTCCATGTAAATTCCTTGCTCTAAGGTTGTGGTTGTTATATTTGACTTGGTTTGTATCCATTAGTTCCCATATTTCTTCCTTTATAACCTCCAATGTAAGGGTAGCCTACAAATAAATAGAGTGAAAGATCACTTAGAGGACTCAATAAGTTGTCTTATCCTTCCTACAATAGTCCTCATTTATCGTTTTCCACAAAAACCAAAGAATTTTAGTGGTTAGAATTAGCCAAAAAAGATTAAAATCACTATTCAACCCTTTAACATAACCAAACAAGATTTCATACCATGAAAAGTTCCCCTTGTCATTCAACCCACATAGGTCAACAAAACAAGTAGCCAAATCTCTTTAGCAAAGAAACAACAAAATAAAATAGGATTACCAATTTTAGGAACTCTAGAAATAGGACACAGATTGCTAATTGACTAGATGTACTTCAAATTTATAAGAAACTTTTTCAACAAGAGCAACCACTTAAAATAGGCTTTATTTGGCTCAATAACTTGGGACCAAGGCCATTTAAGGATTTCAAACCACTAAACATTACTAAGATTCAACTACCAACAATCATTTAGGTTTCTGAAGACCTCTTAGGAGTTAGATAAATAACTTCATGGGGTTTACTTTACCAAGGGTTGTACAACCCCACCATTTCAAAATATTAAAGATTTCAACCTCAAAATTGAGTTGAAAAAAAAAGAATGTTATGGAAAGCTCTCCTAGGCATTGATTTTATTTTCATGTAAGTATGAGATAGACCATACACAGTGCTAAGGCCAAATTAGGACTTAAGTTGATTATTACTCACAATGTTTTCAAACTTTTTACATACCTTTCATATCCTATCTCTTTGTATAACACCTTTGCAAGAGGATTAAGGGTTTTTTTTCCACTAAAGATTCCACCATATTTATCTAAAGTTGCACAAATTACCATTCTCCTTATCATAAACTTTATTTCCTTTAATAAATTTTTTGACTAGCTCACAAGCCTTCCAAATACTATTGAAAACTTTAGAGACAAAAGGGGATACATGATATTTTCCAAAATAGACACCATGGGGAGCAAATCCTCCATCTAAATTTTATTTCTCAATAGGACTTTCTAGGGTTCATTCTCACATAATGATTTAATAATCTCTTTTACTACAAGTGAAATACCTTACATTTTTAAATCTTTTAAGCAAAGGCATCCACATTCTCTATCAAGATAACACCAATCCCATTTAACAACTCTTTTCCTCTTTCCTTTTCTAGATTAGTCCAAATAAATATTTTGATGCATTTTTTAATATCATTAATTTGATAGCTTTTAAATAGCCACTTTGATGCATATTACAAACTACAAGAAGACATAACTTTTTGACATACTTGCAACCTATCTACCATGGAAAGAAACTACTTGTTCCATTTTAGGATCTTGTTCTTAATTTTCCTTTAATCCAATCCCACATTGATTTAAGAGAAGGACTAATAGAAAATGGGATTCTTAAAAGTATCTTACTTTATTATTAGGACTACCCCATTATCGATCAAATTTTTTAAAAGGTTGAGAAGGTGAGTCTCTCCAACTAGTGAGGATAGATTTATTTTTTGAAATATTTTCTCTAGAGGCTTTACACAAGACATCCAACTTGCTCATTAAATTCTCAAAATTGTTTTCCTCCATCTTCATAAAAATTGTAGTATCATCTACAAATTGAATATTTAATAGGTTATCCTTATTGGGGAGAGTAATTCCTTTAACATCAATTCCATCATTCATGTTTCTTAATAGGTAGAAAATAGCATTGGGGGCAATCATAAAAGGTGTAAGAGCCAATGGGAAACCCTATCTAATTGATCTCTAAAGCTAAAACATTTTAGAGAGTGAATCATTTATGTCAACCCAAGCCACAAAATCCTTAATTAAAACATTAACCATTTGATAGAATAACTAAAAACTTCAAGAATCATTATTATGAATGACCATTCAACCCTATCATGCAAATTTTCAAAATCAAGAAGGAACATACCAACATCTTGATTAGAGACTTAAATTTCCCACTCCATAGTTTTCCAACTGGTAGTCAAATTTTCCAAAATATATATGCCCTTAATAAAACTAGTTTGAGTATTTCTAACAAAAGTTGGAAGAATTTCAATGTCTCATATCCAACACGTTTTCTATTCTCTTATAGGATATATTGAGAAGGGTAATAGGTCTCCAATTTCTCATTTGGGATTTATCCCCATCTTTGAGTAAGAGTCTAATTATTCCTCTATTTATATTACTCCCTAAAGTACCCTTACTAAAAGCTTCAATGTATAGGTCTTCACTAATCCATTCAACATTCTTCTTGTGAAACTCAATAAGATACCCATATGAGCTTAGATACTTGGTCATTTTTAAATGATTTAACAACCTTCATATTTCATCTTTAATGATCTCCCTTTTCAAAAAACACTATCATCTTCATTGATTTTCTTAGGAATGACCCTTCTACAATACTCTTGGGCTTCTCTACAACCTAATTTATCAGCTTCAACAAATAATAAGTTATGATAGAATGCTTTGAAATCCTCCTTAATTTGAGTTGGCTCACTAATTTTCACATTATTCAACCAAATTAGTTGATATCCTCCCTAGAGTTTTTCTTAAATATGTAGTTGAAGAAAATATTAAAGCCTTTGTCCTTGCTCTTCAACCAATTCATCTGAGCCCTAGATTTTAAGCCTTGCACCTTTTTTGACAAAAAACTTCTCAAATTATGCTTGAAACTAACCATCTCCTTATTCAAGCTCTCATTGAACGAATAATTTTGCAATCAAGACTCAACAGAGAGAAGGTCATTCTGAAGTTTTTACTTAAGATTTCTGCTATCAATGGATATCTTCTTCCTAATTACTTGAAAGAGGGCTCTCCAAATATTAACATTGATATCCCATTTATCAATATAGGACATATTCTTCAACATTATTTTATTGATTTCCCTCAAATTAAAAACACCATCACTACAATCCTTAATATTGAGTAGATCAATGTTAAGCTTGAAAGTTCTCTTTCTTATCATATTAGATTTTCCTCTATTTTTTATTTGAATTCTAACCTCAATTGGGTGGAAATCAGACAATATTCAAGGATGCACTTTGAAATAATTCCCATCATCAATTTTATCAAAATTAAAATGATTATTATGAGCATAAACCTACCAAATCTATAATAAATTATTTTATTACCTTTTTGGGAATTATACCAGGTAAACCCAAATGCCTTTATTTTCACCTTTTAAACCTTCTAACAGATTAAAAATATTTAATTTATTCTTTATTTTTCTCTAAAAGAAATCCCCATTTCCTTTCTATCCCAACCCACACCACCCACTTTATCATCTTTTCTTTCTACCATATTAAATTCCCCCAAGAATCCATGAAATGTCTTGAAGGCTATTCAACCATTTACACAACTCAATTTTGTCTTTGTAGTCATTAGGTGCATAAACTAAACACACCAAAAATTTAAATCTATCATTTCCCAAAATTACCCAAACCCCTCCCCTCTACTACATTGAGGACATCCATGATCTTTGATAAAATCAACCCATCTATTATTAAGAAAAATGGCAATGCCTCCCTTTCCTTTATCATGATCACTGTAAAATTATAAAGCATCTTTCCAAATGAAATTCATATTAGTTTCAAGCATAAACCAAATAGCTTTGATCTCTTGAATAAAAATCAGGTCAAGGGCATTCATCTTACTTAAAAATCTCTTGATAATATATTTTTTTCCTTGGGATTCTAAACCCTTGATATTCTAGTTAATGCAATTTATGCTCATCATATTTAGGATTAGAATTTAGCACCTTAGGGTTTCTATATAGCCTATCAAAATGTTAAGGAATTTTTTTCTTTTTTTTCCCTTTTTCTTAGTCTTTGGTTCACCCTCTTCTCTACTAACTTGTTTCCTTTTCTTTTTTCTTTCCCAACTCTCATAACTCAATTTGTGATCCCCATCACTTAAGAACAAGGGATTATCTAGAATTAACTCTTCCCTACTACCCTCCACAACTGTCTCTCTTGACACATTCCTTACTTCCCCTTTTGGCTCTATTTTACAAGAGATATCACAATCCATCTTAAAATAGTCTTCCTTTGGCCCGATTAATCTTTTCTTTAATTTTTTCTAGCACTAATTTCTGAGCATTCTTTTTATGCCTAGAGTGACTTTTATCTTTACTAGTGGAAGTAATAGGCTTCTATAAGGAAGTATTGACTATTTTAGAACTTTTCAGAGTCCATATGAATGTCCTTAGTCAAAGGATTTTTTGGGGTAGTGTCATTGAAAACAACCTCATTGTCTTGAAATTGATAATATTGTCATTGGTTTGCTTTTAAAATTTTGGGTTATACTTATTTATTTATTTTAATCTTGGGATATATCTTTTGTGATGTCCATATTTGCAAAGGAAGTAGGTGTTAAGTCCACCAAGGACCTCAATATTGCAAATATTCAAATGGATACCTATGTTTATCCCAGTTTTCTTAGGTATTTCAACTCCAAGGGAGAGAGAAACAAGAGCCCTTGCATCCAGATGGGGCAGGGTGGCTCTAGTTTCCTCAACTTGGAGAAATTTGCTTAATGGAGACAACAAATGAGGGATAAATTCCCATAATTGGGGAAAATTATTTCTAACAATGACCCATTTGGGAACAATACATGTTAGAATTTCCTCATTTAACACATTTGAAGACCAAGAGACCACCTTAAAAATAGACTTGCCAACATTCTAGAATTCCTTGCTTAGAACCCTTTTTTGCATTTAATTATTTCTAAAAAACCCAAAAAATAATACTTTATGTATCATTCTACAAAATTAAACATGAATCCATAACTTTTTACCCCATACATTTAATATATATTCATCAAAAAATTTCCTAGTAGGAAGATTCTCTCTATCCATGGTGCCAAAAAACACAATTTTTTTAACCTAAATTATTCTTTAGCAAAAGTTGCAAGCATACCATTATTGGTCTCAACAACAAGGGTTTTCAAGGAAGGAGAAGCCGACATATGAGTTCATCCTTTGACTTTTTGACCTCCCTTTACATATCCATCACTAAAAATTTATACTTCAAATTAGGCTCCCACATGAATTTCCATAAACTCATGCCCTACCAAAAGTTCTTTGTAGAACTTCTCCTTCTTGATGGAAATATCCTCATTAATACCATACTCCTTCAATAACTTCACCCCTTGACCCTCCATTACTCCCCCCCACCACACACTAACTCCCAATATGACCTAGACACCCAACTTCTAGTGGGAAGAACTAGCCAATTCAGAAAATGAAACAAGAAAATTTAAAACCTAAAAAAGCTAAAAGCTAAGATAAAACCAACCCAATACAACACCCCAATCAACAAAAAAGAGAACCAATAATCTAGGAGTGGCTAAGAGAAAAAAAATTGAATCAACTCTAAGAGAGAGAGTTACAACAATGCCAATAATGGAGGATGACTATTTGTCTTTCCCATACACCTCAAAGCTATCCCCTCATCCTAGTTCTCCCACTCCACACTATTTCTCAATATAAGAGATAGCAAATACTCTTCACATATCCCATATGAGTATCTTGCTTTTATTATATACTATTCAATACTCACCATTATGACTTACCCACACATATATGGAATACTCATTTTATCCTACTACTTAATACACTATAAAATTGTATCTTTGAATAGATTGCAATTAGGATAAATCTCACAAGAATTTTGGGTTAATTTCTTGATATAATCATATGTCAGGGAAAGGATTTGGTTGAAAAGGCTTAATTTTTTTATGAATCTAGCTCTAAGTAGCTCAGGGCTATGGGAAAAATTAAAAAATATGCTTAAGATTTTTAAAATGTCCACAAAAGGATATAGTGGACTAGAAACATCCAAATGGATAAGAACAATTCCAACGAAGAGACCTTGGTACAAGAGACACCAAACAAATCGAGTTAGTTTGGGCTCAACAAGTATGAAACAAACTATTTGAAACTTGTGGCACCACTGAATTGTAATGGATTAGAGATTCCACTTGACATGGAGTTTTGGAACCAAGGGAAGATGAAAAGAAGGATAAGAGTATCCCTTAAAGGGCTTGCCATTCTTGAAAGGAATATCCGGCTATAATTTCTAATTCTTCTATCAAGTTTAGTGTAACAAATTTCAACCTTGTGAATCATATCAAGAGGTACTAGAACTCTACAAGTGTGTGAAATGATTCAAAGTCTTCATTACCAAGCCAATATTTGGCTTTACATTCTATTCAAGAAATATATTTCTTAGTGGCTCTGGAAATGAGGTTTACAATAATGAAAAATCCATGCTTATAGACTATTAAAGCACAAACCCAAGTAAACTTGGTGAGAGATCAATCTTAGAAAGTGATAAAAGAGACCACCAAAGAAATTGTTGGTTAATAGATATTATAGTCCTGAAATAAGTCCCATCCTAATAAACTATGACTTAATGGATAATCATTCTCTCCATATACTTTTAACAATAAAATTATCTTGAATTTGCACAAATTCACTCATGATGAGGGTGGAACAAATCCGTAATCCTTCCCAGTATTTTTATCCATGAGGAACACCAAAAGTAATATAATATTGTAGGATAATTTTTTTTGTCCCATTATCATCTAGGGCACAAATTATTTATTTGGAAACAAATCCAAATACTTTCTATAAGTATTAATTAAATCAAGACCACCAAATTCATGGGGAAGATAATTGAATTCCAAGGTGATTTGATGAAAAACTTTTCCTTGCTTTGAGGAGACCCAGAGAAAATATTTGAGTAGTATCTCTAGATTTTTGTGGGAGGTTTTGAAGGGGCCCCACCAAGAGGAATAATACATAGGGAAATCATGAGCACTCCAAAATAGATGTAGAATTTTCTAGTAAGTGAAAATGGTTTAGTAATCCAAAAGTATAAAATTTTCTCAATGCGAGGGAGTATAGCTTGTCAAAGAGTAGTGAAAGAATAAAAAATCAAAGGGAATATCAAGTAACTTAAAGAATTATCCATGATAAATCCATTTCTAGCAACAATAATCATGCCAAGATGGTTTGGGAAAGAAGGATTAGCGATAACATTATGTTGTTTCATTGAATACTAGAGCCAAAAATAAGGCTAAAGGTGTTCAAATAATTCAAAGAATGACTCATATTTTTATTTTTTATAAGAGAAAGAAAGGATTCATTAATAAAATGACCATTAAAAAGCTAGAGAGAGGAATTGGGAAGAGAGATACCTTTAACCCTTTATTGTGAGATCATATTTGTGAATAAGTAACCAAATCCTTTAGTTATATGAACATATAGAGATAGAGCTAGAGGACATAGAACCAGAGATAGAGGATGTCCTTGGTGAATAGAATAGAAAATCCCAAACAAAGACAAATATTGACCATTAATAGTAAGATAATTTGAAGCATCCACAAAGATAATTTGAATAGACTTGTTGTCACAGAGATTGCACGCGGATGCTAAGTTTAAATGCTCAACAATCTCGTGAAACATGGAAACACCTTCGAGCCTGTGGGTATGCTCATAGCGAAGATGAATCTCCAAATTATGGGTTGGTTCCCCTTTTGATTGTCCAAGAGACTAATGAATTTTGAAGGAAAAAGGGAAGAAAGATGACTGATTTGAAAATGAAAACTAACTCTAGGAGGTGATTGCACTAAAAATTATATTAAAAGGGCATACTGATTCACAATTACTACTTTAAATATTTCCTTACACAACTCAATGAATGAAAAATTTATCACATAAGTATTTCAAAAGGGAGGCTCAATGACTTGTCTCTTAGTAGGAAAGATTTGTTTCACAACTTGAAAGGAAAGATAACTGTTTGCACAGCCTGAGACCTAAAATTTCAATGGCACCTGTGTGTTTGTAGCAATAAATGAGACAAGATTACAAATTTCAATTGTTTAAAACGCATTTAAATTTCATCCAAATCATTCATTAAGGCATATACACAAATATGAGAAGGTAAAATATAGATCTTTTAAGTAATGAAAGGAAAATGCTACCAAAATGACAAAGATATAACCTGTAAAACTTGTTTCTCTATATTAATAACTATAAAAAACTAAGTTACAAGACCAATCTCTCTTTGCAGAATGCAAAGGCAAAGAAGCGAGAACTGAGGAAAAAAACTAAGTCTTTTCCTTCATATACAAAAATTGACTCCAAAGTGCATGAGAAACACTGCAATCCAATTGAACTTCAAAAATATCTTTTCAAATGCCTCTCATGAGAAAAATAGAAAAGCCACAAAAAGGGGAGTCAAAATTGAAGCAATTTAAGCAAAAATAGGCTCAAACTCCCACTTACAATGTGTTTGACTAAGGAGAACTCCAAAATCACCTCAATTTGACCATAAATCAAGGAAATCCCCTCCATAGTTAACTAATTGTTAACTCAACTCACAAATTTCTTCTACCTTCTTACATGGATTTGGGGCTATTATTAGCTTATTTTAACAAATATTATGGTAAATAATGATTATTTAACCTTCATATGTGCTATAATAACTAATAACTTATACATTTATTATAACAAATATTAAGGTAAAATCATTTATTATTTACCTTAATATATGTTAACATACACTTCATAATTTTCAAAAGTCATGTAAAGAAGTAGAAGAAATTTGTGACATGCTTGGAACTATACTATCTCTTGTTGTTTGCGACCCCCTTAGCATCATTAGGTCTATTGATTTAAGTTTATGACCCTATGGCACATTTGATTCCAAATGATTACTTAAAAAATACAAGTCAAAATGAAGTCCTCACTTGGGTGAGGGCACTCTCAACAAAAGAGTCAAATCCTAAATCATTTTTCATCTCTTCATTCCATATTTTGGGTTCTCTACTGGAGCTACACCACCATGCTAGGGTTTACTCATCTTCACTATGAGTCTTCTTGTTGTTCTCAAGGGCTTCTAACTGCTTCAAACCTCTAGAAATGTCAATTCATAATAGGTAAGCCTCTTCTGAGATGAAAAAATCTTGAGATTTTTGTTGTTTTCCTTAAGGTCGTGGATGAAAGTTGGAAAAACTTTAGTGTTTCTTGTTTCTCTCTGTTATTTTTCATGGGAAATGTATTTCTAGCTTCTGAATGTGGTAAAAGGATACAATACTTTATATCTACATTTAGCCCTCTATAAATAATACGAATTTTATTATTCTATTTTTATCTCATTTTGCTTGATGCTTGATTGCAAAAAAAATATGAGGAAATCATGTAGTTTTGTATCTATCTTTGCAAATTGTGGTTATATCTTTGCATTTCTGAAGGAAAAGAAGAGAACAATTTCCTCCTATATTCTATTAAACAATAAACTCAAAGGTTTATTTTATTGCAGGTTGTGGCTCACCTAAAAGTGATTTCTTTCTCCTTACTATAAACTCCAAAGATTTATCCATTATGGGTTTGTATTTCTAAGCATAAACTTTGGAACCGAAGCTCTTGTGTTTTCTTTGGTTAGGGTTTAGAGAAAGAATAAAATTGTTTCTTCCTCTAACTGGGGGTTTTAATTCACTGCACCAAGGGTTTATTCCTTCTTAGTTTCCCCACTAAGCAAGTTCTCAAGAAGTTTAGGTTTTATTTTGGAAGCTTAAAAACACAGTAACTCCTTTATAAATGGCATTTGAAAAAGAGAAAACCTTTGATTATTAATCAAAACCTAGGCTGAAACTGCCCTCTGAGATGAAGTCATTACCATCCTCTGCTTGATAATGCCTTTGTAAACTGTCATGAGATTTTCCTCTATATGCCATACCATAGGGTTTGGAAACCTTCAAAACCCTCCTCTATCCTTTGCTTAGCACTGCATTACTTTCATTTCTACCTCTAACAGTCATGCATTATTATCATCTTTTCATTTGATGTTGAATGCCTTTTCTATAACTGTATATGCACTTGATGATCCCCTTCAGTATTGATGTTTCAATGACATTATGACTGTCTTGATACCATTGATTATTCTTCATTGGATAAGTTCATATTTTGTAAATTTTCATTTTAAATGTTTATCTACACTTTCATTGCTTAGGAAAGACTATAATGAATAACCATTGTCTTTATAGAATAAAATGTTATTGTCCTTAAAGGACTGTCCCTTGATAATGATGCTGAGTTGCATTGTTTTTAGCATAAGTTTTGAAATAAAATTGTTCTTTATTGGAAAGTTCCTATAGATCACAACCAAATGGGTTGATGCACTTGGTTCTAATGATGACATCTATAGTGTGGTTAATCATTCATTATCTCCATAACAAGTGGCGATCAATTGTTTGTCAATGAGCATACAATCCTTTGTTTTCCTTTGTTTCTCTTGTGTACATTCCTGCATATGCTTTCATTTATTCTTTCATGGACTCCACATTGGCCATCCTGCATATTTAAGTGCCATCTTCATATCTATAATATGTTTTGATTTATTCCTCCATGTACTATCCAAGCATGTGGTGAAAGGACTTAATGCATTTCTATTCAATAGTTGTTTCAACTGATGGTGCAATAGCCATGAGTGGTTGACCTTTGGAATGGAGTTTGCCATCATCTTGCATAACATTTGTCTTTAATAATGATTGATCTTAAAACCTTTGATCACTACTCCTCTTGCTCAATATGACTAAATAATGATTCTTTGTAGATAGCAACCTGTCCTTGTATTATATTATATGCTTTCATTGTGTATTGGCTTCCCTTTACTATAAACAATGACTATCATAAATCTATTGTGTATGCCTAAAATGTCAAGGCATCATTTTGACAGCAAATTGAATACCTATGCATTAATGACAGTAGTCTTTAGCATGTTGGACTCAACCCTTGTGGGATCCCATTTTCCTCCACATGTTGTGATGTCAAACAAGATGAATCATGAAATGATAAATGAACTTGTACTTGCACAATGAACAAACAAGTTAGATAAACAATGAAGCTCAATGCTCCTCCTAATGATTTTGACTTTTAGGCTCTCTTGATACATGTGACAATTGATAACTGATTTAATGCATCCTAAATGAAGGTTATATTTCTATTGGTAGGACAAATGGTCAGAGTTTATATCCGAAGCTCTAACCAAACAAATTCATCATAATGCAAGTACATCTAAAGATCAGGAGCAACTAGAAGCTGAAGACAAAGAAGATCAACACAAGCTTCTACCATAGGAAATGATGGACATATTCTCTTTCCATGTGTTTTCCTTCATTTCATATCTTCATATATATAGATTTCCTTTATGTTGTATTAAATCAATCATGCACATGGCTTGTGTGGACATTTAAGCATTTTTTTTCTTTCAATGCATGAAACAACATTTATGCAATCTTGTGTACACTTCCTTTGCAAAATGAGTGAAAGATAGCAATATCATGCAATTTATTTAATTTATTTATGTTGTAAAATATTGCATAATAAAAACTAAATTCCATTTGAAAGCATCCCTTTTATGCAATGATTTAACTTAGTAGAAATTTTTGAATACCCTTCACTTTTAAACGCAACCAACTGTTTTAGCTCTACCAAATTGAGTTGTATGTAAAATGTTGGTAGGATTTCTGGCGATTTATGTTGAATGCTTGCCTACTAAGCATGCTAGACTAGTTGCCTAAACAATCCATTGGGCATGGAGTCAAATTTTTCCCCCCTCAAACTTAGAAAACCATTATAACTCAATTGTTAGGAACTATACAGCAACAGAACAAAACATAAAACAAACTACCATGGCACTATTTAAGACAGGGCCAAAAAATAGTGCATTTGTACTTATTGGAAAACAAAACATAACTGAAAGGAAATGTGCTTAGAGCACTTATTAAATGAAAATTTCTATTTAACTATGTACATATACAAACTTTAATCTTTGGTAGCATTGTTTGAGGTGAATCTCGTTGACAGGGATAGGCAACACCTCTCCATCCAGCTTTGAGAGCTTAAATGCGTTATGTTGTTTGCATTTTGTGATAATGTATGGGTCATCCCACATGGCATCAAACTTGGTGCATTTACCAGGTTTGATCTTAAGTTCATCCCATTTAAACACCAAATCACCTTGTTTGAAAGCTCTTGGGACTGCTTTCTTATCAGATGTTTTTTTCATCTAAGCTTGGTGGATTTCCAAATTCCTTAATGCTTCTTTTCTTATTTCTTCCAACTCCATTAGTTGTGCAAGCCTTATTTCCATAGGTTCCTCTTCCAACAAATCCAGTTCCTTGATCATGTTCAAGGTTGGAAATTCAACTAAGATAGGAATTTTGGCCTCTTTGCCATATGTAAGAACATAAGGTGAATTACCTACAACTCTCTTAGGTGTTATCCTATCAGCCAAAAGGGCTAACTTTAGTTTATCATGGCGGGTCCTCTAATTTTCTTGGATTATCTTCTTAATGATCTTGATTAAGTTCTTGTTAGTGGACTCTACCTGTCCATTACCCTAAGAGTAATAATTTGAAGAAGTATTCAAAAATATGTTGTTCTTAACTGACCAATCTGAAACTTTTAAACCTATGAATGCTAATGTATTATCAAATATGATAGAATTAGGAAGTACCAAACCTAGAAACCAAGTCCTGATAGAAATTCAAAACAGAAGTCTCATTTTCCTCCTTCAATGCAACAGCTTTTGCCCACTTTGTAAAGTAGTATGTTGTTAATATCCATCTATGACTTGCACTTGAAGGTGGGTTAATGGGACCAATGAAATCAAGTCCCCACTTTCCAAAAGGCTGCTCCACTTGAATTGGATGTAGAGGCAGGGCTGCAAGCTTCTGCTTTCCTGCAAATAATAAACATTTATTACATTTTCTAACCCAAGCATGAGCATCCTTAAATAAGTCAAACCGATACTACCCAACTCTCATAATCTTAAGAGTTATGGTTCTTGGTGTAAAATGGCCTCCAGAAGGCCCATCGTGAAATTCTTCCAAAATTTTATTAATCTAATTTGGTTCAATGCATCTAAGTAAAACACCATGAAAATCCCTTTTATATAAAATTCCATCAATTACAGCATAAGGGATAGCTTGAAGCCTATAATACCTTCTCTTTGACCTGTCCAAACCTTTAGGACAATTTTCGGTATGTAAGTAATGGATCATTTGTTGAATCCAAATTGTAGATAAAACTGGAACAACAGCTTGTTCTTCATTATTGAGCACTATTGCAACTTGCTCATCAATTGCTTTGTTGTTTTCTTCATTACCTGCAAGTTGTTCACATAAACCTTTTCCTCTAACAAGCTTGGTGACCTTGATATTAATGTCATACTCCATTACTTTTGCAATCCATCCTTCTCTTTTATCATTGATATCTATACTAATCAAGAAATCCTTAACTGTTGGATGGGAAACCAACAACTAGATTTTATTATTTGAGAGCATATGCCTAAATTTCTTAAGGCTTCTTACTACAACTAGCACATGTTTTTCTACAAATGAGTATTTTACTTCATAATCATGGAGAACTTGGCTAAAGAGAGCTATAGGTTGCTCTAATCCTTCTTCATTCTGTTGACAAAGCATAGCTGAAATTGTGTCAACACTCCCAAATGCATATAATATAAAATATTTATCAAAATTTGGGTTAATAAGTGTTGGGGTTGTTGCAAGGGCCTCCTTGATTTCTTCAAAACTCTTCTTACCTCTCTTGGTCCAGCTAAAAGGAATGTTCTTTTTTAGCATAGTTGTGAGGGGTTGCAATAATGTTGCAATGTTAGGTATGAACCTCCTTACAAAATTGATCCTACCTAGAAAGCTTTGTAAGCCTTTCTTATGTGCAGGCAGAGGTAAAGCTAGAATAGCAGTGATCCTTTCTGGATCAATTGTGATGTCATGCTTGGAAACAATATGTCCAAGAAGCTTTCCCTCATGGACTAAAAAAATGCTCTTCTTTGGGTTAAGTGAAACCCCATATTCTCTGCATCTTTCAAAGATCTACCTGAGATGATCAAAATGTTCGATAGCTTTCTTTGAAAATACAATTCAAACTAAAAATGAAGCCAGTATTGATCTTCAGACCCAGTGCCAACAAATTCTCCTTAATACCATGATTAGGAGCGCAATCATTATCCTGCTATACCTATTAAAAACCTTCAAGAAAAACCCTCAAGTCTGGGAAAAATCTAAATCTAAAATGGCAATACAAAATATGAATTCTAAATGCTCACTAAAACAAGTTATTTTATCCTAAGTAGCCCATTAAAGGGGTATCAGATAAGAGAAATGAGAAAAAATCTTAGGTGAATGTGCCCATAGGTAGGTTTTGCAAAACTAAATTTTGATGGGGCTTTGAGAGGAAACCTGAGACCAACTAGTGCAGTTTTCATAATCACTGATGATAAGGGAGTCTTTGAGCATGGTAGCTCCATCAACTTGGGGACATATACCAACAATATGGCAGAATACAAAGCATCAGCCTATGGCTTAAAACTTACTAGATCAATGGATGTGCAGAAACTTGAAGTTGACTCAATGCTAGTGATAAATGGATGTCATACGGAAAAATGTGTAAATTGGAAGCTAAATAGCCTTCTTCTAGAAGAAGCAACCCAAACTAGTAAAACCTTTGAGGAAATCACCTTCACAAATTGCTATAAGGAAGCTAATGGAGCTGCAAATTACTTTTCCAATCATGGAATCAACCAATTTCCACTCCCATATAAATATAGTTTATCAAAAGAAACATGTGATGGATTGATCAATTTTTTACACTTTCAACCACCCTAAGAAATATTTAATCTCTTAACCATGCCACCCCACCCCACTTACTAAGTTGATTGATATGCTTGTATGATATAAACCTATCCATTAAAAGTCACGCATGGTCTATGTTTGTGACTACAGCATGAAACATACTGCCATTATGCAAAGATTTGAACAGACAACATGATTTTCCATGAATAGAAAATACTGTGATTGCAGGAGGCGATTCAAAATAGACTGACATGATTGCAGAATACACTGGGAATAGAAAATGCCATGATTGCTGAATAAATTAATTTGACTGCAGCGTATGTTCTTTGCACCACTAAAGTAGGAGCTTATCAAATAGAATCCTTGACATTTTCCATTTGCCTTGTCAACTTTTCCAAACTCTTAGAATTTGATTAATACTCAACTCTCTCACAAATACCATTTCCACATTGAAGATAATAAAGATGATATCTTACTCAATGGTGTGAAAATATCTCTTAAATTTTCTTCTTTTCCCAACGTATTAAGTTGCAAGACAAAAATTCCAAAATCTAGTAGATTGATAAAGATTTATACGCAAAGTAAATTGTATGCAGATTTATATGCAAAGTAGATTAAATGCAGATCTATATGCAAAGCAGGTCGTTAAATGAGAGCCAAGAAATTACATGGTCCTTTGGTTTCAATTATTTTGTTTGGACCTCACTAACATATGTTGTGAAAGGTTCTAACAGATATACCATAAACATGCATACTTGGGACATCCCTTGGTAATTGTTGGTGACATCCTCCACTTGGAAACCTCCCTCTTGAAGATCTTGTCATGGTAGTTGAGGAAGGTTAAGTGGGGGGTAGTTAGATCCTATGGGGTTGATTTCAGATGCATTTTGACTCAAGTCACTTTAAGTGGATGTTTCTTTGTTTTTCTCTATATTTTTCTTGTGTTGAGATCTAGTTTGGACCATAAAATAAGGATCAACTTTCAAGAATATGGGAGGTAAACCTCTAACTCCTTAGGTTGGTTTAAAATTTAGGTACAAATAAAGAAAATCTAGGATGTTTAAGGATCAAATTATGGCGATGAGATAAATGAAAGATGAATGATATGGATGTTTGAACTCTTAAGAAACCTTGGAGGAATACTAGACTTTTAGGACTTTTCGATTTGGTTTGGATTTGGCTTGATTTGATTTGGATAATGAACTTATAAACCCCAAGATGTTAGATGTTATATTGGCATAAACTTGTCCACAAGGATGATAATTTAACTAAGTGTATGAAGAAGGATTCATCTATACACACTTAGCCAAAAAAGGTGATTTCATCTAAATAAACAAGTACAAACTTGTTAATGAGGCCTTGGAAAGCCATGTCCATTGCTCTCTAAAAGGTTGCCCCTGCATTGGACAAACCAAAGGGCATTTTTTTGTAAGCCATGGTACCCCACTTGGTAGTAAAGGTAGTTTTGAATTGGTTTTCCTCTTTTACTAAAATATGATTGTACCCTAAATAACCATCCAGCAATGAGAACCTTTCTAAACCTGAAACAACTTGTAAAATCTGCTCCATTGAAGGTAGTGGATAATGATCTTTAAGAGAGGCTCTGTTTAAATCATGGAAATCAATACACAACCTAATCTCACCATTCTTTTTTCTATCAGGTACCAAGTTAGAAACCCAAGATGTATGCTTTATCGAAAAGATAATGTTACCTTCAATCAGTTTGTTTAACTTTGTTTTCATGAGATGCTCCAGCTTGGGATTTAGAGGCCTTTGCTTCTACCTCACTAGTTTTTCTTTGGGCTCCAACTCAATGGTGTGTTGAGCTAACTCGGGGTTAAAACCCTTTAAATCTCCATACTCCCAAGCAAAAATATCACTAAATTCTTGGCAAAGCAGAATAAAAGCTTGCTATACCTCTTTGGTACATATCTTTCCAAGCTTCAGAAGCTTGTCTCTAAATATCTCAATGGGTTCATAGTGCTCTTGCTTCATTGAAATGTTGGCCTTATCCTTTCTAACTTGATCATCAGTGTTAAAAATTTACTCTAAGGTTACCAAACCTTTAGGCAGCTTATTAGACTTCAATTGCAAGATCTAATTGTCATATTGTTGCTCAATTTTTTTCTAGTTTCCAATAGCAAATGCTGCTTCCTCTATCAAAAAATTAATAATTTGCTCATCACTTTCAAAAACCTACCAACTTCTGTTGTTATCTAGCACTGATGGCCTCATTATCACTTTTACATAGTGTTGTACCTCGACATTATGAATATTAGTTAGAATATCAAATTGTGATCCTAAGGCAGCCAATCTATCTGCTTCTTTATTTTGGTTTCTAGGAATGGATAGTAGATTGAAAGCATCAAATTCTTCAATTAAATCCCAAGTTCTATGTTTATAAAGCTTGAGCAAATCATTTTTTATCACATTCAGATTTCTTACTTGATTTGTTACTAATTTTGTATCACCAAAAACTTGTAAACATTTAATACCTTTCTTCCTAGCCCACTCTAGGCCATGAATGAGTGCCTCATATTCAAAAGTATTGTTTGAGCAATTGAAGGCAAAGTGAAGTGTTGAATAATACTTTTCTCCATTAGGGGAAATCAACATGGCTCCTCCTCCAGCACCCACCTTGTTTCTTGAGCCATCAAAATATAGCTTCCAAAGCTGATTACCTTATTGTTCTGGTTATTTTTCATCTTTAACCAGATTTGGGAAAACTGCATCATGCTCTTAAATCATGTAATGCCCAAACCTACCTCATCCATGTGACTGAAAGGATCAACTTCATGATTCTCAATTTCCCACTCATCTAAATTTATATCAGGTATGCCCTCAATAGGTATGCTTGGGTCTAGGGTGATAGATTGATCTTCCTACTCATGGATGGCTAGGTTTGCATTTACAACACTTGGAACATATGGTTCTATATGATATTTGTCTTGTGGTTCTGATTTGATGGTCACTCTAGTACCATATCTATTTCTAAAAAACATATGTGACCAATCTAATGATAAATACCCACCCAACTTTGCAATAAAGTCCCTAGAAAGGCAAATGGCAAAGAAAGGTAGCAAATCAATGATATAAATATCTTATGGGATTGGGAAGTTTGGACAAGCATGTAAAGTAAGGGGCAGACTTTTAATCACTCCAACAGATTTAATGGTTGATTGAACTACTCCCTTTGACAATGGCTCATAAGTTAAGCTTAGCTTATCCACTAGTTGTTTAGGCATAACAGAGTTGCTTGCTCTTGAATCAATCATGCAATTGTGCACTATATTATCACCAATGATCGGACTTACATAAAATGGAGGTGGTTTAACGTCTTGGGCTGGTTGCTCACTCTTGGTTTTAGAGCTATTTGTAAGCACAACTTTAGGTTGCTCCTTAGTAGGTAAATTTGAAATTGAAATCTTAGCCAAAGCCTCTTGCAATAAATCTTTTTTCCCAGGAATATGTAATGCATCCAACATAGACAAGCTAAAAATGGCATTTTTCATATGATCAACAATATTAAATGTTGTAACACTAATCTTTTGTTGTCCTTTGGGAACAACAACTTTAGTTTGTGATTGTAAAGGCTAAGATTGAGCCTTAAGCTATTCTTTAGCAGCTATTGCTTGGCCTCTTGGCAAAATATGAATGTTCTGAGAAGTAGAAGGCTAAATATGACTTTGTTGGGTTGTAGAAGTCTGATTTTTATCTTTACCAACTTGATGTTGACCTTTATCTGCTTGTTGCCCCTTAGAAACATCTTGTTGTGCCAAATCAACGACCCTCTTCTTTGACCTCGTATTAGCTGCAATGGAGACCTATATGACTGATTTTTCACTTGTAAATGATTCAATCCATAGAATTCACTACCTTGCCAATTCATTAAGGAAACATTAGGAGTACCTTGCTCATTTTGTGAACCTTGTTGTTCATGGTTCTTCTTTGTTACATTTTTAGAAGCAGCATAGTTTCTCTATACCATAAGAGCCTGATTGACTACTCCATTCATGCATGTAGCCTGGTTATGAATCTAATTACATGGATAACACCACACATAGTCTTGTGTCATATTGTTTTGCACAAGTGCAAGCTCTTTTGAAGAGCTGGCAGTATTGGGATTATATGGCTGAAAAGGCCTAGGATTGTAATTTCTTCTTTTTCCTTAGAAATCAGTGTAATAAGATGGCCTATTTGCTTGGTATGGGGCTTGGTAAGGTCTAGACTCTTGACCAATCTGGTTCTTGATATTCACTAAATCATTACCAAAGTTTTTTAATATATTTTTTTATCTCTTGCAACTCTTGAGATTGGGCTGGAACAATACTATTTTGAGTAGATTCTTGATAACCTAAGGCTAGAACAGTAGGTAATGGAGCAATGGGAGGTATTTGGATAGGAATTAGAGGCTAAATATGAGGAAATATTGGCATAGGAGGCCTTGGTGCAATTTTTCCAGACTAAATAAGGTTATTTTCAGCTCTAATAGCAATATCAAATGCTCTTGGTAATGTAACTCCACCCATTGATTGAACCATTACAACAATATCACTATTTAATGCTCTAAGGTAATATAAAAATGTATGATCAGATGAAGGTCTTACCATTGTTGGAATTATGTTCCAAGTTCTTTGAAACCAGAAATTAAAATTTGTCATCTACTCCTGTGGAGCTCTTTTAATGGTCGTCATTTGCTCAACAAGGGATAGGTGATTTGATTTATCTGAAAACCACCTATTCAATCTATCTCCTAAGTCATCCCATGTTGCAATGGAATTAATAGGAAAACCTTTGAACCACTGGAGAGCTTTGCCTTTGAATGAAGCTACTAGAAGTCTTAATGCCACATTCTCTTGGGTAACATGATGAACTCCACAAAGTGAAGCTAAATCTCTTATATGCTCTATTGGTGTAGTCTGATCTTCACCAGTGAAAATGGGTAAACTTTTGAGTGCAGCCATTGGTATATCATCATGCTACTGCAGATTCAATGGGCTTCCCCTGTTGAATGGTACAAATGCATGAGCTCTAGCCATTGGAGCTATTAGAAATTTGGATTTGGAACTTGAAGTATTAGAACAGGACATACTAGAAATATTGGTAAAGAACTTGCAAGCCTAAGAGTAGGAGGTGTGGAATGAGATATGGGTGTTGAGCATGATCTAGATCTCCTTCTCGTTGTTCTACCTCTTCTCTTGGGTGATAAAAACTACAAGTATTCGAAAGGATCAACACTTTTTCTTGTTTGAATTCTTCTCATGTGTTGTTTTGGCTAGATCTGCATATAAAACCAAAAAATGGAGTTAGTATCAATTTTAACCTTTGAAAGGTAAAACACTATTGTATATACCAGAACAACAACTTGAAACTTGAATTCTTTCTCTGAAGTGAGCTTCAGAGTCCTACTGGACATGCCAAAAAATATTTCCATAGAGATTGCACATGGATGCTAAGTTTAAATGCTCAACAATCTCGTGAAACATGGAAACACCTTCGAGCCTATGGGTATGATCATAGGGAAGATGAATCTCTAGATTATGGGTTGGTTCCCCTTTTGATTGTCCTAGAGACTAATGAATTTTGAAGGAAAAGGGGAAGAAAGATGACTGATTTGAAAATGAAAACTAACTCTAGGAGGTGATTGCACCAAAAATGATATTAAAAGGGCAAGTTGATTCACAATTACTACAAGATTTCTTTACACAACTCAATGAATGGAAATTTTATCACATAAGTCTTTCAAAAGGGAGGATCAATGATCTGTCCCTTAGTAGGAAAGATTTGTTTCACAACTTGAAAGGAAAGATAATTGTTTGCACAACCTAAGACCTGAAATTTCAATGGCATTTGTGTGTTTGTAGCAATGAATGAGACAAGATTAAAGATTTTGATTGTTTAAAACATATTTAAATTTCATCCAAATCATTCATTAAGGCATATACATAGATATGAGAAGGAAAAATATAGATATTTTAAGTAATGAAAGGAAAATGCTACCAAAATGACAAAGATGTAACCTGTAAAACTTGCTACTCTATATTAATAACTGTAAAAAACTAAGTTACAAGACCAATCTCTCTTTGCAGAATGCAAAGGTAAAGAAGCAAGAACTAAGGAAAAAGACTAAGCCTTTTCCTTCATATACAAAAATTGACTCCAAAGTGTATAAGAAACACTACAGTCCAACTGAACTTCAAAAATATCTTCTCAAATTCCTCTCACAAGAAAAATAGAAAAGCCACGAAAAGGGGAGTCAAAACTGAAGCAATTTGAACTAAAATAGGCTCAAACTCCCACTTACAATGTGTTTGACTAAGAAGAACTCCAAAATCACCTCATTTTGACCATAAATCAAGGAAATCCCCTCCATAGTTAGTTGATTGTTAACTCAACTCACAAATTTCTTCTACCTTCTTACATGGATTTGGGGCTATTATTAGCTTATTTTAACAAATATTGAGGTAAATATAGATTATTTAACCTTTATATGTGCTATAATAACTAATAACTTATACATTTATTGTAACAAATATTAAGGTAAAATTATTTCTTATTTACCTTAATATATGTTAACATACACTTCATAATTTTCAAAAGTCATGCAAAGAAGTAGAAGAAATTTGTGACATCCTTGGAACTATACTATCTCATGTTGTTTGTGACCCCATTAGCATCATTAGGTCTGTTGATTTAAGTTTATGACCCCATGGTACATTTGATTCTAAATGATCACTTAAAAAAATATAAGTCAAAATGAAGTCCTCACTCAAGTTAGTGCACTCTCAACAAAAGAGTCAAACCCTAAATCATTTTTCATCTCTTCATTCCATCTTTCAGGTTTTGTGTTGGAGTTGCACCACCATGCTAGGGTTTACTCCTCTTTGTTATGAGTTTTCTTGTTGTTCTCGAGGGCTTCTAACTGCTTCAAACCTCTAGAAATACTGATTCATAACAGGTAAGCCTCTTCTGAGATGAAAAAATCTTGAGATTTATGTTGTTTTCCTTAAGGCCATGGATGAAAGCTGAAAAAAATTTAGTGTTTCTTGTTTCTCTCTGTTATTTTTCATGGGAAATGTATTTTTGGCTTTTGAATGTGGTAAAAGGATACAATACTCTATATCTTCATTCGGCCCTCTATAAATAATACAAATTTCATTATTCTATTTTTATCTCATCTTGCTTGATGATTTGACTACAACAAACAATTTGAGGAAATCTTGTAGGTTTGTATCTATCTTTGTAGGCCGTGGTTAAATCTTTTCATTTCTGAAGGAAAAGAAGAGAAAAATTTCCTCCTATATTATGTTAAACAATAAACTCGAAGGTTTATTTGATTGTAGGTCTTATCTCACCTAAAAGTGATTTCTTTCTCCCTACTATAAACTCCAAAGATTTGTCCATTTTGGGTTTGTATTTCTAAGCATAAACTTTGGAACCAAGGCTCTTGTGTTTCCTTTGGTTAGGTTTAGAGAAAGAATAAACCTATGTCTTCCTCTCACTATGGATTTTAATTCACTGCACCGAGGGTTTATTCCTTCTTAGTTTACCCACTAAGCAGGTTCTCAAGAAGTTTAGGTTTTCTTTTGGAAGCTTAAAAACACAGTAACTCCTTTATAAATGGCATTTGAAAAAGAGAAAAATTTTGATTATTAATCAAAACCTAGGCTGAAACTACCCTCTAAGATGAAGTCATTACCATCCTCTACTTGATAATGCCTTTGTAAACTATCATGAGATTTTTCTCTATATGCCATACCATATGGTTTGGAAACCTTCAAAACCCTCTTGTATTCTTTGCTTAGCAATGCATTACTTTCATTTCTACCTCTAACAGTCGTGCATTATTATCATCTTTTCATTTGATGTTGAATTCCTTTGCTATAATTGTATATGCACTTGATGATCCCCTTCAGTATTGATGTTTCAATGGAATTATGACTATATTGATACCATTGACTATTCTTCATTGGAGAGGTTGTTGTCCATATTATGTAAATTGTCATTTTAAATGTTTATTTGCACTTTCATTGCTCAGGAAAGGCTATAATGAATAACCATTGTCTTTATAGAATAAAATATTACTATCCTTAAAGGATTTTCC
Organism: Sequoia sempervirens; assembly: GCA_007258455.2. Lineage (NCBI taxonomy): Eukaryota > Viridiplantae > Streptophyta > Pinopsida > Cupressales > Cupressaceae > Sequoia > Sequoia sempervirens. Next base: position 83,954,775 of record VDFB02256132.1, on the reverse strand, counting down.
CTTGATAATGATGTTGAGTTGCACTATTCTTAGCATAAGTTTTGTAATAAAATTGTTCTTTATTGGAAATTTCCTATAGATCACAACCAAAGGGGTTAATGCACTTGGTTCTAATGATGACAACTATAGTGTGGTTAATCATTCATCATCTCCATAACAAGTGGTTGTCATTTGTTTGTCAATGATCATACAATCCTTTTTTTTCCTTTGTTTCTCTTGTGTACATTCCTGCATATGCTTTCATTTATTCTTCATGGACTCCACATTGACCATCCTGCATATTTGAGTGTCATCTTCATATCTATAATCTTTTTTGATTTATTCCTCCATGTACTATCCAAGGATGTGGTGAAAGAACTTAATGCATTTTTTGTTTAATAGTTGTTTCAATTGATAGTGCAATAGCCATGAGTGGTTGACCTTTGGAATTGAGTTTGTCATCATCTTGCATAAGATTTGTCTTTAATAATGATTGATCTTAAAACCTTTGATCACTACTCCTCTTGTACAATATGACTAACTAATTATTCTCTGTAGATAGCAACATCTCCTTGTATTGCATGGTATGCTTTCATTATGTATTGACTACCCTTTACTATAAATAGTGATTGTCATAAATCTATTGTGTATGCCCGAAATGTCAAGGCATCATTTTGAAAACAAATCGAATACATGTGCATTAATGATAGTAGTCTTTAGCATGTTGGGCTTAACCCTTATGGGAGCCCATTTCCCTCCACATGTTGTGATGTCAAACAAGATGAATCATGAAATGATAAATGAACCTTTACTCGCATAGTGAACAAACAAGTTAGATAAGCAATCAAGCTCAATGCTCCTCCTGATGATTTTGATTTTTAGGCTCTCTTGATACATGTGATAATTGATAACAGATTTAATGCATTCTGAATGAAGGTTATATTTCTATTGGTAGGACATATGGTCATAGTTGATATCTGGAGCTCTAACCAAAACTTTTCATCATAATGCAAGTACATTTCAAGATTAGAAGCAAGTAGGAGCTGAAGACAAAGAAGATCAACACAAGATTATGCCACAGGAAATGATGGACATATTCTCTTTCTATGTGTTTTCCTTTATTTCATATCTTCAAATATATAGCTTTCCTTAATGCTCTATTAAATCAGTCATGCCCATAGCTTGTGGGAAATTTATGCATTCTTTTTCTTTCAATGCATGAAACAACAACATTTATGCAATCATGTGTACACTTCCTTTGCAAAATGAATGAAAGACATCAATATCATGCAATTTATATAATTTCTTTCTATTGTAAAACATTGCATAGCAAAAACTGAATTCCATTTGAAAGCATCCCTTTTGTGCAATGATTTAACTTAACAGAAATGTTTGAATACCCTTCACTTTTAAATGCGACCAACTGTTTCAGCTCTACCAAATTGAGTTGTAAGTGAAATTTTGGTAACAAGACTAAAGGAAATTGGGGTCAAATCCAAGAGCTTGAATCATGGATAAAATAAATGAGGCACTCAAATTGGTCATATGCTTTGATGAAGTCAATCTTTCAAAAGTGGCTTATTGTTGAGAGCACCTAGCCCATTTCATGCCTCTCTAAACAACAATAATATTTTTTGGGATGTATTTTCTCTTGGTGAAACCAGATTTCTTTGGGTGGATAATAAGTGAAAGAAAATGATGGATGTGAAGCACAAGGGCCTTGAATATGCTTTTGTGGGAAGTATTCAATGAAGTGATCAGTAACTAATTTTAAAATTTCTCAATATCACCTACCTTAAGAATTAATTTTAAAATTGTCTTTATTTATGATAGTTCCTAAAGAATATATGGAAAAGTTCTAGGTAAAATTGGAAGAGGTAAGGTCCAACATTTTCCTATAAGGATTTATAAAATTCACATGAAAAATTATCTTAGTTAGCTATTTTGACCATAGAAAATGTCACTTCATTAAGATCTACTAAAGTGAGACATTGGTCTCACAAGGCTTGCTACAAAGTGAAGAGCCTACAAGGGACCACACTCACACATTGTTAAAGGGCTTGTTCAAATTATAGTGAAGGAAATTGTGCCTATACAACTTGTTGATAGTGGTAGACAAAATCTTCAAGAATATCATGAAGTTTATAAAGGATTTACTAATATTATTGATTCTCTAAGAAAATTGGAAAGCTTAAAGGTATTGAAACAATTCTATGGAAAATTGATCCCCAATCATAAGCAATGCAATTCAGTTCTCAACTAATCTCCTTGAGTTGTATGATTGTTCTATTGGTGAAGGTGGGCATCACACAACTAAAAAAAGGGAGAAAATGGTAGCACCTCTAGCTTGATGATGATATAATAGATATCTAAGGTGTTTTCCTTATATGGGCAATGGTAAAATAGTACTAGTTGATGGATATAAATCTACAAGAAATGAGTTGTCCATTTGATGGAATCATTCCACAATTAAATCAAGCCAACCCCATGGATAGGATGTGGCTCAAGATTCCAAACATGTTGAATTGAGCCAATGTGGGTAGATGAATCAATAAAGACATGTTTAGAAATAACCAAATGTTTAAGTGTTTTGGGTCCACCATTTTCTAGTCAATTAAAAATTAGACCAAAAATTGGTTTGAACAGATAACATATAACAAGGGTTCCACTAGTAATTAATTAAAAATAACAAATAAAAAATAGGTTGTCTTAACATCATGACCCTATCAAGATTTTTATAAATTATTTATGCACTTACTTATAAATTATTCCACATATACCATAAATAATCAAGGTGACAATGACCAACATTGGGATTGGAAATACATAATTTATCACACATGTCATATAAAACTTCTTTCTCACCCACTATCCAACACACACAAAATTTAACACATTAAAATCTCCACACATAATTCAAGATGTAGTGGATATAGACTCCACAATTTAGTGCCATAATTTAGATTTTTCAACATCATTAGAGGCATAAATATTAGCAACACTAAGATAGTGGATATTAGTATAAAAGAGGAAACATAAAACATGGTTAATAGGATCATATTCATGAGCCACTATGTGTGATTGCCACCTAGGAAAAATAAAAGTGGCAAGTCCTTGATCAAGTTCATGATCACTATGTAACAAGTGACTTTTTGGTTAGAGGACATGAAAAGCTATATAAAAAATAAAACCTATAAATTTTTACTCTTGTAAACAAGACATTGAGTGTTACACCCCATTGCGCATTTACCTATTTACTATTACTATGGTTGGTTAAAAAACTGAATGAATGAATGTGCTTGTATTTCTGATTGAAAAACATGTGTTTGAACTTTGAATATATGTATTATTTGGAAAATGATGAATGGAAGTTAATTTTTTTTTATGTTATGATTAAATGTTATGAATGTTGATTTAATTTGGTATTTTGATTATGAAATGAATATGTGCAAATTATCGCTTTGATGAACAACTAACTACCATTACAGTGTTCTAAGTTGAATGAAGATACAAAGATCAAACCTCTAGAAGGGAGAAGTATCACTCAGGAGAAGTGATTGGTCGGGTAACCATTAATGAAGCCTAACTAAGTTTTTTCACACACACACACATAGATTGGTCCAGTTGAGTCGTAGTTTAGAAAATTGGTAAGTTATCCCTTAGTTTTGTTTCTGATTGAATTTGGGAAGGTTTATGAATTTGTTGTGAATGTTCTTGTTATGATATTGTTGAGTTTCCTTTGTGCATGTGAGTTCTTTCTCATATGTTCTTTGTTCAAATCAATGAGATATATATACATGAAATGTATATATATGTATACATGTACATGTCGATGGTAAACAAATACACATGAGTTAATATGTACATGAGTATACGTAGGTGGAGGTACCTATGCATGCTCATGGACGGATTGCTCATGGGCATGAGAATATCAAATGGATAATAAGACAGGTATATATATGTATATATACATCATATGTATATATATATATATATTTATCAATGAGTTTGCAAATATGTAATATTGATTATGTAAGCAAATGTATATATGGATATATGCATATATACATATATATACACATATTGAGTATATTGATATATGCATTTGAAATATCGAATGATATATATTTATTATTATGTGAGTTGATGGATATATATAAATATATATATGGATATGTATATATATATAGAAATATATAAATGGATATGTATATATATATATAGAAATATATATATTGTTTTTGCAAGCTTCTGGATTCAGCTGTGTATGTCTTTGTATCAAACATACAAAAAGCTCATTCCAACTAATATATATTATTATTGATAAAGCTTATTTTAAATAAAGCATTGTATGTAAATGAAGTGTTGTTTTTTCTATGAAATAAAGTGCATACTATATACCATATAATGTGCAATACATATAAATGATAATGCAACATATAATGCGCACTTTAAAAGCAGTGCAACAGTCATTTCTTAATGCATCAACAAGCTTGCAAATACAATGCAAATGTATTAAAGACTTAGTCAAAAGTTATTAGAGATATTTGAAACGTGTAAACACTGACTTGGTCATAAGCACAAAAAACACCAAAATGCGTGATAGAAGGTTTTAGGTGGTGCCAAAATATGAAAACTACATTGCAAATAGAAGTCTAAACTGTAATCTTTGTCCAGCGATGGAAGACCAAGTAAAATGTAGAATAAGTCATGTAAAAGCTAGCACATTTGGAGTCAACCTGTTTGTCTTTTACCTTGCATTTCTGGAAATCATTCTTGTTGTCTCTATTTTTGTTGATTTGTAGCTTTGTTTTGATGAGTATTGTTTTTAAATGTCGCCACCAATTGAAATTAGTTGTTGAGTTGAACTTTATAGCCAAGAGATTTCAATGAACGTAGCTTTATTATAGGCTGTTAAGTCTCATATTTTTGTATGAATAGGGGTGAATATTACTTTATTTGGATGCATTATTCACTTGCACTCTGCTGTTTTTATTCTGAGTTATTCTTCTTTGAGCTACGATATTGTTTGTGAGGAGAGTTAAGTGAGATATTGTGAGTATTTTTGTGTGTGGTTTAGGAGAATTACTGAAGAGTCTTGGAGTTGATTGAGCTTGGAAAATAGTTTATTTCATTTGGGAATTAGCATTTTTACAGGCATGTTATTCTATCCTCTTATACTATATATGTTTTTGAAAAGATTGAATGATGATATTGTCTTATGTGTTGAAATGCATTTGATTTGCTAGGCTAGGGAAAAAATATGTTTGAAAGAAACTTCATCTACTTAATTCTTATGAATCCTTATTTGAGTGTTTATACATACTACATATTAAGGAGTGATTGTATTTTTTTGTATTATATACTGGAGAAAACTGGAAGCTTGGAATAGCCTATGAAATATTTTCAATTTATTTGTGTATTTCAAACTATAGAGAGTTCATTGATTTCCTTGGAATTAGAATGTCCATAGAAGGAAATAGATTATGTAATGTGTTTACTTAGAATGGATTTTAATATATTCATAGGTTGTTCTTGGGGTTAATGATTACCTAATGGAGGGAATTGCCTATGTGTAGTTTATTATAAAAGAGATAGGTTGTTCTTGGGGTTAACGATTACCCAATGGAGGGAATTTCCTATGCATAGTACATGAATGGTCATTAACCAAATCAAGATAGGGTAGTGGGTGAATAGATAACACTTTTATATGAAACTTTGGCCAAAGTAGTGTAAGTAGCCATAGTTTACACTATCAGTTCACTGTGTCTAGTATAGACAATTCTAGTTCGGGATTTTCATACTCATAGTTGTAGCTACTATATGATTAGGTTCTAGATTGTAGGGCACAACACTAAACTTAGAAAGGCTATTTTTTATGGGATTTTACCAACCAATCTCTTCATCAAAGGGTAGGGCCATCTTGCCATATGTGGCAGATGTGCGGGGGACCACATTTGAGTCCATGGTTGGTGAAAAAGTGCTTGAGTGATGCTTCTCCTCATCAATTGGTAGTTGAGATTTGTAGGGGATTTTTTGGACCATTTGTTACTAGTGCTAATGAAGCTCAAGGAGCTATGTATGTTTTCTTATATCCATTTCTATGGAATTTGTAATGGAAGAAATATTATCTTGAGATTTTATTGTTTTGGAAAGATTGTAATTTTCAATTATAATGCAAATGGAAAGTTTGGAATATGTGTTATTTTAGATGTGCATATAGTCTTTGAATTACAAGAAAAAATTTATTGCTATGAGTTTTGAACATAGATTATTTACTTGAGGTTAAAATTTAGTAAATTTACTTTCGTTGAAGAATCGACATGTTACACGTGGTATCAGAGCTACTAGGTTTAGCTCTGAAACCTATGTGCTCGTCATACTTTCCATCTGTCATACTTTCCATCCAACATTGAATGAGACTAAGTTTGGAACTTCTTATTCCAGGATGGTACATCTCAAGTTAACTACAAGAAAGTTTGTAATTGGGAATGAGTGCTACATGAGGGAAGAGAAGGAAAAGGAGGCCATTGTTTGCACAATCAAGGGAACTAACTATGAAAATATTGTCTGGTTAAGTGACACTGAGATAATCAGTCACACTCTTTCTTGAATTGGTCAAGTGAAGAGAAGGATGAGAAAGGAAGCCAATTTCAACTACTTGCCTCCAGTCTCACTAGCAAAGTATGTGGTGCAGGAGCACCTGGGAAACTTGGGTTTTCCTGGAGTCTTGAAGGGAGTTTAAATTTTGTTGTGTTATTTTTAGGTCATGTTGACCATCTAGCTAGGTTTTGTTGTTTTGAATAATTCTTGATTAATCTATGATCAATGGATTGGAAGGTGGCAATCATGAGTGGGTTTTGAAGCCCCAACTTGTCATCTTTGCCAATCTAGTCAAAGTGTTTGAAAACACATGAGGTTTTATATTTTGGTGTCTTTAGGTCATCTTTGATTTCAAACCAATCACCTAAGTTGTTGTGAAGGCCTATTTAAGTCATGCCATGACCTTTTGGTTGGTTGGAAGTTTCATTGTACGGACTGTGTTTTCAGAAGTGGAAGAAAAACAACGTTCTTGCTATTATTTTCTGGTTTTTGTTCTTTTAACAGTGCTTAATGGATTAAATTGTTATAGTTTTGATCTGTAGAATGTAGTTGTGGTTGTAACCAAGCATTTTTTAAGGTTAAGAGGTGTCTTTGTTGTTTTTATAAGTTTTTGTTGTAAATAGTTTCTTTTATGCTCAAGTTCTAGTTTGAACCAGACTGTAATTTGAAAATGTGGTGCTAGAGCACTTTTCCTCCATACAATTTGTACAACCCTTTGGAAATAGTGCCTAGTCACCATGCTTGTAAATATGGTTGTAGATAGGGTTTATGTGAGTTCATTGGATGCTAGCAAATGGATGCCCTAGGCGAGCCAGAGCAGGCCCGGTTGGGACAGTCTTGAAGTAAAAGCTTCATATTTTGTAGGGGAACAAAGATCTGAGTGAAATTCTTTTTTGGAGAGTTTAAAGAAAGCTCTTAGGTATGCTTGGAGATCAGGAGAGAGTTCTGGTAGTTCATCTTGAGAGAGCATTCTTTGACAGTCTTCAATCAACTATGTGAAATTTAGAAACCCTAGGGTTCTTGTGCATTTTAGTGTCTGGACAGCATACGGCCTGAGCAGGCTTGAGACCACAAGAATCTTGGAGGTGAGGGTAGGGGAAACACAATTCCTAAGCCAAGAACCTAGATCCTTGGGTGGGTTTAGGAGGAAGAAGCATTTTACCCCTGTTCAGAGACCTAATTGGGGGCTCAAGGCTACTAGCCTTTCAAACCCTAGGAAGGAACCTTGAGGAAGCGATGGAAAGTTGGAGGTTTGTGGTTGCACAAAGACCCTAGATTGGTCATTTTGAAGCTTTTGAAACACCTTCAAACCCCTGCAAGAACCTTGAAGAAGGTTGAGGTTATTTGGCCTTTTGGGAAGATTAAGGGCCAAAGGAGAGAACATGGTGAACCACCAAGATTTACTTGGAAGAAGGACAAGTGGATAGAAGAGGGATTGGTCAGACAACCAGGGGTTCCTAGGCAAGAGCAGGGACCTATAGGTTAGATTGGTGGATCAAGGCACCAAGGAGGTCTATTAAGGAAAGGCCAAGAGTAGGAATCAGTGAGTGATTCCTCTAATCCCTCTCCCTATCAGATTGGTATCAGAGCAAGCAAAAGATTTGGGAAAGCAGCTTATATGTCAAAAGTTGAGTCAAGTGAAACTCCCGCCATGGTGACAAATGCACAACTAGCCAAGAGGGTTGAGGAACAAGAAGAGGACAACAAGTCGTTAAAAGAAAGAATAGAGCAACTTGAGAAAGCATTGAACAATGCAAGGTTGGAAGGAACGGTACCAAAGGAAGAAGAGGTTGCAAAGGAAGACAAGGTCCCTGAACCTGACCCTGTTTTGGAGGAGGAGCCTTTCTTGAAGGCATTGAAAGTATTGAGTGGAAAAGGACTTGAGGGCATACCATTGTTCAGTGGAAAGATGGATCCTGATTTGGTCATGGATTGGATAGAAGGCATGGAGAATCACTTTGAGTGTGATGGAGTCACTGAAGCACAGAAGGTGAAGGTTGCTAAATCAAGGTTGAGAGGATCAACCTTGACATGGTGGAAGTTTGTTCAGACTGAGAGGGAGAAAGAAGGCAAACAACCCATATCAACTTGGAAAGGAATGGTTGCTAAGGTGAAGGAAGCCTACATGCCAAATGACTATGAGATTCAGTTGCACAAGAAGAGGCAAAGTCTAAGGCAGAAAGACCAAGATGTAAACACTTACACTGAGGAGTTTCAAAAACTTTTCTTGAGATCTAATGTGACAGAGGATGAGAGCCTAAAAGTGGCTAGGTACCTTAATGGCTTGAAGTGGAACATTCAGGAAGAGATGGTTTTACTAAGTCCCAAGACAGTGCACCAATGTTACCAATTGGCTATCAAGATTGAGGAAAGGAATAGGAGGAAGAAAGATCAGTCTTCTAAGGGCAGAGGCAAAGGCAGAGATCAAAGAGATCAAAGAGGACAGCGTGGTGGTTACCAAGGTAGAGGCAATGATCAAAGAAACCAAGGAGAATCAAAACTTATTGAGCATGGAGGTGAAACATCTTCAAGAGGAGGATTTAACAGAGGAAGAGGACCTCAAGGAGGTTCAAACAGAGGAAGAGGAGCAGGTAGGAGTAATTCTTACTTTACAAACATGAAGTGTTATCATTGTAACCAACTAGGTCACCCTGCTTATAGGTGCCTGGAGAAAGCATCCTCTTCTAGCAATGAAAAGAGAGTGGCCTATGCACAAGAGGACACCTTGAGTCCTAAAGCATCTAAGATCAGTCATATACAGTTTGAGGTAGGAGAGAATCTGATGTTTAACAGAGTTCTGATCAGGCAGCCAGTCAAGGAGGAACCTAAACAAAGAAGAGCTCTTTTTAGAGTAAGGTGCAAGATACTTGGAAAAGTGTGCAAAGTCATTGTAGATTCTAGTTCAACAGACAATATAATTTCAGAGGAGGCAATAACTAAGCTAAAATTGGAGAAGGTACCTCACAATAACCCCTACAAGGTCACATGGATGAATAAAGGGCAGAGTGTTTTGGTGAATGAGCAAGTAACAGTGGAATTTTCAATTGGAGGCTATAAAGACAAGTTGGTTTGTGATGTATTACCCATGGATGCATGCCATCTGCTACTGGGTAGACCATGGAAATATGACAGAAGTGCCATTTATGATGGGAAAGAGAACACCATCTCATTCAAGAAGGATGGAAGAACCTTCAAGCTACAGTCATTGACAGAGGAAGATGAGGGACAGTTAAAGGTACCTAACATCATGTTGTGCAGTGGCAAGGAGTTCCTTAAGGACCTACACCAAGGGAATGAAGGATATGTGATCATGATGCAGTCCAAAGAGGAAGAAAAGGTTGAAAGGACAGTCTTACCAGAAGCAGTCCAAAGGTTACTTGATAAGTACAAGAGCATAGTGAGTGATGGAACACCTGCAACTCTACCACCAAAGAGAGCAATAAGTCATCAAATTGACTTCATACCTGGAGCCTCATTTCCCAACAAAGCAGCATACAAGCTCACACCTAAATAGAACCTAGAGGTGGCTAGGCAAGTGCAAGAATTATTGGATCAAGGATTGATTCAAAAGAGCATCAGCCCATGTGCAGTCCCAGTGGTATTGGCAACCAAGAAAGGGGGTAAGTGGAGACTTTGTACTGATTCTAGAGAAATTAATAGGATCACCATTAGGTATAGGTTCCCAATTCCTAGAATTGAAGATTTAATGGATTGCCTTGGAGGAGCACAGTATTTCACCAAGTTGGACCTCAAGAGTGGCTACCATCAGATTAGAATTAAGGATGGAGATGAGTGGAAGACAACTTTTAAGACAAATGATGGCTTATATGAGTGGAAAGTGATGCCATTTGGCCTCTCAAATTCCCCTAGCACGTTCATGAGACTAATGAATGAGGTGCTTAAGGATTTCATAGGGATATTTGTAGTAGTATATGTTGATGACATACTAATTTTTAGTAAGACAGCAAAAGAACATTTGAAACATGTGGAGATGGTTCTTAAAAGGTTGCAAGAAGAGAAGTTGGCAATTAACCTTGAGAAGTGTGAGTTCTTCAAGCAAGAACTTGTGTATCTAGGCTTTTTAGTATCCCAAGGAACATTGAAGATGGATCCAAGCAAGGTGGAAGCCATCCTAAACTAGCCTACACCAACCACAGCAACAAAGGTAAGGAGTTTTCATGGTTTAGCCCAATTTTATAGAAAATTCATAAGGAATTTCAGTGGTATATGTGCACCAGTCCTAGATACTATCAAAGGTGGTCTAAAAACAAAGTTTAAATGGACTCAAGAGGCTGATAAAGGGTTTGAAAAACTGAAACAAGAAGTGGCAACACAACCTATTTTATTATTGCCTAGTTTTGACAAGTTGTTCACAGTTGAGTGTGATGCAAGTGGAGTAGCAGTAGGAGGAGTACTTAGTCAAGAAGGTAGGCCTGTGGCCTTCTTTAGTGAAAATCTCAATGAATCCAAGCAAAAATACTCCACCTATGATCTAGAATTATATGCTTTAGTGCAGTCCCTTAGGAAGTGGAGGCATTATCTATTACCCAAGGAGTTTGTGGTTTTTACTGATAACCAGACACTTAGTTACATCAACACCCAAGAGAAGTTAAGTAATAGGCATTTGAAATGGATGGAATACATCCAAGCCTTCACATTCACTATTAAGCACAAGAAAGGACAAATGAATAAGGTTGCAGATGCATTAAGCAGAAGAATGCTGACAGTGCAGGAAATACAGCTGAAGAGCATTGGATTAGAGAGTTTCAAAGACCTCTATGGTGAAGATGAAGACTTCTCAGAAGCTTACAAGGTATGCTCTGATTTTGAGAATCATTTTCATAGTCAATATGTTGAGTATACATTGCAAAATGGACTGTTATTTAAGGGTAATCAGTTATGTGTTCCAAGAGGGTCAATGAGGGAAAATCTGATTCAAGAAAAGCATAATGGCAGTCTTAGTGGGCATTTTGGTATTAATAAAACTTTAGAGCTAGCTCAAAGGTTCTATTACTGGCCTAAATTAGCAAGAGATGTCCGAAAATATGTGGAACAGTGTGTTGTATGCATGAAAGCTAAGGGAGGAGCTAGCAATGCTGGTTTGTATCAACCCCTGCCCATTCCTAACAGACCATGGGAGTGTGTGAGCATGGACTTTGTAGTAGGTCTTCCTAAGACCAAGACTGGTTTTGACAGTGTTTATGTAGTAGTGGACAGATTTAGCAAGATGAGCCACTTTATTCCCTACAAAACTACTCATGATGCAAGCTACATAGCTCATCTTTTCTTCAAGGAAGTTGTTAGGATCCATGGCTTGCCTCTAAGCATTGTTTCTGACAGAGATGTGAAGTTCATGAGTCATTTTTGGAAGACTCTATGGAGTAGATTGGGTACAAATCTGTCATTTGGATCAGCTTACCATCCTCAGACTGATGGTCAAACAAAGGTGGTTAACAGATTGTTAGGTAATCTTTTAAGGTGTCTAACCAAGGAATATGGACAGACATGGGATATGGTGATTTCCTAAGATGAATATTCCTATAATGACAGTGTCAATAGAACTACAGGGAAAAGTCCATTTGAGGTTGTGTATGGAATGCACCCAAGAGGCATTTGTGAACTTAGAGACCTTGGATCTATGGAGAACAGGAGTGGACATGCAGAATACTTCACTCAGACCATGAAGGAGATTCATGAGCAGGTCAAGCAAACAATCATAGCAGCAACCCAAAAGTTGAAGGAGAATGTTGATTTGTCAAGGAAGGATGTACAATTTGTAGTTGGGGACTATGTTATGGTCCACCTCAATAAATCCAATTGCAGAAGGGCATGGCAACCAAGTTACAGATGAAAAGAGTGGGTCCATGCAAGGTGTTGGCCAAATATGGCAAGAATGCATATAAGGTGGAATTACCATCAGACTTGGGCATCTCTCCAGTTTTCAATGTTGTTGATTTGATCAAGTACAAGGGATCAGTCAATGATGAGGATCAGAACAGCAAGGAAATCTTCAAGGACATCAGTAATGTGACCCTTCCTCAACAAGACAAGCTTCAGGCAGAGAAGATCTTGCAGTCAAGAGTGCAGAAAGCTACAAGACATAAGGTGTACATGGAGCACCTTATCAAGTGGAAGAACAAACCAGAATCATAAGCCACTTGGATATAGGAATATTAGTTCAAGAAACTTGGCATTGACCTAACATTGGTCTCTCCTTCCTCTCCTTAGTTGTTTGGGTTGAGAGGGGGAGAATGGTGCAAGAGCACCTAGGAAACTTGGGTTTTCCTGGAGTCTTGAAGGGAGTTTAAATTTTGTTGTGTTATTTTGAGGTCATGTTGACCATCTAGCTAGGTTTTTTTTGTTTTGAATAATGCTTGATCAATCTATGATCAATGGATTGGGAGGTGGCAATCATGAATGGGTTTTGAAGCCCCAACTTGTCATCTTTGCCAATCTAGTCAAAGTGTTTGAAAACACGAGGTTTTATATTTTGGTATCTTTAGGTCATCTTTGAGTTTGACCCAAGCACCTAAGTTGTTTTGAAGGCCTATTTAAGTCATGCCATGACCTTTTGGTTGGTTGGAAGTTTCATTGTACGACTATGTTTTCAGAAGTGGAAGAAAAACAACGTTCTTGCTATTATTTTCTGGTTTTTGTTCTTTTAACAGTGCTTAATGGATTAAATTGTTATAGTTTTGATCTGTAGAATGTAGTTGTGGTTGTAACCAATCATTGTGTAAGGTTAAGAGGTGTCTTTGTTATTTTTATAAGTTTTTGTTGTAAATAGTTTCTTTTATGCTCAAGTTCTGGTTTGAACCAGACTGTAATTTGAAAATGTGATGCTAGAGCACTTTTCCTTCATACAATCTGTACGACCCTTTGGAAATAGTGCCTAGTCACCATGCTTGTAAATATGGTTGTAGATAGTTTTTGTGTGAGTTCATTGGATGCTAGCAAATGGATGCCCTAGGCGAGCCAGAGCAGGCCCGGTTGGGGCAGTCTTGAAGTAAAAGCTCCATATTTTGCAGCGGAACAAAGATCTGAGCGAAATTATTTTTTGGAGAATTTAAAGAAAGGTATTAGGTATGCTTGGAGATCAGGAGAGAGTTCTGGCAGTTCATCTTGAGAGAGCATTCTTTGACAGTCTTCAATCAGATTTGTGAAATTTAGAAACCCTAGGGTTCTTGTGCATTTTAGTGTCTGGACAGCATACGGCCTGAGCAGGCTTGAGACCACAAGAATCTTGGAGGTGAGGGCAGGGGAAACACAATTCCTAAGCCAAGAACCTAGATCCTTGGGTGGGTTTAGGAGGAAGAAGCATTTTACCCCTGTTCAGAGACCTAATTGGGGGCTCAAGGCTACTAGCCTTTCAAACCCTAGGAAGGAACCTTGAGGAAGCGATGGAAAGTTGGAGGTTTGTGGTTGCACAAAGACCCTGGATTGGTCATTTTGAAGCTTTTGAAACACCTTCAAACCCCTGCAAGAACCTTGAAGAAGGTTGAGGTTATTTGGCCTTTTGGGAAAATTAAGGGCCAAAGGAGAGAACATGGTGAAGCACCAAGATTTACTTGGAAGAAGGACAACAAGTGGATAGAAGAGGGATTGGTCAAACAACCAGGGGTTCCTAGGTAGGAGCAGGGACCTATAGGTTAGATTGGTGGAGCAAGGCACCAAGGAGGTCTATTAAGGAAAGGCCAAGAGCAGGAATCAGTGAGTGATTCCTCCAATCCCTCTCCCTATCAGTATGACTCCTTGTCACTTTCTAGGGATATGCCCTCAAAATGTAGCATCATTCCTGCATTAATAATTAGGGACCCTCGAGTTCTTACTCTGTCAGAAGTGATTATAATTTCCTCAAGCAATGAATCTGAGGGATATGTTCCTCATAACTATGTGTCAGAAGATAAATCAAAAGGTTACTACCCATTTTGGGATAAAGAAGAGCAAATGAGAGATGAACAAAAATCTGAGGGGTATACCCCATTGAGTTATGTATCTAAAAGTGAATCTGAGGGATACTTTCCTCTCAAATATTTGAATAGTCATTCTTTGTAAATGAAAAGGATATTGAGATCCTTATGAATAAATAAAAGTTATATGTTTATCAAAGCTTGTGCTCAATCTTATGTGAATTTTATTTTATGTGTGAATGAATGCTCATTTAAATGCTTTTCATAAGTTGTGTAAACTTAATAGAATCTAATGAAGGTGAACCTTCAAGTGCAACCCTTTTCTTGCAAAGTATGGTGAGAACAAGGACTAATCCTGGAGGGAGCCGAGAAGTTGGAAAAGGTCTAGAGGGTGTTAAAGCCAAATTGGATCAAATTTTGGCTATGATTCATGAAACCAATGCAAGGTTGGGGAATCTTGATTAGGAAGTAGGGGAAAAAGATAGAGTAGAAGAAAAGGTTCCAATTAATGAAAAATTCCATATCAATGAAGACGAGGAAGAAAATTCTCACAATCATATTTAGACCCACAAACATGAGAATGAGAAATCACACTCTTAGTTTGAAGGAACTAGTAGGAAATGTTTGACAACTAAAATTTCTAGGGATGTGAGGAAAATAACTCCACCTAAATTTCAAGGGAGTACCAATGGGGAAGAAGTTGAGGCTTGGTTGATACAAACGGAGATCAGAAACTACTCTGAGGTAACCAAGGCTATTTGGGGAGCCTATCAATTAGCAGGAGAAGCCTCTAACTGGTGGATGAACAAGAAAATGAAACTTAGACTTAGTTCTTTGAAGCTGACTTGGGATGAGTTCATGGAGATATTTCATAAAAGGTGGCTACCCCAAAAATTTTTCAATCAGAAGCTTACTGATTTCCAAAATCTTAAGGGGATATGTTAGTCAATGAGTATTAGGAGAAGTTTACTCGTCTATTAAGGTACATACCAATGTACCAGAAAGATGAGTGTTTTCATATTAGGAAATTCATTATGGGATTGAATGGGTAGATAGGTGGTGAGGTGGGTGTGCATGGTCCAACTACTATGGATCTAGTCTATTAGACGACTATTAAGCAAGAGCAGAAGCTCAAAGCCATCTTAGTCTTCTAAGAGAAGAGAAACCATAAGAAGTTTGGAGGAAACTAAAGTAACCAGACTCCTCAGAGGCAAGGAGATTGGGGATCTCACAATAATTGGAACGAACCAAGGAAGGATCACAGAGGGAATAATTTTACAACAACAATTTCAACAATGTTCAGGGAAATGCAAGTAATTCTAGAAGGGTTGCAATGAAGAAGGACCTGCGGTGGGATGTTATGCATGTAGTGGAAATCATTTTGTCAAAGACTATCCCAACAAAACTTTAGGACCTCGATCTCATGGAAATTCTCTTCCACCCCAACAAGCTACATTTTAGCAGAGGATCCATGTTGTGGACAATCGTCAAGCAGAGTATCAAATTACTCCAATGGAAAATCTAGGTATTTTATTTGGTAATTACCTATTTCTATACTTATTGATACTAGAGCAACTAAAAACTTTGTTTCCCCTAGAATAGTCAATCAAAAAAGTAGGAAAGTTGGATTTATGGCAAAGTCATGGGTTGTAGAATATATAAACCAGACAAGAGAAATGGTGGAACAATGCTCATTTGAAGTTAAGGTTGAACTTCCTTGTTTTGAAACAGAGGTAAACTTGTATGTAGTACCCTTAGGATCCTATGATGTCATCCTAGGAATGAACTAGCTTTGGAAACATAGAGCCAAAGTGGATTGTCATTCCAAAACCGTAGAGTGCTTAGATGATCTAGGTAATTAGGTGACATTGCAAGGGACACCTAGGGGAGTCAAGTTGCATCAAATCTCCGTAGTGCAACTGCATAGGGAAAAGAAGAAAGGATGCAAACTCTTTGCAGTTAAGATGGAAAAAATTAAGGAATACGAGGAATCAATTTCTCAAGATGACAAAGTATTCAATAAGCCACAAGTCCATCAAGAAGTAGAGGAAGGAGAGGTAATAGAAACTGGAGAGATGGATATGGAGAAATATCCTATCTTGTGAAAATTTGCAGATGTATTTCTAGAAGAGTTACCTAGATTACCACCTAAGAGGGTATTTGAATTCTCCATTGACATAGTTCCTAGATCATAACCTATTTCCAAAGTACCATACCGAATGACAACAACTGAGTTAATGGAGCTTAAGGCACAACTAGAGGAGTTATTTTCTAAGGGATTGATAAGACCCAGTGTTTCACCCTAGGGAGATCCAATGAACTTCGTAAAGAAGGATGGTACACTGTATTTGTGTATAGAAATTATCAAATGCTTAATAAAGCAACGATAAAGAACAAGTACCCATTTTCATGCATTGATGATCTCTTTGATCAAGTGTGATGAGCAGTTGTGTTTTCAAAAAATGATCTATGATCAGGATATCACCAACTAAGGATCAAAGATGAGGAAATTTTCAAGATTGCTTCCAGGACAAGATACAAAAATTATGAGTTCACAGTCCTACCATACGGACTAATGAATGCACCAATAGTATTCATGAACCTAATGAACAACGTGTTTAGGGATTGCCTAGATAAGTTTGTTTTGGTTTTCTTGGATGATATTCTAATGTATTCCAAGAAGGAGGATCATTGCAAGCACTTAGATATAGTTCTTTAATGGTTAAGAGAACATTAGTTATATGGGAAACTCTCTAAGTGTACTTTCTTTTAGAAGAAAGTGTAGTACCTAGGTCACGTGATCTCAACTGATGAGATTTTAGTAGATCCAACCAAGATAAAAGTAATGATAGATTGGCTAGTGCCTAAGAATGTACCTAAGGTCAGGAGCTTTATGGGTCTAGCAAGTTACTATCGGAAGTTTGTTGCAAAATTCTCTAGTATAGCCTTTCCTATTACTTCATTACAAAGGAAAGGGAAGAAATTTGAGTGGACAGAAAAATATCAGGCAACATTTGATCTACTCAAGGAGAAGTTAACTACTGCTTCAATTTTGAAAGTACTAGATCCTGATGGAAATTTCATTGTCATCACAAATGCGTTAGGAGAAGGCTTAGGTGGAGTCTTAATGCAAGAAGGGCAAGTCATTGCATATGAATAAGAAAGCTAAAGTCCTATGAACAAAATTATGCATCGCATGATTTGGAGCTAGCAACAACAATTCATGCATTGCAAATGTGGAGGCATTATTTGTTAGGAAAGCCTTTTGAGTTGAAGATCGATCACCACGATTTGAAGTATCTATTTACCCAACCTAATCTGAATGCATGACAAAGAAGATGGATGGAGTTGATAACAGACTATGACTTCAATATCAAATACATTAAAGGGAAAGAAAATTGAGTTGTCGATGCCTTGAGTCGTAGACAACATATTGCCTCAATAATCACAATTCAAATCAATTTTAAAAGCCAAGTGTTGCAAAAATGCAAAGGAGATGAGTTTTATAAGTGCTCTTGGACAATCCATAAGATGCAAGGTACAAAGGATATCATTTTGAACCTAATGGATTGTTAAGGTTTAATGGAAGAGTGTATGTACCCAACTCCGAAGAATTAAGGAACTTAGTGTGGAGAGAAGTTCATGAAGCACCTTATTCATGACATCCAGGTGTGACAAAAATGTTGGCTAATGTGAAGCCATTGTACTTTTGGAAAGGGATGAAAGGAGATGCTGCAAGATTTGTGGCTAGATGTTTAGAGTGCCAAAGAGTGTAGGTTGAGCATCATCATCTTGTAGAGCTATTATATCCACATGATGTACCTAAAAGTAAGTGGCAAGTCATTAGTATGGACTTTGTGCAAGGATTACCCATGTCAAGGAATAATCACAATGCTACTCTAGTGGTAGTAGACAAGATTACTAAGGTAGCACACTTTATACGAGGGAATTTAACTGATGGAGCTCTTGTTATAGCTCAAAAATTCATTTAAGAGGTGTTTAGATTGCATGGTATCCTAGAGAAGATTATTTCAAATAGGGATGCTCGTGTGACTTCTAGGTTTTGGCAAACCTTATTCTCTGCACTTGGGACTCAGTTGAATATAAGTTCAACGTATCATCCAGAAAGGGATGGTCAAATAAAAAGAGTAAACTAAGTACTGGAAGACCTACTAAGAATGTATTGTATGGATCAACAATGCAAATGGGAAGATTACTTGCCTGTGGTGGAATTTTCATTAAATAATTCCTATCATTCTGTAATTAAGATGGCTCCTTTCAAAGCATTGTATGGCCAAAAATATCGAACCCCTATAAGTTGGGATAAGCTTGAGGATAGGTTAAGTCTTGGTCCTGAGATGTTGTTCGAAATGGAAGAGCAAGTTAAGGTTATTAAGCAAAGGCTAGCTGAAGCTAATGATAGGCAAAAGAGCTATGCAAATTCTAAGCAAGTACTGCAAAAACTTTGTAGTAGGAGAGGTGTTGTTAAGAGTTAAGCCTCAAAAGAGTTCCATTAAGTTTGGAAAGTCATTCAAACTAGCTCCATGCTACATAGGGCCATTTGAGATTCTCAAGGAAGTCAATCTTGTTGCTTATTGAATAGTGTTGCCACTAGCTCTTGCTCAAATGCATAATGTCTTTCACGTCTCATACCTAAAGAAGTATATACCAATTGGTAATCATGTAATTGATTGGAATTCTTTACAAGTACAAGACCCTGGAGTGGTCAAAATTAATCCTCTCGACATGCTTGAAACATGTAAGCTTCACTTACGTAACAGGGAGGTTCTGCAATGCAAAGTCCAGTGGGACCAGTATGCAAAAGATTATGCCACTTGGGAAGACTATGGTGAAAGTGAGCAGAAGTTTCCACATGTCTTACATGCTTTTGTGAATGCTTGAAAAACAATGATGTGTTTGTTTTGTTTTTATATTATGATAGCTACATAAAATCATCAAGGACGATGATTCACAAGGGGGGGAATATGTAACACCCTGTTGTGTGTTTACTTATTTACTATTGCTACATGGTTGGTTGAAATACTAATTAAATGAATGTTCTTGTATTTCTGATTGAAAAACATGTGTTTGCACTTTGATTATATGTATTATTTGTAAAATGATGAATCGAGGTTAAATTGATTTGATGTTATGATTAAATGTTATGAATGTTGATTTAATTTGGTATTCTAATTATGAAATGATATGCAAGTGATCATTTGATGAACGACTAACTACCATTGCAATGTTCTAAGTTGAATGCAAATACAAAGATCAAACCTCTGGAAGGGAGGGGAAGTATCACTCAGGAGAAGTGATTTGTTAAGTAACCCTTAACAAATCCTAACTAAGCTTTTTTACACACACACACATATAGATTGGTCCTGTTGAGTCGTAGTTCGAGAAATTGGTAAGTTATCCATTAGTTTTTTTTGTGATTGAATTTGGGAAGGTTTATGATTCTTTTGTGAATGTTCTTGTTGTGATATTGTTGAGTTTCCTTTGTGCATGTGAGTTCTTTCTTATATGTTCTTTGTTCAAATCTATGAGATATATATACATGTACATGTCAACAGTAAACCCATACATGTGAGTTAATATGCACATGAGTATACATAGGTAGACGTACCTATGCATGCTCATGGATGGATTTCTCATGAGCATGAGAATATCAAATGGATAATAAGACATGTATATATATATATATATACATCATATGCATATACATTTATCGACGAGTTTGTAAATATGTACTATTGATTATGTAAGCAAATGTATATATCGATATATGTATATATACGCATTTATGTATATAGATATATACATATGGATTTATTTATTAAAATGATAACATGGATATGTGCATTCAAAATACTGAATGATATATAATTATTATTATGTGAGTTGATGGATACATACATAAATACATACATACATATATATATATATATTGATAAAGTGTTATGTTTAAATAAAGCGTTGTTGTTTCTATGAAATAAAGTGCATACTATATACCATATAGCGTGTAATACATATAAATGATAATGCAACATATAATGCACACTTTAAAAGCAACGTAATAGCCATTTCTTAATGCATCGACAAGCTTGCAAATACAACACAAATGTATAGAAGAATTAGTCAAAAGTTATTAGAGATATTTGAAGTGTGTTTAAATGTTGACTTGGTAATAAGCACAACAAACACCAAAATGCATGATAGAAGATTTTAGGTGGTGCCAAAATATGAAAACAGCATTGCAAATAGAAGTCTAAACTATAATCTTTGTCCAGCGATGGAAGACCAAGTAAAATGTAGAATAAGTCATGTAAAAGCTAGCACATTTGGAGTCGACCTGTTGATCTTTTACCTTGCATTTATGGAAAGCATTCTTGTTGTCTCTGTTTCAGTTGATTTGCTGCTACGTTTTACTGAGTATTGTTTTTAAATGCTGCCACTAATTGAAATTATTTGTCAAGTCAAACTTTATAGCCAAGAAGTTTCAATGATCATAGCTTGATTATAGGCAGTTAAGTCTCATATTTCTATATAAATAGGGGTGAAGATTACTTCTTTTGGATGCATTATTCACTTGCACTCTGATATTTTTATTCTGAGTTATTCTTGTTTGAGTTGAGAGATTGTTTGTGAGGAAAGTTAAGTGAGATATTGTGAGTATTTTTGTGTATGGTTTGTGAGAATTACTAAAGAGTCTTGGAGTGGATTGAGCTTGGAATTTTTTTTATTTCATTTTGGAATTAGTGTTTTTACATGCATGTTATTTTGTCCTCTTATACTATATATGTTTTTGAAAAGATTGAATGATGATATTGTCTTGTGTGTTGAAATGCATTTGATTTGCTAGGTTAGGGAAAGAATATGTTTGAAAGAAGCTTAATCTACTTAATTCTTATGAATCCTTATTCGAGTGTTTATACATACTCCATATTAAGGAGTGATTGCATTCGTTAGTATTATATACTAGGGAAAAGAGGAAGCTTGGAATAACTTATGAAGTATTTTCAATTTATTTGTGCATTATAAACTATAGAGAGTTCACTAATTACCTTGGAATTAGATTGTCCATAGAAGGAAATAGATTATGTAATGTGTTTACTTAGAAGGAATGTTATAGTCATAGGTTGTTCTTGGGGTTAATGATTACCCAATGGAGGGAATTTCCTATGCGTAGTTTATTATAAAAGAGATAGGTTGTTCCTGGGGTTAATGATTACCCAATTGAGGGAGTTGCCTATGTATAGTACACATGAATGGTCATTAACCAAATCAAGCTATGGTAGTGGGTGAATAGATGACACTTTTCAATGAAAATTTGGCCAAATTAGTGTAAGTAGCCATTGTTTACACTGTTAGTTCACTGTGTCCAATATAAACAATTCTAGTTCAAGAATTTCATACTTGTAGTTGTAGCTTCTGTATGATTAGGTTCTAGATTGTAGGGCACAACACTAAGCTCAAAAAGACTATTTGTTATGGGGTTTTACCAACTAATCTCTTCATTAAAGGGTAGGGCCATCTTGCCATATGTGGCAAATGTGTAGGGGACCACATTTGAGTTTGTGGTTCACAGAAAAGTGCTTCAGTGATGCTTCTCCTCATCAATTGGTGACCAATATTTGTAGGGGATTTCCTAGACCATTTGTTAATAGTGCTAATGAAGTTCAAGGAGCTATGTATGTTTTCTTATATCCATTTCTATGAAAGTTGTAATGGAAGGAATATTCTCTTAAGATTTTATTGTTTTGGAAAGGTTGTGTAGACACCTAAATTTGGACACTTAATTTATCCAAATTTATCCCCTTCCGTGTAAACATCATTTTATCCGCATTAATTAAGTAATGTCACTATTATTTAATTAATCTCTCTAAAGTTCTTCTAATCCCTAAGGTATTTAGTTAAATAATTAAATACCTTCCCCCTTTCATCAAATGAATTAAATAAATATGTCATTTATTTAATCCCCTTTATGTCACATCCTCCATCATTTTTTATCTAATCTTAATCCATCTTCTAATCCCATCATTAGGGATGTGCACATGCCTAATCCTTGATTAGGATGTGTCACATCCTCCAACTTTTGCAAGTTGGCCTCTAATCTCTCTTAGCCACCTAACCCTCATCTAATCCTTCATTAACTAGCCTAATCAACCTCTCAAGGAATTTTTAATTCCTTTTATCCTTCCAAGGAATATTAAATTCATTTTTCTCTTCCCCATGTGATCTTTGACTTGTCACATCAAGTCACATGTGAAATCTAACCCTCTTTTAATCTGTCATTAATTAGTCTAATCAAGTACTTGCACAACCTTAATCACTTAATCAAGTCAACTTCATTAAATGCTTTCTCCTTTTGGACAAGGCATCTCCTTTCCCTATGTGAATTTTTAATTCACATTTAATCCCCCAATGGATTTTGAAGGAATTTTAAATTTCTTCTCTCTTCCCCATGAGAATATTTGAGGAATTTTTAATTCCCCACTTGTCCTCTTACCCACATGGGGACAGGTACCTCCTTTATGAGGAGATCTTGTCCCAATCCCAAAGTACTCTGAACTCCCTCCATGTCATGTACTATCCCTCTATCTCATGTCCACTTCACCTTTTAGGGAAATATCACATGCCACATGTCAAGGTGTGAGGGCTTGTGAGTTCTCAACTCACCTTAGCCCTACATCTTGATCATTGGTGGCTTAATCTTGGCCATCCATTTCTCTAGAGATTTTCAAAATCTCTATAAATACCCCCCTTTTCTCTCATTTTAGGGGAGATCATGCATTGTAGCGAAACTCTTGCAAAATTTCTCTAGAATTCATACTTAGCCATTTTTCATGCTTGCACTCACTTGCATCCGCCTTCATATCATCATCTAGTTTGCATCTCTTGCCATCCAAGGAGCATACACATCAAAGATCGAAGGGCCAACCAAAGGATCGATTCGAGACAAGGTATAAAGTTTTATTTGTTGTTTTTATCTTGTGTTGAATCCAACTTAGGCTAATCTTGAGGTGTAGGTTGTTTTAGTGTTTATTTGCACTCTTTTGTTTGCTGCTCATTTTTTAACGCACAAATTCGACCTATCACATTTCTGGCACGCCTGGTGGGACCCACAAACGGGTCTCTTGTTTTCACGTTTTCTATTTTTTCACTTTTGTAGGTATAGGTCATAGACAGGTGGATATGACCTAAACAAGTGATTTTTCCCTCACAGACAAGCGAATATGACCTAAACAGCTGATTTTACCCTCACAGACAGGCGAATATGACCTAAACAACTGATTTTGCCCTCACAAACAGGCGGATATGACCTAAACAGCTGATTTTGCCCTCACAGACAGGCATATATGACCTAAACAACTGATTTTGCCCTCACAGACAGGCAGATATGACCTAAACAGCTGATTTTGCCCTCTCCTTGGGCGGATTTGCCTTAGACAACTTTTTTCAAAAGGTGAAATTTTGGTTTTTTAGCAACTTTTTGGCTATTTTAAGGGTTCTTGACCCCTAATTAGGAACATAGTTTAATTAAGAGGTGTCAATCTACCTTGTATGATGTGTTTTGGGTGAGTTATTTGATGTATCCAATCCCCTTGTGCCATTCGGCGATCTTGGGTGACGAGAAATCGTCACTTACCCCATCTGTTGAGTCTACCCATTTTCTCTTTCTTAGTGGGACCTGTTTGGGGATTTCATCACCCCAAGGGATGATTCCAACCACGCGTACTGACGGGGTATATAAAGGGGGGGAGTGAAAGTTGTACCTCAATCCAACCGTGTTGTAATTGGCGAAGCATCGGGATGATGTGAAGAGTTGGTCTGAGCCTTTTTGGTTCCCGACTCACGCTTGTAACGGGTTGGTGTTCATGGTTTGGGCCTCACGTACCGGGTGTATATCGAGGACTCCCTAGTAGCCATGTTCATCTTAGATTAGAGGACTTAGTCGGCTATACCCCTTTACTAGACTTAGGCTTGTGCTGACTGAATTGTCTTCTTTGTGTGAAACTAGTGATTATCTAATTTATTTCACTCAGCCATAGTCTTTTGATTGACGATTCTTGTATTTTGAGTCCTTTGCCTTTACCTGTTTTGGGCATAGCATCATCAGTTTTTCATCCTTGGGCGGACTTGCCCTCATCCAGGGGCAGACTTGCCCTAAAAACTGGTCTTTGGCAGCCTGTTTTGGGCATAGGATCATCAGTTTTTCATGCTTGGGCGAATTTTCCCTCATCCAGGGGTGGACTTTCCCTAAAAACTGGTCTTTGGTAGCCTATTTTGGGCATAGGATCATCAATTTTTCATCCTTGGGTGGACTTGCCCTCATCCAGGGGCAGACTTTCCCTAAAAAATGGTCTTTGGCAGCCTGTTTTGGGCATAGGATCATCAGTTTTTCATCCTTGGGAGGACTTGCCCTCATCCAGGGGCAGACTTTCCCTAAAAACTAGTCTTTGGCAGCCTGTTTTGGGCATAGGATCATCAGTTTTTCATGCTTGGGCGGACTTGCCCTCATCCAGGGGCGGACTTGCCCTAAAAAATGGTCTTTGGCAACCTGTTTTGGGCATAGGATCATCATTTTTTCATCCTTGGGCGGACTTGCCCTCATCTAGGGGCAGACTTGCCCTAAAAATTCATCCCTTGGAGCCTGTTTTGGGCATAGGATCATCAGTTTTTAGTCCTTGGGCGGACTTGCCCTAAAAACTAGTCCCTTGGAGCCTAATTTGGACTTAGGATCATCAGTTTTTCATCCTTGGGCGGACTTTCCCTGATCCAGGGTGGAATTTCCCTACAAATTGGTCCCTTGGAGGATGATTTGGACCTAGGATCATCAGTTTTTCATCCTTGGGCGGACTTGCCCTAGAAACTGGTCTTTTCAAGCCTGTTTTGGACCTAATTTCATCAGTTTTTGCTCCTTAGGCAGACCTGACCCATGCAGGGGCGGACCTGACCTCTACTCAACCGGATTTGACCAACTTTTGCTCCTTGGCCGGACCTGACCTGATAGACAGTCGTATATGCCTCGCCATTTCCACATTGTAAGTATGTTTTCCTTTGTTCAAAAGCCAATCTTCTCGATTTTTTATGCTCTTTCCAACGACATATACCACTTCATACTTTTGAGAAGTTGATCGGGGCACCTTTTCCTTCCTCATCCACCTCCTCGAGGGGGGATACCCTACCATTCTCTCCATTTACTCGTTCTGAGTAAACGTTCATTCATTTGACACATCCTTTCATCATTCTGAACTCTGGTTCTATCATTCTGATCATCCGTTTACTCGTCCATCCATTTAACATATCCTTTCATCATTCTGAACTCTCGTTATGTCATTTTGCTCATCTATTTACTCGTTCCGAGTAAACTCTCATCCATTTAACACATCCTTTCATCATTATGAACTCTCATTCTATCATTCTGATCATCCGTTTACTCGTTTCGAGTAAACTTTCATCCATTTGACACATCCTTTCATCATTTTGAACTTTGGTTCTATCATTCTGATCATTCGTTTATTCGTTCTGAGTAAACATTCATCCATTTAACACATCCTTTCATCATTCTGAACTCTTGTTCTATCATTTCGCTCATCCGTTTACTCATTCCGAGTAAACTCTCATCCATTTAACACATCCTTTCATCATTCTGAACTCTCGTTCTGTCATTTTGCTCATCTGTTTACTTGTTCTGAGTAAACTTTCATCCATTTGACACATCCTTTCATCATTCTGAACTCTGGTTCTATCATTCTGATCATCCGTTTACTCGTTCCGAGTAAACTCTCATCCATTTAACACATCCTTTCATCATTCTGAACTCTCGTTTTATCATTCTGATCATCTGTTTATTGGTTCTGAGTAAACTTTCATCCATTTGACACATCCTTTCATCATTCTAAACTCTCGTTCTATCATTCTGATCATCCATTTACTCGTTCTGAATAAGCGTCTCAAACCTCCTTCCTATCGTTTTGAACTCTTGTTTAATAGTCCTAATCAATCGTTCATCTATTGCAAACTTTCATCTTCTCATTTCGAGAATCATTCATCAGTTGTGAGCAGTCGTTTACTTGTTCCGAGTAGTCATTCATCTGTTCCGATCAATCGTTTACTCGTTTTGAGTAATCATTCATTTATCCATTTTTATCATTCGTTTCTCTAATCAAATAATTGTTTTCCCTATCCAAATCCCCTGAACTTCGTCTCGGGTTATTATCCAAATTGACCAAAGTATCTGATCTGATCATCATCATCAACATCCTCTTAGGATTGTCGTCCATCCTAATTCAATCTTCATCATTGGCCCAATCAATCCATTTTCAATCTCAAAGTGGATTTGGTGCCGCAATCGTTCATTCATCCTTTAATCTGATCAATCAGTATCCTACATCACCTAGGGTAATCTTTGAACAGGGTTTATAGTCCCTTTCATCATCCTATCCAATATGTCATTCAATCTTATCAATTAATCGATCAATCTTATCCAATCCAATCTAATCACATCCCTATCCAATCACCTTCGACCCAATCAATCTACTTCCATCTCGAAACAAATTCGATGTCATAATCATCCGTTGATAATCAAATCCAATTTTTAGAATCAATCCCATCGCATCATCCAATCATCCTAATCTGAGCTTTAATCCAATCCCGATCTGAGCTTTCCCTAAATGTCAATTTGAGCTTTAGTCCATTTCCATCCTTTTTTTTCCTTTCATCATCATGAATTCTTATCCTCCATCAATAATGGTCAAGGGAAACCCTAATTACGTCGACGACGATAATGAAAGTCTTGTTGATCGAGAAGAATGTGACATGGATCCCCTTGACACTATCATTGCTAGTAAGTTTTCTCCACCCGCTTTTCAAAATCCAATCATCCCTTCGAGCTATCCTGTTATGTCTTCATCCATGCCTAATCATGCTCCTTATGATACCTTTGACAAGGGATACCCATCATATCCATCATATCCTTCATCTACATCATCCTCTTATCCTCGTCTTCCATTACAACATCCTCATCCTAATCCCTCGTCCACATCCTCCTATCTCAATCCTTCATCCACATATACCCACTACCCTAATCTTCCATACCAATCTAATCCTACACTTGCACCTTCCTATCCTAACCCAACATCCACATCAACTTAGCCTAATCCGACATCCGCATTTCCCTATCTCCATCTACCACCTCAATCTCCCCATCCTAATTCACCACCCCAATACCCTTACTACAATCCACCACCCACATCCTCATGTCCTAATTCACCATGCCAATACCCCTATCTTAACCCTTCACCTAATCCCCCATCTATTCCTAGTTTTGCATCCAATCCCATTCCCCCATCTAATCCTTGTCCACCAATCCCTAGTCCTAATCCCCCACTAATCCATAATCCTTAATCCACTCCTACCACACCATCTTAGCCTAGAGTATGCAAGTCTCTTATTTCAAAAGTTCTCCAAGGACTTATAACAAAGAAGACATCTCCCACTCCACACCTTGAAATCGTGGAATCATGCCATCCCAACCCATTATCCATAGTCATTAGTGACGAAACCCTTCTCCACCCAAAACCTGTCATTGATGATACCACCCCTAGCATCACTCAAACCATCAAAACCGTCATGTCCTTTGAATCCATTAAGCCCCCATCTCCTACCATCACATCCCCTAAATCCACTGAGCCACCATCTCCTACCATCACATCTACTGAATCCATTGAATACCCACTTCCTACTCCAAGAGTCGTCGAACCCATCAACGACACCCTAATCCAATCCACTCCTTCCACTCCTAGTGTTACTAAAATCCATTCCCGTGAATGTTTTGAATCCTCCATCCCTCCATCTTCCCCACTTGAAGAGTCCCATGAACACTCTGTCATCCTACCATCCACACAAGATGAGTCATGTCAAGAGTCTAATCCAAAGCATGCTATCATATCCCCTTCTCCAGATCAAGGTCCTACCATCCCATCTAATCCACCTCAAGATCATAGTCCCCCATCCATTCCATTCCATGATCCCCTTGTCATTCAAGATTCCACCGCTCCATCTCCATCTCCATCGCATGAGCCTGCTACCACAAATCCAGATCCTATCATATCCCCTAATCCCTCTCATGATACCACCCATCCAAAATTTGTTACCCCATCATCTCCCTCTTACGATCCCCCATCATCACCTAAAACTACTATCCCCACATCGCTTGCATATCCCCTTGGTACTCTCACATTCTTCCATGGTGGCCTCCTTGCAGAAGAAAAGCATAGTATATTTACCACCCATCATCCTCCACTTAATAATGGACTCGCATCATGTTTTCAGAATAACACAAATCCTATCATGGATCGCATCCTCAAGAAAATGAACTATCAAGGAAAAGGTCTAGGTCTTCATGAGCAAGGTATTTTAGAGCCCATCCAAGTCAAAGAACAAATCTGCATGCAAGGTCTTGGACCTATTTCTCAAAACTCACAATCTAAAGATGTTGGTACAACCTCTAGATGTCCTCAACGAGCCTTTTCCAAAAGAAATGTTAGCTCTTCCCATCGTTCCGCCAGATCATATGCTGCCATCCCTCCTCTATCGTATCACCTCAAAACAACCATCCATATTCCTCCTTCATCTGCTCCATCCATTTTGGGTCCTTACATCCCTCCATCTACCATCTCCTGTCCTTCATCTACTCTATCCATCTTGGGTCTGTCTATCCCAAGATCACCTCCTCCATCTCATCCATTCATCCATCCAACACCTATCTATGTCATCCATCATAAAAATCCCTCTCGCATATCGCATAATCAGGATCAACAAAGGAACATACCTAAACATCCTCCATCTACACGTAATCCCCATACTCCTACCTCCATTGCCCCACATCGTCCATCCCCTCACACCCATCTCGTTGCTACTAAAAGCACTTTGGATGCTAGCATAAAAATACATAAATCCCAACATCCACATGAATCTAAAGCTCCCCATGTCCCCTCTAAAATACATGATGAAGAGAAGAAAATTCTAAATCCAAATCAAATCCGTAGGCCACAAAGGCCCACCAAAGCAAAAATCAAAACCATGTGGATCCCAAAGAAAAAAGATGCAATGCCTTCAAATGAAAAATTTGTAACAACATCCAACATTTCTCATCCAAAGGTTAATCATTTTCATCCACCCTCTCCTAAATCTATTTTGGGTCCCTATGTCCCAAAATTCACTATTCCATCTCCTCCATTATCCCCACATTCTCCATCCCTTAATCCTCTTATCTTTTCACATCCACCACCACATGTGCCAATGTTGGTCCTGAACACATCTCCTCGTCACATATCCACCCCATCATTCCATCCATACCCCTTGCAGCATCCCATCCATTATCCCATGTATCTCCCCTCTCAAATCCCTCTAATTCATCCTTTTGCATAATCCATTTGTCCTAATATGGTTGCACTAACATCCAACAGTCACTTCAAACACAGGCTCTT
Source organism: Sequoia sempervirens (assembly GCA_007258455.2). Lineage (NCBI taxonomy): Eukaryota > Viridiplantae > Streptophyta > Pinopsida > Cupressales > Cupressaceae > Sequoia > Sequoia sempervirens. The sequence goes on along the minus strand of VDFB02256132.1, from coordinate 83,924,786 downwards.
AATACCTAGTATAGAACTTGATGCTTGAGTCCTTCATCCATATCTTTATCGCAAGTCTTCTAAATCCACTTATTTTCCTCCCTATCCTTATCCATCTCCTTTTTCAAGCCATCCAAAAAGTCAAAAAATCCAAAAAGTCAAAAAAATCAAAATCCAAAATATAGTAAAGAAAAATAAATTCGTCCTATGGTGAAAACCACTCTTTGGTGGCACCTCGGATAAGTACCATGATGAAAACCTGGTAAACAGGCATCATGCGTAAATCCCCATCTGCACTCGGGGGAAGCTTCCTGATATGTGTTCCCTCCATCCGCTATGCTTCCTGCTATGCTTCCAGCTATGCACCCGTCTTCCTCTTAAACATCCTTTTCATTCATCCCCTCCATCCTACCTATCTTACACATCCTTCTTGGAATATCTCATTTATCCCAATCCTTCCATCCTCCTTGTGATCTTGATAACAATGGGGCAAACATATAAGCATGCTTTGGACACCTCTTAGCATACATTCCCCTCATCCACACACTATCCCAACTGTCATTCACACTCATCTACCTTCCTTATCCACCTGTCATGCTACCCTCAATCTCCCTTCCTTATCCATGCATCCTATCTTCATCCATCTCGCTCCTTTATTTTCCTATCCTTCTCTATTGCATCCTTCATGCCTCCTCGCACATGACATATCTAGAGTGGGGGCATCTATCTTCCTTTGTGATACAGTCCTTGAAGACATCATTCATTCCATCAGAACAATCCCTTCCATTTCCCTCTCCTCATCTCCTTGTCGTTATATCCATTTCCCCATCCTTATCTTACTATCCTTCCATCATAGCATCCCTTTTCCTGATCCAAATCCTTATCTTCCTATCCATCAATCCAACCAATCCTTTTCATCTCCCAATCCTCGTCTCCTTATCCTCATCCCATCTCATAAACCCTTGTCATTGGTATCTAGCTATAGGCTACTCCCCATGCAACCCAATTCCATCTACCTCATCATCATCACTTCTGCTTCTTTTACACATCTTTTCAATCTCCTATCCTTTCTCATCATTCATCTATTCGTCATCTCATCCTCCCACTTCATCTTTGATGATTTGGATAACTATCCCATCCCTGAGCTTTCTGTAGTCACCATCCTCTGATCCAATCCAACAGCTCTATCATGTCCCATCGTGTCAGTCCAATCATCTTATTCCCTTATTTGGGGTTATCTCATCATCCTTCATCCATTGTCTAACGCTGGTCTTTAGTCGAACTACGTTGCCCCTGCGCTTTCACGTAGGCAAGGTCAATCATTTGATCCGCCCCTGGGGTTCCATCATTGGTCTTTCTGCTTTTTCCATTTCTAATTTTTTTATCACCTATCATCGGTCTTCAACTCTTGTTCTCGTGTCATCAAGCTATTGCCCTTATCCAACTGGTTCTTAACAAACAAGATCCACTTGTGTCATCAGATCCAATTGGTTCCAAATATCCTGAGTCATATCGGTCTTTCAGTTTAGTATCCATCATCGGTCTCAATAGGATGCATCCTTCCTAACAGACCTCATCAATCCTATCCATCCCCTTGATCCTATGTCAAAGGATGTTTGAAATTGATTGTGATCTTTTGATTCTTTTGACTTTTGTTTATCCTTTGAGCTCCCTATCACCACTTGTCATGGTCGCCTTGATCCATCATATCATGGTGTGCTTTGAATAGTCAACATAGGGGTGTATCTTGATATTTTCTTTCTCTTTTCGGTTGTCCCACGTAGTACCCACCAAAATCCCTGAGGTCTTGTGTTATGCTGGGGCATCCTTGTGTGCTTGTGGTTATCCCAATACCTGGCCCGACCAAGGTCATCATGACTTTGGGGTGTTGGGATAGCCTTCTTGTTTGTTATGTTTGTTTTATGCATTAGACACTAATCTGCCTTGGTTCTTCATACCTTGGCATCCTGTGTCTTATGCTATAGCAAAAATCAGTGCTCCAACGATGGCAAATTGCATGTGGATTGCATTTCATCTTCATCCTCTCATCTATCAAAATCCCTCCCATCCATTCATCCGTCATCACTCTCCCCTCCCAATCTCTTGTTGTCTTTGCATCTTCTTCAACTCCCCTTGCATCATCTCATCCATTTCGAGAGTACACTCGTGTTCTCCTGAACCCGCATGTCCTCTCGAGGGGGCATCCTTCATCCCTAATTTTCATCATTTTCTTTTTCTCTTCCTAGTCACTCATGTGAATGATTAGGGCATCTTTCCCAATCTAACCATCTTCTTCTAGGTTCTGTGTTTTAATATTTTTTTTGAAATGATGCTACTTCGTAACACCATCTCAAAGAGGGGCAAAATGTAGACACCTAAATTTGGACACTTAATTTATCCAAATTTATCTCCTTTCGTCTAAACATCATTTTATCTGCATTAATTAAGTAATTTCACTATTATTTAATTAATCCCTCTAAAGTTCTTCTAATCCCTAAGGTATCTAGTTAAATAATTAAATACCTTCCCCTTTCATCAAATGAATTAAATAAATATGTCATTTATTTAATCCCCTTTATGTCACATCCTCCATCATATTTTATCTAATCCTAATCCATCTTCTAATCCCATCATTAGGGATGTGCACATGCCTAATCCTTGATTAGGATGTGTCACATCCTCCAACTTTTGCAAGTTGGCCTCTAATCTCTCTTAGCCACCTAACCCTCATCTAATCCTTTATTAACTAGCCTAATCAACCTCTCAAGGAATTTTTAATTCCTTTTATCCTTCCAAGGAATATTAAATTCATTTTTCTCTTCCCCATGTGATCTTTGACTTGTCACATCAAGTCACATGTGAAATCTAACCCTCTTTTAATTTGTCATTAATTAGTCTAATCAAGTACTTGCACAACCTTAATCACTTAATCAAGTCAACTTCATTAAATGCTTTCTCCTTTTGGACAAGGCATCTCCTTTCCCTATGTGAATTTTTAATTCACATTTAATCCCCCAATGCATTTTGAAGGAATTTTAAATTCCTTCTCTCTTCCCCATGAGAATATTTGAGGAATTTTTAATTTCCCACTTGTCCTCTCACCCACATGGGGACAGGTACCTCCTTTATGAGGAGATCTTATCCCAATCCCAAAGTACTTTGTACTCCCTCCATGTCATGTACTATCCCTCCATCTCATGTCCACTTCACCTTTTAGGGCAATATCACATGCCACATGTCAAGATGTGAGGGCTTATGAGTTCTCAACTCACCTTAGCCCTACATCTTGATCATTGGTGGCTCAATCTTGGCCATCCATTTCTCTAGAGATTTTCAAAATCTCTATAAATACCCCCCTTTTCTCTCATTTTAGGGGAGATCATGCATTATAGCGAAACTCTTGCAAAATTTCTCTAGAATTCATACTTAGCCATTTTTCATGCTTGCACTCACTTGCATCCGCCTTCATATCATCATCTAGTTTGCATCTCTTGCCATCCAAGGAGCATACACATCAAAGATCGAAGGGCCAACCAAAGGATCGATTCGAGACAAGGTATAAAGTTCTATTTGTTGTTTTTATCTTGTGTTGAATCCAACTTAGGCTAATCTTGAGGTGTAGGTTGTTTTAGTGTTTATTTGCACTCTTTTGTTTGCTGCTCGTTTTCTAATGCACAGATTCGACCTATCACAGGTTGTAATTTTCAATTATAATGCAAATGGAAAGTTTGGAATCTGTGTTATTTTAGATGTGCATATAGTCTTTAAATTACAAGAATTTTTTTTTTTCTATGAGTTTTGAACATAGATTATTTACTTGAGGTCAAAATTTAGTGAATTTACTTTCGTTGAACAACTGACATGTTACATTTGTTGAAAATGGAGGTGATTATGTAGCTTTAAAACTTGTAAAACTATTATATTATAGATCTAATTAAGTTTTCTTTGTTACACTTTCTTTGTGGATGATTATCTGTTTATATTAATTTTACCATTTGTAGAAGTAGACAGAAGATTGTAGAAGAATAAGATCAGAAGATAGAAGTGACACAACATATACTGTGGAGAAACCCTTTCAAGAAAAAAATCCACCACCAAAATCAATAATGCTTGTATTATTTAACCTTAGAACAAGATTACAATAATTCTTTATCAATCCTTGCTTGAGATGCTTCTTTTGCCTTCAATAATTATTCTTCACAACCTACAATAAAATCTGATAAAACTCTCTTTAACTTGCTGCAATTTATAGACAATAATGAGCCTTGTAAACTCCAAAGAGTTTACAATTACAAAGCACAAAGCTTATCTCACAAAACCTACACCTATTCTTTGCAAGTAGAGTTCTTTCATGAAAAACAATGTCAAACCAAGTCCTTCATCAATTTGGGCATCCCAAACTAAAGTCATAACTCAATGTTGATTCTGAAGATATCTTGTAAGCTTCTCCTCAAAGTTGGCGACCAAGAATGGGCCCACTTAACTCAACCTTATAAAATATCTTCTCATGCAAAAGTGTTAACTCCAAGATGCCAACTTGGGTGCCCAAGGTGGGTCCAATTCAATCTCTGTTAACTGAAACATATCTCTCCAACATTCATGCAAATATCATGCATGATTGATCATCCCCTGTTAACTGAAAGTAGTCACCTGTTATCTGTCATGCAACTCAAGTCATTAGTCATGCATTATAAGTCAACTGAAGTCAACTAGCATTCAACTGAAACTAACTACATGCAACTGAAGATAATTGAACCATAACTGAGCTGAACTGAACTGAATTGATAATGAACTAAACTGAACTAAACTGAACTAAACTGAACTGAACTGAACTAAATTGATACTGAAATAAACTGAACTAAACTGAACTAAACTAAACTAAACTGAACTAAACTGAACTTCATGCATGTAAACATCAATCCCTAACTTCGAGGATCTTTACATGCATTACTGAAGTGTTATCTTTCTCCAAATAGTTAACTTAACTCAAGGTGAGTTCCACCTTCCATGTGGGTGCCCCATGTGCTCCTATTTTGTAGGAGCTCTTCTTGGGCATCCCCACACGTTCCTATCATTTAGAATTAATTACAAATATCAATTTACATGCTCATTTCATTCAAATTTAATCTCTTTCTAATCCTAGTGTTGGGGAACACTTTCTAAGGACTTAGAAGATACATGAAATAATGTTTAGGATTACAATTAAATGGCATCCTATTCCCAACATTGCATTGAGGTTGAGATATCTTTATTGAACATCCCACACGATATCTTTCCTTATAGGATTAAATAGACCCATAACATTCCATGAAATAAAATTTAAAGAAGATAGGAGTCAAGGGTCATATCATCATCATTGAGCTCATCGAGATCTCTATAGCAATTCTTCAAAAAAACTTCTACAAGTGATGTTGAATATGGGGAACAAAACCCGAAAAAAGGCCTTTTTTGGCACAAACTCTACTTCCTTTGTCTCATAAACTAGACTAGAAAAATGGTTAGAGATAGGAGGAGAAGGTGGCCAAGTATCTAGTGTGATGAAATGGTAGCAATAATCTATACTCTCCTAAAATGAGGCTAGGAAACCATTCGTAATAACTCCCCCTTGAGTTGAGAATCACTAGCTTCATTCGCCTTAACAGATTTTGAAACTTGTAGTTATGGATCAATACCTTTAGTGCTACGATATTGAGCATTTTTTTGTTGCTCGTAGTAGTAGTCTAGCCATCCCCTTTTTTTAAGGTGGAGGCTCTAGAGAAGTATAACTAAGGGGAATCTCAAATTTTATGGTCTAAAGATTGGCATTAATATCAAGTGTTTGACTGATTGACCCATTGGGTGAAACTATAAGTTCCTATTTGAAATTTGATGGACTCCTTAAGATCTTTGGATAATTCAACTTGGACATATACCCTTTTTTGAGGGCAAGTTGAAAATAAATTCTCTTGCCCAACATGAAATACTTGCCCTAAAGAGACCACTATACAATCTAAGAAGAGTCAAAGTGGCAAGAGAAGGCTAGGGAATTCAACCTAGACTAGGATTTGGAGGGAGCATTCCTTAGACACAATCAAGTCTCAAGTCCACATGGAAAAAATAAGCAAGGGAGATTGAATGTACTAATGACCTTGCTAAAAAATGGACTCAACAAACTTGATTACAACAAAATAAAAGAGAAACAAATCCTTAATAAAATTTTGAATGGCCTCTACATGGACCCCATGAAGGACCTATGTAGAATTGATCAAGTTTTTATGCATGCTTTCAAAGAGAATTCTTTCTATAAAATACTTGTTATGGATATAATTTTCAAATCATTTACAAACATTCTCAAAATCATAAACATACAAAATAACATCAAGAACATAAAAGTTAATTTGTGAACCACCTTCAAAATAAACTCATAAAAATATTTTAAAAACAACTCCAACATCAAATATAAAACCACTTTAATTGATAACCATTTAAAAAAAAAACCAAATAAAACTGCATGAAAGAAAACCAAACAAATTCTAATCTATATGAAAATCCCCTACTTGACACAAAAATAACAAAGACAATACCCTAAGAAGATAAGAACATAAAAACCAAATCAAGCTTCAAAATCCTCATATAAGACAAATTTTAACTCAAAATAAGATCTTAAATGTCATTTTCCCAAACAACACACGAACAGGGTTTAACATGCAAATACAAAAAAGTCGCAGGAGTTATAGATTCTTGTCGTGCATTGCATGTAACATACACTTCTTATATACGTGTCCTCGGCATTTGGATTTTGCCCAGTCACGAAATAAGATTCGACAATATTTTATTTATTATATACAGAAATAAATTAATTCAAATGGAGTCCGATAATGCTCAGAAATGATCAGGACAAACCAAAGCTACAAGCACAAGCCGCTGAGACTCGTTCCCTGCATTTTCGCAGGTGTCTCGGAAAAAATAAAAATCTATTTTTTGAGGAATTATTGTTTCTGTTAAGTGAGTAGAGGGCAGTAGGTCGGAGGTTCGAGTATGAGGACGATATCAAGTGGGATGACGATCTGTAGCAGTGTAGAGATCGGGGCGGCCATTCCTCACTGCAAATCCGTTACCAAGCGTGATTACGTTTTTGTTGTCAATCCCAACGGTATAATAATAATTATTATGTTTGTATATAATTTAGCAAATATTCTTTATTAATTGGGCGGCTAAATGTCCCCTTGAGTTGAATTGATCGGGGCGTGGAAATTAGGGCATCATTTTGGCTAAGACTGTGGTTATTTAGGTGCAAATGGGCGTACTGGGAGGGACTGGAAAAAAATATTCCCCAAGCTAAACGCCCGACTTAGTAAAGATTGGAATGTGAGTATACTTCTATATTACATTTTTAAGCAAGTGAAGTTTCCTAAAAATGTAATTTTTTTGATTGTATGGAGCATTTGATATTTGAGTTGTTTCTTCGTGATCCGTTTCCAATTTGTTGTGAGTAGTATTAAATGCTTTGTTACTGCCGCGAGTCTTTCCTTCCCATTTCTCACTAGTAGTTATTTTAATTTAGATTTAAATGTCCACAAGTGGTCAACAATGGTCATTGTGATTGACACAAAATACATAACAGTTGAGTATGGTGCATCCTTGAACAAGTAAAGTAAGAACAAAAAGTAGTTCTGAGATGAAAGTTGTCTGGATAAGCTCGTGTCTGTGTCTGATGAGATGTACTCTGTGTGACCTATTTAGTACCTGTCATATTGTGTACCTAATTTGGTGCCTTGTAATATTGGATGGTTGATGTCATATCTCTTCATTTGGTTATCAAGTCTCTGGTGGCTTAGGCCGCCAACCAGCTTAAAATAGGAGATAATAAGTTCGGAGCTACAAGTGTGAGATGATCCCGGGATAAGTGTTGAATGACTAAGTTGAAACATCTCACAGATAAACGTAGTCAAGCATCTCTGGTCCTCATACTAAATCAAAGACTTTAAGGAACAATTAAAGTTACTAAACAGGCAATAGTATCTGGCACTAGTATCTTGTGAGCTTCAATAGTTTACTTGGAAATCATTTCATGGGATGATGATGCTCACAGTGGTGAAGTTTTAGAATTGAAACTATTAAAATGCACTATTGCATAAGGATTTGCTCCAAAAGGACTTCTTCAAAGGTCATGCATCTCAATATAATATATCATCTTGGGTTTATGTTTAATAAATTAATTAGACTCAGTCTGTTGTGCTAAAGTTAGGCTCATAATTAAGTAGAACCGCTTTTTATTTTCCTATGTTAAAGAAGGAATTATATACACTATTTATTCCAAAAGAGAATTAGGGAAATACCCCACCTGCCCTCCCCCTCCTTCTGCCAACCTTTAAAAAATTCATATTTATAGACTAGCTATGGTCCTTATATATGTAGGAAAATTCATACCGGCATTTGGAGCTGAGAGATTTATATCTGGAATGGTAGTAACTAAAATATCCAGCGCTTACTTTTCAAGTCATTGGATTTTCCAACTACAACATTTTTAAATAGCATTTTTAAGGATTAACTTTCTTTATTATATAAGATTCATTTCTTCACTCACTCGTTTCTCATGAGTTGTCATTTCTTTTATGACCAATCTCTCACGAGCTTGAATGGTGCATATGGTTATTCCTAAAAGATAATATCCGAAAAATCAGAATTGATACTAGTCTAGATACACTTGAGATATATATCCCACTTGTTTGCATTTTCTGGATATGTCCATTATACATTGTAACCTGGATGTATCCAGATAGGCATATCAATATGGGATACATAATCATATAGAAGATGAAAATTAATAAAATATCCTTTTTTTGGAAGCTAAACCCTACTTTTTTGAAATCAAAGGGCCAACACGACCCAAACCAAATTCAACCTTAAATCAGCTCATTTGTCTACTTTCCAATTTTCAATATAATAATTTAAAATATATAAGAGTGGTTGTTTCTGTGGTGCACCAGGTTATGTGATAGGATTTTTGGGTTTTAGTTGCATAATTTTTGTGTCAACCTACATTGACCTGTGTTTTTGAGTAATGGTTCACAAGAACTCATCTCTCATAAGAATGAACAGTCCACTTGGCACTCATGACATCTAGGCAGTGTTCACAGGGGCAAAGCACTGGGACTTTTTAGGAGGTCCCCCATTGCAGAACTGACCCAGCTCAAACATGCTTGACTATAGAGTTTCCCCCACAATCAGTTCCACTTAGCTTGATACCCCATTTTCAAATCCTTTATCAGGTGTTGTGCCTTAAGAACCATTTGTTATGGAGTTCCCTAGCTCTTTCACATATATTAAAGCGGTGCTTTTTGCAGTGCATCAAATTATGTGATAGTGTTTTTGAAATTCAGCTGCAGATTTTCAAGTTAATCTACATTGACTTATATTTCATGAGTATTCATTCACAAGAACGCATCTCTAATGAGCATGAACAGTCCACTCATTGCATCTAGGTGAAATTTTTAAAAATATAGCACCAAAACATGTTTGTTGAGACATTTTTAATTTTTATGATTTTATGTATTTATATGTTTTCCATGACTGTATCTGCCCACATCATACCCTAGGGCTACGGAACAAATTGTCATGTCTATATTAGGAGCTATCTATGTCTGTATTCCTTTCCTGATAACTTAGAATCGAGAAGAGCAAGGATAGCAAAACATAGCAGTCAGATCTTAATAACACCCAAATTGCAAACAGATAAAAAGTTAGATGCTTCCAAAAAGAGGAGTTAGACACCAAGGCAATTCCAACTCAAACATGCTTGACTATAGAGTTTCCCCCACAATCAGTTCCACATAGCTTGATACCCCATTTTCAAATCCTTTATCAAGTGTTGTGCCTTAAGAACCATTTGTTATGGAGTTCCCTAGCTCTTTCGCATATATTAAAGCGGTGTTTTTGCAGTGCATCAAATTATGTGATAGTATTTTCAAAATTCAGCTGCGTATTTTCAAGTTAATCTACATTGACTTATATTTCATGAGTATTCATTCACAAGAACGCATCTCTAATGAGCATGAACAGTCCACTCATTGCATCTAGGTGAAATTTTTAAAAATATAGCACCAAAACATGTTTGTTGAGACATTTTTAATTTATATGATTTTATGTATTTATATGTTTTCCATGAATGTATCTGCCCACATCATACCCTAGGGCTACAGAACAAATTGTCATGTCTATATTAGGAGCCATCTATGTCTGTATTCCTTTCCTGATAACTTAGAATCGAGAAGAGTAAGGATAGCAAAACATAGCAGTCAGATCTTAATAACACCCAAATTGCAAACGGATAAAAAATTAGATGCTTCCAAAAAGAGGAGTGGCAATTCCAAACACATCGCTGTAATTTACTGCAGCCACTAAAACTCCCTTAATTGCAAACTGGCAGTGATTAAAAGCCAACCCCCATTCAACTTAAAAGAAAAAAAAAGAAAAAAGAGATGATAGAAGAAACCAAGCACAGATGCCAGTGCTTGTCCACTGAGCTTCATCTCATTATTGTCCAACTCGGACTTCCTATCACAGAGGTTCATTCTGTTGAAAAGGCTGACTCTATTCTCATCTTTGATTTTTGCCAGCTCTTGTTTGATTGGGTTTAATTGTGTCCCTTCCCTAGAGATGCATTTCTGAAGGCTTTCTTGTCAATGCCTCTGCTTTTCAAGACCAGCTTTCTGTCCAGTGATGTAATTTTTGAAATCTGTTTGCTTGATTTAAGACATTATTGAATTTGAGACTTAATTCATATTTCTGTTTCAAATCATGAGATTTGACATCCCTGAACTCTGTATTTGCCTCGAGATTTCTCACATAAGCCCAAAGATTCAACATATGATTGCCAAAATAGTGCCAGCTGTTTTGTCCAAATTTTAAAAATTGTAGCATAATAACTCAACAATAAGCATAATAATCTGCTACAACTCAAACTAATACTTGCAGATCTGAAAATTCAGATTAGCACAGAATGCTATTGATCTGTAAATTCTCAAGCACACTTACTATTAGATTTTGCAAAAACCACACAACTGTTGTTCCTCCTTGAAAATTACTTAAAATGACAGTTTAGTATGTTTCTATTGAACATTTTAAGAACTGAGCTAGTGCTGTGGTATAAAGGAACACATAGATAGTACTAGTGACATACAATAGCAATGAAAAACAAGCACAAGAATTAACACAGCAAAGTTTTTATCCTAGAAACCCTAATGTGGGGAAAACCAGTAGGAAGAGGCAAATGCCCAACTTACTTAGTTTCCTTGTGGCCAAAAAATAGATACAAAGAACATGAATAAAACAACCACAACATCATCTAATGCTGTTTGCTTCTACAATTACTCTCTATTGAGCAATTCCTTCTTACAATCAATTCGACACTTTACTCATACGACACTCTCATGTACATTACATTCCTTTTTGACAACTGCTATCCTCTAGTAATGCTCAGGGGGTACCCTTCTGTGCACTAAAGGATCCCATTTGTTTTGGAAATGAAGAGACACAATTGTTCTGCTGCTACTTTGGCTGTACTGATTCTCATGATGGAAGCACCACCTTGTGCAGACCAGTGGTTGTGTTCTTGAGCTGGCAGTTTCGAAACCCCTGCCTGTTTAACTGGCAGGTTCAGCACTGACAATAAAAGAAATTTAGAGATTCTTGCCAAGAGGAGTTTGCCCCAGTTATAATTCTCACTCTTCCTTATTCCCAACATATAGTCAGTCATCCATATAGCAATATTTGTGGCCCATGTAGTTGTTACCAAGTGCCATCTAATAACACTCGAAATGCACCTCAACTAGTCAAATGCTAAATACTCCTCGATGCTTGTATGCCCTTGGCCCACATTTGTGTTAATTCATTCTCAGACAAATCTCTTGACATAGTTGTTTAATTGCATAGTCCTTTTGAGTGTATATACCATTCGCTAATGGTTGCTACCATTGAGTTTGCTCATTGGTAATCCATGTGAAGGTACATTGAATACTCTTGAGAAGTTCTCAATTTTGTAAGTAATTTTTATTTCTTTATCTATGTATCGTATGTATGAATGACTCTCTAGATGGTAGCTAGATAGCATTTGCACTAGGTATGGCATCTATAAGATTTTGTTCACTCCTCTTCTAAGTGCCACTTTGAGTTCATATGTGGTTTAGATGATTCTTTCACCTTCTTGGTTGTGTGCTTGGGATTATGAAATGGCATTATTGTTTGTAATAGCAACAAAAATTATTCTCAAGATTAAATCAACAAATCAAAAGATATAGATTTTTCAAAATATTGTGATTTAATCGGGAAAAATCAAAGTTAGGGCCAGGGTTTCCAAAAAATGTGCTAAGGATAAAAATCATAAAAGAATAGGGTTAAGGTTTTCGAAAAATTGAGCAACCTTGAAAATTGCAATTATGGCAATATAACCTTGAAAAGCATTTTTTTGGCAATTTAATTACGATTCAATTTGTGAAAATCATGATTTTTCAAAGTTCAAATTGGTAGGGACAACTTTTTTGAGTTTATGTGAAAATCATGATTAGACAAATGACTTTTGCTTTCTTCGTTGTACCATCTTGGTTGGAAGAGTAAGATGTTCTTGTGGAATTATTGTACCTTTCCTTCATTTGCCATACAAAAGTTACATCCAAGGCAATTTTCCAAATTCTAGTCTTTCCATTTTTAGTCTTCTTGTCCATTACATCTGCTGAAAACTTTGTATCCTCAAATATATAATATCTACTAAACCTTCCTTCCAAAATTTTTGATAACGGTTTGGGTCCTTCTATCTTGGAAGCATTGCCAAAACCTTGTAGACTATGTTACCAAGTTCAGTTGTTTTGGGCATTGTCACCATACTAGATGGGATGGTATGGATTCGGACTATAGTTCCTGCAAATTCGCATTGGATTTGCATATGGATATACTAGATTGATATTTAAGATTAATGTGGAGTGCTGCCGCCAACAAATATGGATATACTAGATTGATATTAATCATAACATTGAATCATTTCTTGTAGTGGCTGCAAGTTCTTGCCTCTTTAAAGCCTTGGTTAGATAAGCTAACAGGTCTATCCTTCTTCTGCCACCTATTTCTCTTGGTGATTGTTGTGGCTTGTAATAAGGATGGTGTTGGGATGTGTGTTTGGGAATCCTAAAAGTAGATGGAAGGGCAAGAAGAAATTGGGAATGAAAGTGGAGAAGGAGATGGTGGGCATTTTGAATGCAAGCAAACTCGGTGTGGCTAGGATTATGGAAAAATTAGCAGACAACATAGCATAGGAGTTGGTGAACGCATAACTCAAAATTTGAATGTTGAGAATGTGGGGGTTGGCAAAGGAAATGGATAGAGAGAACTATGTAGCAATTTGGGAGGCCATGATTAAAATAATGCTAAACTTGGGACAGCCCATTGGCTGGCTGATGTAATGTTTTTGATGTCACCTAGTTCTTGAGCAGTCCATGGCTGCTGGGATGTTCATGCTTAATGAAGATGCAGAAGGGATAATGACTCAGGTGAATGCACATCAAATTGTTTAGTGAAACACCTCCACACTATCATGAGGAACCAAGGTATTATTTTTAATGTTTGAAGCTTATTGGTAATGTGCTGCATGTTAAATTCCCACCGAAGCAAAAGTTGAGAATATGACATGCTGTGATGAAGATTTGGTGGAAAAGCCAAATTCTCCTTTGGTTGATGAGGATAAAAATGTATATGTGTCTTTTGGGGGGCTAGCCTGCATAATTTGTAGGACCCTCCTGATGTTTGGTCTGTTAGTTGAACCATGAACTCACAATAGTATAATATATGGTATAATCTTTTGTTGCGTGTGCCCTTTGCATTTTAAGATGGTTAATTGCAGTGGAAGGGTTGGGGTCTGCAAAAGCTCACTTTTTTGAATTGGTAAATATCATGGTTGTCCTCGCATGGGGGAATTTTGAGTCCTAAGGTTGAAGGTTCTTGATTGGTTTGTAAAAACGTTTTTTTTAAAGTATAATACTGTTTTTTTTTATTTTTTTATTTTTTATTGATGAGTACTACCAAAGGGGGTAGCTCCCGAATACATTTGGTAACCGATTCAACTGAACCAGGGACAAAATGGACTGACATCCTAAACACGGGTATTAGGCCAATGACTGGTAAATGACTGCCAAGAGGCCCCCCAAACTGGTGAGCCGTTGTAGACTCCCTTCGCCCAGCCAAACGTTGTGTTCACCCATGTACCGGGAAAAAGGCTCCATGTCTGCATTCTTCACCCCAGCCCTAAATACTTCCCAAGCGTTGGCCAGAAGGGTCTCACCTGTAGCACGTTCTTCCGCTTCTGACTCCTCATCCAATATCACCGCAGGGTCAAAGAACAAGCGCGGGAAACTCACCCAACCCTCCGAAGCCAGCTCCATGGTCGAGCTGGCAACTGCTTGGATATTTGCCTGGTTCACAAAGCCACGGAGCCGGACAACAACACTCTCCCTGGATTCCGAAATATCCACTAATGCTCCAATGATTACCTCGTAAATTTTACCATCGCACCAGTGTTGGTCCGACTTTAGGACGGTAGACACTGTTCTGACAATCGCCCTGTGCTCCTCAGGATTCCGGGCGTTGAACAGATGATGACATTGCGCGTCGAGTGAAGCAGGGACGCAGCGGCAGCGAATACCAAACTGTATCACCATTGCGGTCAAGAACCCACCAAATTGTTTCGCTCAGACTTGAGGTTGGAAATGCCCCACCTTTATGGAAAGTAGGGGCACCTTCTAGACCATCGAAGATCTTGCCCAGGGGGCCAAAGTTGACCCGCATCGACTCCCTATCCACCCAATCCCCATGAGGATACCATGAATCCCGTTTTCAAGGCTGCGTGGAACTTTGGACAGGGATAAAATCAGATTGGCGGATTCGATTGTCCTCTAACAATACTTCTTGCAGTCCCGGCCACCGTGCAGGAGAAGAGCACGTTAACACCTATTCCTCTTGGACAACTCCCATGTTGGCCAGCAAGTCTGCAGCTTTATTCGCTTCCCTGTAGGCATGGGATATGTGGTAGTCCGCCAACTTATCCAGTAATTCCTTAATTGTTTCAATCCAGTCCTTTATTTTCCAATTTGGCGATTTGCCACTTTCGATGGCTTGTATGCAAAGCAATGAGTCGCCCTCTATTTCCACCGAATCAATACCTTTTAGTAGGCAGAGTTGTAGCCCCATCCACAGAGCCTCCATCTCTGCATTGTTATTAGTGCATTGCCCAATCCTTTTCGAAGCCGCCCACACGCATACACCCTCGGAGTTTCTAATTATGCAACCAGCCCCCGCCGTTCCAGGGTTCCCTTTTGCAGCCCCATCGAAATTTAGTTTCCATTTCAACCGAGTGGGCTTTGACCAGAAGATCTCTTTTCTATTTATTTTGTTTTTGGCAACAGGCACGAAGTTTTTAATGTTTAGGCCGCTCCAGGTCTTTTGAATCTCTTCATCCCATTTGGAAAACTTTGCTTTCGAGCCTAACCTTACTCTATTATTTGCTGTCTCCACCAGGGCTTCTTGGATTTTGAGGATGAGTTGCGGCCTCTCTAAAGACTTCTCCTTAAATATGCGTCTGTTCCTTTCCTTCCATATGTGCCATGTTACCAGGGATGGGGCCAAAGACCAGATTCCGCTCCAGAAACCATTCTGATTCGCAATTGGCCAACTGTTTAAGAATTCGCTAAGGCTTCGGGGCCTAGGACTGGAGAACCTTAAGCTTTGTTGTAACCAGTCCCAGCAAAATGCGGCCACAGGGCAGGTGAGCAATAAATGATCTACGTTTTCTTCCGCCTGCTTACAAAGGACGCACCTAGTAGGACCGAGAATTCCTAAGTGTTTGAGTCTCTCGGCAGTTAGACATCGTTTGTGGATTGCAGTCCATAAAAAGGCCCCGGCCTTAGGGAGGATTTCCTTTTTCCAACAGAGGCGCGCCATCCAGGACCTGTCTCCAATTTGATGTGTCTGTAGACGGTATCCGAGCTTTGCCGAATATTCCCCTGATGACGCACCGCACCATATTATTGCGTCTTTTCTATCAAAAAGTCTTATCGGGCGGCTATAAACCTCC
This sequence comes from Sequoia sempervirens, assembly GCA_007258455.2. Classification (NCBI taxonomy): domain Eukaryota; kingdom Viridiplantae; phylum Streptophyta; class Pinopsida; order Cupressales; family Cupressaceae; genus Sequoia; species Sequoia sempervirens. The sequence continues at coordinate 83,908,711 of VDFB02256132.1, read as the reverse complement.
TTACGCACTTGCTCTGCCAGGTCGTGCGGGAGAGGTATGTCGGAAAAGTCCACCCAGCTATAACTCCCTTCTAGTGCGCTGGCCTCTTGCCTTGTATATTCCGCCACCCTTAAACCAAAAGTCCTGTGCAGGGTTTCTATGTATTGCTCTAAGTCAAAGAGCTCGACCAGGCTCTTGTGTCCGTTCCATGAATCCGTCCAAAAAAGTGCTTGCTTTCCGTTGCCTAATCTCCATGAAAGGTGGCTAGTGATGAGGGTTCTGCAATTCGTCATATAACGACACAAATCCGAACCACCCGCCGGGTTTGCCACCGTTAAAATTCTAGTTGGGTCGGGGCAATCCAGATACTTGTTCTGCACGATTTGGCACCATAATTTGTGCGGGCTTCTGTACATACTCTAGATTAGTTTAGCACCAAGAGCAGTGTTTTGCAGCCGAACCTTGCGCATTCCTACGCCTCCATCCCCTTTGGGCTTGCAGACTGAGTCCCAGCTAATTAACGGTATTTTCTTGACCGATTTGGAACCTTCCCAAAGGAATTTCTTTAAAATGCCTTCAAGATCAGCTTCCGTTTTCTTCGGGACCTCGCGACAAGACATCGCGAATATGGGGATGGCCGAGAGTACTGCTTTTGCCATTGTGATCCTGCCGGCCAGAGAGAGCCAATTATTCTTCCAGGCCATGGCCTTGTTTCTGCTCCTTTCCACCACTTCCTGCCAGTGTTTTGCTTTACCCCGACCTTCGAAAATTTGAATTCCAAGAAACTTAGAAGGAAGTGTTCCTTTGTGTATGCCAATTATTGCTGTTATAGCAGCTTGAAGGTGAGGCCTCGTGTTAAAGAAAAAAATGGACGATTTCTCTTTATTCATTGTTTGACCTGATTGTTGTTCGTATTTCGTGAGAAGAGAATTTATGCTTTTTGCCTCCTCGAGGCTTGCTTCCCCAAAGAGTGTTGTATCGTCTGCGAATTGGGAGTGTGTAATTGGTTCCGTGTTTGGAGCCGCCTTTATCCCAATCCACTCATTGCGCTATTTTTGTTCCTTTATTGCAATACTGAGGGATTCAGCCATTATCACGAAGAGGAACGGGGAGATCGGGTCTCCTTGCCTTAAACCATTTGTGGCTTGAAAAAAGCCATGAAGCACCCAGTTGACTGCTATCGAGTAACGAACTGAAGATATACATTGATTGATCAGGGAGCACCAGTGAGTGCTGAATCCGAGCCGCCGCATAACTTCCATGAGGTAAGGCCAGCGAACTTTGTCGTAGGCCTTGCACACATCTAATTTTATGATAAATCCCGCCTGCTTACTTGTTTTTAATGTGTGGACCGTTTCCGATATGACCAGAATGCTGTCAGTTATTTCCCTGCCAGGAACAAACCCTGTTTGTTCAACTGAGATGATTTTGTCCAACAGAGGTTTCAGGCGATTGGCCAGGACTTTTGACACAATTTTGTACAAGGTGTTGCAAAGCGAAATGGGTCTGTAATCGCCGAAGGAGGAACATACCGACTTCTTGGGGATTAGGGCTAGCACGGTGTTGTTCAGATCCTTGACAAAGCGGCCGGTTTTACGGAACTCTTCAACCAATTCACAGATTTCGTCACCAAGAAATGACCAATAGTTTTGAAAGAATCTGGCCGGGAAGCCATCCGGGCCCGGCGATTTGTCTGGATGCAGCTGGAAAAGCGCCTTCTGAACCTCATCCTTTGAGATAGGCGCACACAACTTCTTTTGTCTTCTTCTAATATTCTTGGGCGGATAAGCTTCAGAATGTCCTGGTTTCCTTCCTGAATCTGTTGACCGCCCAAGAGACTGGCAAAGAAATCACTTGCCGCTTTGCCTACCTCCGCCCCCCCACTGACCATTTGACCGCTTTGGTTCTGAATCCTTTCGATTTTGTTTGCCGCCCTTTTTGCCATGACCGAGGAGTGAAAAAATTTTGAGTTGGAGTCGCCATCCCTCAGCCAGACCTCTCTCGACTTGTCTTTCCAGTAGATCTCTTCCCGTTTTAATATTTCCGCCAGCTCTCCCTGAAGCTTTTTTTCCTTGACAAAGTCCTCATTTGTCATGCCTTTTTGTACCACTTTTTGATTGAGAGCATCCAGTTCCGTTTCCACTCTTGCTTTTTCGTGAAAAATATTCTGGAAGTGCGCCTTATTCCACTCTTTTAGTTTTTGTTTTACCATTTTCAGTTTCTTGCTCAACCGAAAGCTGATTGAGCCTCCAAACCTTGCTTCCTTCCACCAAAGTTCCAGGGATTCTAGAAGAGTGGGATCCCTCCACCACATATTTTGGAATTTAAAGCTTGTTTTTTCTGCTTCCGTGCCCCCTATTATTGAGAGTTCAACCGGGAAGTGGTCAGAGATAGAAATGGGTAAGATACAAGCCGAAGTCTTCCAGCCGAGGTTTTCCCACCTGTGTGGAATCAGGAACCGATCCAATCGTTCAGAGATGGCAGTGAAGTCTTTCCGCCTATTGGTCCAAGTGTAGAGGCCATTCACCGTGGGGCAGTCCATTAGCCCACAGTCAGCAACAAAGGCCCTGAAATCTAGGGTGGCTTGGGAAATACTTCTGCAGCCGCCACTTTTCTCCGCCATTTCGAGAATGGCATTGAAGTCCCCGCCTATAATTAGATCTTCTTTGGGAAGGGGGTTAATGAAACCCATAACTTTTTCCCAGAGAAGAGCCTTGTCAGCAGACCTAATCGGGCCGTATACATTGATAATTGTGAAACTACCATTGAGGGTTAGGTCGTATACCTTTGCCGCCAACCAATTCGCAGAAGAGGAAAGAATTTCTACCGATACCTTAGCGGCTTTCCATAAAAGACCGATGCCACCCGCGGAGCCGTCAGAGTCTATAAAGAATCCTTCCCAAAAGCGGCAATAATGGAGGAACTTTGCTTTTTCATCTCCTGACAATTTTGTCTCTTGTAATAAAATGATGCTACTATTACTCGTTTGCAGATGACGCCTGACTAGGCGTCGTTTGTCAGGGGCCCTTAGGCCCCTAACATTCCACGTGGTGATCTTCATTGTTTCCCAAGGGAGGCCTTTCCTCCCTTGGTACTTGTAGCCTTGCTTCCCTTGGCGCTTAGAAACTTGGTGATGCTGGTGAAATTCTTGGCTGCCGCTTCCTCCTCTCTGAATTGTTTGAAGGATTCCTACCCCTGGTGTTGGCTGTTGAGGCGGCTTTGCCCATGCCCAAATGGTTTAAGGCAGATTGAGATATACACCTGTCATCAATAATATCCAATTCATCCTCCAACTCCGCATTTGAGTCCGGATCCATGTTTTCGTTTGCTGCTCTTTCCATTTCGGCGTTTTCCATGGACCCTTTTTCCTCCCTTTGTTTGGTAGGCTGCGACCCTTTAGTTTTCACGCCATTCTTCTTTGGAGAGGTAGTAACAGGTCGGGGATCCCCCGTCAACTCGCCGCTCTGTGAGATCTGACCGTCCCCATGAGGAGGCCGTTCTGGTTGTCTTTCTTGGGTGGGGGTCAACATGCGAGGGGGATTGGTCGCCCGGGTAATGGAGCCACCGATCTTACAAAGATTTGACCCATGAGTTCTGGAGCCACATTCGCAACAGAAATGTTTTGGCTGCTCAATTTCGATTTCTTGCTTCCAGCTTTCCCCATTAACCACCAGATTAATGCTGCCAGGTATAGCATTAACCGCCGCAATCCTGAGTCTGGCATATTTATATAGATCTCCTTCAAGGATATTCATATCGATCTCAATTAAGGTGCCCAGCGAACGGCCTATTTTCTCCAAGCAGTCTCCGGCCCAATACTCTACTGGAAGATTATAGAGCCTTATCCATATTGGTTTGTCGTAGGGCCTCATCTTGACTGGGTCGAAATTGGGATTCCACGGCTGCATGTATAGGGGATTTCCATCCATTTTCCATAGGTCCCCTTCTGTGACTCTTTGCTTTGAATTGTCATCTGCGAAAACCGCCAGAAAAAAGCCCTTTGGCAAGAACCTAATCAAAACCTCCGTTTCCCATTGTTCTTTTATCCATTGTTTAACCTTGGCTCGGTCCGGAGAGATGCCTATAAACCGGCATATGAATGCGTAGTCCCGAAGGATACCAAAATCCTCCTTAATCTCCTCGGAGACATCGACCTCCAGGGTTATTTCTTTTGCCTGATGTTCCAAATCCACCGCGAGTTTCTTTTGCCAGACACCTTTTTTTCCTTGTCCCTTTCCGCCGTTTCTTATTTTGCGATTCTCCCGCGAAGGAGGCTTAATCGGGGGCATAGGCGCTACCTCTCTGCTTTCGCGCCACCCTTGTCTTCCAATGGAATGCGCCCTCGACCAGGGTTTGTCCTTGTCCCTCTGCGTTTCAGGGGTATCGTGTCTTTTCCGGGCCGCCACTCTTCCTGGTCTGGGTGTTTTCTTTTGTTGTGGAAGGTCCGGATGACCTTTGTCCACCCACTGTCCGCTCGAAAAAACCCATTGCGGGATATGGGCATTGGAAGCGTCCTACTCGCCGGCAAAAAACGGTTCATCTCCCCATCGTGGCGTTGCAGACACCTTCGCATCGCCCTTCTTGCCTTTTGTTCTTCCTGTTGCATTTGTCCCTTCCTGCTCCTTCGCCGATGTGCTTCCTTGCGAGTTCTTCATTTTTTCGCTCCTAGTATTATCATTGTTGTTCTATGTGTTATCTAATATATTTACAGTATGATGAAGCATTGCATTCTATTGAAACAAAAATAGTTAAGTATAATACTGTTATAATGACTTTTCTATAGCAATTGATATGGGAAGTTAAATAGTTTGGCTATTTTAATTTGATAGTCAAGATAGGTTTATAATAATTGGATGGATAATTATCATGATGGATATGGTGAACTCATTGTTAGCAGAATTTGAGCTTTAACACTCTTTTTTGCAGCTCCTGGGTACCTAACCTAGGTATGTTAGCAATAAATAAATAAATTGTACAACTGAACCTGGTGAATTTTTTATTGCTGCACCGGTGAACCTGAACCCCTAACTTGTACCCAAATAGGTAGCTTAGCCTGTAAATATTCCTTGTTGGCCAACTCTAGAATAAAAATCTCAACTCTAATAAAGGGCCAATTTCCTCTTTTAAACATGCTTCCTCACTCCATTCTTGAACTTCACTGGAAACCGTTTGCCAAAATGGCCATATAGTGTCTTCACTTGACCGTACTATGGTACCCACCCTTGTAGCAGCTTGTACGACATCTGAAAATGGATGCATGACAGCCTTGGCATTATTCACAGGATGTATGGATGGCCAAATTGCTGGTTGTGCAACTTCAAACCGTACGATAGTGTTGAGACTTGTAGTTGGTGCAACAATAGAGTGTACAACAGTCAAATCTGCAGGTGAATATTCTGCACAACTGTCAACACAAACTGCAGGTTGTACATTAGCACAACTTCCAAAGCATACATTGTCATGTCCCCGAAATCGTGACGCTAAGATAACAAAAGACATATTTAAAAGATATCAACCATTTGATATCATTATGATTATAATTGTCAAAGACAATATTATAATTACAAATATTAAAATATAGATATTGATAATTCAAATATTATAATCACTATGATAAAATAAAAATTAAAAATATATAAAATTAATATAAAACAATAAAATCAATATGTAAATATAAATAAGAAGCATATAATATATAATAATATTTTAATATAAAATATAATACGAGGAACATTACAAGAAACGTGGACACCATGGTTTGTTATAAGATATGTTATTGCTAGTTGCCGTTGTATCCATGTGTCCTAGGCGTGGATTATATTGAGCGGCCTGTGCCTTAGCGAATCCTTATTAAATTGCAAAGCTGCTGTCCCAAGTAAACACCATCTTTAAGGGAGTCAATATAGTCATTGAAAGACTTGCTCGGCTGTAACTTTTCAGCTTCCACCTTTCATATTTCCTAAGCTTCACGCAACTCCTAGGAAAGTCATGCTACTTAAGGAAGCCGTATGAATTGTGAAGAGGACAAGTCACTCGATGGAGTAATAGGGAGATGACATGGCATTCAAGGAGATTCAACCTACTAGCGTGTCCTAGACCGCCTTAAACAAAATGTATCTGATGTTAAGACTGGCGCTCTTGAAGACCATCAAGAAGCATTAACGTGGATTATACAAATTGCTTTCCATTAAATAATCGAATTACTATGCATAAGTAAATTTGGCCGACTAAAAGAGAAGACAATATTAATTATGCACAAGTAGAATCGGCCGACTTAATGAAAGGATAATATTAATCTACATTAATGAAAGATTACAAGCAGTTAAATAAATTCATGAAAAGACATGTCACCTACAAAAGAGCACGACTATCTGCCCATCGCTGGTATAAAGAGGCAAACATATTCAAACTGAAACGCATTGAACAGAGTTTGAGGAATAGTAAATTCGTCTAGCAGATCAGGACGCTCAAGGAGGGCTGACTAATCAATAGTAGAGGTTGCACAATAATCAGGAATACTAGATACACAGCCTGGAGATATTCACACGTTTCAAGAAAAGCTATAGTCAGGAGCATACATATTAAGTATTCTCTCTGTATGTTCTTAGAACAGTTACCATTGCAGATTATACATCATAATTTATAGTAGATAAAGTTCGTCCTTATTAGCCATCCCTTAAAATATTGTACAGTTATCTAATCTGGTAACCGAGACAATATTAGCTTTCAAAGATATCTCTTAGTAGGATTAAAGACTTAACATTGAAAGTTATTGATTTCAGTCTATTTGACTATCTAAATTCAAAAACTAAAGATAAATCCATTAGGGGACATTGCATACATCAGTAACATATACGAGCATGTTAATAATTAAAGGGTGTGGACTGGCAGAGTGTATGGCAAAAGTTTCATCTGAAGGCTTTATGACAACAACAAGATGTACAATGTCCACACCCATACACTCACCTCTAGGTATTGAATCCTTAGGTTATACATATGAATTAAAATGACAGAAGGGTACTGTACATTAGTTTGGTTGGAGATGGATTGATCGGCAATGACTTTGCTAATGATGGATTGCTTGACAGTGAGTTGTCCAATGTTGGATTGCTTGATGATTGGCATTGAACTAAAATCAAGTGGAGGTAATTAAATTTTTCCACTTTCATCTATTTTATTTTTCCTCATAATTAATTTCGATGCTTTTATATATATTTTTAAATTCATTGTCAACAATATTTGACACACCTTTATTATGTATTTTTCTGTTGTTGGCTGCCTCTACATCAATCATATTATACCCTCCATCCTTAGGTGTTACATTTTCAATTTGAAACCATTTACCGCATCCTTGACTAGTGTCTTGTCTAGATTTTCCAACTGCAAGGTTCCACTCTCCAAAATTTCATAAATTTTAAATGGCCCCAGCTGCATACTGTAATGTCCTCTGTTGGGATATCTCTATATTTTGCCCTAAAACCACAATTCCAAAAATAAGAGATGCAATATATTTAAGAATAATGAAATTACCAATTAAATTGTTCTTGTAAGATAAATCTTGGTTTAGGTTCTGCACACAATATTAGTCACTAGAAATTGACATTAGGTCATCAGCCATTATAATATATATATTACTAGTCATTAGTAAACATCATGATACATTAGTCACATCAAGAATCCAATTAATGCAATAGCCATTCCAATATGGATTCCTATAAGAATCTTATTAGGAATTCGTTTAAATGCTTGTCTCAAGGTTGGTCGCCCTTGTACTGCAAGAGCATGGAAGGTGGGCTGCCTTCCACCCCTCACTTCACCTTGGAGGCTGGTTGTCCTCCTTGATCAAACCCAAGGGCACAGATATGGCCAGTCTTCCATTCCACCCTCTGCCCACGAGCATGGAAGGCCGGTCTTCTATTCCATCTTGGGGTGGTGTACTTGATAAGAGCATGAAGGCCTGTCTTCACCTCTCGTGAACCTGGAAGGTTGATCAGCCTCCCTATTTGCAATCTGTTTCTCTAAATTCAGAATGGATTATTATATGAATCTTCCATCACATGTTTATAATAAAAATAAGCATTTAGATTACTAACAAACATCAGTAATTTCTGCAAGTATCTCTGTGGCATGAACATATAAAAATATGCCTATAATTCTACTATATTCACAGATTTGTTTTTTAGTCTAGTTGCTGATATAATATATTTATTTCTGCTCTTACTCAGTTCTGATTTCTTAATGCTTTTCTTGCTTAATCTATGATCAATCCCTTATTCTTGGTTTCCACAAATGAAACTCCCTCCCTTTTATACCTTCCATCGCTGGGGGGTCATATCCCTTTGTTTTGAAGGGATGCATTCTTTTATAAGAAATTGCTGCCCTTCCTAATGAGTCGCCGCCCTTCCCTAACCACTGCTTGGTTTATTTAATTAATATGCTATTTGATAAACGTTGCCCCCACTTATCTCAGTCGGCCCTTTGAATTAAATTGCTACCCCTTTTAATTCCATTAATCCAGGTCGGCCTCCTATATTGAAATGCTAATATATATTATTTATTTGTTTTTTGGTAGGCCCTGCTGTCATCACCTGAGTTTTGTGGCTGTGATCCTATTTATATGGTTGCAATTCCATTTATTAGTGGGGACATGACACATACCTTATATTTGCTTGGTTTGATTTCACACTTGCTGTTGTACTTCAGTACCCATGCTTAGACTTTAAAATTCATTCTCAGAGCTTCTTGTTGTGCCAATATTTTTTTCTCCTTTGTGCAACCTCCATAGCCCACTCACTATACTATTAGCCATTGTTCATCTAATTTGCTTAATTGATTGAGCCACTCTCTATGACTCTCGTAACCCCCTATTATGTTTCTCATGGCTATTTTTAGACTTGGCACTATACATTTTGTACGAACAACTACTTCTTGTTTGCACATAAGTTGAAAGGGAGTATGGCTTGTGGTTACCTTCTATGTCATTTGGTAAGACCCTAACACAACAAGGAGTTGTTCTTCCCAATCCACTCCTATACACATGACTTTTGAATGACCCCAGCTAAAGCCTTGTTTCTGGCCTTTGCTTGGCCATTGGCCATGGGCTAATATAGATTTGAGAGTGAATGGAAGGTACATAATTCCATAATCATCAGCCTAATACCATGGTTGACAAAATTTCCCCCACAATCACTTGCAATTTGGATAGGAATCCCAAACCTTGTTAGTATTTGCTCATAGATGAATCGTGCCATACTTTGGGCCATGTTGTGAAGTATATTCTAGCTTCTACCCACATCTTTAAGTACTATGTGGCTACCACCATGTACTTGCATTGATTTACCTTGCTTATCTTTAACAATTTGAGGAAGTATGAGCCCTAACATTCAAAGAATTCCTAGGGTTGGGGAGGCCAGAGGGGCATAAAGTCCCTTTTAGTTGCTTCCCCATCCATTGACAAATGTCACATCCTGATACCCACTTATTGGCATCTCAGTGTCAGATTGGGCACAAGGGGCCTACTTGAAGCACTTTCCTTGTAGCATCAGGACCCGCGTGGCTTATTGCCAAATTCTCATGTGCTTCTTGGAGTACATCCCAAATCTCCTTCAGAATACACTGACATAACACTTGATTAGGTCCCATCTTGTACATCAACCCATTTATCAGTTGGAATGTCTTTGCCTTCAATATGAACTTCCTCTATTTGGCAGGTTGCATGTCCTTGAAAAAGGACCCAATAGACAAATTATTCACCAATATTTGCATACCAGGAGGGCAAGAGAGCTATTTGGAATAAATGAGCATCATGAAAATCCTTATTTATATCCTCCTGAGGTTCTTCCTACTTTATTTGAGACAATTGATCAACTATCACATGGTTCTTCCTAGGCTTGACAACAATCTTTAAACTAAACTTCTATAGAACCATCAACCACTTACTTATTTGAACTTAATGGTGGGCTTATCATGAGGTACAACAACCCATTTATCATGGGCTTGATTAGGTCCCATCTTGTACATCGACCCATTTATCAGTTGGAATGTCTTTGCCTTCAATATGAACTTCCTCTATTTGGCAGGTTGCATGTCATTGAAAAAGGACCCAATAGACAAATTATTCACCAATATTTGCATACCAAGAGGGCAAGAGAGCTATTTGGAATAAATGAACATCATGAAAATCCTTATTTATATCCTCCTGAGGTTCTTCCTACTTTATTTGAGACAATTGATCAACTATCACATGGTTCTTCCTAGGCTTGACAACAATCTTTAAAATAAACTTCTATAGAACCATCAACCACTTACTTATTTGAACTTGAATGGTGGGCTTATCATGAGGTACATCAATTCCTTGTGATCTACAAAAAAAATGAATAGTGTTGCAAGTAGGTGGTGCCAATTTTTTTGGATGGCATAAGTCATTTCAAAAGCCTCTTGTTTAGTGTTGCTATAATTCTTCTCTACCTTGGACAACAATTGGCTTGTGAGACATCTAGTCCTTGGGCTCCTACTTGGGCTACACTAGCTCCAATAGCAAAATTAGAAGCATCTATGTGTACATGAAATTATTTATCCTAGTCAAGGTATATAAGGATAGGCGAACTAATTAACACACCTTTAGTTCCTTGAAAGCTTGCTCTTTTTCGTCATACTAGAGGAGCGGGTTCCCTTTCTTTGTTAGAACATCTAAATGACAAGATACTTGTGCAAAATTCTTGATAGAATGCCTAAGTAGTTGATGTTGCCCAAGGACTTTATTCCAGTCATGTTGCCTAGTGCTTCCATTTCCATAATGACCCTTATTTTGTTAGGGTTTGTCTTTAGTTTGGCCTTACACACAATGTGGCTGAGGAGCTTTCCTCTCTTGACGTACCATGGACCTACTCTTGTTTGGATTCAAAGCCAATTTTGTTGCTTTGCAACATTGCATGCACTCAATTAGAGTCTTTAGATGTATCTCTTGATTGTTATAAACAAAACTGTCATCCAACAAGGTTTTGGAGTTTCCTCTTGCCATCCTATCAAAGATGTGTAGGATAATCCACTGAAAATTGGCCAGAACATTTCAAAATCCAAATTGTATCCAATTATATGCATAAACCCTATCTTCCACCACAAAGGTGGTCTTCATTTTAAAATGCATCCTCATCAGATATGCTGATTTGGTTATAACAAGAAAAGCCATCCATAAAGGATGAAATCTCATGCCTAGCCACTTATTCTAATATAGAATCTCCAAACAAAATAGGAAATGGGTCCTTAAAGGTGATTGCATTCAAACTTTGAAATCAACACATTCTTATTTGTTTTGATTCTTTCTTTAGACTTATTACTATTGGGGATACCTATTCACTTGTTTGCACCTTAAAGATTATACTTGCATCAAGCATTTTATTTATCTCTCCTTGGATGTTTGCAGCATAAGTTGATTCATTCAATTTGCTTTCCTCCATAGTAGTTGTGCTCTAGGTATTAAATAGACTCTATGAACACGTCTCCAGTGGTACCCCTTTTAAGCTCCTATATGTTGAGGGAAATACGTCCTTGTAGTCCATAAAAATCTGGATGCAGCTGCCTTCAATACTAGATCCCTATTATCTCCAACTATAATCATTTTTGCATTTTCTTTTAGTCCCAAATTTGCCTTCACTATAAGGCTCTTTATATTTCATGTCCTTGATGTTACCAAAATGATACATAGGTTTCTCATCTAACTCAACATTAACCACTTTATATCTTGTAAATTTTGGAGGATACACTTGATGAGTAGATTAATTGCAATCATCTCATTTTCCCCCCTTTCCCTTCCATATTCATGATCTCTACAAAGTCACAACTAGGAAGGGAGACTTCATAATCTTCCATTTGCCAATGGAAGGGACCTTTGAGAGAGTTGGTTTCATCCTTAGAGAAATATTATAACTCTAGAACCCCTTCATCATTCAACTCTATGGTGTCACAACTTCCACCTATTCATTATTCTTCATTAGAGTCCAAATCTTATGACCATTTAGTTTAGGCTACCTCTTCACTCACTACTTGGTTCTTTAAATCTGTTATGCACTTCTAGCCTTTATTTAGAATAGACAACAAATTATTTTTGTAGTTATGATCAATGTTGGTTGTTATTAGCCAACCTTGATCCAACAATGCATTATAGGCCTCCTTCAAAGAGATTACAAAATTCAAAATAAGTGGTTGGGTGCCAATAATACCTTTCGCACAATGGGAACTCCCAACACCTTTGCATTGTACTAATTTGCTCCCACCAATTGGAAAGTGGATTTCTAGAGACTCCTCCAAGTTTCCTTCGGAAGCAGATTCACATGAGATCCACAATTGGCAATGGTATTGGTTGATTTGCTTTAGCATCTCCATGTGCATGGTTGTAGGTCGTTGGGCAAGTGTGTGTGTGTACGCTCCATGTTGTGGCCAAAGATTTGTACATATGTAGTTATAGCCTCCTTTAGTTCCACATACTATGCAATAAATCTATCACCTTTATAGGTATCGTGGTTTGCAAAACTTGCTTGGTAGATAGCCTTATTCAAATTGAATTTGGTCATTGCTGCATTTGAATGTGATTGTTGCTTCTCTTCGAACATCTAATTTTGCTTCAATTAACCTTTGCTTTTTTGTGGTTGGGTGCAAGTAGTTAGCTATTTTTGTTTGGGATATGGTAATGGTCATTACTTCATCCTCACTAGTTGCCCCAATCATATTGACATTGGCTTGTTTTAGACAACTACAATTACCTTGATTCTCAAGTCCACACCATAGATAAGAAGTCTTGAAGTACTTTGATTATTAGGCTAATCTTCTTGTGAAATGAACCCACTTATTACACTTTCAACATTGTATAACTGGTTGGATCTTGCCATTGTATTGGATTTTTCTTCTACTTCCACCCATATTCTAACATCTATTATATCTTTGATTTTGGTATCTACCAAGTGATGCACTAGGGGATGCATCCTTTTCTTTTGTTGCCTTATTGGGGTGGTGGGGGCCTGTCGATGACTCCTTGATAAAAGAGTACTTGGGCACTTTTATTCTTTATATGGTATGGGCAATCCTTGATTTTCTGGCCCGCAACCTAGCATATTTCACAAAACATCCTCTTTGGATAATTGACTTTATTATGACTTGTTTTGTAGTTTGTACACCAAAGGTCTTTTCCTTCTTTCTTGTTGTCTTTCATTAGCTTTTTCATCATCCTAACCATGTCCCTCCAAAGAGTTTGAATTGATCTCGCTTTGTTATCACTTGAATCAAAACCATCATCTTCACTTTTCTCACAAGTGTGAGGATGTGTAGTTTTTTCACTTTCAATGTCCATTGCATGGTTATATGCATCCTCATAAGAGGAAAGTGGAACTCCCTTCATCATCCTTCGTATGAGGGTATCGACCCTTTGATGAACCACCACTTCTTTAGATCACTAGTTAGTTCCTTTGTGAGTTTACTTAATAGTTCTTTGAGCCTTCTCTTCTAGACTTGCACTTTCTCATGTTTACCTTGTCGAATATTATAGATCTTTGTGATAATCTTGTTGTCGTCCCTCAATAGTTTGAATTCTTTCTTGAATGCCTTCCTAAGTTTGCCCCATGTGACCTTCTTAGGATTTAGGATATCAATATAACAATCAATCACCACTCCTCAAAGTGTGGGTGTAGAATATTTGAACTAGTGTTGTTGGTCTACCTACCCATTGATAGTCGATATGGTAATGCATGTCCTACAATGTTGGATAGGATCTTCAAATTCATTGTCTGTAAACTTTGACAATTTCTATTTCTTAGGAGATGGATTACCCATGCAATTTTTTTGAGTGACCTATTGGAGTTGATTGTTGAACCCCATAGTTCCGTGAAATCACTTGCAACCAAAACACCTATCACAAAGAGAAAATAAAATTGATTTTGCTATGCAACTTTGAGAATTTTATTGATCCAATGAATTGGCTTTTCAATGATTACAATGTACCATAATGAATCTGTATGATAAGGAAAAACAAAAAAGCAACTCTAGATGAAACTCTAGGTGAGGATTAAATTAAATTATGACAAATGTCCTCATTCTATGCTATGAGACAAAAAAGCAAATTACCTAATAATAAAAAAACACTTGCCTAAGTTTAGCTCAAGTGTAGTAAAGTAAAAAGGGGACCTAATTAATTAATTAATTAGGTGATTTTCCTATTTTACTCTAACAACCCCCTTACGTACAACTTATGGAGAAGCTAAAACTCTAATGATGAATGCATGGATTGGTCCTGATTACAAGGTCTGATGAGGTACCCATGTACAAATAGATAAAAATTTCATATCCAAAGAAAAAGAGAAAACCACACGGAGAAAAAATCCTTTCCAAAAGAGAATAAATAAATAAATACATACTGGTGAAAGAAGGAAAGGACTCTATATGGCCCCCCAAGGATTGCTTCTGTCACACAAGTACAATAAATGCCTCCCTAATAGGAAAGAAAAGATGAGACTATGAATCCCCCCACAAAGAAATAGCTCTCGTGCCAATCCAGAGTCTTGTGAAGATTGATGTAGAACAAGCTCCAAAGACAATGATGATGGGCTAACAATAATGATGGGGCTGTCATGAAAGAGGAGATGAGTGTCCTCAAATGAATCCTCCAAATTTGTAATACGAGACTCCATAAACTAGGATGATATGTCTAATAGATATGAATCCCAAGTAGCTATGTCTGGAAGAGGATGAATGTCTTGTTGCATTGAATCAATAGAAGCTATGGATGTAGCGATACTAATCTCATTATGAACATTAGAAGATGGAGATGTGATCTTGAAAGGAGTGGGAGCAAGGAGGCAAGTCATTGAACCATTGAACCATTGGAACATGCAAGACTTGTGATAGACGCAAGCTCCTCTAAAGTATCATCATCAAAGGGTATGCTATCTGCATCATTAAGGGGAATGAGACAATCTGCAACATGATCTTTTAGGAATGGAGAGATATGGTGGTTTCCATAGATCTCCCAAAGTTTGGTCCAAAGTGCGTGGGGACAATCAATGTCTAATACAACATACATAGTGCCAGGATCAACACTATAACAAATCAAATCTACAACATGATCAATGATATTATCCCATGCTGATCCACCCCTTGGTGTGTTTGGTTCAGGTATAAGTCCATAAAGATAAAGCAAAAGATAAAACCACTTGGGATGTGTTAGGATGTCATTTTGCCAAGACTCATAATTATCCTTTTCTAGAATTACCACAAAAGGATGAACAAAAAACCCATGTTACCTCCTAAAATGTTAAAATTAGAGACCAATAACCTCAATGCATAAATATCAGTTGAAATGAAGTCATCTCATGCAACCAAAACATTTCCAGGTGGCAAGATGTCCAAGGAATTGACCAAAATTTGAAATATTGAAAAACAGAATAAAAAATAATTGGGGTAGATTTTGGAAAAAGTTTATGGATAGGTCTGAAGACATCTGAAATACCTTTCCAATGCTGCAAGAAAGGCAAAAAGTTATGAGTTTGGAAGCAAAAAATGATCAGACTCCTTCAGGCGATAAATTGTAACAGCAACAAAATCTGATAATGAGACCTACACCACTAAAAAGTATGTGGAATCAGCTTTTTGACTATACCTCATTTGCCAATTTTCAACATTGTATGCTCAAGTTATGCCAAAATAAAAAAGAACAGCAACTTTAGGACAAAATATTAGGATTTGGGGGCTGGTTGGTGTTACAGGGGTTGATGTTAGCGTGATATCATATTGACATTAGTTGCTAGAATACGTTGCAATTAGTTGAAATATTCCTTGAGTGTTGTAAAATTGCTTGTTGATTCGAAAAATTGCTGAATGATGGTTGGCAAACCATTGTTAGGTGTCAAAAGTGGTTTTTGTGTGGAAAGAGACAGTTTGGTGGCGAAAAACAATGGTATGGCATTCGTTGTGTGTCAGGATGCTGAACTGTAGCTGGTTGTAGGAAGTCACTGTCGACAAGTTTGTTGTTGGGGAAATTAACAACATTACCAACTTGTAGATAACAGGCCATTGAGAGGAAATTTGGATGTCGCCGGTAGGTTAATACTGTTGTTGAGCAGTCAAATAACTGCCATCGATAAAATTTAATTTGACTACCAGGGAATTTGAATAGTCACAAAAAAATGCACTTGCTTGAAACTTGAAATAATGTAGAAAACTCAAAAAACTTTGTTGGAAAATGATTTCTTTTGCCTTTGCAACGTTGACGCTTGCGAAACCATGTAGGTTTAATGGTCACCCTATGTATGGCATCGTATGACCATATGAAACTATACAGTTGTGTAGAATTCTATGCACAAATTTTGAGGACCCTAAAAAGAATTTTCCTTTGTTTTTCCTTGCTCAGATATGAGCATTTAGATAGGCATTTTTAGGGTTTTTGGATGTTTTGGACCCAATAGTGAAGTTTATTTTTCTCCCAGATGCACCAATTTTTTGCTCAAGGCTGAATCTCTCAAAAAAATTATAGTAAGTCATAGATTTGGTGCTCTCATACCATGTTGGAGTTGATTGTTGAACCCCACAACTAATTTGCAATTAAAACACCTATCACAAAGGGAGAAAAACAATTGATTTTTCTATGCTACCTTGAGAATTGTATTGACCCAAAAAAGCAATTGAGTTGGTTTTTGAATGATTACAATGCACAATAATGAATCCTTATAATAAGGAAAATCCAAAAAACAACCCTAGATGAAATCCTAGGTGAAGATTAAATTAGATCATGACAAGTGTCCTCATCCTATGTTATGAAACAAAAAAGCTCATGACCTTTGTCTAAGTTTAGCTTAAGTATAACAAAGTAAAAGGGGACCTTAATAATTAATCAATTAATTAGGTGATTTTCCTATTTTACTCTAACATGACCCTTCAATTACAATCATCCTAAAGAATGTCTGAGCTAGATGTTCTTCACCATTGTGAGGTGTGTCTCTATACTCGACCCTTTGGCAATGATTTGTACTTTGTCTTAGTTAACTTTAGGTTCCTTGTTGGTATTACTCCCCATGATTGGTTTAGCTTGCCTTGGTGTTACTGGCTATGGATCATTAATTAGTAGTTCCTCTATCTTGCGTATATTTATTTCACGAGTTGTTTGTACCTCTTTTGTGAAGAAAATAGTGATCAACTTTACTTCAAGATTAAGACTTCCCACCAAAGGGAAGGACGTTGTTGGTTCTTCAATGGAGTTGTAGATTCTCATAGTTTTGGAAACCTCACCTTATTTGCAAGATCAATATTTCCTTCCTTTGGAAAGGGCAGGTGTTAAGTGATCCACATCCACTCGACACTTGTAGGTGGTTTACATTGTTCTAGTATTGGCTGAACATTTCCTTGGTTTTGGCTTTGGCTCTAGCTCTTACTCATGCGTCGGCCTTGGCTTCCATTTTTGCTTGTGCTAATGTCTTGTACTAGTGGCGTTGAATTCCTATAGGAGGCCACCTCTTGCAGCCCTTGCCTTCTTTCTTGTTGTTTGAGTAATTGAATAGACCATTAAATAGTTTGGTCCATGCCCTCATTGGTTTTCCCCTTGTTTGTTCCTTTATTTGGAGTCAATGACATTTGATTTTTTTGGGATTGTTGTTGATCCCTTGATCTCTCTTCTTCCTCATGGGAACCCCTTTCTTCATATCATTGTAGGATGTTTAGCATGAAGATCTTGTGATATAATATAATGCTAGGCAAGGAGTTGGGGTAGGTGATTAGGCAATGTTTCAACGGCTTTAGTTATTTCCATATCGTTCCAAATTGCATCTTGTGGTACTTGATTTCTTTCAGATTCTTTGCAAATATGTTTTTGTATAGAGAAATCCCACAAATATTTGAACTCTCTTGTGAGATCATTATCATGTTCCTAGTTCAAGCCAACTGCTTAGTTAATTGGCCAATCCATATTTCGCAGACTTGGACTCAGAGAGTACTTGGCAATCCCAAAATTTTTGACTCGGCAAAAACTCGACAACTTGAGAAGTACTAAAATTTTGTATAAAAGCACTTTTTTTTTTGTTGCAAAATTCAATTACAAAATGTATCAAATGAGTCTAAGAAACCAGGAGGAAGTGTTTTCTATTACATTTGATTCTTGAATACATATGGATTACAAAATGGCATCAGGCGAAGCTGGATAGTGGATACTGGATACAATAGCTAGCTACTAACTAATAACTATTATGAATTTATGATGATTGTCTTTGAAAATCATCATCATAAATTTCACATCCAGGCAATTACAATTTTCTCTTCTCCAACCTAGTGAAAAATTGGGGGGTAGAGGGTATGGTCCTCGCACTTGATTGTGGCTCCATGCTTGGCGTAGAAGACTGTGCTTGTGGCTCCACCCTGCTGGTATATGGCAGTGATGCCTCCTCCACAATATCAATCTCATCCAATCCAATCTCCCCTACTTCTACAACCACATCCTCCATACCTTACCTCTTGAAATCAACAATCTCATCCTCTGTAAACATGGAGGCCTCATGGCCCTCATCATCTTGCACGATCCAATCACTGTAGGGATCAATCTCATCCAAATCAATAAGTTTCTCTGGTAGGTCCTGCACCTTTCTTGTGCGAAGCTGAAGGTTGTATTGCACAAAAACAAGATTATTGAGGCGTTTTTGAGTCAACTTATTACGCTTCTTCGTGTGAATGGCATCAAATAAACTCCAATTGCGCTCACAACCAAAAGCACTACAAGGTTGAGACAAAATTCAGAGGGCTATCTTTTGCAAATTTGGGGTATTTCCACCCCAATCTTCCCGCCAAAAATTTGCAAATAAGATATTCAAGTTTTTGCAAGTAAACAATATTCTATTAATAATTGTAATTAACAACTTGCAAGATATAAGGCTTCACTTTTTCTTGCTTGGTGTTTGGGCGTCTCTTCCTTGTATAGCTAAATGCGAAGAAAACAACCTCCCCCTAGCTGCCTTATAATTCTGCAACTCTAAATTGATGAGGTCTCTCACCGCATTTGTAGATGTCATCTTCTCAATACATGTGGATAGGCCCTCCATAACCTCCCCATTAGCATACATGAAGCTATCAGAGAAGAACTTGGAGTTGAGATAGTACCCCGTTGCATGAATGGGTTGGTGGAGTTGATTATTCTACCTCTGATCGATGATCTCCCAAATAGGGGCAAATCTATATGCATCCCCCTTGTAATAGTTTTGGACGGCCTTTTTGGCCCTATCCATGGCCTCATAAATATATCCCATTGCATTTTTCTCGCCATCCACCAAGCGCAAAATCCTCACCAACGGCTCTGTTACCTACAAAGTACAAAGAATAAGTAAATTTAATTACAACTTACAATGAAACAAAATACTTTTAAAGTTTATAAATAAAGGATTCAATTTGAAAATTAAATTAAGTTTGAAGTTACCTTGACAATCTCTGTAGGTCTAGTTGCAAAATCACCATCAAAAACTATTTTTCCAATCCTTTCTCCATCAGCCTTCTTTGAATAAGTTGAGTCTACCCATTGTTGACTCACAAACATTTGCTTCAAGGGAGTCAATAAACTAGTAATACTTCGCAATGTTAGAAAATTAGTTGCAAACCTTGTAGCACCCGATCGCACAAGCTCTTTCCCCTTGGTGTGATCTCTCATCAATTGAAGAACCCGTGGATGATTATATATATATTTTGTTATATCTCTTGCTTCTTCTACAATTGGTCTCACCCAATCAATTTTGCCTATGTCCTCCAAAAGAAGGTCAAGGCAATGAACTGCATAAGGGGTCCAAAAAAGTGTTTGATGCCTCTCTCGAAGCAATCTTCCAGCTGCTACATATGTTGCTGCATTGTCAGTAACAACTTGGACAACATTTTCTATGCCGACCTCTAGAACAACCTCCTCCAACATCAAACTCAAATTTTCTGCATTCTTTATTATGTTGGAGGCATCATTTGACTTTAGAAAAACCAACTCATCTTTTGAAGCCACTAAAAAATTGATGAGAGTGCGGTTCTTTCCATCTGTCCACCCATCTGAAAGGATTGTGCATCCATATTTTCGCCATTACTTCTTTTCATCTTCCACAATTTGTTTTGCATCTACAATCGCATCTTTGAGCAACTTGCCACTTAAATCTTTTGGGAGAGGGGGCCTTGTACCCTTTCCCTGCAATTGTCAATGCTGTCACCAAACACTCCCAATATAGACTTCTTGCCACGTTGAAGGGAAGGTTGTTATAATACCAAAAATTTACACAAGCCTTACCTGTTTCTTTGTGCACCTCCCTATTTCACCCAGTAGCTTCCAATGAAGGTTGTGATCATCATTCATTTCGAGGCACAAAAACTTGGACTTTGCTCAAAGTGAATGAGGAGGATGGGACATGTATACGTGGACCACGACTAGAGCCCACAATGTCTTGCATATCCACCTCAAATTTTCTTGACAAATTAGGAGCAACGGCTTCTTGTATCGTTGCTTGTGTGTTTGCCCTCTCCAATTTCTTTTCATCTAGTGCTGCAAGAAGGGCTATCATCTCTCGTTTCACCTCTTTAGGGGCTGCTGGACATTCCTTAGCATCATGGCAAGGAATGCCAACAAGATGGTATTTGAGGTGATTGATGCCTCCACTAAGCCTATTCATGCACCAAGTACAAATAACGCTCCCTTGTACTAGCTCCATTATGCCATATTTCCAAGTGGGGTCATGACTACAAGGGGGTCTCCTTCCAACGGGCTGACTTGCACTTGCTGAGTCTGAACCAGATGCAGAGAATGATGCCATTGTGATTAAATATTAACCTACAATATCGATAGCAACAAAAAATAGTGATTAAATTTTTTAAACATACTAAAAGAAATTCAAATCATTCATAAATTTGATCTATAGCTTTAGAATGGTACAATAGCAATCGAACAAAGTTCAAAATGAAAAAGAACCCAAAAATGTTAGTCAAAACTCATAGTTGTAAATTGTAATAGATTGACCCTGCAAAATTGCATATTAGAGGCCTTTAGCAAGTGATGAAGAGTTGAGAAGAGTGAATTGATATGTAGGTGCTAGGCAACACTAAATCCTAATGTAGTTTAAATTTGGAATAATTTACCTAAAGTTATCAAGATATGCCAACACACTTCCCTCATTATCCATTTGACTTACTAACTAATGTTTAGCTTTATTCCACAAGTTATCTATTTGATTTAATTTTACCAAGGGTGATTTCTTATATTCTAGTAAGAGCTCTCTATTTGACTTAATATCACTGCCATGAGGTGCAATCACTGCATCATAAGAACACCTTACACCTTTAAATGAGACTTAATGGCTCTTTAGATTCTTTTGACAAAATGAATTTTCTTTTGTACAAAATGTTTCCACCATATCTTACATGCCTAATATTGATTTCCACAGAAATGAGCAACGGAGAGTTTGAGCAGAGTAATGAGGAGATTCTACAGTCAAAGGACTGCATAGAAATCAACAACCCACTGTCCCTTACCCCCAACTACCCTCCCCCACCTGCTTTCCACACCCACAAGCAAAGATGTCAACACACATCTTAGCACTGCAGCTTTACATTTGTATCCTACTCTTGCATATAAGGATTCTATGCACATCCCTTAAGAGTCTCAGTCTATAACATGAAAGAACTCTACACAGATCCCTTCAGACTACTGCATACAATTACTCTACACACATCCCTTGCGGCCCACCATTGTGTACTAGAACTCCACACATTTTTTGAGGATAACTGTACACACATAGCCCTACAGGAATTCTATAAATAACCTTCATGCATGGAAAACTCTACATCATATTTACTCTCTCACAATTGCAGCTAAGGGCAAGTATAAAATTCTCAATGCCAAGTTTGCTTGGAATCTGCTTATGTACAAAGTTTACAACGGTAGTAATTTTTTTTCTTGACTAGCTATAAACCAACAAAGTGAATCATATTTCTTCCTATATATGATGCAATATTAGATATTCCTTTGCAAGGCAATACATGATGTGACTACAGATTAAGGAAAATAAATCCTACTATGGCAATGAAGACTATTAACTTAAATTATTACTGCTGCCAACTTGGTTTGAAAATGTAACGAATTTTAAAACCCAAGTCAAAAATTTCCTCATACGAACTAGACATTTCTTTTTCTGTGAACTTCTTTCATTTCCATCTTTTGCAATCTAATACACCTACGGTCCTACCATTTCTCATGTCATAAGAACCAGCATAGGGCTAGTTTAACCAAATACTCAAGCATTGCTGGAAAAGAGAAGCCGAAAAATACTTTGAAACTTGCAGGTGTATTTGAAGAAATATAGTGCAGTCACTCCAAGTTGTGACATGTAGTATGAAGGAAATTCAATAATTATTGTTGACTTATGTCAATTGCCTCCATCTCTCACATTCATACATGCTTTGATGAGGGGTCAAGTTTGTGAGTAATGTGGAGGCAATTTTAGGTGAAGTCACACAGGTATTTGGAGAAACTTAATAAATATACTACTCTACCACCATCCATAAAATGTTAGACATAGATTGCATAATCTGTAAATACCTGGAAAAATTGCATCCTCCTCCCTCAGATCACGTCCCTCTATTTGCAAAAAATATCGCATCCTCCTCCCTCAGATTGTGTGTATAAACAGGCAATTCACAAGGGTTTAAATAGCAAAAAAATTGCGTGAAAATTGCGTTCCAGGCGTGTCCCCATGATTCCACCCACCCCCAAGTTTTCAGCGAGTTTTTCTGGGTTTAGGGGCACAAGTTAACCCGCGAGTAGCTCGCGGGCTCAGCGAGTACTCGCCGATTATGCAATCTATGGGCCAATCCACATTTTTCCATCTTTCTAATGTCTTCATCAATAGTTATTATTGATGTTCCTTTAACCCACTTTTTGATGACCTGAGTTTACAAATGTAATGGTTTTAGAATGTATGCTACTGATTCTACACTACGAGATTTCAGCAATATAAATGATAACAGGAGTAACAATGAATACCGTATAAGCAGATCTTTTCATAGAGGTATTGTCTTTACAATTGTTTGGCAAAGGTAGATCCCAAAACAGCATACCTTCCCTGACATAGAATTGCATTTTAAATGACACCAGTTATGGTTATTGGTTATACAACTATCAAAACTGAACAGCAGGCTACAACAGAACAGTATTAAACTGATGATCTGTAGTCATAAAATTGAATATTCAAATGTTCTAATTTTTATTTACCGAAGTAGTTCCCAGACTTATCTGATACCATGGGTAACTATATTGAGCCGCTCTGGGTCTCTGTTGTTTTAATGTTGTCTTAGGCTCATAAATGCCTTTTGGATGAATGGATATCAACTGCAGTTAAGAATGGTGGCCATTAAATCCTAGATTTGGTGGCTGGGAATGAATTTCAATGAGATCTCCTGTTTTTTTTCTTTGTAACAGAGACTAAAACAAGTAGCATTTGCTTCCTTCAAAGGCACTTAAATGTTACAGTATGACTAGTCATGCAACAAGTGATCCTTAGCTATTTATTGGATGGGCAATGCTGCAACTATTTACCAGAGCGTCCATATTCAGGAAGATTCTGGAGTAGTCAACTGATGTGACTGGCTGATTGGTTCTTCTACCACCTCAATCTGCAAGTAGCATGGTACTTGGGATGGGTCAGTGATTTCTTTTGTACATAGCAGTTGGCATTTCATGGTCATAATATTAGATTCAGTGGAATGATCTACATGTACCTAAAGTGTGATTTCTGAGTTCACACTTAGAAATATTAACAGAAAGACAACACCAGTTACTTACCACTTGCTGAGTTTAGGCTTATTAGCTTAGTTGCTTCCATTTAATGAGCTTAAAAGTCTCAATCAAAGTGGATTGTATAACAAGTGTGAGCATTGTATATTCAAATCCGACATATTATATAAATGTCTAAGTTCTAACTATACTGCACATTGACATCAATTTTTATGGCAGGCTACTAGGATCTACAATAACCTTAGCCTCGTTAAAGCTTCCAGTTAACAATTTGCATCTCCAGGGCATAAGTCAAAGTCGATCTCTTCAAATTGTTGACTACATAAGTACAAGTTGAATCTACCAAGCACATATTGTCTCTCTTGAATTTGTGTCTTCAAAGCTCTTTTATATTTCCTGCTTGTCCTGTGATAAAAAATTGCATAGCTGTTTTCAAAGTTCTTTAGCTGCATTGTATTCAAATTGTGAACTTTCTTCCTCAATTGTTTCGAGATTTGAGGTTAGGTGATTGTATTTTTGTATGACTCCAGCTATCAGTCCACTGTATCTTTAGCAGAATGCCTAAAGTCAAACTGTAATCCAGGAGCTTAATTGATCTTGCTGATTAATTTGAATTGTCTCTACTTGACTATTTCTGGATCCCTGATGACATAAATGCTCATTAGATTTTATCACTTCTACATGACCTTAACTCCCAAGGCTCTAAGAAAAATATCTTCCAAGTTGGACTGACCCCTAAAATTTAGTTTCTATTTGAAAAATAAGAAAATGTAAAGCTCCTTGAAAAATCTCTTACAAGTAGGTGCTTTCAAAACAGTACTAAATTATGTGTTAATGCTAGCAAATCTACCTACCTGTTGCAGGAATAACTTAGAGTTGAGTTTGGTATAAATTTTGTGCAATGATATGTTGATGCGTATGACCTTAAGAAGTCAAGCACTGCCCAAATTAGATCTTTGAATGTAAAATTTTCACTTCTCAAGCTACATAAATATGGTTACAACTTACATCTCACTGGTGCTTCAAAGCCTTTCCTAATGAAAGAGAAAATGATGTTTTTTGAGATTGTTAATGCAGCAAATCTGAATATTATTGACCTTAGTATTAGGGCATTACAACTATCTCCAAAGTGCTTCAGCAAATGAATTTGAACACACACTAGCTAGTCTCCGACTAAGAGTCACAGAGGTATATAAAAGCTAATTACAGATCCAGTCATAATAGATTGTAACATTTGAAATAATGCATAATCATCAAGAATTCAGCCGAAGTTGCAGCAGAACTAACTGAGATTACATTGAGCAAAATTAAACCCAATAACTGCATTCAGAAATAACATCATTTAAATAATTAGCTTTGGAAACTGGGGATCTAAAACTCTATTTACTGTCCACCTAAATTCAACAAATTTGTCTCTATGATGTATTTAATTCTTGAATGCGTTCATCACATATTTATCCAATGTATTGACATGTATCAGTGGATTGTTTCATTTTTCAATGTTCATACTTTGTCTATCTATTTGAATGCTTTCATTGTATACCATTTATGTTAGATTTGGGAGAAAGTTATCATTTTGTTCCTTCGAAGAGCTTGCAAGCATTTTTGCACTTTGAGCATCAACATTAGATGGATCCTCTCCATAGAAACAATTCCTAGAAGATTGACTTTTGAGATCTATATTTTGAATGGCTGTTTGGTCTCATCATTTTGCAATATACCTCATTATATGCTTTTAGCGTCCATGTCAAAGGAAATTGGGTTTGCAAATTTACTTATTGGAAGGAAGATTTAATCTGACCGTTTGGTTTACAGGTGTGCGAGTCGCTAACTACAGGTCCTTTTCATGCAGTAGATATTACTAGAGAGGTAAGTCTGAATTTCTAATAGTAATTTTAATAAACTGTTTAATTGTATGTTAGATTTGAATCTTTTTGTAAACATACATTGGGAAATTGAGATAGTTTTTGTATGAAGCAACAAGAAGAAAAGCACATGTATGCTCTCACAGAAAATGATATTGCAATTTTCTACCTGAAACTTGTTTGCCTCAGGCCATAAAGGGAGGAGCAGCTGCTGTGATAGCTGTTGGAGGTGATGGCACCCTTCATGAGGTCTACATTTTTATATCTACTTAGAGCACTGAATGTTGGGTTTGTTTGTACTCAATAGACTTAAGAAGTAAAAATATGGTATAATGGTGATTTCTTTGGGATGCTTGAACTTTCACAAACAGGAAAAACAAGTATTTATAAAAGTTGCATAGTAATTCTTTTCTTTAATAAAAAATTGTATTGATAGTTATTGATAAAAAGATCTACATCTTCATTGTGTTGATTTAATCAATTCAGTATGTAATGTCCCCTTTTGAGATTGCCTTAAATCTTGCCCTAGAATAAAAAATTTAATGCAGTCAGGGTTATAACTCACCAATTATATGCTCGAAGCAATATAAAACTTGGTTTTAGGTCCTGCAATCATGTTAGACAATATTGGAAATATAATTCATATGATCAAAACATATATAATAAATGTCTTGTCTATTTAAACCATGTAAAAATACATAACTATTTCAACTATATAAACTGCACAATATCCATAATGCATAGTGGACGTTTAATCATAATAGGACTTGGATGAGAAACCTGATAAGGTGCCCAAAGCTATCCATGCTAAGCCCAAGAGCGGATATACCATCCCTCTTGGCCCCAAGTGGCAGACATGCGGGCATCCAACATAGGCTGGCGTACTTAGTGGATAAACTCATACCTGCCTTCCCTACCCATGCTGCCTTATCCATCCTTCTTATGATTGAGACTCATTGAATCCATCCCAACAACCAATACATGTAGAGATTGGGGAAAAGCTACAATATGAGGTCTGTAGATTCCCCTTTCTAAGCCCAAGGGTGGACACTCACCCCCTTGGCCCCAAGTGGCAGACACACGGGCATCCATCATGGATTGGTGTACTTAGAAAGAAATCTAGTACCTGCTCACCCTACTGGTACTTTCCCCAACTCCTCCTCATGGTTACTTGTTTAGAATTACAAACATTAAGTATATCCAGATTCATAGAGATCATGCAATAATAAATATATCATTATACACAATAATCATGATAGAGCATACCACAATACTTGCTAGAATATAAGATTGCTATATTTTGGATGTAAATATATTAGCAAATGCCTGACTTCTGCCATTGTCTGCTGAGTGCAGATAATTACATTAGATCTGCTCCAATTGCCTTGCTGTTTTGATCTCTTTTAATATTCAGAAGATATTGATTGCCTGAATGTAAATATATTTTTGCAGATGATTCGATGCCTTTTACAAATGATTTGACCTCCCTTATATATCCTCTTTTTGGGAGAGTCATGCCTCTTCATACAATTATTGCCTTGCAAGAGTCACACCCCTTCCTAATTTGTGATGTCCCCTCATCTTTAATGCTCCTTTAAGTTGTCTTCATTTATTTTAAAAGTTTAAAAGACATTTTAATTATTTAATTAATTAATAAATAAATGGCTTTATGAAATACTATAAAGTCAATAAAACAATAATTCAGTTGGCGGAAGAAATTGAAAGTTGGCGAATAAATCATGGTCGGGAGAATTGTTTTTCATCACTAAATAATGAATAATGTCTGGTTTTCGAATTTGTACTGAGAATGACAACTCTTAGGCAATCAGGTGGCCATGAAGGACGTAGCCCCTGAGATGGCTAGGTGGTAACTATAACTTTTTGATTCCGGCAAATGATTTTGTATTTGGTTGACATCATAGCAAAGAATCATAAGTTGAATTTGGAACATAGTTGTCTTGTGCAGCAATCATATACAGATCGGAATTTCATATACAATGGTCTAAACGATGGAGAACATTTATGTTTGTTGAGGAGGCATAGGAATGGTATCATTCAAACTTGTGGATGCAAAAGACCCATTATCAGGTGCTTAGTTTGATCGAAACGGGAAGAAGCACAGAGGATACATTTACTGAATCGAACCTTTCCTGGGTAGTGTTTTGTATACACATTGATGTTTTCTTCATCTGTTCATTGGCACAGGAGCATATGCATGGTCTACATAATTTATAGACACCTGCGAGATTAACTCTGCTATTTGGTAACTACTGGTGTGAGAAGATTCATTGGGTTTGGCCAATCGTATTGTTATCTTGCCATCAGAATCTGTATGTTGTTTGTGCTGAAGATATATCGGGTGGTCATATGTTGATGCGGCAAAGACATTCTTTGAATATATATATCCACCAACATTAATATCAGGCTCTTCATTTTGGTGTTGTTATCGGCGTCATTTCTTGGCATTTCTTGTCCGTCTATATTGCTTCTAAAAACGGTAAGGAAATAAACCCTGAAACATCACGAAGATTCGAGGTTAAGGGTGCAGACTTGGGTCAGGGTCATCACATAATTAAGCATTGCTTTTGGAGGCTTATTTTATTTTTATTTTTATTATTTTTATTGTAATCCTTTTTAATCTTGATTGCCCCCCTACTAGGAGAGCTGGTTGCATAGTGGGCGAATAAATGGGTGATGTGGCATAAGAGACCCTGAACGAAGCCGTATTAAGGAAGTCGATGTTTATTTCAAGTGACACGAATGCATACTAAGTCGCAGTTATCTCATTTGGGGTCCACATTGCATATCAAGGAATCACAAGGGGAACTAAAGAGCCAAGAAGATTGTGATCTTTCATAAACATAGCCAATCACAAGGCACTGCCAATTTAGAGAAGAGATCGTAAGGGGAGCATGAAGCGATGCAAATACTATGACTGAACTATTCCTTTTTGCCATTGTCATTCTACATCAATCAAAGCACTTTGAAAAGACCTTGCTAAAGGAGAGTCGAATTATATTCAGGGAGTGTTGTTGACGAGCTGAGGGAATTAAACATTTTAATATCTATTGGTGGGAGCTTTAGTGGGAATTGCCTGTATCTGTAGTTGACGGCAATAATGTTCTAAGGGCTGTAAAATTTCAAATACGACAGCTTGTTAAAGAGTTGCCGCCATAGACAGCGTAGTATATTTATTCCTTAAGGCAACGATTCTAGAGGGGCATGACAGTCCACCCTTCCCGAGATTGCTTGTCCTGAAGCATTGCCAATTTTGGTCAGTCACTAAATCATTGTTACCAATACCGAAATCCCAAATTAACTTTGGAGATTTGTAATCCCTAGATCCTCTGTGTGATGTAATTGGCTTCTACTAGGACACTCAGATACATTAGGAATCAAAATTCTAAACCAAGTGATGTTTCCTCTCATTATCTTGGTTTTGTCCAACTCTGTACTACAATGATGTCCCTAGAGAGTAGTTGTCAGTATGCTTGCCTCAACCTAACTAATAGGGTTAATACCAACCTCTAAAGTATGAGGATAATTTATTGTCCAATATTCTTCTAACTTAGGTATTATTATTTTCCAATATCTCTCAAAAACAAAACCAAGAGTTGGGAATTGGCAAGATCTGCTATTTAAGAAAAGTTTTCTCTCATTTCATTACTACAAGGATTCAGAGCAATGAATACAAACTCTTGATCACCCTTGTTGCATTTTGTGTAAATATTCAACAAAATTTGAGGCAGTTTCTAATGAGGATGTAAAATAGCTTATAGGGTCTTTGTAGCACTTAACCTAGTCAAACATCTTCCAACATATATCACTTTGTCACAGACTCAGGTAATTAATGACATGTTGTATCCTTCTAAGTATATATTTCCTAGAAAGTACTCAAGTACAAAGCAATTATCACCCATAAATATTTCATAGAAGGGCTTAAATTCATAGGTTTACACTAACATCCAATTCTTGTCCAACTTCAAAACAATCAGAGTTTGTTAGTCCTCTTGTAAAATTGACATATTCCCCTGTTTGACACTAAGATGATTTTCATATCTTAGGAGGGTGTTGATTTACCTGATTTTTTCCGGTGTTTAAGAGGTAAAAATGATCCTAGGATTTGTACTTAATAAATTTGGGGTGTGCTGTGATTTGTATCAAATCTGTCTCCGATACCTAATATTGATGTCCTTGATCTTCAATCATGGATATAGAGCAAGAAAAATGACTTAGGAGAATAAGAGCCTAGGATGAAATTATCTCAAATATTTTCTATATCACTAGTTCAAAGTTCACTAGATCAGTGTTACAAGTTTGATCAATGTATCACTATTGTTTTTGTGGGTGTGGGATGGATCATATGGAATATGGGTTTGATTGTGCATTATGATCTTACTGTTTATTTAGAACAAATGTGTTCCCAGCCCAATGAAGTTTGATGAATATATCCTATGATAAATCTCAAAACATAAACCTCAAACTATAGTGTCAATGGCTCTTTCAAAAAATTCCTTAAGATCTCTCTAAGAGTCTAAATCTATTATTTGTATGTTCCTAAATAATTGAGCTGTCTTCATTACCTTTGCTCGAAAATATTGTTTTGGCATGGATGATTGTTCAGATATTTACTTATTTTTAGTGCATAAATGTTGTTAATGAAGAGGCTTTAAGTCTTTTCACTTTTCAGCAAATTAAGAGATCTCAAGGACTGTGATTGTTGGGGGATATGCATGAGTAAAGTAATAGGTGCATTTTCCCGAGACCTTAGATTTTTCAAGCAACCTTTGGCAGTTTTCCACATATTAAGATGAGGATTAGAAGCATGACACACATCTATGATCTTAATGGTGATGTTTAATGTTGGTCTTCTTTCCCCTTCACCCAAGGTGCAAAGCAAGGAACATTATGGTGATACATTGTAAGTGATATTATCTGCCTTAGTAAAGTAATTCTCTTTTCAATAGTTGCAATAGAAACCATACATGGAATAGCTATGTTATGTATAGCAGCTACGAGTATACCTATGGTAATGCTTATCATAAAACGAATACCTTATGATGTTAGGAATACGTTTACTGAATCCTAATTGTTTGTGTGAAAGTCGTACCTTAACACAATTTATGACTTTGACTGTTCAATATTCATAAAAAGCTTGACATAGTGACAAATCATGTATAGTCATGTTCTGTTTTTAGTTAGGTTTTAATCCTTGTTTCAATCTTGATTTTATATTTACTTAGCCCTCTTTGGCATATGTTGGTGGTGGGGTGAATTTATTGAATAGATTTATTCCTTTATATCCATTTCTTGAAGGAGTCACCACCTTTCACAATAATGAGTTACCACCCTTCATGGCTGCCTTTTGAGATTCCAAGTTGATTGATGGATTTATTTCCTATTGCTGGTTTCTTCACAAGGAAATGATCCCCCTTTATATTATTGTTGAGGGAGTCATAGTCTTCCACATTTGACATTTGAAGAGTCACAACCTTTCATATTTGAAGGATCATGACCTTTCACATTAGGAGTCACATCCCTTCTCCTATCATCACTATTCTTGAGAACCTGATTTAATTCACTTAAGGTACTATTCTCATTTGAATTCTTCAATGATGTTATGGATGTCTTTCTCAAATGAAATGCTCTCCCTTTTATATCAAGTTTGAGGGAGTCACACCTTTTCACTTCAATAGTTACAACTCTTCATTATTGCATTTGAAGACTAAATTTAATTTTAAGTTAATTTGTTAGTGATTCTCAACCCAAGAAGCATTTGATAGATAAAGGCTTTATAGGTTTGTCATTTTATAATTTTTAAGCATAAGTAATCATAAACACACATGGAGTAAACTTGTTGAAGACACATCAGGCATGAAGCAAACACATAGATATTCGTAAGACATGAAGCATACACATAAATACACACAATATGTGAAGTATACACACAAATACACATAAATACACATAATACAAGTAAGACACAAAGCATACACATAAATACACATTACACACGGAGTATACACATAAATACACATTACACATGGAGTATACACATAAATACACTTAAGGCACAAAGCATACATATAAATACACGTAAGACACGAAGCATACATATAAATACACGCAAGACACAAAGCATACATGTGAATGGCACACACATAAAAATGCAATGTTGGCCCACTTGATTTTATTAAGAAGAGGGCTGAATAGTTAATCTGATTGAATGGTTAAGTAGGTTTGTCCCGCAAGCTGGCAGGATTAAGGCTCTGATACCAATTGTAATGTCCCCTTTTGGGCTGCCCTAAATCTTGCCCTAGAATAAAAAATTTAATGTAGTTAGGGTTATAACTCACCAATTATATGCTCAAAGCAATATAAAACTTGGTTTAGGTCTTGCAGTCATGTTACACAATATTGGAAATATAATTCATATGATCAAAACATATATAGTAAATGTCTTATCTATTTAAACCATGTAAAAATACATAACTATTTCAACTATATAAACTACACAATATCCATAATGCATAGTGGACGTTTAATCATAATAGGACTTGGATGAGAAACATGATAAGGTGCCCGAAGCTATCCATGCTAAGCCCAAGAGTGGATATACCATCCCTCTTGGCCCCAAGTGGCAGACACGCGGGCATCCAACATGGGGTGGTGTACTTAGTGGATAAACTTGTACCTACCTTCCCTATCCATGCTGCCTTATCCATCCTTATGATTGAGACTCATTGAATCCATCCCAACAACCAATCCATGTAGAGATTGGGGAAAAACTACAATAGGAGGCCCGTAGATTCCTCTTTCTAAGCCCAAGGGTGGACACTTACCCCCTTGGCCCCAAGTGGCAAGCACACGGGCATCCATCATGGAGTGGCGTACTTAGAAAGAAATCTAGTACCTGCTCATCCTACTGGTACTTCCCCCGCTCCTCATGGTTGCTTGTTGAGAATTACAAACACTAAGTATAACCAAATTCATAGAGATCATGCAATAATAAATATATCATTATACACAATAATCATGATAGAGCATACCACAATACTTGCTAAAATATAAGATTGCTATATTTTGGATGTAAATATATTAGCAAATGCTGACTTCTGCCCTTATCTGGTGAGTGCAGATAATTACATTAGATCTGCTCCAATTGCCTTGCTATTTTGATCTCTTTTAATATTCAGAAGATATTGATTGCCTGGATGTAAATATATTTTTGCAGATGATTCAATGCCTTTGACAAATGATTTGACCTCCCTTATATATCCTCTTCTTGAGAAAGTCATGCCTCTTCATACAATTATTGCCTTGCAAGAGTCACACCCCTTCCTAATTAAGCGCTGCTTTGGAGGCTTATTTTATTTTTATTACTATTATTATTTTTATTGTAATCCTTTTTAATCTTGATCGTCCCCCTACTAGGAGCGCTGATTGCATAGTGGGCGAATAAATGGATGATGTGGCATAAGAGACCCTAAATAGAGCCGTATTAAGGAAGTCATTTATTTCGAGTGACATGAATGCATACTAAGTCGCAGTTATCTCATTTGGGGTCCACACTGCATATTAAGGAATCGCAAGGGGAACTTAAGAGCCAAGAAGATTGTGATGTTTCGTAACTGCAGCCAGTCACAAGGCACCGTCAATCCATAGAAGAGATCATAAGGGGAGCTTGAAGCGATGCAAATACCATGAATGAACTATTCCTTTTTGCCACTGTCATTCTACATCAATCAAAGCACTTCGAAAAGACCTTGCTAAAGGAGAGTCAAATTATATTCAGGGAGTGGTGTCGATGAGCTGAGGGAATTAAACATTTTAATATCCGTGGTTGGGAGCTTTAGAGTGAGTTGGTTGTATTTGTAGCCGATGACAATAATGTTCTAATGGCTGTAAAATTTCAAATACTTCTATCAGTTAATGGACAGCTTGTTAAAGAGTTGCCGCCATAGACATAGTGTAGTATATTTATTCCTTAAGGCAGCGATTCTTATAAGCTGCAATTTCTAGAGGGGCATGACACAATGTTGAATGGAAAGCACTAAGATTTGGTATACATGGCATGATAACATATGTATTTTTGGGTTTAGTGGGAGCATGAATGTGGCCCATAATTTTTTTTTTTGTGTGAAATACAAACCCCCCAAAATGGGATAAACATAGAAATGATAAATTACCCCAAAAATGGGATAAACATAGAAACAATAAATTACCCCAAAAGTGAAACAAACATTGGTGCAGGGACACCTAGTCTATATGATGTAAATGGGGGTCCTATGTTAGTATCTTTGTGTTTGAGTCAATTTTGGTTTGTAATAAGGTCTATTTAGACCATGTGTGATGTTTTAAGTCTTGTGGGGTCGGTTTTGGGTCATGATGTCAAGTTTTGCAAATGTTGTAAAAGTTGCATGAGCAACTTTGCACTTTTTGGGTGTGTAAAGGAAGTTGAAGCGTTGGCATTCAAAAAACAGTTTAGCTAACGGTTGTTTTGTGGTTGTAAGGTTTAAATATTGCCTTGTGTGGTTGAGGCAACTCTCTAGAGACATTTTTGGAGATCAAGCAATAAGAATAACTCTGTTTTCTGTGTGTTTACATTGATTTCTTGCTGCTACAGGAGATTGTACGGCTCCGTATTGTCTGCAAATGAACTAATTTTCATTGGAAGTGATGAGGGATTGAATCTACTGTCGTTTGCAATTGATTTTATCAGATTTCATTAGGTTTGAAGGGATTTAGAGCCAATTTATAGAAAACAGTCAGGAAACCCTAGTTTTGAGGGTTTGATAGAAACATGAATTAGGGGACCATTCGACTAGTGGAAAATTCTATAAATTAGTGGAAT
The DNA here is from genome assembly GCA_007258455.2 of Sequoia sempervirens. NCBI lineage: Eukaryota > Viridiplantae > Streptophyta > Pinopsida > Cupressales > Cupressaceae > Sequoia > Sequoia sempervirens. Next base: position 83,874,243 of record VDFB02256132.1, on the reverse strand, counting down.
GGAAGTAGTCAGGGTGTTTTCAATGTTTGTAGGGATTGCAGGAGCAGGGGATGGAGTTAGGGCCGAGTTTGATGCAGCCTGTTGACGTGGTTTTTGAGACCGCACCAACACAGAATAAAGTCTCCCAACGGACGCTCTATCCTCTCTTGAACAAAGTATTCAGCATGCTAAGATTGCGAGTAAGATCATGCTTTCAACTCCAAGGTTCCTTGAGTGCGAATAGGCTCAGTTTGGCTCGATGTGATATTGCCGGTATGTCAAGGGGACTTACACAATTGTTCGACGGCTAACAACAAACAGTAGACTAAGGGCTTTCGTGTGATTCAAATGATTTGGCAGGTGAGCGCAAGTTTCCTAATTCTAACCGGAAATGAACTGAATTTAAAAGGGTGTAAGGCCTAAGAAGTTTATGTTCTATTCTAAATGCAGGATATGTGGAGCTTCATTTCGATAGACTTCAACCGGATTTCACCTAGCCTCCAAATCGGACCTCAAAGCCAAATCAGTTACCAATCTTCAGAAATAGCAAAGATGTTCAAATTATGACTTAACATGCATACACCATCTGGCAGCATATAAGCATATAAATCACAACCAGTTAAACTCAATGTAATGTCGATTATTGACCACACAAAATGAACTTATCATCAACAAGCCGCTAGTGAAAAAAGACATGGAATAATGACTATCTCAATAAAACACCACACACAAAGTAAGCTACTTGCATGAATTTAAGCTACTTGAATCGAAAGGAAGAAGAAACCTTGCTAGCATTTCATGATAAGGCAATTCCATCATCAATGAAAGATCTATTTTCATAAAATGTGTTACAACAATCTCCTCAAAGAAGTTTTCAAAGGGGAAAACTCTTTCTTCTCAAATTATGCAAAATGCTCTACAATGCTACACTATCTAGCTCTAATACTAATGCTCTCAATGTCTCTTTTGTCTACGATTCCAATGTCTAATCTAATTCTTTACAAATGAGGGGGACTCCCCCTTTATATAACTAGCCAAGTCCCAAAAGACGGCTAGGGTTACAATCAATAGAGTGGCCAGAATCGTGCCACCTCAGCCCTAAATAATATTGCCCTAAAAACCGCCACAGAGGAGAGTGGGGTAATAAATGCGCCATAATGTCCACCATTATCCTTCTAGAAGATTCCATTTGTAGACGCGTTCACACTGTTCTCGATCTTCTTTCTTGGCGTTGTTCTTTGATTTCTTCCACTTGAGGGTCTTCATCTTCGTCACTTTGAGTTATACTAAGTCAATTTCTTGCAACTTTTTCTTTCTTCATGTGAAACTCATCTTCATCGTGCTTCACCACTTCCAGACATCGTGCTCAGGCTTCAACGTTCCTCCTGCAAAACAAGCAAGGAGAGGGGTATTAGAACACATCACAATATAAACTCAACTTACTTACCAAGTTTTGATCTCCAAGGACTTGTTGCCTCCACTAGCCAACTTCGTGTTCAAGTTCATGCCTTAGATAAACTTCATCTTTGAGAAATTCATTTCACTACCTGGGGCTCCGATACTCAATTTTATTCATTTCTGGCTCAAGTAAACTATCTTCACGAAGGATTGAAGCAAATTCACCTAGGCAGTTTCTTTCAAATTCATCGTCAGGAGGATTTCACCTTGAAAACACATTTTCTTCATTTTTGCCTTAGAAAATTTTCAAATTTCCCTTAGGAAATACATCAACCTGGTGCCCACTTAAAAATATCCATCCTGAAGGCCGCAGCGAAGCATGGAAGGCTTTAAAATCAACTCCTCATCGGCAATCTTCAATACCCAGAAGAAAATTTCCTCCGGAATGCTTCGAATCCATGGGTACCCAACGAACGGGTTCATTTAATTTTCTTGAATTTTGAACCTTAGAAAATATTCTTTCATCAAATTTATTCTCGTTCTTCGATCCCTTCTGAGAATTTTGCTCTGACCTAAAAAAATTTTTATCGATCTTGTGGAGCTGACATTCACTGACTTCATCTTTGGCGGCCCATCTGTGCTTCAAGAAAAATTCCATCACCTCTCCAGACTTAAGCATTTTTTTAAGGGAGAAAATATTTTGTGCCTTAGAAATTTTTGAATCACTTCGAAAATTTTGCCTTAGAAAATTTTATATCCAACTCGATCAATCTTGCCTGTGAAAATATCAATTTCACTTGGAAAATTTTTCATAGAGGTGCCTGGCGCATTTTATTTTTCTAGCCACCACTTCGCATTTTACTTCACACTTGAAAAATATTTTTTGAAGCTCCAATGCCTAGGAAAATTTTCCAACACTTAACATCTTAGGCGCATAGCACTTGGAGAAAAATATCACCACGCCCAATACTCATCTCCACCAACACACACGCCTAGCAAAATTTTTCTAAGGCTCACCACCACACTTACTCTTTACTTGGCGCATAGCATACTTTGAGGAAAAATTAAAAACCACGCCTAGGCAATTTGCTTGTGTTCACCACGCCTTAGAAAATATTTAAAATCACCTTAATTACCACCCTCATTCACCATTTACTATTTAAACATGGGCGCATTTGAGCCTATCCACTGGATGACTCTTCAACTTCACTTTTTGTCTTTACATGGCCCACTTTGGGCGCATTTTGCCATGCAAGAAGGATGAACTTTACTTAGAAATTTTCCTTGACTCTTTTATGAGGTGGGCGCATTTTGCACATAGAGGAGGACAAAAAATTTTGACTGCTTTGACCATTTGCTGCATGGGCGCATTTCTATGTATGTGCAGGATAAACTCCTTTGACTTGCTGACTGCCTCTTGGGCGCAAATAGCATGGTGAGGTGGATGAGATTATAACGCCTTTTGACTTCTTTTCAAATCTTTGACCCTTTCCTTGCATGGGCGCATTTAGGCCATGGTGGAGGATGAAATACCAATCCTTAGAAGAATTTTCAACAAGAAGCTTGAGGTGGGCGCATTTCTTGCCATGAGCAGGATAGAAAACTTTGACTCTCCTTTGACTTTTACACCTTGGGCGCATTTTGCCCCTGATGAAGGATGAAGCCCAACACTTAGAGAATTTTCAAATCAACTCCTCAAGGATGGCGCATTTGGAGGTGGGTGGCGGATTTTTGCACTTAGAAAATTTCTCAACTTTTTCTCTGAGTTCCTTGGGCGCATTTAGAAATGCCTTCAGGATGAAAAGAGTTGACTTTCATTGACCATTTCTAGCTTGGGCGCATTTTGGGGTGGCAGGAGGATGAACTCATTTCATAAAATATTTTTGATCATCTTGAAGGCAAGCATGGCGCATTTTGAGGCACCTGCAGGATGAAACTCAGACTTAGACATTTTCTCGACCTCTGCCAGCCTGCTTCATGTCCTGCTATTTATAGTAAGCCTCTTGATTTTCGTACTTCGGAAGCTCAGATTGCCATGAAATTTTAAACACTAGATCCTCGCGACCTCATTACCTTGCTGACACTGCCACTTTTAGTCACCCTGCTATTTATAGCCTGTTTCTGGTGGATAGTTTACTATAAATAGTAACCTCTTGTTTCTGATAGCTTCATTGCTCCGATTGACCTGAAATTTGAATGGCTGATCCTCTTACGTGACTGTTGGTGACACCGACGTACCATGGGTTACCTACTAGTACCTTTCTAATTGACACTATAAATAATGCAAATTATCAATGATCAGGCTCGGGAAAACCCATCAGGAATCACCCGACATGCAAAAGAAACTCTGACATGCAAACCCTAAAAATAGCCTCGGAAGACTGAATTCTGAAAGTGGTCGCCTCGTCTTGCATGTTACATCACCGCGAAGGTCTCGAAAAACCCAGAAGGAATATGCCGACATGCAAAGAAAAACTCTGCATCTGCACCCTGAAATTAGGCCCGGAAGCTGGACTGCTAAAAATAGTAAGTCGTCTGTTTTCGCTCAAATTTGGCATGCAAGCAGTCTGATATACTCTGAATGGAGTGTGATGATCGGAAACTCGAAATTGTTGGCGAATTGCCTATAATTGCAGACTTACTAAAAATAGTAAGTACCTCAGAATCAAATGAAAATTTGCTGGGAGCCTGCTGGAAACATGCTGACAACAATGTTAAGCTCAATTTTCAATTTATTCACTTTACTTGACCTTGGACTGACCAGAAACGATGAAATCCTAATTTTCAGACTTAGCCAAATTTCACTGATTTAAGTTCAAAGATGGGAACGTCCCCAGGAAGCAGACCATAGAAAAGAGACAGACGGAGAGAGAGAGACACAAAAACCAAAGCCAAAACGACCAGAATGGAGCAAAAATTAGGGGTCCCCATCTTGAATGGGGCGATGTGTGAAAAGGTCACAACACAGCCCTAGCCTAATATCTCTATGTATTAGGCTCGGGTGGATAGGTTACACATAGGGTTTTGTAAAAAGGTGATTTGGTAATTGTTTTAGTGGATGAAATTTGTGTTTTCAGACCCCATGTGACTTAAGGAAAGCCTTGGAGTGAAAGTTGGTAGTTTGGAGAAAGGATATCACAAAGTTGCTTTGGAAAACAAGCTTAATTAGGCCTCTTTCCAGTGTAACAGTCAAAATTAGAGGGTGTTGTTACAAAACAAACGCATTGACAAATTTGATATGTTTCAAAAGGACATAAAGGGTATATGTAATGGTGATTTAATTTTGGGTTTGAAGTCTTCTTTGAAAGATATGATGAAAAACTCCTATTCCAAGTACTACAAGAAGAATTGAAGGTTTTGGTTGAAAGGCACCAAGTTAGGGTTTAAAGTTGCAAAGCTTGTTTAGTTGTGATTGTGTTGACAACCTCCACCCTGCTCTGCATCAAATTAGTATCATAGCATAGGTTTAGGTCTATAAGTGGAAAAGATTGAAGTTTGAAGAAAACAAAGATGCCTCCTAAAATGAATCCAATGGCTAGAGAAGTGAGAGAGTTGAAAGAAAAGCATGCCAAGGAGTTGAGACAGGTAAAGGAGTCTCAAGAAGCTATCCTAGCCAGACTTGTAGCACTGGAGCCAAACCAAAAGAGAGGTGTGGTCACCGAAGATCAAAGTGACCAAGAGGATGAGGAAGAGGGTGAGGATGAAAACCCTCAAGGAGGAGTCCAAGGTGATCATGAATTGGACCCTAATGAATTGAGAATGGCTAAGTTGTTGAAGGCTGTCAAGGGAGATACTCCTGAGGTGAAGATGGAATTGCCCATGTATGGTGGGAAGATGGATAGTGAAGAGGTGCTAGATTGGATTGATGCACTTGACAACTATTTTGAGTATAAGGAGGTAGCAGATGAGCAAAAGGTGAAATTTGCCAAAACAAAGTTGAAAGGCCCTGCCTTAACTTGGTGGAATTATGTGGAAAAAGTGCAAGTCAAAAATCAATTCATGGGACAAAATGGTGGCTAAGATCAAGAGTCAATTTCTACCCAGTGATTATGCAATTCAAACATTTAGAAGGTTACAAAACCTCTTACAAAAGGAGATGGATGTAATGGCTTATACAGAGAAGTTTCATAAGTTAAGTATAAGAGCTGGTCATGTTGAGGATGAGGTGGAGAAAATAGCAAGGTACATGAATGGGTTGAGGTTCAATATACAAGATGAGTTGAGTCTAACCACCCCTAGAATGGTGGAAGAATGCTTCCAATTGGCAGTCAAGGTAGAAGAAAAGTTAAAAAGAAGGCAAGAGAAGCAAGGTAGAGGCAAAGGAAAGAACTTCAGGGTTAGAGGACCCTTTGGAGGAAGAGGACAATCTCAAAAAGCACAAGGTGAGACAAGTGGTAATCAAGAACAGAGCTCGGAATCAAGAGGCAGTTTCAGAGGTAGAAGATCAAATAGTAGAGGCAGATTTGGAGGACAAGGTAGGGGATCAAATACCTCCTCAGGAAGATGCTATCAATGCAATCAGTTTGGCCATCAAGCATGGAAATGTCCGGATAAGCAGCCTTCTACTTCACATGGTGGTGAAAGGAGAACACAATTGGTGCAAGAAGAAGATAATGAGAGTGTAAACTCTCCATCTTAGCATGCTGCTCCAGAAATTGGAGAATCTTTAATGATGAGGAGAACATTACTCAAGGTTCCTGTGGTGAAGGAGCCTCCACAAAGAAAATCCCTCTTTAGAACCACCTGCAAATCTCAAGGTAAGGTGTGTAAAGTTGTTGTTGATTCCAGTTCCACAGATAATTTGGTTTCTTTAGAGATAGTAGAAAGTTGAAGATGAAAAGAATCCCACATCCCACTCGCTGCAAGGTTTCCTGGTTGAACAAGGGGCAACAGGTCTTAGTTAATGAGCAAACATGGGTTGAATTCAATATTGGAGGGTATAAAGATAAAATCTTGTGTGACATCATCCTAATGGATGTTTGTCATCTACTTTTAGGGAGACCCTGGCAATATGACAGAAAGGCTAAACATGATGGACAGAAGAATACCTATGTGATTGAAAAGGATGGGATTTCATTTACCCTTACTCCATTGCAAGAGGGAGGTTTAGATACACAAGTTGGGTCTAGTGTAATGTTGGTTGGGGAAAAAGAGTTCTTGAAAACCATGAAAGAAGAAGGTGGAGAAGGTTATGCCATTATAATCAGACCAAAATCTGTCATGACAGCAGCAAAGGTTGAAGATGTGCCTAAAGAGGTCCAAGCCTTGTTGAACAAATACAAAGACATTGTAGTAGATGAGCTCCCTAGTTCTTTGCCACCAATAAGAGATGTGAGCCACCATATAGATTTTATACCAGGGGCAAATCTACCCAACAAAGCTGCATATAAGATGACTCCTCAACAGAATGAAGTAGGAAACAAATTCAAGAGTTACTTGACAAAGGCCTAATATGGGAGAGTCTTAGCCCATGTGCTTTTCCTACTGTATTGGCACCAAAGAAGGGAGGAGATTGGAGGATGTGCACCGACTCAAAGTCAATTAACAAGATTACCATAAGGTATAGGTTCCCCATACCAAGAATGGAAGATTTGATGGATTGTTTAGGAGGAGCTTGTTATTTTTCAAAGATTGACCTCAAAAGTGGCTACCACCAAATTAGAATTAGAGAGGGGGATGAGTGGAAAGCTGCCTTCAAAACTAATGAGGGGTTATATGAATGGCTTGTCATGCCATTTGGGCTTTCAAATGCACCAAGCACTTTTATGAGATTAATGAATGAAGTTCTGAAACCCTTCATAGGTAAGTTTGTGGTTGTCTATTTGGGTGATATTCTTGTTTTTAGTAAGACTAAAGAGGAACACTTGAGCATTTAGACATGGTTTTGAAAAAGTTGAATGAAGAAAAGTTGATGATAAATTTGAAGTGTGAATTCATGAAGGAGGAGTTGGTCTATCTTGGCTTTGTGATCTCAAAAGGTTCTTTGAAGATGGACCCTAGCAAGGTGGAAGCAATTCTCAATTGGCCTACTCCATTTTTAGTTAGTGAGGTAAGAAGTTTCCACAGCCTAGCTAGCTTTTACAGAAAATTTGTGAAGAATTTTAGTCATATCTGCTCTCCAATGATTGATACAATCAAAGGGAGTAAAAGGTAAAAGCTTTTGTGGTCTGATGAGGCAGAAAGGAGCTTTCAATATCTGAAACAAAGGGTAGCACAACAACCTATCTTAGCATTGCCCGACTTTAATAAAGTTTTCACAATTGAATGTGATGCAAGTGGGTATGCAATTGGGCCAGTGTTGAGCCAAGAGGGTAGGCTTGTTGCATTTTTCAGTGAGAAGCTTAATGAGGCAAAGAAAAAGTATTCCTCTAATGACTTGAAGTTGTATGCCATGGTCCAATCATTGAAGAAGTGGAGACACTATCTCCTTCCTAAAGAGTTCATTGTTTTCACTGACAATCATGCTTTGCAGTTTCTTAACAGCCAAGACAAACTCAACCACAGACATGTGAAGTGGGTAGAGTACCTACAAAGCTTCACCTTCACCATAAAACACAAAAAGGGGCAGTCAAACAAGGTGGCGGATGCTTTGAGCAGAAGGACATTGTTGGTCCAAGAAGTTCAGTTGCAGAGTGTTGGAATTGATGCTTTAGAAGATATGTATGCAGAAGATGATGATTTCAAACAGATTTATGCTTCTTGTAATCAGTTTAATGGCACTTTTCATGAAGACAATTCTGATTTCTTGATTCAAGAGGGTTTATTGTTTAAAGGGGCTTAGTTATGTATTCCCAAATGGTCTATGAGGACTAATCTGATTAAGGAAAAGCATTGTGGCAGCTTAGGGGGTCACTTTGGTGTGGACAAAACCTTGGAACAGGTGAGAAGGTATTATTATTGGCCAAAGATGCAAAGTGATATCAGAAAGTTTGTTGAAAAGTGTATTGTTTGTCAAAAAGCCAAGGAGTGTAGTACAAATGTAGGTCTTTATCAACCATTGCCAATCCCAAATAGGCCATGGGAATCCATCAGCATGGATTTTGTGTTGGGGTTGCCCAAAACTCAAAGAGGATTTGATAGTGTGTTTGTTGTTGTAGATCGGTTTAGCAAAATGGCACATTTTATACCATGTAAAAGCACAAATGATGCCTCATACATTGCAGGGTTGTTTTTCAAGGAGGTGGTCAGGATTCATGGACTACCATTGACAATTGTTTCTGACAGAGACAGTAAGTTTGTGGGTCACTTTTTGGAGAACCCTTTGGAAGAAGTTGGGAACAAACTTGACCTTTAGCTCTACCTATCATCCCCAAACAGATGGGTAGACGAAAGTTGTCAATAGAAGCCTTGGGAATCTACTTAGATGCTTGACAAAAGAACATTCAACCCAATGGGATTTGATCCTACCCCAAGCTGAGTTTGCATATAATGACTTTGTGAACCGAAGTGTTGGGAAAAGCACATTTGAGATTGTATATGGATTGCAGCCTAGGGGAGTGTTTGAACTCAGAGATTTGGGTGGCATGGAGAGGAGTATTGAAAGGGAAGAGTTTGCAGTGGCCATGAAAGACATACATCAGCAAGTTAAAGAGAACCTTCAAAAGAGTGTTGAAAAATACAAACAACATGCAAACTTGAAAAGGAGAGATTCATTTCAAAGTGGGGGACTTGGTCTTAGCTCATTTGAGGAAAGAAAGGCTACCTAAAGGAAAGTATTCAAAGCTGCAGATGAAGAAGATTGGGCCATGTAGGGTGATCCACAAGTTTGGAGCAAATGCCTATGAGATAGAACTCCCTCTTGGAGTGGCTATCTCTCCAATTTTTAATGTTTCTGACCTATATCCTTTTAAAGGATCTGCGATTGTAGGTATAGCTACAAGTACATCAGAGGATCTAGATGAAGATTGGGTCAAGGATTTGCCACCAAGTCAACCATTGAAGCTTGAATGCATCTTGGACACAAAGGAAGCCAAAAGAACAAGACATAAGGTATATTATGAGTACCTGGTGAAGTGGCAAGGCCTTCCTATGGAGGATGCCACTTGGATGATAGAGGAAGACATCAAGAAGCATGGTACCACAGTTTAAGAGCTGCTCTCAAGTGGAACTTGAGATTTTGTTTTCCCTGGGAGTATGGTGTAGGAGCACCTAGTCTATATGATGTAAATGGGGTCCTATGTTAGTATTTTTTGTGTTTGAGTCAATTTTGGTTTGTAATAAGGTCTATTTAGATCATGTGTGATGTTTTAAGTCATGTGGGGTCGGTTTTGGGTCATGATGTCAAGTTTTGCAAATGTTGTAAAAGTTGCATGAGCAACTTTGCACTTTTTGCGTGTGTAAAGGAAGTTGAAGCGTTGGCATTC
>VDFB02256132.1:83820268-83864403 GCA_007258455.2 Sequoia sempervirens | reverse complement strand
GAAATTTCAAATTTTCACCAAATAGATTTTGTTTAAAAAAAAATAAACCTAGTAGTTTAGAAACTACATTCAATTTCCCACATATTCTATTCTTACATGTTTTTGAAATAATATAGATAACTTATTCAAATTTTTACGTCAAGTTGCCTAACTCTGATTTTTCTGAATTTTCATTGCCACTTAAGGGCCTATTTGGCATACCATGATCCTACACATACCCTTTGTTGGAAAGCACCTATTTTAGGATTTTAGCCATAGCAGAAAGGAAGTGAGTAGTTTGGTACACATGTATGGAAAATGTGGTAGCATAGAAAAGGTGGTGAGTTATTTGAAAAAATGCCTCTGAGAAGTGTGGTCTCATGGTGATGGGATGTCATTCAATCACCATCAGACTGCATTTATTCAAGACATTTTTTTAAACTACTCACTGCCTTGTTTATGTTGTTGCTTACTATTATGCTTTGATAGATTTTTTCCAAGCATCCATAGTTTGTTGGAAAGCACCAATTTTAGGATTTTAGCCTTAGCAGCAATGAAATGAATTGTTTGATAAAATGCTTTGGTAGACATGTATGGAAAATGTGGTAGCATAGAAAATGTAGTGATTTGTTTGAAAAAATGCCTCAAAGAAATTGGGTCTCATGGTGATGGAAATTTCCATGAGACCACATTTCTTTGAGGAATTTTTTCAAAAAACTATTTTCCTTTTCTATGCTATCGCTTACTATTATTCTTTCATATATTTCTTCCAAGCATCCATAACATAAATGAGGTGGTGAGCTGTTTGAAAAGATGCCTTAGTAAAAAGTGGTCTCATGGAATGCCATGACAAGAAAATGCAATTAGAAGATGCTCCTACTTATTACTTATGCTATGTGAAGTAATTGAATCACTGCTTATGTTGAATTTCTAAACAACTATATTGTAGTTGAAATTTTGTCATCTATCAACATCTAGTTATTAGTTATGGAATGTGAAGTAATGCTTTGAGTTTGAAAGATGTGAAATGCAATGTAATCAATGATATGAATATAAAATACACAAATCTATTAGGTACAATTCATTATTTAAACTCTTTATTCTATTACCTACATGTAGGTTTGTGTAAATCCACTGGCACTATGAGGTGTTCCCATGAAACCTCCAATATTGGCCCATTCAACATCCAAAATCACATATTAGAGTACCATTGTAGCATAGAAAATGGAACTTTGGACATTTTCACACTCATTTGGGTCTTTCTTGTGGATGTTGGCCTAGTTTTTGCTTCATTTAATATTGTAATTTGACTAACACATTCACATTAGGTCTTGGGCCCTTGTGAATTAATAAGAATTTTATGATGTCTTGTAAAAGTATTGTGAAGTGTTGTAACAAACTTGGAAACTTTTCTAGGATCTTATTATTATATTTCACCTAAATAGGTTTTTTTAATCATTTACCAAGCCTTATTTCAAAGTTTTGTAAAGTGTTGTAACAAAATTTCATGCTTTTCTAGTCTTGTCCTCAATAAATTGATCTTTTTTATGCTTTAATTGACCCTGTTTTACATCTACAATCCTTACTTAAGTGCATTTTTTAGAATAAACTTGATAAAAATCATTTTAAATACTTAATTTTTGACACCCACTTAAAATTCCTAAGTGGGACCCATTCACCACTAGGGGCGAATGAGTCCACTTTGGCTCAAAAATCAAAATAAATTCAAAATTCTAGCAAGTTTTTATTTTCTAAGAGCTAAGGTTGGCTTGGGATGTAGTATCTTCTAGAATTAGGGCATAATTGTGTATAAATATAAGGTTTTCCAACTCATTTCATTCTCCCCAATCTTCCAATCATTCATGAAATTAATCAATCACTCACTTAAGCATTCTAGGCATTTCAAGCATTCTCAAGTCTACATCCATTGGAGCTATTATTTTGATCTATAAACTCCTTACTATGAATCACTTAACAACTTGCTAGATTCACCAGGATATAGATTTAATTTAAGATTGAAACTGATGATGCTTGTGAATTGAGCAAATAACCACATAAAACATAGGAAAGTAAAGAAGTTGACAAAAATCATGCACAAAGAAAAGAGAGACAAAGATTTGATTACGGAGTTCACCAGTTTTTGGCTACGTCTCTGGATCCGCAAATAAGCGTGATCAATGCCATTACTATGATGCAACTGCTTTTACATCACCATGGTCTTTCACTGAGTTACAATCCACTTCCCACTGAAACACTATCTTGACAAGAACTTTCTAGCATCCACACTACCTAGTCCTTATGTCACCTTTACAATGCTTCCAAACAATGAAACTGTAACTCAACTCTCAACAAGAGTACATAGGCATCAAGCCTTTACAAAAGACTCAAAATTCATACAAAATCTCTCAAAGGACTCACTAAGTTCTTGTCTCTTCTCCCTAGAGACCACTTAGCCCTCAAAAGACTCCAATAACTCTCACTCCAAACCCTTTACTAAGAGAAAAAAAAAACTCTCCAAGAGTTTTTACAAAGAATGAGATTCCTCAAGAGTTTTCCAAAAGTTCTCACTAAGAGAACACTCAAACGCCTTTGAATGAATCAAACACTCTCACCATCTCCCTTATATACATAAAAATAAGCCTAAGATAAGGCTCAACCATCATAACCACATGATTAAATGCGTAACTCCCCCTATGCTACGCTTAGGAGTCGTTCCTAACTCGCTTTTGTTATTTACATAGAAGGGAGGAGGTTAGGATTTAAACATGGATTTAAACATAACCTTACTTTAACAAATTTTGGGCTTAAAAAATAACAAAACAAAACAAACCCTTATAATAATCATAAGCCTATCGCTGGTCTACCGACAACCACTTATTTTTCCACGCCAGTGGTTACGGGTTCTAAACCCGTTGGCTGTTTTTAAAACCGAACACCAAACTTTAAAATAACAAAACAAATCGCTATGCATATATAGTTAGGACAACAACTCGGGTCTAACAGTTGGAACCATCGTCTCCTCTTGCCCAGGTCACGGATTCAACTCCAACCATAAAATTTTGCTCAACAAACCAACTGTGAGAGAATGGAGGGAAACGTGTCGCTTGAGAGGACTGCCACTTTCGTAATACAATTCGCCAATGACACGCAGTCACCCGACACATCACCCACTGATTGGACTGCAACCTGGAGTCTGACTCTGATGCTGACTGGATCCACTTGCCACATCATTGGTACGGAGTGCCACATCATCTACCATTCAGATGACACGGAGGAGTACGGATGCCACGTAACTTGACACGTCAGCTACCACATCATCATACGGACTATACAGACTTTGACACATGTCAACATCTGGTTGGTTCGTATCGGATTTCGTACCACATGCTGACATCAGTTGTATGGATGATGATGTCATCAATGTACCTTCAAGTCCACCAAGTCAACTAAGAGCTTTGACTGGCCGTATCTTGCGCATACAAGCTCCATTTTCAACGAAACGAACGTCATCAAAATCGTCTCGACAAACACTTTGATTTGACGCTGATTTTGACAAATTCCAAGATGATCAATTTTTCCACCTTTCTTATGGCTCTGCTACCTTGTTTGACTGAAGCTTTGACCAAGCATAACTCACACATACGATCTTCTTTTGACTCGATTTAAGTTGCGTCAGAATCCTATCGGCAAGCTCTTCGATCTGAGACTACTTTCACCTGATTTGAGGACAGTCAATTTTCTAGTCAACCATCTGGCACCCTCGGCCCTTGTTGAACTTTGACCGAGCATATCTCGAGCAAACGAACTCCTTTTGACATGATTCAAGTTGCATCAGGATCATACTGTTGTGCTCTATGCATTGATGCTAGTTCTGGGAGATATTGAAGCTGCTGGATTTTTGAGGCCTTCAAGATCCACCTGGATCATATTTGCATGTCTTCAGATTTCTACTTCAAGGGTTTGGTGAGTTGTGGCATTACATGTTTTTCATTCATCATTCTGTTTACATATTTCATTTCATTTTCAAGGGTTTAATTACCAACAAGGGGTTTGACCAAGCCAAACCCCTATTCACTAACCCTCAACAATTTTTCCCTCTCTTTGCATGTATTTTGTAGGTCTAGGTTGCATATGTCTCAAAGAGAAATATTGGAAAAGTTGTCAACAAATTTTTAGAGTCATTCAAAGTTGTCAAAGCCTCAATTGGTGAACACCTATGGGTCGAATTTTCCAATTTTGGATCCAAAAATCTTTCAAGAGCAAAAGTGCAAACTAAGAGTTGCAAATTCCACTTTTGAATTTTAAAAAATTAGGAAGTGGACTAATTCTCCATTAGTGGTGAATGAGTCCCACTGCCAGGCTGAAAACAAGAATTTTACAGTTCTAAGTACCTAGTTGTCTAAAACCTGTTCTGAAAAAATCTTCCCAAAACATGACTAAGTCACCCAGCGTGGTGGGTGTTGCCACAATAGTGGTTTACAATTTTTGGGAGGAACTGATTTTTGCTGAAATCACATATTTTTAGAAAATATAATGATTTAAGCCTTGAAAAGTTCCATTTAAAGAATTCAAATTGAATAGGGTTTGATCAAACTACCTTAAATCAAACCCCCTTGGATAGAACCCCACTAGTTTTAAACCATACCTATAACAGAGTCTCCTTTACACCTATCAAAATGTTGATAAAAAACCATTTTGATTTTACCTTTGGGGATCAATTGAATTCATTTAAAATTTATTTTTTTCAAGTATGTAGTCCCTATTATAAGCTTCCCAAAAAGTATAATTTTAAATAAATTTAATTTGATTATTATATTTATTTTTATTTCTTGTGAATGTAAGTTTTTCAATCAAAAATCAAAACTCTTTGTTCTCACATGTGGAAAAAATAGTAGATTATTAAAAAAAAAATTAAAATATTAGTGCACCGAGCATTGAAGTCCTTGATCCAACAAAGAAAAAATTTCGATACATACAAAAAAAGTTACGCGTTATACGGTCGCGCTGTGTCTGAATTATAATTGGTTTGTATTTGAAACTTGATTAAAGAAAAAATATTCAATAAAAACTATCTAACCAAGTGGAAGCACTAGATATCAGAGTTAAAAATATAAATTCGAAAGAATTAGAATTTTATCCTTCACGGAAAAAAAATTATGCGTTATACGGTGAGTGTGACTTTTTAAAAATGATGTTTTCTGAAAAAAACTAGTTTTCAAGGGAGATGGAAAAAGAAGTGCAATCTGATTCCAAAAAAATTGAAAAAAATATATTTAGAATCTATAGACAAAATTTCATGAAACTCTAGTTTGCATCATCTTCGAATTCCTCGTGGTTTAGCTGCTATAGGTGCCCGAAAGTGAAGATTTAGTTAAAAAAAATATTTCAGTGTCCAGTTTGGCCAAAAATTGTAAACCACTATTGTGGGATCACCCTGGTGTATGAGTCCCAGTTGGCTTCAATAGTGAATTTCCTAGAATTCTAGAGCTCCATTCCATCCTTCTCCATTCTCTAGGTGCACACTTCAAATCCCATAAGCTTTTGTTACAGTTTGTTTGCATTTCTAGGTCATTTTGCATACTACACTATGTTTTCAAACATTTTACATTTCATTAGTTTACATTTAGTACTTAATCTCTTTTATCAATTTTCAGCATCTAGCACATTCCCCTTTGATATATTTCAATCATCTTTGCATTGGAATCTCAAGGGCTTAATCTTGAGTAAGCCATTAATATTTTTGGTACCTCTCTTCTTTTAGTTGAAAAACCCTAGAAGTATAAGAGAGCCCCCATATTCCAAAAATCTTTGGTTCAACCATTCATAAAACAGTGCTATTAACATGTAATAAATTTATAAATTTTTACTAGTTACACACCTTAGTGATAGATGTAGTGAAGTAATAAGCAGGTGTAGGGCTGGTGTATCCAGTATCAACACTGCGACCCTAAAGTTTTATGAAAATCATCAAACTAAATTAGTTAATCTTGCATTTCAAAATTTAAATTTAAAAAATTCAATTCAATGAACATGCTAAAATTTACCTAAGTATCAATTCCATAGGCCTCATTCAAAATTTCAGCTGCCCTCATCATCTCCATAGCTATAGACGTGACCTGCATAGTAGCCTCCTGATTGTTGGTGGGGTCATATGAAAAAGTCACCCCACAATCATGACACAAATGTGGTCAAAGCCCACCACTCGAAGACTTCCCTAGATGACACTGTAGTATAACGCTGGCAAGCTAGATGACACTCTAGGTCAAAGAGTTGATGGCCTACAAAGTGTCTACCTCGGTACTCTCCTTCGTGATGGAAGGGATAACTATTTTCTCATGAGGCTTCCTAGCAAGAGTTCAACTCACTTTCCACCTAGGATCCTATTGTGTACCGGGTCTATCTTGAGCCGAACCCCCACCTCTCCCTTAGAAGTCCCTCATATCAAAATAATTCTAGATGTTGTTCAGGATGAGGGTATGTGCAGGATCATGGTATGCCAAAAAGTGGCAATATTTGTAGGGTATGTGGCTGACGACTTTTTTTTCACCCAAAATTAATGAAACGAAAAGGGTTTTTAGAGGAGATTCTCAGCTTTCCAAAAATATAAATTATGATTTAATTTGAATTTAATAAATAATTATTATTCATTTTCTATTAGAATTATGACTAAAGTCGACGATAGGTGATTGAAAAACATCTATAACTTTCAAATGGTATCATATTTTTGAATCCAAAACATGCGTACATTCTATGCTTTACATACTATAGGATTAAAAAGAAAAATTAAATTTCATGAATTTTTGAACAAGTTAAGGTGGTCATGAGTTTTTATATTTTCTAAAAGTTGTAATAAAAATTCATAATTAATTTTTTACTTGGAAAAAAATTACAAAAAAATATGCATCACATCCGTACATGAGTCCTCTACTTATATATAAAATATTACAAAAAATATTATCATTTTAGTATGGTTAGGGTGGTCAGACATACACCTACTTATTTTTTCCCTGAAATTTAAGTACTACTGCATTGAAATTTTAAATTTTCACCAAATAGATTTTATTTATTTTTAAATAAACCTAGTATTTTAGAAACTACATTCAATTTTCTACAAATTCTATTCTTACATATTTTTTAAATAATATAGATAACTTATTCAAATATTTACGTCAAGTTGCCTAACATTGATTTTTCTGATTTTTTTGCCACTTAAGGGCCTGTTTGGCATACCATGATCCTGCACATGCCCATGAACTCACAGTATAGTTTCCTTAGGAAATATTGCAAGACTTCACAATTTTTGCATGGTGGTTAATCAAAAACCATGTACCACCTATCCCAAAAAAAGTTCCTAATCAATTGGTTATGGCACTAATGGATAGGAAACATCTTCGCATTGAGGCTAAGATTTGCATTTTTGTGTGGGTCAGTGAATAATGAGCACAAATCTAATTTTGTAATTTTTAGATCTTTTACATCTTTATATGATAATTTATCCTAGTAATAATCCCTAGCTACCTACCTCCTATCTTGCCAACCAGTTAATTGTTTGTTGATTGAATCTACATGTTTTGAAATTTCTTTGAGTGAATTTGCAAGGGTTTTTCTTTCGATGGTTTAACCATTTGGATCATTCAACCTCGTGATAAACTCCTCAATTTTATTTTTATTTTTTTCAATTTCACTTATTATTTTTTTCTCAGTTTGAGGAGGATGTTGAGGGATTGGTGGAGGAGATTGTTGTTGTGGCTGTTGAACTTGAGAAATTTTTTGATGTTTTTGTTGCTCTGCTTGTTGATGATTTTGAGGAGGGTTCGTAGGTTCATTAAAATATCCTACAAATTCAACAAATAAATATCAAAAACAACCTAAAACTAATAAATTCACAATAAAAAAAAAAATCCTTACTTCTTAGACCTCCTTGTCAATGTGGTGACATCCTATCAATGAAACAACAATAATTTGATGAAAAAACTTGCAATATGACTCCTCCCAAAATGTGAGTGCGCAAATAAAGGGATTTTAGCCACGTGCGAAAAAAATAGTCATAATGCTAATGAATTTGATTCCATTTTTTTTCTTTTAATGGCTCATAATGTGAGTGCATTATAATGTGCTCACATATAGCCTCAGTGTGGTTGAGCCTTAGGCTCAACACACCAAGCCATAATGCGAGTGCGTTATAACGTGCTCATGTTATGAGCTATCAAAACCTTTTTAAATTTTTTTCCACAAATTGGCCCCCCATCTTTTTGCACCCACCCTAAAGCAAGGTGGGCCAAAACAAGTGTGAAAATGAAAGGGCATGCATTTTACTACACTACATTTGAAAAGTTGGAGATGAGCACTTTCCATCTATAAATGTGTTGAGAAGATTTTTTGTCATTTTTTACTAGATATTTTAGCTTGAAGTTGTATTGTGCTAATTTCTTCAGTAGGCCATAACTTTTTCCTTTTAGTGATCTAGTTTTAGGAAAAACATAGGAATTGGAAAGGTCTTCAAGAGCACTACATATCCATAAGGCTAATTTTTCCATATTTTTCTTATGTTTATTTTGTATCAAAATTTGCATTTTTGGTTATTTTGAGCCCATTGAGTATTGTATCTTGGAAAAGGCTTTGTAAATGCACTAAATTGTAAATTTCCAACCTTATAATATTTGGAGGTTGATATTTGATACTAGTGAAAAGGGTGGGGATGTTCTTGGAATTCATGTGTTCACTTTCTTTTCTGCATTTTCTTTTTCTTTTCTTCATCATGGCATCGAAAAAACTTCATATTCTAACTGCATAGAACTATTTTGAGTGGAAATAACAAATGGAAATTCACTTAAGAAAACTTGGTTTGCATAAAGTAGTAATGGCATTGGAAACTGAACCAAGTGAAGATGAATTTTTTTTTGAGTGGTTTAACAAATGTGATAGAGCATATGGAGAATTGTGTGTGTCTATATCTCGAAATTTACTTTTTCATGTTGAATTTTTGAATACTCCAAATGAAATATGGGAAAAGCTAGAATCTCTTTTTTGTGTGCAAGATTCTATGAGGGGTCATATGTTGGAGAGTTAACTAATCAGTTTAAATCCATGAAACTTCAACATAATTCAAGATTTATTCACCAAAATGAAATCACTAAGGCTACAACTACAACAATGTGGAATTGATAAGAAAGATCAACAATTGATTCTAAGTATTCTCTCAAAGCTAAGTTCTGAATATTTAGTATTTGTTTCTTCCCTCTATGCTACTAAGGATGCACTTGGATATCAATTCGAGATGCCATCTTTAGATGAATTTTCTAATTCTCTCACATGGGAGCAAGACAAGCTAATTTAGATGGGAAATCTTAAGTCTTTTAAGTCGTATGCCTTCACTGCCAAGCTTGGCATAAATGAACAAAGGGGAAAAAGTAGTAATAAGGATAAGAAACAAAAGAATAGGAAGGAGAAGTTGAATTAGAAATTGGCTATTCCAAAAGCAAGTAATGAGACCTCATCTTCAAAAGGTGAAAAGCCTAAGAAATAGAGGGTAAAATGTGCATATTGTAAGAAACCCAATCATGATGAGCACAAATGTTTGAACAAATAGGTTGATCATTTGACACACATTCTTGAGAAGAATAAGATCTCAATGTTCATGATTTCATCAAATAGAGTTTAGAAGAGGGTTCTCACAAGGCCAAAGAGAACAATAAGGGGAAAGGAAAGGGAAAGGCCCTTGTAGTAGTTGCTTCTCCACCATCCACACGAGTTCTTGATTCAGGTGCTTCACACCACATGGCCTCAACAAATGATGAAATTGAATCTATGGAGCCATGTTTTATGCCTTCCATATTGATGGGTGATGACACTCCACTTGAGGTGTGTGGGAGAGGGTCTATTCATATAGAGGATGGAAAATTCCAAGATGTTCTTTGTGTTCCCTCATTATCAACTAATCTCCTATCTATCTATCAAATCACTCACATAGGTATAAGAAAGAGAGTTGAGTTTACTCCTTATTCAGGGGTAATTCATTGATTTCTATCAGCATTCAGGACACTCCAAATTCATCAGCAAATTCCTAGGTGCACTCTTTTTAGTCTTGTTTAATTTTGTTTGCATTAGTTACTTCTTTATTGCATTTTTTGAATATCACATTGTGTTTTCAAAAATTGTATATTTCTTAGGTTTTGCATTCATAATCATTCAATTACATTGCTTAGTTTCATTTAGATCATTTCATTTAGTCTTAATTACATCAGACATACATTAGATTGAGTGGACCACATTGATTTTAAGGGTTTATCTCTCTCCTTTCAGGTGAAAAACCTTAAGAGTTCAAGAGTAGCCTATAAACTTCCTTAAAATTTATGGTTTATTTTGGTGAACCTACATATTGAGCACTTTATCTTGGGTATGTGCAGGATCATCATCGAAATAATAGGTCCTTTAGTGGAAAAAAAAATAGAAAAATCAAAGTTAGGCAACTTGACGTAAAGATTTAAATAAGTTATCTATATTATTTTAACAATATTTAAGAATAGAATATGTAGAAAATTGAATCTAGTTTCTAAACTACTAGGTTTATTTAAAAAAAAAAATCTATTTGGTTAAAATTTGAAATTTCAATGCAATAGTACTTAAATTTTTGGGGAAAAATAAGTAGGTGTTTGTCTAACCACCCTAACCACAATAAAATGATAATATTTTTAATAAGATTTTAGATATAAGTAGAGGACTCATGTCCAGATGTGATGCATATTTTTTTGTAATTTTTTTCCAAGTAAATAATTAATTAAAAAAAATTATTACAACTTTAAAAAATATAAAAACTTGTATGTCTGACCACCTTAACTTGGTCAAAACTTCATGAAATTCAATTTTTTTTTTTTTAATCCTATAGTATGTGAAGCATAGAATGTGACACATTTTTTGGATTGAAAAAATTTGATACCATTTGAAAGCCATAAATGTTTTTCAATCATCCTATCAATTAGGACTTTAGTCATAATTCAAATAGAAAATGAATAATACTTATTTATTAAATTCAAATTAAAGAATAATTTATATTGGTATAAAGTTGAGAATCTCCTTTAAAAACCCTTTTTATTTCATCAATTTTGGGGAAACAAAAGTCATCATCCACATACCCTACACATACCCATCATATCGCCACTTTTTGGCCCATCATGATCCTGCACATACCCTCTTTTTTATTTCAATTGCATCTTGCATCCTAGGTTTCATTTTCATCAACATTAAATTAGGTTTTTCTTTGTTTTTGCATCCTAGGTTTTATCAAATTACATTAGTGAAAGACTCATTTAGACTTTAATTTTGCATATCATATCATCCAAAAACTGAAAATTTGCATTTGCATCCTCAGTTTGCATCTAAAAAGCATTCAAATCACTTTAATTTTTTTTGAAAAACATAAAAAAATATCATACCTAGGCTTATTTTCTACCCTGGGTGAATCAGTTCACCTACACACTTTGAACAACATTTTCAAGCATTTTCAGGGTATTTCCTACATTACAGGTTTTTGTAGTTGCTTTCTATTTTACTTTTCAAATTCTCTATTTTCTGCTAGCTCGTGCATCTTACTTTACTTTCATACATTGTCATCATGGAATTTTCCTTTAACAAGTTTTGGAATTGATTGAAATACTTAGTAGACATGTCCAATTGTGCCTTTGGTTGTGATACTAATGACCTTGAGCTTCCTCATGCTCGTTCAACTCCTCATTATTTTCCTCATGATGTAGACATCATTGGAGAAGATGATGATATCATGAACAAGTTCTTAAATGAATTTATTGATAACCTTGAAGCCAATGCAACATTTTACCCATCCATGAAACCACAATATCTTCCTACTATTGCACCTCCTGATCACTTTGGATACTTACATCCTAAAATCAATGGACCTAAGATCCCTCCATCAAGTGGACCTAGTTCCTCTAAAAAACACATCCTCAACCATTTTATGATAACAAAGTTACAAACATATCAATCGACCTTGAAGAAACATATGAAAAAGGATTTACTATCTTAAGAAAACAAGGGTGTGATAGAACAAATGAGCATAACATTCATCAACTTCTAGAAGAAAAACCAACCAAAGAAAACACAACAAGGCTAGGATATCAAGATCCTCCTCAAGCTGATAAGCCTCCTTTTGAATATTGGAGACTTTGTGATGATGGTATAGTGATCTATGATTCTCCTCCTAACTTGAACATTCTTCTTCCATGTGAACAATCATTACCTGATTCTAATAACAAGGATGCTAGGATCCCCATGGGTCCTCTTTCTCCTTCCATTCATGAAAAAGGAGAATCTAGCAAATGAAAACAACCTTACAAATTGAAGAAACTAAAGTTTCCAACTCATCCTCCACCTGAATGTGAAAGGAGACTTCAAATTCTTTTAAACAAAGTCCTTATACTCTTACCACCTATGAATAGGTTGGTTATCTATCCTAAAGATTTTGACAGACCATATTGCAAATATCATCATGTTCCTAGACATTGAACTAAAGAATTTTGGACATTGAAGGACATACTAGACAAGTATCACTTCACTAATATTGATTGATTTCCTATAATCTCTTAAATAAAAATCCTCTCCTCATGCTATAATTGTAGAATTTTCTATTCTCACTATTGCATGATCCTTTCACATCATCTAACTCGGCTCATTCTTTCCCTACACTCAATGGGGGGAAAGAAGTTGTTATCCTTGTCCTTGTAATGCATTTGTCTTTGTCTCTTAACTACATTATTCATTTTCCACTTATATTACTTAAGATTGAAAAACCAATAACTCAGTTAATGGTTCACTTACATTTTCATTACTAGCTCCTTTTACATTAGTTTCATGTGCATATTGTGTTCCCTTGTAATGTGTGTTTGATGTTCTCTCTTTTTGTACACTTTCTCTACTTGTACCTCTATTCTTCTATATGTCATACTTTCTCTTTTCTTTTTCCCTTTTGTTTTGTGTTCTCCTTTTGGGGATGATGCAAAGCATAGAGACACCCTATGTTGCTTCCATGTTGACCCAAAAGGTCATTTTTCTTTTTTTTTCCTTTTGTTTTGTGTTCTCCTTTTGGGGATGACGCAAAGCGCAAAGATGCCTTATGTCTCTTCCATGTTGACCCAATCGACCCCTTTTCCTTTTTCTTGTGTTTTCCTTTTGGCAATGACGCAAGGCATTGGGACCAAAATGTCTCTTTTATGTTGACTAAAAAAGATTTTTCTTTTTGTTTTCATTTTATTTTCACTTGTTTTTTCCTTTTTGGGATGATGCAAAGCATTGAGACTACAATGTCTCTTCCATGTTGACCCAAAATAGACCTTTTTTTTTCTTTTTTTTTCACACTCTTTGTGACATTCTTCCAATTCTATGTGCTTTGGGGAATGATGAAAATTTTGAGCTCTTTAATAAAAATATTGCAACAACGAACATACTAACCCCAAATCCATAGATCGCTTATGTGTTTGGTGTGTTCCTTCCTGGGGGGCAACCTCCTTTTCTTTTTTGTTCACATGAAGAGGCCTAACTTAGAAACATATGACTCGGCCTAGGGGCTTTCCAAGTTGGCTCTCATATCTTGTTTATTTTTGTAATTTCCTTCGTACTTTAAAGTAATTTCTCACAAAATGATGTGTAGAAATTTCTTTAAAGTGGGAGGCATAAATTGGCATCATTTCATTTTCATTCTTGGTTCTTGGTGTAGCCTTGTCACTTCATATGACGTGTTTGTCACTTTGTGGATGACATTGGGTGTGACATCCTTCATGTAAGTATGATCTATCTTAGCATATTACATTCCTCTTGGTGGTTTGATATGACACACTGCATCCCCTAAGTTGTGAATATTCTATTCTTTGATTGGTCCTCTCTTGGATACATTAGACACAATGTTCCCTAAGTGACAGACCTTGCATAAACTTAACAAGACTCCTTTGAACATCTTTTCCATTTTACATTTTTACATTTTATACTTTTGTGTTTTTCCATTTTACATATTTACCACCTTGCATAACACAACATGCATGCCTGTGGTACCTATCTTCTTTGTTCATGAGTTCTAAGAATACAAATATTTTCTTGTCTAATGAAGCATAGACTGACATTTTCCTTTGTGGCACCTTGTTAAAGTTATTAGTGAGGTATAACTTTGATATGGTTAAGCGGGAAGCCCATTCAGTAGCATGACTTTCCCCATAGCCACCTATGTGTTTGTGAGTGCATACCAACTAGCATATGTACTTCACTCCTTTTGGTATTTCTCACCTAGTGGACTACCATGAGTTCTATCACCCCAAAGTGCATATGCATTCTATTTTTCTCACAAACATCTTAGGTCTAATCCATAATTACTTGGACGAACAATCAAAGGTTCATCTACTTCTCCCCTTCCTTCACATGTGAGTTCCTTTTTTCTTATGTTCATTTTGGCATGGGATCTTCATCCTGGGGTCTTGATCATCCCTATTGATCATTTTCATTCCATCTTGATCTATTTTTCTTTGATTTAATGTTGTAATGTGACTTCTACATCCACATTAAGTCCTAAAAATTAAAATTATGGCATCTTCTGAAGGTGTTGTGAAGTGTTGTAAAAAATTTCTACACTTTTCTTGACTCTTCTCATTACAATTCACCTAAAAATCACCTTTTCATCACTTATCAAGTCCTATTTCGAAGTGTTGTAAAGTCTTGTAACAAAATTTCATTCCTTTCTAGGCTTAATTTCACTATTTACACCTTTTGTATGCTTTATTTGACCCCTTTATGCACTCATAAGGCTTAATTAAGTGTATTTTTGAATGTAAGCCTGACAAATAACATTAAATGTGACTTAATTATTGACACCCACTTACAATTCCATGGTGGGACCCATTCGTCATGGGTGGCAAATGAGTCCCTCTTTGCTCCAAATTCAAAAAATTTCAAATTTCCTTTTGGGTTTTTATTCAAAATTACCTTATGTTGGCCTGTGATGAGGTATCATTGGGTTACTAAGGTAAAAATGTGTATAAATATGTGTTTTTCTCCTCATTTTACATCTCCTAATCTTATATTTCATTAAAGCATTCAATCATCCATTCAAGTGCTTTGCATCATTCAATCAAGCATCAATTAAGCATCTTGGAGCATCCATTGACATATCATTAGATTTCTTCAACAAGGTTGTGGTGAGTTTAGGACATTTGCATTTTGTTTATTCGTCTTTCCTTATTCATTTCATTCCATTTCTTCATTAAGGGTTTCTTTACCAATGTGGGATTTGACCAAGGAAAATCCGTATAACCTAACCCTTAACCATTTTTCCCCTTTTGCATGTGTGTTTGTAGACTTTTTTATGGAAATTTATCAAGCAATTAGATGTTGAAAGGTGGTAAAAAATTCAACAAAGTGTTTCAAGTCAACTACAACCTATTTCAAGCTTGGACATAACCTATAGTCCGCTTTCAGTAGATTTGACTCCGTCAACCCAACAAGAAGACAAGTGCAGATCTAGTGCTACAGAATTGGTCTCTGGTTTCACAAAATTTTGGAAGAGGATTGATTTTCCATTAGTGGCAAATGAGTCCCACCTTAAGGCTAGAAAACTATATTTTTTCATATTCTAGATCTCGACAGTCAAAAACCAATTTTTAGGAGTTTTTGCCAGTAGTTGGATTGATTCGCCATTAGTGGTGAATGAGTCCCACTAGTCATTTTCATTGATTTTTTCAGCATTTAGACCACTCCAGATTCATCATCAAATTCCTAGGTGCACTCTGTCCAACCTTGTTTAATTCTATTTGCATTAGTTTACTTCTTTATTGCATTTTCTACATATCACATTGTGTTCTCAAATATTGCATATTTTTTAGGTTTTGCATTCATAATCAGTCAATTACATTGCTAATTTGCATTTAGATCATTTAATTTAGTCTTAATTACATCACAAATACATTAGATTGAGTGAACCACATCGATTTTAATGGTTTATCTCTCTTTTTAGGTGAAAAACCCTAAGAGTGCAAGAATAGCTTATAAACCCCCTTAAAATTTATGGTTCAATGGCATCAATGGTTTGGTCACCTGAACTACTATTACATACAGTAGCTCGAAAAATAGGGCATGGTTACAAGATTCCCTACAGGTTACTTTTCTAAAGGTGTTTGTCATGGTTGCATTCTTGGTAAGCATCCTAAAGAGAAGTTTGACAAAGGAAAAGCTTGGAGAGCCTCACATCTTTTGGAGTTGGTACATAGTAATTTTGCAAGGCCATTTCAACAACCATCTTTTAGTAGATCCCCATATGATTTGACATTTATTGATGATTTCTCTAGGTACACCATTGTGTACTTTCTCTTGAAATAGAAGTCTAAAGTCTTTGATTCATTCGTGTAGTATCAAGATTTTGTAGAGAAACAAACTAGAAAATCTATCAAATTTTTGCATATAGATAATGGGGGGAATATGTCAACCATAGGTTTGTACAGTATTGTGCTTTAGAGGGTATTGATTTGGAGCATCGAGTACCCTATAGTCCTTAATAGAATGGAGTTTTAGAATGGAAGATTCGATCCTTGAAAGAGATGGCTAATCATATGATTCACTCCAATTCTTTGGCACCACCTTTCTAGGAAGAATCCATTAATTGTGCATGTTATATTTAAAACCATGTTCGCTACAAAGTTGTGAAGGAGGTAACTCCATTTCAAGCTTGGACTAGTCAGAAACCAATTAGTTAAGAACTTTTGAATGTTTTTCTCTAATGCATGGGCTCACATTGTAGTAGAGAAATGTAAGGATATGGATCCATAGAGAAAGCCTTGCATATTTGTTTGTTACCTAGATGGTATCAAAGGCTACAGGCTTCTTCATCCTACCACACATGAGTTGCTCATTGAGAGGAGTGTTGAATTTGAGGAGAGTACTCCTAGTCCTTATGTCGACACTTCTCCTACCACCATCAACTTGGAGTCCTTGTATCATGATGGTAGTTCTTCAGAGATTCATAATACTTAAAATAATGATGACGAGTCTTCTTCCTCCACTTCAGATGATGATAGTGATCATGAGGATGCACACAATTTATCTTTAGAGGATGGTGATTCTCCTCTAAATTCTCCTCCTTCTCTAGCCATGTAGGGCCTCTTTGGGATCATCAGACTTTATAGGCAATAGGTGATTGGATAGGGAATTCATCAAATCACAAGAGAACAAGATCATAGTTTCAAGATGCTCCACATGCCTTCCTTTCTTTAGCTTTTGATCTACAAAAAATTTGGGAAGCTTCTGGTGTCCCCGAGTGGGATGAATCCATGCATGAAGAGTCTAGTTCCTTGAAGAGGAACCACATGGGTATGTGCAGGATCATCATGGAAAAAATAGGCCCTTAAGTGGCAAAAAGTTCAGAAAAATCAGTGTTAGGCAACTTGACGTAAAAATTTGAATAAGTTATCTATATTATTTCAAAAATATGTAAGAATAGAATCTATAGAAAATTGAATGTAGTTTCTAAACTACTAGGTTTATTTAAAAATAAATAAAATCTATTTATGAAAATTTTAAATTTCAATACAAGAGTACTTAAATTTTAGGGAAAAAATAAGAAGTAGGTGTCTATCTGACCACCCTAACCATAATAAAATGATAATATTTTTTTATAATATTTTATATATAAGTAGATGACTCATGTCTAGATGTGATGCATATTTTTTTGTAATTTGTTTCCAAGTAAATAATTAATTATGAATTTTTTATTACAAATTTTAAAAAATATAAAAACTTGTATGTCTGACCACCTTAACTTGGTCAAAACTTCATGAAATTTTCTTTTTCTTTTTTTAATCCTATAGTATGTGAAGCATGTTTTGGATTAAAAAAAGTGATATAGTTTGAAAGTTATAGATATTTTTCAATCAACCTCCCGATCAAGACTTTAGTCATAATTCTAATAGAAAATGGATAATAATTATTTATTAAATTCAAATTAAAGCATAATTTATATTGGTGGAAAGCTAAGAATCTCCTCTAAAAACCATTTTCATTTCATCAATTTTGGGTAAAAAAAAAGTCGTCAGCCACATACCCTACAAATACCCACAATATTGCCACTTTTTGGCCCATCATGATCCTGCACATGCCCACACCTGGGATCTTGTCTCACTTCCTAAGGGAAGAAAACTTGTTTGATGCAAGTGGTTCTATCAAAAAAAATATGTAGCATATGGGTTGGTTGAAAAGCATAAGGTTCACTTGGTTGCCAAAGGATTCTCCTAAGTTCCATGGATCATTGACAATTCTAAGGCTTTTACACTAGGCTAAATGAATTCCATCCAACTTGTTCTTACCATAGCTACAACACATAGATGGGATGTTCATCATATGGATGTGATGAGTGCTTTTCTTCATGGAGATATTTAGGAGGAGATATACATGGAGTAGCCACAATGGTTCATTAAGGATTCTTTACTTGTGTGTCATCTTCATAAGTGTCTCTATGGCCTCAAATAGGCCCCTTAGGCTTGGTACACCAAGATGGACTCCTTCCTTCTAATAGTGGGGTTCACTCAATGCCATTCTGATTCTAATATCTACATATTGTAGTAGGATGATACTCACACCTTCTTGGTTCTATATGTTGATTACTTGTTGATCACAGGGAGTCACTCATCCACCATCCAGGTAGTGAAAATTGTCCTTCATGATCAGTTTTTGATGTCAGACTTGGGCTTTTTGCACTACTTCTTTGGGATTGAGATTACTTAATCTTCCTCAGGCATTACTCTTGCATAGTCTAAGTATGCACTTGACATGCTCTAGAGGTTTCACATAGCTGATTATAAGCCTACACTGACTCCATTTTAGTCAAGGATCAAACTTGAGGCTAAGTGTTCTTCACCCTTGGTTGATGTCACTTTGTGTCGAAATCTTATTGGTAGTCTCATCTATCTAACTCATATGAGGCCTGGAATTTCATATGCAGTAGGTATGGTCTCTCAATTCATGTAGGAGCCACATGAGTTGCACTGGAAAGAAACTAAGTGGATTCTTCGTGCTACATCAAGGGTACTCACTATTATGGGATTCATTATGCAACAGGCATGGATTTTGACTAGGTGGGACACAAATTTAGATTGGGTAGGTGATTCTCAGGATCACAATTCTACTTCAGGGTATTGCTTCTCCCCTTGTTCCAGTCCATTTTTTTGGTCAAGAAAGAAGCAGTCTGCTATTGTTCTTTCATCTACAGTTGTTGGGTATCAAGGAGTAGTTAATGCTACTACTAAGGCCATTTGGCTTCAGAAAATTCTCACTTAGTTTGGCATTCCCTTCTGAAAGCCCATAGTCATCCATTGTGACAACCAAAGTGTGATTCAGATCTCTTGCAATCTGGTCCATCATTAGTAGACCAAGCACATCAAGGTCCGCATGCACTAGATTCAAGAGCTAATTCATAGTGAGATCATTGATCTCAAGTACAATCTAACATTAGATCATACTACATACATCTTCACCAAACCTTTCCCTGAGAGCAAGTTCCTTCATTTGTGGGCTTTTCTTGGGTGCAGTTGGTGTCATCCATGGGGGGGGGACTTAGTTCTTTTCTTTTTTTCATCTCTCTTTTGGGGAGGAGTTTTGTCCCACTATGTTTTCTCCTTTTCTCTAGTTGTGAGAGATTTCTTTGCATTGCATTTGTACATGGGTACCTAACATGGCCTCATTGGTTGGGACCCATCATCCTTTACATCCTCCTAAGCTATGCTTAAAGGGGGTGTTGGTGTAGATTTTTATTTTCCTAGTGGGTTAATTTATCTTCCCTTAGTCTTAGGCTTTTCCTACACTTAATTAGACTTGCTTAGGATAATACAGTGAGTTTATTATTTAACAAGTAGGAGATAACTGATGAGGTGTCCCCTTCCTTCAAGGGTGGAACCACTTTCCACTTTTGGTGGTCCATCTCCACTTTATGTGGTTCATTCCTATTGGTTTTATTTTCCACCTACCTCCTCTCCTAAGTTCTATATAAACTCACTGCCTAGCTTTTATTTTCATCTATTCATGCATATTTGCATTGTATCTTTTCGGCTTGGAAGCTCTTAATGCATTTTGTCATATTGACATTGCATAATCTCTCAGAGTTCTGGTGTGCATTCTTTATGCTTTTCCAATTTATGTAGCTTTAATTTTCTCTTATAAAGTTCTTGGGTTATTCAATCTATTTCAGATTTCTAACAATGTTGACATGGAAAACATGAGTATTGACAAAGGGCAATGAATGTAGGCATATTGATTTATTTGAAATAATTTTTGTTCACTAATAACTATCATGACTCAATGAACTTTCATTCCTTGTAGTTGAAAAGAAATTAATGTGAATGAATGAAGGAAATGTAATCTTAAAACATAATAAAATGTGTACACTATTGGAGATTTAATAAATATATTAGAGTAATTTACATAAATTAAATGATCAATTCTAAAGATGATATTTAATGAAAATTTAATGAGAAATATACTGATGTTTGTAATCATTTTTAGAGAGAATAGGAAAATCACAAATAATCTATATGTTTTAAGAATATTCTATACATGCACTCCAGATTTTATTAATTCATTCCAAGCTCTCTAGAATAAATATGCAACTTACACATTTTATTGAGATCTTTCACCTTATTCTTATGGTAGTAGTTAAAGTAGTCATTTTGTTAAAGAGATGGATAGTCTATATAATATTAGAATGAGCTTTTATTACTATAACAAAATATCATGAAATAAGCATTGATGATAACTAAGATACTTGAAAGTGATAAATGAATCAAATTAAATTCTATAGTTATATTTTCAATATGTATATAAAATATCATAAACAAAATTCAAAATACAAAATATATAATGTTAAGATTAATAAATACTCAAAACTTACTATTTTATTAAAATGATTTTTATTTTATATAAAATTTATTACAACTCTTATCAAACTTAAAAATCTATAATACATATAAATAAATTGATTATCAAAATAATTATAAAAATATTAATATCAAATCAAAATTAAAAAGTAAAATCTTATTTTTAATCTACATTAATCAATAAATTAATAATAATTATTATTAATAATACTTAAATTATAAAATAAATAAGGTTCATAGTGTAGATCTTCCTAAATTCTTCTTTAAACACACTGACTTATCTCCATAGGAAATTTTATTATTGAACTTTAACTCTTTAGAAAACACTCATTCTTTTAACACACCACCTATCTCTCCATACAAGATTTTATTATTAACTCACTTTTTTAAAAAGTAACTCTTCTTTAAGGCATCATCTATCTCTCCATATGAAATTTTATTATTGAACTAAGCTCTTTCAAAAAGGCTCTTCTATACACCACTTATATCTGCATATGAAGTTTTATTATTGAACTAAACTCTTTCAAAAAGATAACGTACTTTCCTATCCAAGGTTTATTATAAACTCCTCTCTACAAGGAGGGAAAACTAAGTAATTATCATTCAGGATGCTTGGTACCCCCAATTCATATCTTTGGCAAAAGCCCTTTCTCTAGAACACTCTGTATGGCCCCATCAAACATGTCATCTATGGTGTACTTGAATTTGAAGCCCATGTCAACAAGCTTCTTTGATGAATATTTTATTACAGGCAAAGACTCATCTGCATCTTTAAACCTGTAAACACCAATCATATTCTATCAACGTTTGCCATGGCAATTTCAAATTTTGAGGTCAATGTTGTTAAGCCTTAGCAAATTAGTACATCACTTATTGAGTTGGAATATTGTACTCTGGGTATTTGTCAGCCAACATCTTTGCCAGCTGAACAATGGTGACATCATGCGAGGAAGAGATATATCTGCCCTTTGCTTGGGGATGTTCATACACGAAAATGAGAGACATACAGAGATCATGCCAATGCTGTAACCAAGCTGGGAGGCATAGTCTGCATTGTAAAGGGCCCAACGACCAATGTCGGTATAACTGAAATCAGATCAACATTATTGTTCTCTGCAAACTCCCATGCAGCCCTTTCTACAAGTGTTTTGGACACAAAGTACATCTGTACATAAAAAATAGCATTTCCCTATCATCAAAGAATTAAATAGTAGATCTGTATTTTTTTAATAGTAAATTTCAGGAAGTCAATGGTGCTTTGGCCTATTATATTAATAGTTTGTATGAGTTTTCTGCAGTCCATCAAATTAGTTGTGCAAGCTTCTGGTTTAAACTGTGTATGTTTTTTTCTCGACATTTTGGATCACATTCATTTTCTCATCCTCCTTATGACAGATCACTGAGTGTATCCAAAATGCTTATCATAGAACATACACAGTTTAAACCAGAAGCTTGCACAACTAAAATTACACAAGTTTTTTCAGATTTCAGATGAACTATCTACACAAGTCAAAGCTTTGAATGTATTATTTAAACCAAATCCACACTACCACCCAAATACTAACACTATTCGAAGGCAAACAAAACCAAATACGTGCTGCTGCACACAAAATATTTTATTGCTTGCTTGAAATTAATTACATATTCTCCATTTATAGAGGACTTTAACCTTCACAAGAAACTTCTTGAATAGATCGACATGTTTAACATTTTTATTATTTTATCTTGACTGACATAATTATATGCTAAAAATAGCATAGCTGGTAGAAATTACTAACCTTCTAACTAACACAGCATGCAATCATCAGTAAAATTCACTGCCCCAGCAGATGAGATGAAGACAACTCTTTTCACTGACTTGGCCTTGGCACATGATCTCATTACATTCAATACCCCATTCACTGTTGGTTGTATCACCTCATTCTGCCACAATGTATCCCAACACTCCCAATTAAATTACAGACAATAAGACTTAAAGAAGGATTATATATGGAATAGAGAAAATCCAAAATTTCCATTTGAAAAAAGAGAGAAAGAGAGAAGAACATGAAACCTCTGGATCTTGGGACTCAAAATCCATTGCAGTTGCAACATGGAAAACACCATCGCAACCATCAAACGCATTGTCAAAGCTTCCTTCATCATCCAAGTCTGCTTTCCAAAGAGTTAGTCTCTTATTGGCCCTAGGGAGTTTCAACAAATGACTGGTCTTCACTGGGTTTCCTAAATATTTACAGTAGCAAGAAAAATACATGATGTATTAGAAATATAAGATTTAAAGCTTTGTATTTCAAAGGTCTTTAACCTTACAACTGTAGAAACCAACCTGGGTCTCTCACAGTGGCTCGGACAACATAACCAAGCTCAAGTAATCGCATTGTAAGCCATGAGCCAATGAAACCAGCAGCTCCTGTGACACAGACTGTGCCTTTCACTTCCTTGTATATCTCTTCTGCCATTATCTTTTAACAACTTTCTAAAAAAATGGAAATTGCAGCCAATAGGGGAAGACTGTAAGATTTAATTGCTGCACATATTGAAAACGCCTGCCCTTTTATTCTCATTCTGGTGGAGTGGCTCCAATGAAAATGGAAGGGTAGCTAGAAGAGTGTTAAGGCATCTGTTATCACGTTTCAAGCCCAATTGGTGGTTTCGAGGGGGAAGATAAACAACTTCAATGGAAATAGTATATTTAGAAGATGAACACGCATAACTGATTGTACAGACGTTTAGGTATGAGTTGATAGAGAAACCGAGAAAGAAAGGGAGAAAGAAAACGTGGACATACCGTGACAATCTAAGCATAGAAGAGCTGCTTATGTCATTGGAAGACCAATTGTATAACTGTTTAATAAAAATATTAGAAAGCTAGCAAGCATATCCCATTTGAAGGTAACTCTATATATAATTTATTATTAAGAAATATTAGAGAAAAAGAAATAAGTATAGTTGAAAACCCGTTAGGTAGTATAAGGGTTAGGTAGCATTATTTTTTTAAAGAATCACTGTGATAATTTTTGTTAAAAGGTTTTCTAAAGTTTTATTATTATTTTTAATTTAAATGCTAAATTTAAATTATTTAAATTTTAAATTTAATAAATATACTATTGATGATATGATGCTTTCATTTAGATTAAGAAGTTGAAAAATCTAAATTGACTTTTATTTGGATTCTTTTAAGAGATCATTAACAAAAAAGATAGGTATAATATTGGATAAAACACCACTTTAAGCACAACATATATAGTTCGTCTTTAACAAAATATGATAATAAAATCTTATACAACCAACAACAATATTAGGTGTCATTAATAGATAGAACTAATAACAAAACATCAATTTCATAGTATGTCAAAAGAGGTAACCACTATACTACTCCCAACAATATTTTTGGTTGTTGTACTAATACATGTCATGCAATCAAAGGTAACAATCAAAGTCTCAACACCATCTTCTGATCTAAGCATTTCACAACTAGATTAAACCTTATATTGTTAGAAAAGTTCACTTTCCCAAATTTTTTAGGAATAATATATTGTAATTTTTTGTATACTCTTTGACTATCCAAATCCTTTTTATTCAAATTATTTATATTCTAAGGCTAAAAATAAGCCTTCTTCACTTATTTTTTTATATGCTAAGGTATGTCCTTCCACCTATAGGATCATGGACTAGTCCTTTAGAATTCAAGCATCATAAAAAACTATATCACAATTGAAACATAAAAAAATGTGATGTGTTTATGTGTCCTAAATCAAATGCATCAAAAGGTAGGTGGTATTTATATGTTTCATTGGGATGCAAATCAACAAGGTGCATAGATTGACTATCAACGTCAAAGTTGACCAATCATACCTGGATCTGCATCCTTTTGAGGATAGAAATTATTTGGAAATGATTGTGATTGATTTCCCTAATTAAAATAAATGACCTAATGCAATAAATGCAATTATCTGACAATTTATAAATAGAAGGTGTGTAGATGATTGTGTACCTATGTAAGCCCATAATCTGCACAATAGCTTCAAACTCAACACACATTAGCATGGGTTAGTTTAAAACAAGCAAACTAAGTGATCCTATGAGATATTCAAACATACATAAGGATGCAAACTAAACAACAAAAGATGAAAGAAACTAATTGCAAGCATGCAAAAAAGAATGTTTAAACCTATCCCATAGTGGATTAGTGCTACTTTGATGTGAAAAGTAGCCCTTTCCCAACCCTTGACAAGCTAAATGATGAGAATTCCTTGAAGATGTTATGAATTCAAATGACAATAATGAACTTGTTCATAAGATTGTGGATCCAAGTTTAGAACGAGAGCCTTCTATTTATAGATGAAAGCGATGGAGGATAAGGAAAAATGGATGAATGTGGGACTAAGGACAAACCAATGACAAGATGCAACTTGTCAACATGTCAATGGAGGAAGGTTGTGCACTTTTTGGTTATTGTTCCCATAAATGATATTAGGTGGAAGTTTGAAATTTTGAAAGTTGGCTTGTTGAGGAAGAAGAAAGAGTCTTAAATGCCAAGTTGGAGACATGTAAGAGACAATGTAAGAGGAGTTAATACCATGTTGGAGGACAAGACATTTTTTGGGGGAGATTTCAAATTTGAAGCTACAACCTGCACATTCACAAAGAGGAAAAATGTTGTGCCATATAGGGATTTACCTCAATCAAACAACATGTTAGTGTTTCCACTTCGAGAATGGTAGTGTCAATGATAAAAACCTTGAATGGAAAGGAAGGAAATCATGAATGAAAAAATACTACAACTCACCACCCTTTAATGGATCTCTTGAAGGATTGAAGACATACACATCTCTTCAAGGATCTTGGATCTTGCTTTCTTGACTTGTTTGAATGCTTGAATGCTTGGAAATCTATAACAATGTTAGCCTTCACATAGTATGAACATGAACACACATAAAATTTCACATGATGTTGGATGTTGAATGGTTGTAATAATGCTCTAATATGCTACTCTTGAATTCTCTTGACAATAACATTTGTTCTTGAATTGCTATATCATGTCACTTAGATTGCTTAGATTCCAAATGATCAAAAGACTATGTATTTATAGGTGTTTATCCAATTTCCCAAAAATTGGATTCCAAAAGCTAACATTTCATATTTGAATTTTGGATATTAAAATACCATCAATAACATATTTGAATTTGGGTCCTAGTTATGGAGGGGTACCTATTCGCCCTTGGGTGAATGTATCCTATCCCAAACTTCCAAGACACACTTGATCCAAGGTGATTTAATGATTGAATGCATTTTTTTAATATTGGTTCACCTTTGGAAAATGAAAGAAATTAGGCTTTGGAATGCATAATTTTGCAAATTAGAAGCTTAATTATGTATAATAAATTAGGGGGCCAAAAATGTAATGTAAAATTGTAAACTGTGTATACACTTTTTTAAGCTACATTTAGCCTCCATTTTAGTGAGAGTATGAACTTAAGCTTAGAATCGCACTAATGTAGATGAATATATGTCAAAAGGGATTTGATTGCACAAATGTTAGATAGATAGAATGACTAAGGATCTAGGATGTGGTGAAGCCCACAAGATTTAAGATCCCATGGAAAAACCAATATAAGCACAAAGGAACACACATGTATATGATATTATATGCAACAAAAAAAGATACATGAACATATAATGTCAAAATTAATGTAGAAAATAAAAAGAGATGGACTAGCAAGTTGTATTATGCTATGTGTCCATTAAATACATTATTCACAAGTGCTAGTGAAGTTTGATATTCACTCAGTGATCCCCCAAGACAAACAAAAATGTGATACAAATATTAGGTCTACAAGTTGTGCCCATGATAAAGTGGCAAAATGGGAAAGATGCACCAGGTCTATAGATGTGTACCCATTTTTCAAACCATACCAAGATTTATACTCCCTAATCACCTTAATAATGTACCATAAAAATGATCAAAATGCTATGCCAATGCTTGCAATAGGTTCAACCCATGAATAAAGTGAAGCTTGCAATAGGTTCAACCTGTGAATAAAGTGAAGCCAAAAATGTCAGACTTACACTAGGTTCAACCTATGAACAAAGTGAAACCAAAATTGTCAATCATCAATGTGCCACTACGGTCAGCCTATGAAGAAGGTGAAGAAATAATAATTCCAATGTATGGCCCCACTTTAAATAAATTGTACAACACCATGCTGTGAGAAATTAATTTAAAGTAGAAAATGATAAATGTCATGCAACAAAAGATCAAAATAGCTTATTTCAAAAGCCCTATTCCAATGATATGTTTCCAAATAAACTACTTCATGATAAGGGGTTTCTACCCTAGAATATAATTTCATGAAAAACATAGAGAGGTACACTAAGGGATCCATGGATCTAGGATCAGTATACGTCTTTGCTATAGTGATATAATAGAGCTCAAAACTGGCATCATTCCCCAAATACTTATAGAAAAACAAACATAATAGAGGAATGACACATAGAGAGAGAAGAAAAAGAATATTTTGGTTGAACATGGAAGATACCTAAATGTCTCAATTCCTTGCATCATCCCCAAAAGGAAAACACAAGAAAAAGAAATGATAAATTTTATGACATATAGAACAATTGAGATACAAATAAAATAATGTCATTAAAAATTTGTTTCCTTTGTATTCTTATGCCAACAGAGTAACAAGGTTCATCCAAAGAAAACTCACAAACATAAAGGAACACCAAGCAACACAATATAGGATATCACATTACATGCAAGAAAACACAAATGACACAGAAAGCAAGCATAAAGTAGCATGTCACATATGAGCCGCTCTAGAGTAGGTCGTCTGCATCCCAATATTTCTTATCATAAATGAAAGGTGTATAACTAGCTAAAGGCACTACAACAAGTGTCGTCTTAGGAGCATCACTAGGTTCAACACATGGTGAGTCACTCTCATTAGGAGGATCATCATAGTTTCCCCCATCTAAATTCATAGAAGTAGAAAATAAAAAATTCAGCTCATTATGCACTTCTTCATCAATCTTAAAAATCTCATCATCATCATCCAAATTGATCAAAATAGGAGGTTTAATGATTATTGTATTTGAATTTTCTTGTTTGACTTCTTATTTTTGTTTAATGTCTTATTTTCATGTAAGTTGGACTTCTTGATTTGTTTCCACAGGTGTGGGTGGTGTTGGTTTGTTCTTTTCTTCCAATTGGTGATCAATATCTATTCTCTTTAGCATTTTAGTTTCTTTTTGGATGGTTTTCAAGTTATGATGGTGTAGGAGCGGGTTTCTCAACTTTTGGTTTCTTTTCTTCCCTTAGGGGAGGAACTAAAGGAACCACCGAGGGTTGGTAAACCATTTTCTCTCTGTAAGTCTATACACTTGTTATATCCTTGGAGACAAAAAATGGATCATCTTATTGTCTTTTGGTCTTTTGTAGGAGATGGGTGGGGGAACTATAGTGAGTTTATCTTGGTTACTAGGAAGGGTTTTTGATTCATTCATAGGTTCATCAATGGTAGGTTGGGGAGAAGGAACAACCATGGACCTATTCAACTTAGGAATATTGCTAAGAGATAGTTTTTCTATGGACTTTTCATTTAACTTTTGATAGGAATTGAAAAAGAAATATTCATGAGGCTTTATAGGTTCCATTGGTCTAGGCCAATAGAAATATAATGAAAAATTTCCATGGGAAGAAAAAGGATTAAACCCACTATGTTGCACTATAAATGTCTCATTTCTAATAGGAAATTTTATGTACTTGTGAATAATGGATAGGATGAAATTCATGGAGAATATCCATGAATATCCTAGCTTCACATGGAATTGGTTTGATGTTGAGATGATGGGGAATAAAAAATATAGTTCTTTTGGTCCAACTTTTAATGGAAGAGTGATCAAACCTATCATAGGGAAAGAAAAACCATTATGTTTTTTAGTCCTTGCTTTCAATTATTCATAAGAATCGTGATAAGGTTAATACACAAAAAAAAATTCCTTGGTGATCACATTCTTTGCACATGCAAGATCAATTAGTATTATTTTTGTAGGTATGCTATTGATATGGCCAACAATGTAGAGAGAACTATCAAGCACATGTCTAAGTATATCATCATTAATGAAAGAAATTTTAGGTAACAAAGTGTTTTGGTCATTATGAGGTTGAACATATATGAGACTGACCATATCATGTAGGTCATCCTCATTATCACTCTCATTATTATCATCATCACTTTTGTCCTCAATCTTATCAAAATTCATCACATCATTCTTGACTTCAATAGATTTCACAAATTTGGTTGAATGATTTGGTTTAGGATTAGTAAATATTTTCAAATTTTGAATAGGTGGGATAACAGGTTTATTCCCTTGATCATTACCCAACTAGATATGATTAGATTCAATGAGGTCTTGAACATGATGTTTAAGATACATGCATTGCTTGGTGTCATGTCAACTTGTTCTAGATGATAGTGACAAAAGGAATTTGGATTGAAGTGTGGTGGTGGAGGTTTGGTCATATCCAATGCTCTAATAGGAGGTGATGGAATGAGGTTCTTATTCAAAATTTGTAGCAAAATTGAATGTAGGGAATTAGGAAAAGGGGTGAGTTGTCTATCTCTTGATCATAATTGGTATGGTGTTTGATTGATTGCAACAACTTGAGGATCAACATGGTTTATTTGAGATTAATTGATCTTTAAAAATCTCTTTTTTGGTTTCTTGAATTGTTGATAACTGGCCAGTTTGATGTAAGGGCTCAAATTATTTAGTATATTTATATGAATATTCCTCATTAATTGAATTTTGATAATCACAAAGCACCATAAACAAGCTTATAAAGGATGGAAATGTTTGAAAAAGACCTTTTCTCTTAACTCCTTTTGCAAGTTGTTAGTGAGCATTCTTTGGGTTTCTACATCAAGAATACTAAGATTAACTTGTGATAGTATTAGTTGATAATGGTTTATGAAATCTATAACCTTTTCTCCTTGTTGTTTTTGCATCTCATTAAATCAGCTATGTTGATCTTCAGACTAGTTTTCACTTGAAAATGGTTGAGGAAGGCATCAACAAGATCTTTGAATGAGCATATTGAATTTTTGGGAAATGAGAAAAAAGTTCTTAGGCCACATCTTTTAATTACCTAGGAAATTTTTTAGCTAAAAGCTTATCCTTAAAATCAAGATACATGGTAGTATATGTTGTTATATGGTTTCTAGGATCACCTTTACTATTATATTTCTCAAAGGGGGGTTATCTATATGTTTTTTGGCATTTACGATTTTAATATATCTAATAATAATGGGCTCTTTGCAATGTATTGTGATGGTTGTCCATTTTGAGCTTGGCTCAATGTTGATATTTTTTGTTGAAGGGATGCCACATTTTTCAAGAGTTTGTTTAAATGATGGAATCATTGGTGGTTGTTTCTATGGAATAAGGTGACTATGGTGGAAGTGTGTATGTGTTAGGTGGAGAGCTATATTGCAAGGTTGTGGAGGGTTATGGATTTGTAGATATGATTTTTGAGTTCACAAAACTATAAGATTCACAATGAAAATGCCCAAATTTAGAGCTATACTGTTACATGGTTGCATTTTTGTGGTAATAGTTAGAATTAAATATATGGAGATATAGGAAATGGTTGTAGGGATAAAAACTTGACTTCGCCCTTAGCTTTAAGTTATTTGAAATCTTGAGTGCAACTAGCCATTGTAGGTACATGATTGTCTATAATATGGGCTAAACTATGCAGTGCCTCTAATCCTTAATCATTATCAATCATTTTAATCATGTTATTCAATGATAGGAACCACTGTGCTAGTGATATATTCAGTGCTCACATAGTCTTAAAGTTTTTCTAAGGATTTGTCTAATTGTTTTAATATCTTGATGGACATGAGCTACCATGGTTTCAATATCAGTAACAAAGGTCGCTGGTAAGGTCATATGAATTGCAACATTAGGGATGGAATCCAAAATGGGTTGAGTATTGAAAAAAAATTCATGAAGGAGTTAGAGAAAATGATCCATAGTGGATGTAGAAATAGCGTGGGATGACATGAGTGTAGAACTATGAATCACTAGAGTATTATCAATTGGACACTAGGTTGTAAAACTCATAGATGTTTTACAACACTAAAAATTCACCCAAGATTGAAAACAAACTATAAAATAGGTATAACAAACACTTAGAAACAAGAAGCAATGAGTAAGAACAAACAATAAACATAAAACTAAAGGTCTCAAATTTTTTTTGTTTAGCCAAGACAACAAGGACTGGGTCACTCCTAGGTGAATGGGTCCTAGTCAAGGTTTTTGAAAAAATAAAGTTTGATTGTGAATTAAACTACTTAAGGATCTTGATTCTAATTGCAGATATTTGAAATGGTAACTAAATTTCTAGAATTTTCTTAAAGTTTTCCAATTTAAAGCATAATGTAGATATATAATTTTTTTGAAAATAATTGAACAAGATTG
The DNA here is from genome assembly GCA_007258455.2 of Sequoia sempervirens. Lineage (NCBI taxonomy): Eukaryota > Viridiplantae > Streptophyta > Pinopsida > Cupressales > Cupressaceae > Sequoia > Sequoia sempervirens. Next base: position 83,833,024 of record VDFB02256132.1, on the reverse strand, counting down.
AATGCAAATTTTAGATATGAAATGACATATTTGACTAGTGTAAGATATAGAAACCTAAAACTAATAACATTTTTTAGTATAGAAAAATTTACTCCTTTATACTTTCACACTTTGTTTTGGACCTCTTAATTAAACTAGACTTATTTTTTTCTTAATAATCCCTATTTTACATCTACAAGACAAATAAATCACATTTTCTAAAGGGAAAACCCGATAATAACTAATGCCAAAACATAACACTTTACCTTGAGTAATGTGTGTTCCAGGAATAGGGACCTAGGACCCATTCACCCATGGGTGAATGGATCCTCTCTATGCCTTTGAATCTAAATTTGAATTATGTTTTTGGTGGTATTTTAACATCTCTAAATTCAAATTTTGATGTTGGATTGTAATGTTTATGTTTTGGGAAATTAAGGATACATATACAAGGTTATCTCACTAACTTTTTCCTAGTGTTTTGAAGTGAGAAAAAGTATAGAAAATTTTGTGATCAAAGGCATTAAAGAGTAGATTTATCAAGCATATATTGTAGCATTCTTGATCTCAAGCATCATGTTAAGGTCTTAAGCATCATGCATGTTTTTGAAGCTAACATTGTGATGTAAGTTTTAAAGATCAAGTCAAGCATTCAAAGTATCATTTCAAGCATCAAGATCCACATCCATTGAAGTCATTTGGTACAAGATCATGATCAATATTATAGAATTCCAAATTTTTATAGAAGGCTTTGGTGAGTTGCAACATAGCTTAACCATTCATCATTCCTTTCATATTTCATTATTTCAATTCAAGGTTTAATTACCCAAACGGGGTTTGACCAAGGAAAACCCCCATCCACCAAAAAGAACAATTTTACCCTCATTTATTTGTGTTGAAAATCATAGGTTGAAGAAGGATTGAAGATCTTTTGAAGAGAAAGATTGGAAAAGTTGTCAAAGTTGCAAAATTTGTCAATTAAGTTCCTGTCAAGCAAACAAAAACTCACCTACAGATCTAATTTTTGATTTTCTTACACTTTAGCTTGCATCAAACAAAAGCTACAAAGTTACATCAGAGGCTCTTGAAATATTGCCAAAAATCTTGAAAAAAGATCCATTCACCCATAGGAAAATGAGTTCCAGACAACCTCCCAAAACTACCTTTTGGTGATTGGTAAAAGGTATTTTTCCATTCTCAGGTCTATAAAAAGTTTGGTGTTTCTATCAATATTGAGCTTTATATTGTTGTTTCAAGTTTGAATTGGCATAATTAGGATTATTTTCTATTTTTATTTTTTCTCCCATAAGTTTTGTTCAGGTTGAATCCCTTGTCCTCAAAAATAAGAAAATCAGTAGATTCCCTAATTGAGTTGGCTCACCTAAGGGTTTTAATTCAATTCTATGTGTGGATATTATTTCCTAATGAAATAGAGAGAAATAGGTCTACATTCCAAATTTATTAAACCCCCAGCCTATACATATACCTATATACCTATTTTTCTTTATTTCACTTTTGAATGCAAATTTTGATTCCAAATAATGCACTTTCTTTCAAAAAATTCAAAGTAGATGAAAAAATGTTTAAAAATATGCAATTACTAATTTGAACATAAATATATGAAAGTACATTGCAACTGAGCAAAAAGAGAGAATAGTGTGACAATGCTTAATTTTTAAATTATTTTCTCTTGCCCATGTTATCTCCTTATGCAACAAATAGGGTTATGAATTGAACATATTTAATTTGTATACTCTTGAACTATGCCAAAATATGAGCTTTGGAACAAGGTATGGACATCCATCATTGCTGATAGAAATGTTTTGGTAGACATCTATGGAAAATATGAAAGCATCTAGACAATGGACATCAACTGTTTGAAATGATACCTCAATGAAATGTGGTTTCATTGAATGCTATGATTGTAGGATAAGTACAAGATGTATTTGTTAAAAATTATTTAGAAAATTTCAATTGAATCTAATCAATAGGTGTAAACCTGGACTCTACAATATTTGTGGTCATCTTCCCTACCTATGCCAAAATGGGAGCTTTGGAACAACATATGGACATCCACCATAGGATAGAGGAAATCAATTTTTTCAGATGTTGTACCTACAACTGCCATGGTAGAAATGTATATAAAATGTGGAAGCATAGACAAGGCACATGAATTGTTTCACAAAATACCACACAGAAATGTGATCTCATGCAATGTTATGATTGCAGGATATATGTAGAAGAGATTTTTTGAAAAGGCTTCAAAAAGCTTCAAGAAAATGCAATTGGAAAGTGTAAAACAAAAATCCACAACCTTTTCCAACATCCTCCTTACTCATACTAAAATGGGAGCTAGGTATGTGCAGGATCATCATGGAAAAAATAGGCTGTTAAGTGGCAAAATTTTTAAAAAAATAAGAGTTAGGCAACTTGATGTAAAAAATTGAATATGTTATCTATATTATTTCAAAAATATGTAAGAATAGAATCTATAGAAAATTGAATGTAGTTTCTAAACTACTAGGTTTATTTAAAATATATATATATATATCTATTTGGTGAAAATTTGAAATTTCAATGCAATAGTACTTAAATTTCAGGGAAAAAATAAGAAGTAGGTGTCTGTTTGACCACCCTAACAATAATTAAATGATAACAGGTTTTTATAATATTTTAGATATAAGTACAGGACTCATGTTTGGATGTGATGCATATTTTTTTTTAATTCTTTTCCAAGTAAATAATTAATTATAATTTTTTTATTACAACTTTTAAAAATATAAAAAACTCATATGTCTAACCACCTTAACTTGGTAAAAATTCATGAAATTCAATTTTTTTTTTTAATCCTATAATATGCAAAGCATATAATGTGATGAATGTTTTGGATTCAAAAAATGTGATACCGTTTGAAAGCTATAGATGTTTTTTAATCAGCCTATCAATCGGGCCTTTAGTCATAATTCAAATAGAAAATGAATAATAATTATTTATTAAATTCAAAGTAAAGCATAATTTATATTGGTGGAAAGCTGAGAATCTCCTTTAAAAACCCTTTTGATTTCATCAATTTTGGGTTAAAGAAAAGTCATCAGCCACATACCCTACACATACCCATCATATCATCACTTTTTGGCCCATCATGATCCTCCACATACCAAAATTTTGAACAAGGTATGCAATCAATCAAAGGATAAAGGACAAGTATTTTTTAATATGTATAAATTTTAATGGAAGGGGGATTTTTTCTAGATATTATCATTGGAAATTCTCTAGTAGACAAATATGGAAAATGTGGAATCATAAACAAGGTTCGTAATTGTTTGAAAAAAATCCCTCAAAGAAACATAGTCTTAGGGAATGCAATGTTTGTGGGATATGCACAAAATGGATTTTGTGAGGATGCTTTTAAAATGTTTTAGTTAATGAAGCACTTTGGAACATATCCTATGCATGCAGCCATGCAGGTTTAGTGAATGTGAGTTGTACATACTTCAATCACATGGGTAATCTTTATTAACACCTACAATTGATCATTGTGTGTGCTTGACCTAATTGCTAATGTTGACATAGATCTCAAGGAAATAATTAAATTCATCATCAAGATTCTAGTTATACATGGGGTGGATGTGTGGATCTATTTTTTTGTTGCCTACAAATCCCATATGAATATAGGATTGGAGGTATTTATAGAAATGTTATTGTTTTATTTGGATCTTAAAAAAGATGTGACTAATGTTATTCTCTCAAATATATATGCAAAAGTGGGAAGGTCATGTGAGAAAATGCTAAGGATGTTGAGGAAAGTAAAGAAATTAAAAAGCTCCCCAAATGTAGTTGGATTGAGGCCATCAAATGATATGTGCTTCTTATGTACTAGGTCACAATAAATCTATGTAAAGTTGAAGAAATTGGCTTCAGAGATGAAGGCAACAAGACATTTTTGAGATGCAAGGTACTTCATGGTGTGGAAAGGGAGGGAAAAAGATTATTTCATTGCCACCATAGTAAAAAATTGTCAATTACTTTTGGTTTTATACATTCCCCTTAGAACAATTATTAGACTTATTATGAACCTTCGAGTATATGTTATTTGTTACATTGCAATGAAAGTTATCTCTAAGATTTTTGCAATTCCTACATCTAATTATTAGTTTAGTTGATTTCATGAGGACGAAATGAACTCACTTGCATACAAATTTATCCATGGATTAGTCCAAGGCCTTGTTAATTCATGAAGATTAATTTCTTGTATGAAGTTATTTTGAAAAGATTTAATCATGATAAACCTTAATATATGGGTTCCTCTATTGGTTTTCTTATCCTCATTTTTTTATGAATAGTCTCTAATAAAGTTTCCACTTCTTTATGCCTCGCAATAGTATATCTAATTTTAAATAAAAAATGAGAAACCCTTTGTTCATGTTTATACTTTTGAGTCTTTACCTTGCATATCATTCTTACTAAAATGAATCTAATGTGATTCTAATTATTTTTATTCTTGATTTTGTTGTTTATAGAATACCTCATTGATATTTGATAAAAGAAATTGTCCCTATAGTTGTTATGTGATATCTTTGTCTTGCTCCTTTCTAGGTGATGTTGGGGTCTATATTAGTAAGTGAAAATTTATTTGATTCAAATGTTTCCTTTCTTAATAGAACCATGTTTTGGCCACCATCTATAACAAATATATGAATTCCTTCAATAAACCACCTTATTAAAAAAAAATCTTTTTGTAGTGTTTTGTCTTTTCTTATACTTGTCACATGCCTAAATATCTTAAACTATAGAAATTTCTAAGTTTTAGGGCTGATTGTGTCTATTACTAGCATGTATTGGGTTTATAGGTTTCATCTTGCTAGTATTCTTTCCTCCATTTCTTGAAACCCAATATTTACATTTTTGTTTGAGACCTTTGATTATTTTTCTTATAGACTTCTCATTACCTAGGTACTTTATCATGGCTTTACCAATGATTCCACTCTCTACTTGGCCTTTTCCTTTGGCCCTATCATTTTAGGTTTCCATGTAGTCATGCAATTCTTAAGCTATAAGACTAATCCAAGAACCTTAATTATTCGCCACTTGTATTTTTCTATGCTTTCACTCCTTTAACATTGAGTATTCACCATCCTTAATTCCTAGTTTGAGGATTCATTTTACCTTTGTCTCAAACTATTAATATTTTAATATTTATATAATCATTTACCTCAGCCCACTTCCCATCTCCCTTTCTCCTTGTGGAACCCATACTTGTAGAATTACTCATACCATCATACCAAAAGGTATAGGGCATGTGGTAGAACCAATCTCTAAACCTTGAATGTCTTCCATCTTATTTCCTTTGTTATTTTTTCTTCTAGCATTAGACACACCACATCAAGGATCCTTAATCCATTTCCATTAACCTAATGTATGAAAAAAATATAAATAAAATGTGGAAGTTGACAAAAACTAAGGAGGAATTAGTAAAATATTATGAACAATGATTTAAAAGTGTGGTTTGAATCCTTTAAGAAACCTTGACATAAAATAAATTAATTGAGTGTTTTATTTTAGGGTTAACCTCTTACATTATAGAAAAAATAGAGGAGAATATTTCCTCTTCATATAAGGATGCAATAGAATTGATCACTAGAATATAATCCTAGACGAAGATAAGGGAGAATGATTTAGTTAGAAATGATGAAATTGATAATTTTAATTAGAGTTAGACAATGCAATGTTTTGATTGGATTAAAACTGGAAGGGCTAGTACCCATTATAAAATAACTATAGAGGTAGACCAAATCATGGGCAAAGAGAAAACCAAAAGAGTAAACTAAAACTAAAGCTTAAATAGATCAACTAGCAAGAAGATAAAAAAAAAAAACCCACAAATCTAGGACCATTACAAAACCACCAAACACCTATAGGTATCCCAATAACTTGAGACCAGTGATCACATTCCATTCTTGAGATAGGAACTAGAGCTTCTTTTTGAAAGTCATAGGCCCTTGTTCAATGGCATGGTTATCTGTGAAGTGTCCACCTTCTTTCCCTTATTCTTCTATGTGAGACCATCATCCACTCCTTCCACAAGTTGCTTCCTATCACTCTTCCTTAATTCATCCTAGAAAACCTGATGGGTGAGGGTAGTATTCCTCATGGTTTCTTTGCTATAGTCGGTGACAACCCATAGGCATTGTATGGTCTTCTCTTGGTTCTAGTGGATGGCATCAATCTCAGTTAGTAAATTCTTCTTTTCTTCCTCAGTACCAATGATGGCATGAAGATCATCCATCTCTTTTCCCCACCTTTCCCACCTCTCAAATGACTTGGCCAAAGAAGCAATCGTATCCCAATGCGTCTTATTCTCCACCTCCCTAGGCAATATGACCTATTGTTCTAGAACGTTGCCTTCCAAAATTTGAATTCTTTCTTTAGCCAAGACCACCTGACCCAAGAGCCATTTCATAATATCCTTTTGAACATTAGTAGTCTCTATAATTTCATTCAATTATTTTCTTATGGGGTCGGTAGGGGGTTGAACTAACCTAGGTTTAGTACCAAGTTTCTATATATTGATTAATAGGTTGGGAGAAATTTATGCACTACTGGATTTGACACCATTTTCCGACGGGCATTCATCGGTTGTTCGACAAATCTCTGTCGGAAGAGCGATGAAATGGCGAAAATCTTTCCGTCGTCATTTTTTCGTCGCAAGGCTGATGACAAATTAAACGTCAAAATAACGACGAAGAATCACCGGTCAACGACATCATGAAATACCTTGGGATTTTGTCAGAATATCGACAAAAACTTTGTTTATCCACTGATGAATTACACCAGAAGTTTGTCGTCAATTCGATGAAATGGGCAAGTAGTAGCGTGGAAACAACAAAGGATGTCCATCGAAATAACGATGAAATACAAAAGTAGTAGTGTCGAAAGAACACCAAAAGTTCGTCGAATGTGCGATGAAATAGGCAAGTAGTAGCATTGGAACAACACCCAAAGTTTGTTGACTTTGCGACGAAATTAGCAAGGAGTAGCGTCGGAAGAACACCAAAGTTTGTCGAAAGTGCGACGAAATGGGCAAGTAGTAGTGTCAAAACAACGCGAAAATCTCATCGACTTTGCGATGAAATTAGCCAGGAGTAGCGTCGGAAGAACACCAAAAGTTCATCGAAAGTGCAATGAAATGGGTAGGGAGTAGCGTGGTAGGAATGCCGAAATATCTTCGGAAGGGCGACAAAATGGGTAGGGAGTTACGACAAAATCGTCATCGTAGCTATAGCAACTTTGTCAAGCCTTTCTGTTGATTCATCGGTGGTTATCGTTGAAATTGTGATGAAGAAGCAAAATTTAAATATATATATATATATTCGTGGAAATGTACCATTGCGGAGACTGACGAATGATCATACATACAGACTGCATATTGGTTTGATGCTTCAAACGATGCATTTCTTATATTGAAAAGTGCATTACCTTATTGGGGTTCTCTTTTTTTTGAGTATAGTTTAATATTCTCTACTTAATAAGGCCAACCACGTGACGGTGGAAGCTCATTTTCCCCCCCCTCACATCACTCTCAATTCCCCATACCCAATCATATAACATTAATCATTGATTCATCCATTAATAACATATAACATTCATTCATTCATCCATTAATAACATATAAAGTCTATTCATGCCACATATAACATTCATTAATTAACATATTCACATTCATTCATTAAGGAGTATAATTAACTATTCTTCTGTGCTTTTATATTATCAAAAATATGGTTGTCAAGGATATGATTACAATCACTTTTTGCTTTATGAAAGCTACAAAGTTTGGCGGAGTATCATTTCTAAATCAATATCTGTCCCCCCTTTAGTTGTTCTTCCCTCTGCTTGTGATCTTAATGTACAAGTAGTCGTCTGCTCATGACGTGGACGCCACTTCAAGGGGGGATCTGCTACAATAAGAAAGAAATGTTAAACCGATATGTTTTATTATTATTGTTACAAGTATTTGATTAATTAAAAGAACATTAGAGTGGTTCTCTTTACCTGATGGGTCCACATCATGTTTCTGAACTTTTGTTATAGACTCATGCTCAACATGTTGAACACCCTCAAAATCCTGATCTGCAGTTGAAACACTAAAGGTTACATTAATTAATACACCAATTGAAATTAAATATGTTTAAGAGAACATGAGGGTGGTCCTCTTTACCGGATGGGGCCACATCATGTTCCTGATCTTCTCTAGCCTGATCATGCTAAACACGTTGATCATGGTCTGCATGCTCTAAAGTTGAAACATGAAAGGTTACATTAATTAATACACCAATTGCAATTAAATATGTTTAAAAGAACTTTAGAGTGGTCCTCTTTACCTGATGGGGCCACATCATATTCCATCATAGTCCTGATCTTCTCTAACCTGATCATGCTCAACATGTTGATCATGTTCTACATGCTCTAAAGTATCGGGATGCACACCATGACCTTCATCTACATGTTCTACTCCACCCTCACCAGGCTGCATTCCAATGTCATGTGCAGTATATATTATCATTGCTTGAATGTTTAAAACAAATAGGCATGTAATTACTTTATGGTGGAAATTACTGAATAGGATTGGGTAAGTATTCAATCTTTAATAAACTTTATTGAGTTTATTTTACCTAAGTAAGGTTGAATGCAAATGGAAGATTGTGTTTTCCCAGTCAAGACTCTTAGGTGTTCACCACTACCCATAGCTTTGCCGGAAGGCAATCTCTCGTGTCCTCTTCCGCGGAACTCGGTTGAATCTCGTGAGCCCTACATTTTGCGTTAAGATCATGAATTTGCTTCTATGGTGTGGATAAACCAAAAATTGTTTTCTTAATTTATTATAATTTGATGCAATATTTCATTTATCGATACTTAAGGCACTGTAAGGCTAATTCTATATAACCATGAGAGCTAAAAGCTCAGGAAAGAATTCGTGTTTTCTAGTCTTGTCTTTGTTGCCTTTGATATGTCGGCTAGCCTATGAAAAGTTTGAAATACATTAGATTATGTAAAAAGAAAGAGTAATTAGTATATAATTACATTGTTGATAGTGTCACACATAGCATACTACTTTAAAAAAAAAAAAAAAATTAATGGCATTTTACAAGATAATACGCATATCGACAACATATATAATACGTAGTTCAATCCATGAATTATAAAATATATTTTGGTTATATCTATATCACTGACATATTGTACAAAAAAACATACTCATAACTATATAAATATCAGATGGCATAGCTTGTCTATGCTACTTTCACATTTTTGCTACATGTTCACTTCAAAGCATTTTATCAAACAGCTTCACTTCTTTGCCGCTATGGCTAAAAGCCTAAAATAGGTGCTTTCAAACAGGCTTTTTATGGATGCTTAAAAATCTATCAAAGCATAATAGAGAAATAAGATAGATAAAGCGCAGTTGAACTCCGCTTTAAAATGCTCTCAAAATGTGGTTCATAGATGTGGAATGCCATGACAATCCATAGCAATTTGTTTCGTCGGCGCATTCAAGGCGGCATTCCATCACCTATGAGACAACATTTTTTGAAGCATTTTTTCAAATAATTCACTACCTTTTCATGCTACCACATTTTCATATAATCGCTATGGTTCAAAAGTAAAACTCTAAATAAAAGCTAACAAGCTATGGATGCTTGGAAAAATCTACCAAAGCATAATAGTAAGTGGTTATTGATAGAGACAAGCAGTTGACTGTTTGAAATGTTTAAAGAATGTGCAAAGCTCTGATTTGTTGATGTTTAATAACCATAGCAATTTTCTTGTCATGGCATTCCATCACCATGAGACTACATTTCTTTGAGACATTTTTTCAAGTAGTTCAACGGCCTTTGTTCATGCTACTGCATTTTTTCATACATGTCTACTTCAGCATTTTATCAAACAGTTCATTGCCTTGCCGCTATGGCTAAAAGTCTAAAACAGGTGCTTTTAAACAAGCTATGGATGCTTGGAAAAAATCTATCAAAGCATAATAGTAAGCAACAGCATAGACAAGGCAGTGAACTGTTTCAAAAAATGCCTCAAAGAAATGTGGTCTCATGGTGATGGAATGCCATGACAATCCATAGAAATTTGCTTGTCATGGCATTCGTTATGGCATTCCATCACCATGAGACCACATTTTTTTGAAGCATTTTTTCAAATAGTTCACTCCCTTTTCTATTCTACCACATTTTTCATACATGTCTACCAAAGCATTTTATTAAACAGTTCAACGCCTTCATGCTATGGCTAAAAAGTAATAACCTCAAACAGGTGCTTTCGAACAAGCTATGGATGCTTGGAAAAAATCTACCAAAGAATAATAGTAAGCAATAACATAGACAAGGTAGTGAATTATGATGGAGCCTCAAATTTACATCCGGGATTTCTTTTATTATTGGTTGGTCTTGTTTATCCGAGTGGTGCCTAGGGCCGGAGTTATTACTTTGCTTTCATAAACCCTTGGTTTTCTGTCTTTGGTATGGGTCTGTTCTATCGTTACTTTTTGGAGAAGGTTTTTAAAAAAGAAAACAACCTATGTCTCATTAACTTGTCTAAGGCCTGGCCCCTTTTAATCAAATTATAAATATTTAATTGTTGGCCTCCTTTTATTTACCAAATTCTAAGTCGGGTTTGTGCCTTATGTTTTTAAAACAACCTTATGTCATCGACAGTTGTTTCCCTAAGCCGCATCCCCTTCCTCGGGTTTTTCCTCCTAAGTAATGTTTAATGTTTTGCAGGGGTTATTTGATGGTTGTTGATCTCCTCGCAGATACATCCTGACCGCTCCCCGCCATATCGCGATCCCAACTTGAGCCATCGCGATCTCGCAAGCGATCACCACGTGTCCCAAGTTACTGATGTCCGAAAAGCAAATAAAATGATTTAATAAATGCATCAGACTTTAGTGTGTTATCAAGTGGATTACTAAATCGCCTGAGCGGTGCACGTGTTTATAATCAACGGTGATGTTTTAATCTTAATGAAAAAGCTACTCAGTGAATAAGCCTTAAGACTGTCCCTTGTTTTACTTGATCGTGGTCACCGATGAAGAGATCAACGGTTGCCCGCTATCGTGATATCGCGGGTGAGCGCCACGTGTATCTTTCTGGTGCTACATATAATGGTGGGCCCTGGGGATGATGTGGAAGGCATTTTCAGCATTTTTAAGGAGGACCGTTTGATGATCTGACTGAAACAAGAGATCAACGGCAGAGATTTAAATCTACATCAAATACAATTGAAAGCGTTGGCGTTGTATGCAAGTAGGCTTTAATGGCGAATGAGATGTCTATCGACAATTTTCATAAAGTTCAAGTGTTTAATTGTAGACTACTTTCACCACTAAGGCATTCAAGCATCTTCGAAGCAGTCTAGAGCCAGAGATAAAGCTTTCAAAAGTAATTTCAGTAAGAGTTTGATTTTCTGCAGAACGCGAATTTGCGTGAGTTATTTTCTTCATCACTGTTCTGTCCAAATGTGTTTCTTGTGAAAAGCTTTGCTGTGTTGATCAGGGTTTTTCTGAATTAAGATTTCAGGGTTACTATTTCTCTTGAATTGTGGGAAATTGCAAATTCTACTGTGTTTTCATTTTGAGTAGCACTAGTCTGTTCATAATTTGATTTTCCGAGAAGCCCTAGTTGTTTAAAATGGTGCCAACAAAACAACATTCTGGCCATATTGACTACATGCAGAGGAATCTATATGATGGTTTCCTTGACTAATTTCCCCTGTCAACAAACGATAAGAAGAGGGGTTTGGTTTTGATGAGAGGGATAGCCTTAGGTGAAGGGTTGAGATATAGAACCTACAACATTGCAGATGCTAGGGTACCAATGGTGGGTTTAGAATTGTTTAGAAGATGGTATGGCCAGCGAAATGCACCTCATCCTTTTTCAAATGGTTGGAGGTATGATATGAGAAAGCTTGTAGTACCGAATGTGTTCCTTGATGTTGACCTCCTCCTAGCAGTGGCTGTGAGATATGATCCTGTCACAAGGGTTATAAGGGATAATGATGGTGAGGTTTTACTGAATGTAAATGCAAATATAATTTGGAGGGTTTTTGATTTGAGTGAAAATGGCTCATTCTTGGTCCAGATTGACTTTGAGGAGATGAAACAAGAGTATGCCAAGATTCAACCTTTTTTCAGATCAAAATTGCTTCCTCCTCATCTAGCCAGGGCGGGCAGTTCCATGATTCATATCAGCGCGACTGATCAGGAAACTTTCAGGTTAAATTGTTTTGCTGATCATTTCTTGACAACCTTCTACTCACTTTGCCAAATTTTAGGTTTCAGTCCTAATACTGTGATACCGATTTCCTATATGTTTATGGGGGCTCAGATTCAGCATCCCAATTTCTCTATAGTATATGATTATGCTTATTTCCTTGCTGAAAGAATGCATGAGGGTTTATTGAACTTATTTATGGGGGAAACTAGTGTTCCTTTCTTTTGGTACTCTTTGTTAATGCATATGTTCTTGTTTGAGAATGTCGGCTTCTTCTCAGAGAAGATGGAATTGAGGCAAGAGGTAAATGGAGAAAGGCTACCAGTACAGGCCTGGAGTGCAGATATGTCTTACAACAAGAGGGATGCTAGCTATGTGCAGTTTGACAACTGCTTTGCTTCTAGGCTCAAGGCTAGACTAATTGTAAATATGCCAAGAATTCTTGAGGATTTGCATGATTTCCTCTGGCCCAAAGCAAGAAGGCTGGAGTTAAAAGTATGTC
>VDFB02256132.1:83801033-83820168 GCA_007258455.2 Sequoia sempervirens | reverse complement strand
TAAGGGATCGATCCAGTTGAACATAGCTCAGAGTGATTCCATATGTTTGGATGAAAAAGAGGACCATTTCTAGCATAAAAATACATATCAAGATGCATTGGAACAGTCTATTTGCTCACATGAGTTTCAGAATGAAAGTTGCACCACTTTGCAACATTACACTGCTTGCATTTGACACTTTTTCCATCAAGTGAAAACAGGACACCATGAGAAGACAACTTCAAGATAACAAAAAATGAGAGAGGTTATTGTAGAGAGGCCCAATGTGATCCTATAGGCTCAGATGAAGATTTTGTAAGCATCACAATTTTTGACTAATAGTCTGTCAAAGATTGCTTCCCTTTTGCACTTTGGACCCTTAAGGGATCGAGTCGGTTGAATGTAGCTCAGAGTGATTTTGTGTGTATGGGTGGGAAAGAGGACTCTTCCTAGCATAAACATATCCATTTAGATATGTTGGAATAGTCTGTTCGATCATGTGAGTTGCAGAACAAAAGTTGCACCACTTTGCAACTTTACACTACTTACATTTGACACTTTTTCCATCAAGTGAAAACAAGACACCATGCGAAAATGACCCTAAGGGAAAAAAAACAAAGAGAGGTTATTGTAGAGGGGCCCAATGAAATCCCATAGGCTCAGACAAAGAGTTTGTAATCATTGATAATAGCCCATCAAAGATTGCTGACCTTTTGCACTTTGGACCCTTAAGGGATTGAGCTTGTTGAACGTAGCTTAGAGTGATCTTAGGTGCTTAGGTATGAAAGAGGACCATTCATAGTATAAACATACCCATCTAGATGTATTGGAATAGTCTATTTGGTCACACAAGTTGTAGAATGAAAGTTGTACCACTTTGCAACTTTACACTACTTGCATTTGACACTTTTTCCATCAAGTGAAAACTAGACACCGTAGGAAAACAACTCTGAGTTAACAAAAACTTAGAGAGATTATTATATACGAGCCCAACACAATCTCGTAGGCTTAGATAAAGAGTTTTTAAGCATCATGGTTTTCGAGTAATAGACCATCAAAGATTGCTTCCCTTTTGCACTTTGGACCCTTAGGGATCGAGTCAGTTGAACATAGGTTGGAGCGATTCTGCATGTTTGGGTGCAAAATAGGACCATTCCTAGTGTAAATGTACTAATTGAAATGCATTGGAATAGTCCATTTGGTCACATGAGTTGCAGAATGAAAGTTTCACCACTTTGCAACTTTACACTGCTTGTATTTGAAACTTTTTCCATCAAGTGAAAATTGGACAGCACAAAAAAATGACTCCAAGATAAAAAAAATTGAGAGAGTTTATTGTAGAGGGGCCCAATGAAATCTCGTAGGCTCAAATAGAGAGTTCGTAAGTGTCACGGTTTCTGAGTAATAGCTCATCAAAGATTGTTGTCTTTTTGCACTTTGGACCCTTAAGGGATCGAGCCAATTGAACATAGCTCAGAGCGATTCCACATATTTGGGTACGAAAGAGTACCATGTCTAGCATAAACGTACCCATCCAGATGCATTGGAATAGTCTATTTGTTCACATTAGTTGCAAAACAAAAGTTGCACCACTTTGCAACTTTACACTACTCGTAATTGACACTTTTTCCATCAAGTGAAAATGGGACACCACAGGAAAATGACTTCGAGATAACAAAAATAAAGAGAGGTTATTGTGTAGGGGCCCAACATGATCCTATAGATTTAGATAGAGAGTTCATAAGTGTCACAGTTTCTGAGTAATAGCCCATCAAATATTGCTACTTTTTTGCACTATGGACCCTTAATGGATCGAGTTGGTTGAACTTAGCTCAGAGCGATTCCACATATTTGGGTGTGAAAGAGGACCATGGGGTATGTGCAGGATCATGATGGGCTAAAAAGTGACGATATGATGGTTAAGTTTAGGGTATGCGGTTGACAACTTTTCTTACCTAAAATTGATGAAACAAAAAGGGTTTTTAAAGGAGATTCTCAACTTTCCACCAATATAAATTATTATTTACTTTGAATTGAATAAATTATTATTATTCATTTTCTATTTGAATTATGACTGAAGTCCTAATTGATAGGTTGATTGAAAAAATCTATAGCTTTCAAATAGTATCACATTTTTGAATCTAAACATGCATCACATTCTATGCTTCATATACTATAGGATTAAAAAAAATGAATTTCATGAAGTTTTGACCAATTAAGGGCCAAACATATGATTTTTTATAATTTTAAAATTTGTAATAAAATTCATAATTAATTATTTACTTGGAAAAAAAATTACAAAAAAATATGCATCACATCCGAACATGTGTCCTCTACTTATATCTAAAATCTTATAAAAAATTATTATCATTTTATTGTGGTTAGGGTGCTCAAATAGACACCTACTTATTTTTTCCGTAAAATTTAAGTACTACTTCATTGAAATTTCAAAATTTCACCAAATATATTTTAAAAAAAATAAACCTAGTAGTTTAGAAACTACATTCAATTTGCTATAGATTCTATTATTTTTTTTTAAATAATATAGATAACTTATTCAAATTTTTACATCAAGTTTCCTAACTCTAATTTTTTATGAATTTTTTCTCACTTAAGGGCCTATTTTTTCCATAATGATCCTGCACATACCCCATGCGTAGCATAAATGTACCCATTCAGATGCATTGGAACAGTCTGTTTGGTCACAAAAGTTGTAGAACGAAAGTTGCACCACTTTGCAACTTTACACTACATGCATTTGACACTTTTTCCATCAAGTGAAAACTTCACACTACAAGAAAATAACTTTGAGATAACAAAAACTAAGAGAGGTTATTGTAGATGTGTCATACGTGATCTTGATGTCTTAGATGGATTGCTCATCCCTGACATGGTAGCTAGGTAACAAGCTGTCCAAGATTGTTGCCCTTTTGCAATTTGGACTCTTAAGGGATTACGCTGCATAAATTACAAATATTTGAGGGCACCAATAAATTTCAAAATTTGTGTAAATCTCATTACAAATGTTTATTTGAATAGATTTTATGCTATATTGATATTGATATATGATCATTAGGTTGATTTTTTTTAATAAATGTTTTTTTTTATAATAAGTTAGTCAATTGGTGCTAGTTATAATAGGAAAAGAATAAAAGAAGAAAATGAATGATTAATAACCATCAATGGTTATTACACTCACTATATTAAGAATATGATGTATACAATAAAGTGAAATTTATTTGGTTGCCTAATTCTTTTGTTTGTGCTACAATAGTCTAATATTCTTCATACACTTTTCTGAAGCCCAAGTGCTTGTACTTGTAGGAACAATGCCTTAAGTACTTCATTCTCACAGATCTTTCACAATGTCACTCATACATTTTAGATTCTCTTATAATGTCTACACCATAGGTGCTAATGATGAGGTTTACTTCAAATGAATAACTTAAGATTCCCTCACTAAGCTTCACACACTCTTTAATAATGGCTTCAAATCAGAATTGATATTTTTTAAGATGATCAAAATAAGGATGTTGCATTGCTTTTTTAGCTGAGATTCTCTTGGATGGCTCATAAATCAGCATTTTCCACAAGGAGACACCAATCATTTTTTATTAATTTACTTACAAATAGGAAAAGTAAAAGAAGGAAAAGAAAGAGCATCCAAAATGGAAATGAAATGAAAATAGATGGAAGGAACTTACAGACAACAAATCCACACCATTTGGTTCGAAGTCAAGAAAAAAAAGGAATAAATCTTGATGCTTCCATTGAAGATAGGCATGCTAGTCTCTCAACTTAGTCACTCCAAGCCATACATCTTCATTGGGAGTTCCAAGATACCTATTGCACACAACACCTCCTATGAATAGAATAACTTGAAAATCGAGATGCTCTTATAATTTCTACATCTGAGGTGCTCATGATAAGGTTAACTTAAGATGAATAACTTGAAATTCCCTTGCTAAGATTCACATACACTTTTATAATGGCTTAAAATCATAATTGTGATTTGTCAAGTTCATCAAAATAAGGATGTTGCATTGCTTTTTTGGCTAAGATTCTCTTGGATGGCTCATAAATCAACATTTTTTGCAAGGGGACACCAATCAATTTTTAGTAGGTTACTTACAAATAGGAAAAGTAAAAGAAGATGATATAAACATCAGATGATAGGATTGTCATCATAAAAATTAATGTGCATACAAGTATAAATTAATAAGAACCAATCTGCATACTTACAAATTAATCGAACAAACCATTTGGGTCTACTCTACTCTTTATTTTGTATAGTATTGCCTCACGGTCAAACTCACAGACCTTTCACAAGGTCTTGTTCAAAGTTCTATCCCCATATTTGGTCAAATGGTCATTGGATGCCATGACAAGGTTTGAATAATGAAGAGTCTTTCGATGCATATCAAATTCTTGAAACAACCAATATTTAACACTCTTATGTGGGTATCTTCTAAGCCACATTCCAATAACAATAACTAAGCCTATAGGGTTTTCAATGTTTTCTCCATCTATAATTGGGTTCTCCAATTTCTTTTTGGCCTCAACAAAAAAACACAAGTAATAGTCCATTCGCCCTTTATTATCTTCATCTACAATAATTGCATAAACATGCCATTCATTGATATGTGCAACAAATCTCTTGAAATTAGTCAACATTATAAATACACTACAAATTAAGATAACAATAATAATTTCAAAAAATAAGCAAGTAGATATATTATTGGGTTGGACTAGATCTGATATGTGGTCAAATTTGACCAATGAATCCATTTTTGTTAGTTCCAGTGTCATTGGAGGGTGATACATGTGCAATGGGCTAAGATAACTTAATGACCATTTCTCAACCCACTCCTTTGACTCACAATCATCTCAGGCCTACATTGTACATGAAGAACAAAATCATTCCATCTTTTTGTGTATTGATACTCCACTGACCTGCATCTGAGCTAAGGAATGAGTGTATCTCACTTGATCTTGCTATTGTACAATAATCCTCATATGGTGCAATATTATTATCATCCATCAACCAAAAATATTTACAAAATGAAGGCGTACCTTCATTGACTAGACCCATTGAAGCATTACACCACTCGATGATTGATTTTTCATCTACCAACTTTGCATTGTCTTTATACTTTAACTCTTCTCGTGCTAATGCTCTTTTCACACATGCTCCTGAACCATCATTCTCCTCCTTTCCATGCCAAGCCTCACAAAATATTTGCATATGTTGAAAACCTATAATGACATGCATCCTGCTCAACCAGTAGAACATGCACGAGTTCTTGAACTATGCTACATAGTTATCTTACCATATTAAATACCAATCATATGCTATTCCCTTTTGAGCCAAATCACCTTTTTGACTGATTACCATATTTTTTAGCATATTCCACTATTTTATTCTTCCCCAACTCTACAAGTTTTTATCCCACCTCATCTTTACTTTCCATATATTGACATATGGTTATACGCTACAAGCCACTACAATGCTAAAATGAACCATCCAAGCATACTGTCCTGTAGAATATTTGGCCATCCTCTATTTCACATAATTTTTTTGATAAAAACTCTCTTTAATATGATGGTGGGGATTGTATGCCACAATCCTATAAAACATTGTTAGTATGCAAATCCAAACATATAGAACGAATAACATCATAATGGTTAGAGAGTTTAATATGTAGTCTACATGAATAAGTGGTGCATGTGTGATTTATCTTAACATAAAAACATTTAATCATTTCAAAATATCTTTGAAAAATACTAATTTGAGGAAAATACTATTGAAATTTATTAAAAAATTGGGTTTGATTTGTATCCAAAAATACTTTGGATATTGCTCATAGTTTCGCCTACCAATTCACCTTCTTACCAAATCCCTTTGATTTAGAAATGGCCTTGTGTTATTCTTCCAATACTCTTCAATTAGTGTTCTCAATGCTTCAAAAAATATATATCTTTTTTTGGCAGTCTTTGCAACAATGTCCATAATTTATTTGAATTAGTGCCCTCAATTCTTTGTCTCCTTTGAACGACTCTTGATAATTTTTTTCTATTAATTCTCAATTGTTCACTTGTCTTTCTAATGAGATGATCTCTCTTTGTTTGACTACTTGCCAAACTTGATGTAATGACACATTGGGTGGCATTACTATCCTTTGAGCATGAGGTCTTACCCACACTCTCATAAGCATACATTAGATTCTTCACAAAAGTGTTTTCACTTGAAGCATTTGATGTTCTCAACCCGAGAGTCTTCATGATGTTTCTATACTTTATGCCCATCATTTCAGCAAATAGTTGACATCTTACAGTCTCATTTAGCCTTTCAATGAACAATTTGCAAATCTTATCAGCATATCTTCTACAAGTGTGTGTTGGAATATTACCTTCCATGTGTTGTAAACTATCCTCATTAATATTAATCAAATACTTTGGCTTTCTAGGAAAAATTCTAGGTGGTGTTCTCCTAGGTACATACATCTCAATGACATTAGTAATTTCATCAATATTTAAGTGAGGTGGGATAGATTGCATACCTTTGATCGAGGTTGGAATAGATGACATACCTTGAGGTGCACATGGGGATGATGGCATACCTTCTTGGTCAAATTCAAGTGATAATGTTGAGATGTGGTGGATGGTGTCCAACCATATTCACTTGTGGTAGATGGTGTCCCTTCATATTCACTTGTGATAGATGGTGTCCCTCCAAATTCACTTGCGATAGATGGTGTCCCTCCATATTCACTTATGCTTAATGGTGCCCCTTTGTATTCACTTGCAGTAGAGGGTTTATCTTCAACTACGGTATTTGAATCTGTCTTACCATGATTCTTTTGCATTCCTACCCTTTGTGCTGCCAATGCCTTTTCTCTTTTTGATGGTTGAGGTTCCTCTTCAATTGGCATGTTTTCGTCAATCGTATCCAATTTCTTCTTTTCACAATATTCCCTCACTTGTTCTCTCTCCTTTGATTTATTGGTTTCATACTCTTTGTCTATTAGTTTATTACTTGTTCATTTCCTTGGCATGGAAGATAATTTCACATGTAGCATGCTAATGAGACAAATATTAGTTCCTAAAAATCAATCCATACAAATAAATGAAATATATGTCATTCAAGGCTTCATACAAAATACTTACAATCATCCTATAGAAGAGTGTTTCTAGCATAGACAAATGTCACATGAATTTTTTTGATGGAATTCCTTAAATAAATGTGGCAATGTTTAATGTCATGATTGCAAGATAGGCTAAAAATGGAAGCATGGACAAGGTATGTAGGGTTGACAAGGTAGGGGCAGCATATGCCTCATAGAAATAGGGTCTCACAGTGATAAACATCATCATGAGACCCCATTTCTATGAGGCATATGCTACCCCTACCTTGTCAACCCTACCACACTAGCAATCTAGTGAGCTCACTAGATTAT
Source organism: Sequoia sempervirens (assembly GCA_007258455.2). Lineage (NCBI taxonomy): Eukaryota > Viridiplantae > Streptophyta > Pinopsida > Cupressales > Cupressaceae > Sequoia > Sequoia sempervirens. The sequence continues at coordinate 83,812,732 of VDFB02256132.1, read as the reverse complement.
TGCCATAAAAACCCATTTCTATGAGGCATACGCTGCCCCTACCTTGTCAACCCTACCACATTGGCAAGCTAGTGAAGCATTGGTAAGCTAGTGAGCTCACTAGGTTTCCAGTGCGGTAGGGTTGACAAGGTAGGGGAAACGTATGCCTCATAGAAATGGGGTCTCATTGTGATTTGTATCGTCACTATGAGACCCCATTTCTATGAGGCATATGTTTCGCCTACCTTGTAAACCCTACTACACTAGCAAGATAGTGGAGCATCACTATCTTGCCAATGTGGTAGGATTGACAAGGTAGGGGCAGCATATGCCTCATAGAAATAGGGACTCATGGCAAGCTAGTGAGCTCACTAGCCTTCCAATGTAGTAGGGGTGACAAGGTAGGGGTAGTGTATGCCTCATAGAAATCGAGTCTCACTGTGATTACTATGTGACCCAATTTATATGAGGCATACGTTGCCCCTACCTTGTCAACCCTACTACATTGGAAAGCTAGTGATGCATTCGCAAGCTAGTGAGCTCACTCGCTTTCCAATACAATAGGGTTGACAAGGTAGGGGCAACGTATGCCTCATAGAAATGGGGTCTCACGGTGATATATTTTAACCATGAGACCCCATTTCTATGAGGCATACGTTGCCTCTATCTTTTCAACCCTACCACATTGGCAAGCTAGTGGAGCATTGGAAAGCTTGTGAGCTCACAAGCTTGCCAATGCTCCACTAGCTTGTCAATGCTACCACATTTTGTATACATTTATATGAAAAATTTATTGTCAAACAATTCAAATGCCTTGTCAATACTTCTATTTTGAGGCATGATTGAAAGATAGGTTACACCTACCCCATTTTGCTAACTTATCCTTGAATAAAGAGTCTTGAAATAGTGGAGAGAAGGGTTAGAATCCCTTGTAGGTAGACTAATCAAGGAAACATTTAAAATATATCACAACATAAGTGATGAGGTAAATTTAGAAATAGAGATGAAAAGCAAAATAGATTAAAAGATCAATCAATGTGGGAGGAGTATATTCCAATTTTTTAGAGACATGTATGAAAATTTTGGTAGCATAGACAAGGAAATCAGTTGCTTGGTATAAATTTTTGAAAAAATACCTCAATGAGATATGTCCTCATGAACTATAATGATTGCAGGATATGCAAAAATAAGATTTATTGAAAAGGATTTAGAAAATTTCAAGCATATGCAAATTGTAGGTGTAAAACCAAATTCAACTACATTTTCCAACATCCCCCATGCCTATACCAAAATGAAAGCTTAGGAGAGTTGTATGCACATCCATAGTAAATGATTGAGAAATGATGTATTATTTTACTTCCTTATAACTTACATGTCATATATATGTGTATGCAAAATTTTCAAGCATACACAAGGTAAGTCAATTGTTTAACAAAATGCCTCAAAGAGATGTGGTTAAAAAAAATGTATTTGGAAAGTGTAAAGAATTGTGTAATGTCAAATGTGCATTGACAAGCTAAGGTTATAATGAAAAAAAAAAACAATGATCAATATGGAATATGCAAAATAACAAAAATGAAAGAAAGCCATAATAGAATGAAAGAAAATTTGTAAAGAATTCACATACTTAAAAAACTAGAGTTTCAAATGGAGTTCTTCCCAATTATGTAGCCTTTGCTTCTTCTTTCTTCAAAATCCTAAAAAAATTTACTTTTTTGAAAGCTTGTTCCCCTCCAAACTTCAATTGTATATCACTCTTGAATATAATTCAGACTTGAATTGATATTATATGCCTTTAAACGTGAAAAATCTACTACTTCATGCAAAGGTGGTGGAATGTGAAAAACATTAATGCACACTTCACAAAATCAGATGTCAAATTTTATTTTTTTTGTTGGAGCATGCACAAAAATAGGAGAATATGCAGAATGTGGGCCTTGATATCATGGATATATTGAGTAAAACACCTCACAACACTAAATCAAGGCCTCATTAAGTCCAATTTATCCTTAATTATTCCCATATTAGTCGTGAAAATGTTAAAGGATACATTTTTTTACACTAGATTTATCCCCCACTTTAGTGTGAGGATGACCCTACTTCAAACTCACACTAAAGTAGACATTCAAGAGGATTCCAATCATACTGATGTGAATGACAAAGAATGACAAGGATCAAGGCATCATTCAAGTCCCCAGGATCTAGGATCCTAAGCCAAACCAACATAAGCACATAAGGGAACATGTATGGTGTATAATATGTAGTAAAACAATATACACAATCATGCAATGGCAATAACTAGAAGGAAAAGAAGAGGGAAATTAAAAATGTGGATAAAGCTTCAACCATTTTTCTAACATGTTGTGGATCAGATGTAGGTTGTTTTTCAAAAAATGCATACTCACTCTAAGGAAACAAAACTCATGGCTATCCACTGGATGAGAAGTCCTAAAAGGTGAGTAACATACACTCATGGCTGGTATACACTCACACACACACATGTGGCTATGTGGAAATTCATGCCTTAGATTGGGCTTCCCGCTCAACCATATCAAAGTTACACCTCCTAATAACTTTAATAAGGCACCACACAGAAATGACCTTTGAGCTCTATGAGGCAAGCAAGACTTCGTATGCTTGAAACTCATAGACATTGTCAATGCAAAATGGCGTAAGGAAATTTCAAAGGGATTTTGCTTAGTTTGTGCAAGGTCTCATCTTAGGGAAAAAATTTCCTAATTTCTCCAAGAGAAGATAAGTGCAAATGGTCTCATCTTTTTTACAAGAGAGGACAAGTGCAAGGTCTCATCATAGGAAACATTGTAACTAATGTTTCCAAGAGAGGAAATCGCAAAAAAGAAAGTCGCACAATGAAATATGAGTGTCAATGTATTCCCCCACTTTAAAGTGGTTTCTAACACCATTACTATCAGAAATTTCTTTAAAGTACAAGAAGAAGACATGAGAGCTTACCCAGAAAGCCCTATTCCAAGTCATATGTTTTCTATAAGCTACATCATGAATAAGGTGGTATTTCACATGCGAACCAACTTAAGGCATGTTGTCCACATCCCAAGCTTGCTCTTATATGTTCATGAAAGGTTAATGGCTAGCGAAAAGAGGCAACGACAAGTGACTTATGAGGACAACGCTAACTAAACCATTGCCCCCACTTAGTGCAGGACAAGGGTGAGTTAAAATGATTGATGAAATGCATGTTAGAGTGAAAATTAGTATCAATTAGTGGAATTAGGTGCCCACACATAAGGAAGAGCACCAAACTCCTTAATATGCTGGATTTTACTACTCAAATACTTACATTCATTATTAGTATGACCATGAACTCTATGATATGCACATAATGAATATTTTTAATAATATCTCTTTTGAGTTCTAGGAGGAAGGGATATCAAGTGATCTTGGAAGACTCTTGACAAGATACCCTCTTGATCAATGGTAGATTTTTCTATATTATGTGACAAAGATATCTCTTTCTTTACATTGATAGATTTTGTTCTCTCCTTTATAGGATGGTGTAAAGTCTAACAAATGAAAATCATTAGCATTTTGCGAGATGACATTGAAATTAAGTGAAGTGTCCTTGTTTGTTTTGTTTCAAGAGAAGGAGAACAATCAAGATCACTAGTGTTTATTAGTTCAGGATGCATTACTGTTAAAGTCATCTTATAAGATTGTTTTGTGATAGTGTTGATGTGGAGTGAAGGATTGTTTGTTTCTATCAAAGGGCAATAACCAAGAACATGAGTTATTTCTTGCGTGTTAGGTTTGATGGGGACATCGATACCTTGTTCTCTAGAACCACATCCTTTTCTCCTATATCCAAGTTGTTTCATAAGTTCATAACCTTTTTTCATAAAGATTTTTCATTGATTTCAAATTGATTGGTTCTTCATGATTAATTTCATCAAATTTTGTTGTGTAATTTTTTGTCTTATGTTTAGAAGTGGTTGAGGCGGATGCTTGTGAGGGGTCTTCCAAATTTTGTGTTGACATTACTTTTTTGTTTCCCTTATTTGAATCTTTGTTTATGATCATGTAGTCACCCATGAATGTAGGTTCAAAATCTAAGGAACCCCAATCATCTTCTAATAGCTTTGTGACTTGTTCAATATGTTGTTGTTTTTCTTTTTGTTGCATGGGTTCCACTTGTGTGGTTGGTGTTAATGTTGTGAAAGGATTGTCTCTTTTTTTCTCAAGTTGTAAGACATTAGAAGGCTCAGGATCAACATCAAGTATGTACACTTTTTTGTTGTGGATGTATTTCATTTTATGATGAAGAGTAGGAGGCACCCCATTCATTCCATGAATCCATGGTCTACCTAAAATGAGATTACATGAAAGTTCATTAGGAATAAAATGAATCTATGTTTCCAATGTGACCATCCCAACTATAATAGGTAAAGTGATCACCCCAAGTAGTTTATTTTTGACATTGTCAAATCCCTTAAGGGATAAAGAATTAGGTTGAATACATGTGATTTATCAACATGAAGCATATCCAAAAGTTTTATGCTACAAACATTAAGGGTTGAGCCATTGTCAACAAGGGTTCACAGTATCCCTATCATATTGTATTGAGCTATGATCACAAAAGCATTATTTTGTTTTTGCACTTCCAAAGGGGGGAGTTCACTTTGGTGTAAAACAATGTCAACATTTATTCCTTGGATCATGGTTGCTATGTCATTTGGTTACGCATTAGAAAGGATAGGAACTTTTGGTAAGGGAATTTGAAGAATAGTGTGATAGTTAGGTGAATTTTGAATTAAATCCCATAGGGATATCTTTGCAGGAGTATTCTTAAATTGTTCAACAAGATCATACTCCCTAATGTGTGAATTTAATCAAGGATCTCTAGGCAATATGGGATTAGGAAAAGGTAAGGGTTTTGGGGTGGGTTTTGTTAGTTGTGGATTATTTCTAGTATTATATGTATGAGAAACAATATTATGACTCATTTTATATGAAACATTGTTCTTAGGTGGGTAGAGGAGGAGTTTGGGTTTGATATGATTTTGTGGTTTGTGTGAAGGGGGTTAAAGGATGAGTTGAGGTTGAATAATATTAACATCCCTTAGTAAAGGAGAGTCTAATGTTGCATCATCATCTTCTTCTAAGGGTAGAATATAATCATGGTCAATGCATTCCTTTTGTTGTACCATGATATCCTACCAAGGAAGAGAGTTTTTAAGAGAACTACAATCCAAATGCTCTTGGCATTCAAGGGTTGGTGTTTCCAAAATAACTTCATCACACATAGGGGGATGATTAATGGTTGGATTTTATTGTTTATGAAAAGTGATGATATTAGGAGAAGGCTCTATTTGATTGTTTGTTTTCTTAAAGGTCTCATTCTCTTGTTCCATATTATCTAACCTAGGAGGAGAGCTTGTAAGATGTTCATCACATTCCATGGTTAGATTTTGTAAAGTAGCTTCATCACTTGTAGGGTAGGCATCAAGAGAAGGAAAACTATGAGTTTCATGTGTGCCAATGATTGGATCCTCTTTTTCAAATAGGGACTTCCAAATTTTAGGAAAATGATGAAGGGGAGAAAGAATAGTAGAATTCTCAATCATTGTTTCTAATGTATCCTCCTCAAAAATGTATTTATCATGATTTTTCATGATTGTATCCTTATTCACTAAAGAATTTTCACAAAGAGGAGAGGTGTTGGGAGATGAATGGTGACTAAGTAAAATATTGGTAATGAATTGATCATCTATTGTTATACTATCTTCCCTAGGAGAATGATGAGAAGGACAAACAAGAATTTCATGATTCTCAATGATTGTACCTTCTTTCACCAAGATACCTTCGTCACTAAAAGGAGAGGTATTGGGAGAAGTACAATTATGATCATCATGGTTATCCATGTTTATATTCTCTTCTATCACATCATTCTCACAAATAGGAGAGATATGAGGGGGTGTATGTTTAATGAAAATGTTGGCATTTTCATTTTCTTGCACTAAGAGACTCTCATAACTAGGGAATGCATTGAATGAATGACTAACATGCTTATTGCATAACCTTTTCTTGGAAAATTTGGAGAAGATTGAAACTAACATTTGGAAAAAAGTAAACTATGGAAATGTGAAATGCAATGTAAGGATGTAAAATGAAATGCAATTTTTAGTTTTGAAGCAAGATAATTTTCTAGTTATGTAATGATTTGAAAATGAAATATTGTAAATGGAAAATTGAATTTAAGAAATGCATGAAATGAGTTAATTTAAGCTAGATCTAATGAAATGCATGTTACAAAAACTCATAAAACTAATAAAAATACTTAATGGAAGCAAATAGAAACTAAAAAATAGGGTTTTTAGTGTTGTGAAAGGGAGTTTCAAGGGTGTAAAGGGACTAAGTCGTCCAAGGTGACGAATGAGTCCTAGTGGGGATTTTTTTTAGAATTTTCAATTTTTTTAATTTATTTTTATGTTTTTTGTGTTGTATGATGCAGATCTTAGATGCAAATGCATAATTTCAGAAATTTTCAATGTTTTAAGATGCAAAAGTGCAACCTATATGCTCTTTCACTAATGCAAAATTTGAGAAACCTTAGATGTTGATTAACTAATGCCAACCCTAATGCAAAGCTAATGTGAGCTAGATCTAGGATGATGATGAAATCCAAATAAAAACTATTATGTTCAAAATTTAGGTTCACCAAAATGAACCATATATTTTGGTCACCTCTTGCACCTCTAGGGTTTTGCACCTAAAAGGAGAGAGACAAAGATCAATAGTTAATTCAAGAACAAACACTTGAGATTTCGATGCAAAGGAGATTGGAATCTGACAAAGGGAAGGTTCTAGGGAGATAATAATAAAAAAAGAGGGTTCAACACCAAGTGTAAACTTGGAAAGCAAAGAATGTTTGAAAACACAATGTAGTATGAAAACATAAACTAAATGACCTAGAAATGCAAATGAAACAAAACAAAAAATTGTAAAACTAAAAGTGTGCACCTGTAAATATATAGAGGCTGGAATGAGGATTGAAAATACTGATAATTTTGGAATTTTGACCTATTGGGACACTTATACCATTTTGGGTGACCTAGTCCCAAATTTGGAAAACTATACTAGAGTCTGCTTTAGCCAAATGAGCATCCAAATCTATAGAAATCTCTAAAAAACATATATAGTGGGACTAAGTCACCATTGATGGCAACTTAATCCACTATGGCTTTTTTGAAAATCTAAAAGTGGAAATAGAAGCACTCAGTCTGCACTTTCTTCTCCTCTAGGTATTTGGATCTGAAACTCTAATTTTTGGTACTGTAAGTAACTTTTCATGGATATTTTGGCCTAGCCAACAAGGAGTTGTATTCAACAAGTTTGTAACCAATCATTCAATGATCTCAAAGTCTTCAAATCTATAGACACATAAAGAAACAAAGATAAATGTTGAATGTTAGGGAATAGGGTTTTTCCCAGGTAAAAACCCTTTTAGGTAATTAAACCAAATGAAGAAATAATATGAAGCATGAATCATGAAATGAAGGAATTCAAAACTTCCCATGATGATAGATCTTCAATTTCTATAGAAATAGATGAAGAATCTTCCCTTAAATGCCTTAGAAAGCTATCTTGATGAATTAAGATGTTAAAATCCTAACTTGCTTGACTTGAGATGGAAGATGAATGATGAATAAGATGATTGAATTATGAATTAGGGCTTATAAGCTTGTTCGTATAGGAAATCCACCTAAAATGGTCATTAATTTGATCCCCAAGGCCAATATGGAGGAAAATTGAACTTAAAAACCCAAATTTTCCTACTCAAACCTCGAAAATAGCCAAAATGGGACTAAGTCACTAAGTTGGGTGACTTAGTACCACCTTCATGGGTCTTATTCACCCAGATGGGTGACTTAGTCCCATAGGGGCTCTTTTTCCAGTTGGATTGTTGGGGATTGAAGAATTTTAGTTTTTATGATGATTTAGTTGGGTATTTAACCAAATTATGCCTTGAGATTCACAATATGGGGCCATAGGGAACTATTAATGATGGTTTAAAGGATAATTAGGGCTAGGAACACAAATTTCAATGTGAACGTGTGATTAAATAAACTTTACAATATTAAAATGAGGTCTACATAACCTAGAAAGGAACAACATCAAATGTGAATTAGGTTTAATTTACAAGCCTTCTAGATTAATGTGAGAATGCAATTAAATAAATTTTATAATGTTGCATTAAGGGAGAAATAGGTCCATTAGACTTAGATGCTTAATAAAATTTTAGAAAAGTGTGAAAGTCTTTTACAACACTTTACAACACCTATATAAGACATTGATAAATGCATTTTATTTAGTTTACAAGGGTCCAAGACTTAATGTGGATGTGTAAAAAACCTCACAACACTAAATAAAGGCATCATTAAGTCCAATTTATCCTTAATTATTCTCATATGAAGTGTGAAAATGTCAAGGGATACATTTTTTTATGTTACACCATCTACCCTCTACCCTTAACCGTTAAATGCTCTACCGTCTACCCTTAAACCCTTAAAACCTATACCATCTACCCTCTATCTCTCTCCAACTCCCTCCCCCTCTCTCTCTATCTCAAGTCTCTCCCTCCTAGCCCCTCTCCCTCTCTCAAGTCTCTCTCTCTCTCTCACTAACTCACTCCTATCTTTCTTCCCTCTACCCTCTACCTTTAACCCTTAAATCCTTTACCCTCTACCCTTAAACCCTCTACCCTCTACCCTCTATATCTCTCCCACTCCCTCCTTCTCTGTCTCTCTCAATTCTCTCCCTCCTACCCACAATCCCTCTCTCAAGTATCTCTTTCTCCTCTCTACTCTTAACCATCTACCCTCTACCCTTAACCCTTAAACCATCTACCCTCTACTCTTAAACCCTTAAAATCTCTACCCTATACCCTCTATATCTCTCTCTCTCTCAAGTATCTCCCTCCTACCCCCTCTCCCTCTCTCAAGTATCTCTCTCTAGATCACTCACTCACTCCAATCTCTCTCCCCTTTACCCTTAACCCTCTACTCTCTTCCATTAACCCTTTAGTCCTCTACCCTCTACCCTTAAACCCTTAAACCCTCTACCCTCTAACCTTAACCCTTAAATCCTCATCCCGATACCCTAAATTCTCAACCCTCTAACCTATACATTGGATCCTCGACCCTCATATATCTTTGTCCCTCCCTCCTCTTCTCTCCTCTCTATCTCACTTATCCCTCCATCTCTCCCTCACTCCATCCCTCCCTCTCTACACTAATCCCTCAACCATATACCCCACCCAATTAAACCCTTAAAAACTCAACCCTAAACTCTAAACCCTAAGCCCCCCACCCTTAAACCCTTAAACCAAAGTAAACTTTCTACCCTAATCCCTCAACCCTCTTGACCCTTAATCCCTCAATCCTCAACCCTCAACCTTTAAACCCTAATCCCTCAACCCCTATACCCTCTACCCTATACATTGGACCCTCTACACTAATTGCCTGACCCTATACCTTCAATCCTCTACCCTCTACCTTAAACCCTAAACCCTCAACCCTTAAACCCTAAACTATTAAACCCTTTACCCTCTACCCTATACATCAAACCCTTAACCCTCAATTCTCAACCCTCAACCCTTAATCGCTGAATCCTCAACCCTCAACCCTCAAACCCTAAACCCTAAACCTCTATACACTCTACCCTATACATTGGACCATCAAACCTAATATTTTGACCATATGTAACCTCAACCCAAATCCCTCAAACCTATACCCTCAACCCAATACCCTAAACCATCAACCCTATAGGTCCTTAGCCCTAAACCCTCAATTCTCAACCCTCTACCTTACACATTGGATCCTCAACCCTCATATATCATGTTCCCTCCATCCTCTTCTCTCCTTCTCTATATCTTGTTTAACCCTCCATCTCTTCGTCCATCCATTCCTCCCTCTCTACTCTAATCCCTCATCTATATACCCCCAACCCTTAATCCCTTCAACACTCAAACCTAAACTCTAAACCCTAAACCCTCAAACCTTAAAACATAAACCCTTAAACCCTCTAGCCTCTACCCTCAACCCAATACCCTCTACCCTCAACCCTAATCCCTCAACCCTTAAACCATTAAACCAAAGTAAAATCTCTACCCTAATCCCTTAGCCCTCTTGACCCTTAATACCTCAATCCTCAACCCTTAAACCCTAATGCCTCACTACCTATACCCTCTACCCTATACATTAGACCCTCAACCTTAATCCCCCAACCCCAGACCTTCAATCTTCTACCCTCAACCTTAAACCCTCAACTCTCAAACCTTGAACCCTAAACCCTTAAACCATCTACCCAATACCATCTACCCTGTATATTAAACCCCCAACCCTCAATTCTCAACCCTTAACCTTTAATCCCTCAAACCCTAAACCATCAACCTCAATACCCTTTACCCTATACATTGGACCCTCAACCCTAATCCTTCAACCATATGTACTCTCAACCGTAATCCCTCAAACTTATACCCTCAACAAAATACCATAAACCATCAACCCTATAGGTTCGCAACCCCATACCCTCAATTCTCAACCCTCTTCCCTATACATTGGATCCTCAAGCCTCATATATCTTTGACCCTCCCTCCTCTTCTCTCCTCTCTATCTCACTTATCCCTCCATCTCTCCCTAAATCCATCCCTCCTTTGCTACCCTAATCCCTCAAACATATACCCTCAATGCTTAAACCCTTAAACACTCAACCCTAAATCATCAACCCTTAAACCAAAAACTCTTAAACCCTCTACCCTCTACCCACAACCCTAATCCCTCAAACCTATACCCTCGACACAACACCATAAACCATCAACCCTATAGGTCTGCAACCATATACCCTCAATTCTCAACCCTCTTCCCTACACATTGGATCCTCAAGCCTCATATATCTTTGACCCTCCCTCCTCTTCTCTCCTCTCTATCTCGCTTATCCCTGCATCTATCCCTAAATCCATCCCTCCTTTTCTACACTAATCCCTCAAATATATACCCTCAATGCTTAAACCCTTAAACACTCAACCCTAAATGCTAAACCCTAAATTATCAACCCTTAAACCACATACTCTTAAACCCTCTACCCTCTACCCTCAACCCTAATCCCTCAATTCCCTTAAACCCTTAAAAACCCAAGTAAAATATCTACCCTAATCTGTCAACCCTCTTAACCATTAATAACTCAACCCTCAACCCTCAACCCTTAAACCCTAATCCCTCAACCCATATACCCTATGCTCTATACATTGGACCCTCAACCCTATATCCTCAATCCTCTACCCTCAACCTTAAACCCTCAATACTCAACCCTTAAAACCTCTACTCACTACCATCTACCCTATACATTAAACCCTCAACCCTCAATTTTCAACCCTAAACCCTTAATCCCTCAATCATCAACCCTCAAACCCAAAACCCTCAACCCAGATACCCTCTACACTATACATTAGACCCTCAACCCTAATAATTCAACCATATGTACCCTCAACCCTAATCCCTCAAACATATACCCTTAGCCCAATACCCTAAACCATCAACCATATAGGTCCTCAACCCTATACCCTAAATTCTCAACCCTCTACCCTATACATTGGATCCTTTACCCTCATATATCTTTGTTCATCCCTCCTCTTCTCTCCTTTCTATCTCACCTATCCCTCCATCTCTCCCTCCATCCATCCCTCC
>VDFB02256132.1:83715371-83800933 GCA_007258455.2 Sequoia sempervirens | reverse complement strand
TTATCTCACTCCCACTCCCCCCTTCTCTCTCTAAAGTATCTCCCTTCTACCAAGGATTAATTTTGATGGTCGACTTTTCCTGTCAACAATTTTTTTAATTACGGTTATCTATTCAAGGGTTCCCTTAAAACATTATGATATACCATAGTGTATGTAAAATTATATATAAATCAAACATATATATTATTATAATTCTATATAAATTTTGAGAGTTTATCCAAAATATCTCCTTTTACAATCTTCTTAAAAATTTTATTGTATTCTATGGAAAAAAGTCTTTAAATACGGTCATATGGCCATCAAATTTAAGCCTTGCCACCTACCCCCACTCCCTCCATATCTTTATCTTAAGTTATCATTTAAAAAGAATATAATTAATATTTATATTAATATTAAAATCAAGGTGTTCGACTGAACATCTTTAGAATGTTTGGTCGAACCCACTTAAAATCATTTTTTAATTCTATGGATAGTGGGTTCGGTCGAACCCCTGTTTGACCAAACATTTTTATTTTCTTCGACCGAACATCTGTTCGGCCGAACCCATGTTTTTTCACCCTTGCTCCCTCAGGCACCAAAATTGCTGAGAATTTTGCACTTCAAAGCTCGATTTGAGAATGAAAATGGAGGAGATCTCAAAAACCCAACTAGTATCAGGTTCCCCTCAAAATGAGCTATCCAACAAATATAATTTTAATATGTTTTGATTATATTATCTATCTATTTCTTAAGTTTTATTAAATATAGGTTTTTCACTGAATACAAAACACTCTATTCTGCACAAGTGGAAAAATAGAAGATTATCAAAAAAAAAAAATTTAAGTATGAGTGCACCAGATATTGGAGTCCTTGATCCAACAAAAAAATTAAAAAAATTTGATACATACAGAAAATTTGTGTTATATGGTCTTGTTATGTCCTGAATTGTAATTGATTTGACTTTGAAACTTGATTAAAGAAAAAATATCTAATAAAAAATTCTAACAAAGTGGAAGCACTAGATATCGGAGTTAGAAATCTAAATTTGAAAGAATTGAATTTTATCTTTCAAGGAAAAAAGGTATACGCTATATGGTGTGTGTCACTTTTTAAAAATGTTGTTTTTTCAAAAAAACCAATTTTCGTGGGAGATGGAAAAAGAAGTGCAATCTGATTCCAAAAAAATTAAAAATTATATTTTTAGAATCTACAGACAAAATGTGACAAGACTCTAGTTTGCATCATCTTCAAATTCCTCATGGTTTAATCGCTATAGGTGCCCGAATGTGGAGATTTTGTTAAAAAAAATAATATCAGTGTCTAGTTTGGCCAAAAATTGTAAACCACTATTGTGGGATCACCCTCCAATTAGGACTCTTAGGGCATTATTGAATGAATTTTTGTGAAGAGTGGTATTATTTATCCCCCTTTTTACATAAATTTCATTTTGGTGAAAAGACTCCTTTGATCATTCATTTTCTAATTTGGAGTTCATTAAAGTCCTAGATCTAAATTGCATTCATTATTGCATTAGTGAAATTGTATCTAGGGTTTCTCATATTTAGTGAAAATTTCATTTAGGGTTTCTCGTATTTGCATTAGTGAAAGTGCATATAGGTTGCATTTTTGTTTTCTTGCATCATTTCATTTCATTCAAAAAAACTGAAAAAATGCATTGTTCATCATAAACATCATTTAACTTCATAGTGCAAGCGAAAGTGTTCATAATTTCATTTATAAACATTCTTATTGCATTCAAAATTGAAAAAAATTGCATTAACTTTGCATCAATTGCTTGTTCCTAGTTACTTTTTCTTGCATTCATTCACACATTTTCCTATTTCTAAACATTAGCATCCTGAACAAGCAACCTATGAACACTATAGACAATCCATAATTTTCTTTTTTTTTGAGAAAAACCTTTGGTAGGACTAAAACACCCTTCTTGGCATCTTAGTCCCTCTCAGGGTTTCTGGCTTAGAATCCTCTCTTTGTTGTTTGTTGTCTATTTCAGTCCTTGGAACTTCATAATTTCACCAGTAGGACTAAAATTCCCTTACTAGAATCTTAGTCCCTCTTTAGTTTGATTTTCTAGTTTTTAGGCTTTGAAATTGCTTTTCTATGCTTTTGTTGGCTGCTTTTAGTTCTCTATTTCAGTTTCCAAAATTGATGTTATTCTAATTTCTTTCAATTCAAGTATAATTGCAAACATAGGATATTGTGTTCATTGCACTTTCTATGGTTTATCCCTTGTATTAGATGTAGTACTTGGTGTCCTACTACTAATACTATGGTTAGACAAAGTGCGAGACTCATGGTATCCTGCGATAAAACACTCACCGTGGATCTTGGGTTCTCAAGCTCTCTTACTTCTGTTGTTGGTATTAGTTCATTAGGTATGGACCATACCTTTGATACCTCTTTTTCTATGCCTACCTTACCTGCAAGTGTCATGCCAAGTGTTCAAAAAATGGTTGATCATATCGATCAAGAAAACATAATGAAAATGCATGAAGATCTAGCTCATTTACAAGATAGTGTGAGTATTGAAAACATCTCCAACACTATTATACTTTCCATAGATAGTATTCACCGCATGATGGAAAGTGATGAAGGACTATAAGCTGTGCGTAACATAGCTCACATCTTTGGAAAACATCTTCCTTCCACCACTAATGGTGCGCAAGCTTCAAACAATGTGCAAAGCCAAGGAGGAACTCAAACTCCTCCCCTCTCAACCATAACATCCATTCAAACCTATACCAATTCTCAAGTGACCACAACAATGCAACCAACTAGCAATATCCTTCCTACCTCGAATATTTCCACTAGGGCTCCTTATACCTATATGGTATCTAATCTTATATCTCCTCCCATAAGCAATTCATTCACTTGTCCTTCCAACACATACACACTACCACCATATTCACCTCCATCACAAACCACAAGTAATGATCCTATCATTAACCACCTTTTACAAAGCCTTTCATCCATTCAATTTCAAGTTTCTACCATAAATCAAAATCAAAATGGTCCACCTTCATACTATGTCAAAATTAACCCACTATCCTTGGAGATATTGAGAACTCTGGTGCCATAAGGTATACATATCCCTATATTTTAGAAATATGGTGGAAAGGGGGATCTTGCTAATCATGTTAATTCTTTTACTGCTTTTTGTAGTGACTTTATCCTTGAGGACAAAATTTTGGCTAAACTTTTTACCTGATTCTTGAAAGACAATGCCTTGGACTGGTTTTTTGCGTTACCAAATAACTCAAGTCATTCATTCAATGAACTTGTTGAGGCCTTAATTAACCATTTCCAAGTGTATATGGTTCCTAAAATGAAATTAATTGATTTGATGAGATGTAAGCAAAATGAAGGAAAAAAAGTCACTAAATTTATTTCATGCTACCAATCACTTTATTCCCAAATAAGTGTGAAGGTTCCTTATTCCCACCTTCAAAAAATGTTCATAGAAAAATTATAAAGTAAGATAAGATACTAGCTCACCATGATGAAATTCGTATCCTTCATGCATTTATGCACTGCCCTTCAAGATTATTAGAATTTCATAGGTAGTAGTGAACCAAAAACTACCTTTACCCATCCTAAAAAGTCCAAAGTTTTAAACTGAAACACCTACCAACCTTTCAGAAAACAAAATAAAAGTTTCCTTAAACTAAATTCTACCTCTTAAATTACCCAACTAGTTGATACCCAAGTTAATCCTTATATCTTTGGGGATCCACAAAAACAATGTACTCCCTTACTTGATACACTTCACAACATTATGACCCAACTATTAAGCAAAAAAATGCTTACCTTACCTCTTGTTCGATCTCTTGACCCTAGAAAGTTGTTGCCTCCTAGCTTTAGACACAATGCCTATTGTGCTTATCACCAAAAAAAGGAAATGATACAAAACATTGTAAGCATCTTAAACATCTTGTGCAAGACCTCATTTATTCCAATCATATCCAAATTGGAGGTGTAAATGGAAAAGGAAATAAGTGTGTAGCTCCTCCCAACCAAAACTTGTGAATATTTACCAATCCCATGACCAACCATAATATTTCATTTGTTAAGGCTAGTGAAACTAGGACTGACATGATGAATGTTGATAGATGATGAGAATATAAGCAATAATGAACAAATTCATATGGATGCTAATGAACAGAGTCCTATGGACATTAATGATCAAAGTCCTATTAATACAATGATAGGAGTGATTGATATCGGCCTCATTAACAACAAACCATAATTCCCACTAACATTACTTTCCCTTCATAAGAAATAATCAAACATGCACCTCATGGTCCTCTTTACAAATTTGGTAGAATAAAAAATAGGCCCACTCCTAGGATTTTAATTGATCCCATATGTGGAGAGAATTTTATCAAAGAAGAACTCTTATATGTGCAAGAAATTACTCAAGATAGATATGATAAACTAAAAGTATGGATTAAAATTCATGATGATTTGTCTCATGCTACGATGGGCTCAATTACACTCCCCTTACAAGTAGGACGAGAGAAATTAAATGTATCATTCTCTATCATATCCAATTTAGACCAATTTCATGTGAAGTTGGGCTACAAATGGCTTAACTCAATGAAGGTGGTCCCATCCATTTTACATAAGAACTTAAAGTTTCTAGTTGGCAATGAAATATTCACTGTCAACAATAGTGGCTTTTGACCCCCATCTTCCCATTAAAACTTTTCCTTAGATTATTTTTGGCCTGGCCTATGGAACCTATAAGTCCCTATGAATATTTCCTCTTCCTATCCTATAAAAAGTTCAAAGAAAAATGCATAGCCAAATTATCCCTTGAGAATTTTCCTACACCCATGATTTAACTTTAATCCCTTGAAGAAAACAATAGTGAGCCTAAAGCCCTTCCCAAAAACTAAGACCCATTCATGAACAATCCCTTGCCTATTTCCTATTAAAGGCCTACAAAAAACCAAACAAGTCCTAATCCACCTCCTAAAAAAATTTATAAATCCAAAGAGAAAGTTGAACAAACTTCTATGGTTTCTTCTATTCTTCCCTCACAAGAAGAAAAGGAACCTATGGTTGAAAAACCCGCTCCTACACAAATGCAACTTGAAAACCATAATAAAAGGAACAAAAATGCTAGAGAGTGTAAGCGTAGATGTTGTGATATTTCTCAAAAGATGAATGAAGAAAACAAAATTGAAAATCAAAATCTAAACTTGACCAAAGCAATAAACGATGACCCTCCTCTCTTACCAGAACAAATAGAAGCTATGTCTCCAACACAACAAGGACCAGAACCCCTCTATAGATATTATCATTCATCGTCCTATTATGGTTAACTTGGATGATGATGAGGAAACTGCTAAAATTGATGAGAAAGTGTATAATGAGTTGAATTTGTTATTTTCCTCTTCCATGAGCTTAGACGATAACAATCATGTTGATCCTCCTAAACTGAGAGATGCACCGTGTGTTGAACCTGGTGATTCTCCTAGTACAACAATTGATGTTGTCCCTCTCACTGGTGATATGCATTCCATATATACTAAACAAGACTGGCATGTGGATGCCTACTGGATGGTTGACTTGCATGTGCTTTACTAGTCTTTTATCTTTTAATTTTATTTTTCTTTTGCTTTCAAGACTTTCTTTTTTCTTTCTTTTCGCTTTGTGATTGCATGTGTTTAATGTGATCCCCTATGATGTTTTGTTTGATGTTTCTCTCTATGTCCATTCCTCTATTTGTACCTTCATTCTTATATATGTTGTATACTTTTTCTTTTTCATTGATCTTTTATCTTTGTATTTCATTTTTTTTTTTTATGTTTTCCTTTTAGGGATGACACAAGGTGTCGAAACATCCTATGTCTCTTCCATGTTGACCCAAAATATTTTTCATTATATTTTTTTTTCATTTTCATTTTTTTCGTGTTTTCCTTTTGTAGATGACACAAGGCATCGAGACACCCTATGTCTCTTCCATGTTGACCCAAATATTTATCATTATATTTGTTTTTCATTTTTTATTTTTTTATTTATTTTTTTCTTTTGGGGATGACACAAGGCATCGAGATATTTATGTTTCTTCCATGTTGATACAAAAGGATTTTCATTTTGTTTTTTCTTTGTTTGTGTCATTCTTCGAGTTTTATGTGTATTTGGGGAATGATGATAGTTCCAAGCTCTCTGATGTCATTGTAGTAAAGACAGATACTCATCTTGAATCCGTAGATCCCTTATGTGTTTATGGGGGTAAATTGTCTTTTCCTTTATCCTTTTCATATTTTGGCTAATTTAAAGTAATTGCTCATAGCATGGTGTTAGAAATTTCTCTAAAGGTGGGGCATACATTGGAAGTTTTTTTCCTTTTCATGTTCCTTTATGTGATTTTCTTACTTCACGCAATGTGTTTTTCCTCTTTATGGTGACATTGGGAATAATTTCCTTCAAGAGCTTGATCTATCTTAGCATATTATATTCCTCTTAGTGGTGATGCAATTTATTGCATTCCCTAAGTTGAAAATATTTTATCCTTTGATTGGTCCTCTCCTGGAGACATTAGGAATGATGTCCCCTAAGAATAAGACCTCACATGAACTAACAAAGATCCCTTGGAACATCCCTCTTTTTTCTTGTGTTTTCCTTTTGTGCCTTATTAAATTCATGGAGTTATGGATTTGATATGGTCCACTGGGGCTCACCTAGTGAACACTTAACTTCACTAGCCCATGTGAGTGTGCATTTTATTTTTGTCCTTATCATAGTCATGGGGGTATGACTTTTGATATGGACTTCTTGGGGCTCACCTAGTGGAAACTTAGCTTCACTATCCCTTGTGAGCATGTGTTTTCTTTGCATAGTGGACAACATGTTCCACTTGTAAATTTTTTGGATAAATAACCTAGACCCAGTCCACCATGTTGAATAGCTGGTTGAAGCTTGATCCATTGAATTTTTCCATTTTATTTTTCTATATTCTTTTCTTTTCTTTTCTATCTTTGATGGTGTATGTTTGCAATCTGATTGTGACTTCATATCTCATCCACATGCATGTTCCTTTTTTCCTATGTTAGTTTTCCATAGGATCTTGATCCTGGGGGCTTGGTCACCCTCTTGATTATTGTCATCCTATCTTACTAGCATTTGTACATTTGAACTCCTATTAATTGCATGGTGGGCTACTTTAGTGTGAGTTTGAAGAAAATTCATCCTCTCACTAAAGTGGAGGCTAAATGTAGCGTAGTAAAATGCATACCCTTGTAGGGTGATCCCACAAAGATAGTTTACAATTTCTAGGAGATTCTAATTTTTGCTGAAATCACATATTTTTAGAAAATATAATGATTTAAGCCTACAAAAGTTCCATTTAAAGCATTCCAATTGAAGAAGGTTTGATCAAACTACCTTAGATCAAACCCCCTTGGATAGAACCTGGTTAGTTTTGAACCATACCTATAATGGAGCCTCCTTTACACCTATCAAACTGCTAATAAAAAACCACTTTTGATTTACCTTTTGGGTGATAATGAATTCATTTAAAATTTATTTTTTATAAGTATGTAGTCCTTACTATAAGCTTCCCAAAAAGTATAATTTTAAATTCTATAGGAATGAATTTGCAACTCTTATGCAAATTTCCCTTTTTTCCTTTCTCCACTTTAGAAAACCAAATTCAGAGACCTAATTACACATAAGCCTACTGCCTTCATTGCACTTGGCACCTGTTTTGAGTGTCAGTGGGGGAACTTCTGTCAGGAACACCCGCATGGCACACAGTCATCCATGTGGCACATTTATGTCCCTTGCAGATTCCTACACCTGGAGCATACAAAGGCATTACACTTCTCATTGGCAGTCAACTTGTAATGCCCTCTTTGGCCGACCGGCCTAAATATGGCCATTTTCTTCATATCTCCTTCAAATTCCATCCTTCTACATGCTTCACAACTTCTTTTGCATCCCTTCAATCAATCTTCAGGTATTTCTAGTCTCCATTCCAAGATTCAAGCAACACTTTTACACTCCATAGCAACAATTACTTCACTCCATCACTTCCGTAGAGCAAGTGTTGGACAACACCATTGTAGTAGGGGCTCAAGTACTCTCATTCTCTCATCCATTAGCCTTGAGTTCTCTTGGTGGAGGTGGTAATCTTCCCATTCCTCTCCTCTATTACTTCATTGAGTAAACACATTTACTGTTTTGTAGTGTTTTAGTGTTCTTTATTAAATTAATTTCTTTATCATACTCACTTCCTTGGCTTTCTATGGAGGTGAAAACACCTAAACAGGGTTCTGACTGAGGCATGCCCCTATACAACCACCCAACAATTTTCCTCTTCTTTGTGTGTAAGTGAACATGTTTCTAGGAGCTTGCTGGCAAAAAAATTCCTTTGTGAGATCATTCTTGCCACCCTAAATTTTGTGTTTTTAATTTATTATATTAGATCATATATTGTTTAGATAATAATGTTTTTATGGCCCTTTAGTAGTAGCTAGTTGGGCCATTAGCTTATTTTAAAAAAATCAACCTTGTCTCTTTAGTTGTTTGGTTGTACAAATGCCAGTGTATTTGAGATATGCCAATGCATTGTGCAGGCATCCCAGGACTATGCTTTCATCATCAAGTAGAGTTTCCTTAGGTGTAGTGTTGAATACAAAAACTAGCTTACCTAGTCCCATTATATATTTCAAGTCTATAGGGTGATTGAGGAACCTTATAGTCCTCATCATTATCATCCTTCATTTCCTAACACCACGTCAAGTTGAGGTAAGTTAGGGCAGCCTTCCACTCTCGGATCTCAATGACCTGGGGCCTTAAATGTGGTTTGTCCCCCTCTATTACATTTTTGGTCAACCCAATGTGAACCAATGTCTATTCATCCATTGGTGCTGGGACCTCTCCCATGTACTCCACAACCGTTCTATTCATGAGTGTTCTAAAGGTTTATGAGCATCACAACCCAATCCACAACTTTTGGGTATATTGTTAGAAGTGTATAAAACCTCCTGATGGAAAGGACAAAGGTCACTACTAGTTTCTCTACATGAATTTTCTCTAGTCCCACTCTTAGTGTGGTCGCATAGGAGTAGTTGTCAAGGGGAAAGGTAGGATTCTCTGATGAGATCGATCACATCCCCACTCCTCCTGCATCCCCTACACTATCATTGGTGGATGAGTATGAGGTAGTTCAAATCCCTTTGGAATATGTCTCTGCCCTTAGTAAAGGGTTGGGTTCCTTAAAAAATCACTTGGAAAGGAACCCGAAGATGGCTAAGGCTACTTGGCTCATTAGTGAATTAAAGTACATGATTGGAAAATATAAAACAGACTTATAACTCTTGGCTAGTCTTACTAGTTTGATAGAAGCATGTGCTCCTTCGAATACTCCTAGCATTATGTGCAGAGCCTCTTTTGAATATTATGAAGGAAAGTTAGTAGTATTGATGCCTCCCATGTCTATCTACATGACTGATGTATTCCCTTCTATCAACATCCCTTCTATCTCCAAAAAAAAAAAAATATCAAAGTAAATAAGGTCCCCTTGGGATTTAGCTTCACCCCATATCACCTCTAGTGGTGGACATTTTGGTAGGATGAGTGGTGGAGGATTTTGTAGTGGCGGTGGATTTGTTAGTGGAGGTGGTGCTAGTGGAAGTGGTTTTGGTGGAGGTCATGGTGGTGGCTACGAAAGTGGAGGTGGTTCTGGTGGAGGCCCTACTAGTGGCGGTGGCTCTAGTAGTAGTTATGGCAGAGGTCATACTAGTGGTAGTTCTAGAGGAGGTTCTTGTGGTCCTTTGTCTTCTACTGATCTTATTTTGAATACTCTTCTTTAGAATATGGGTAACATGTAGATCCAGTTGGCAAGTCTCTCCCAAGCCTTTGCCCAACCTATCTTTCAACCCTTCTTCCGACATAGCCCATTGTTGGTTGCAATTCTAAACACTGCCTTGCCTCAAGGAATGGAGATCCCTAATTTTGAAAAATATGGCAGTAAAGGGGATCCATAGACACATGTATCTGCCTTTAATTCCTTGTGCACACATTTCTTCCACCATGATGCATTAATGGTGAAAATATTCCCCCGATCAGTCAAGGATACAACACTAGAATGGTACTATTTCTTGCTTGAAAATTCTATTTTCTCATTTTACCAAATTGTAAATCAATTCCTTAGACAATTTCAAGCTAGTATCAAGCTGAGAATGACCTTCTCAAATCTCGCCTGATGTAAACAAGGAGGAAAAAAATTCAATAATTTCATAGTGCACTATCAAGCACTCCTTTCACAAATCTTGCATCAGGTGCTCGATTCTGATGTACAAAAGGTATTCATAGGGAACTTGCAAAGGCCTTGGCAAGAGAATTTTCTCTTATGAAGTACCCTTTTTTTGGACATTTCTATGTGGCCCTACGAGAGTACCAATAGATGGTTGTTTAGTCTAGGGGATCCTCTTCGTGATCCCATTCTGATAGAAAGTCCATCAAATATATCTTTGGGAAAGGTAAGGTTGTTACGAATGTAGTATCCATTGCTAATGACAATGGTCTTAGAAATAATTGAAAGTTCACAAAGTTATCAGAATCTTATTCTTCTATCTTATAGAAGTTATTGAAGGAGAAGATCGTAACCTTGCTGAGTCCTAAGCCTCTTAAAGAGCCTTACCCTAATTGGTATGATGGGAGCACTTATTCTCAATACCATCAAGTTAATGGACATGATATCGAATGTTGTATGTGGCTACATCATGAGATACAAGATCGCATTGAGGACAATACCATTCATCTCAATGGGAGTAAACAAAATGCTAATATATCAGTGGCAAAAGCTAATAGTGAATTACAGATATACACAAAATTATTTATGTCACATTCTGCTAACATGATTATTGATCCCAATGATTTTGTTACTCAACCAAGGTGTATGTTAACATGGTCATGGTCACATCTACTACTCTACGTGCACCTAGTTTTTTTGACATAACATTCATGTCATAAGATGTGCCCTTAAACAACAAGCGCTCTCCCCTCTACATTCATGTTCTCCTCAATGGTAACATTGTGATGGGGGTCTTGTTGGATCCCATCAGCCATGTGAATGTCATTATGGAAGAAACATTAGTATTAAATTCATTATAGAAGGAAGAATATGAAGAAATAAAATCTACCATTTGTATTCATTATGGTATGTGTCCCAAACCATATAGCTCGATAACTTTATCCATCCTAGTTGGACCTAGAGCTGTTGACATGGTTTTTGATGTTATTCCAGAGTCATATTTATTCAGGCTGAATCTAGGCATCCTAGAATTGCCTCTTTTGTTTACAAATGTTTAAAATTTTCCCATGGTTTCATGCATGTATTGCATGACACTAGATACCAGCCCTTGGTGTCCTATGGTGGATATCCATTGGATCACTTTTTTCCTACCTCGGTCAGTCCACTTCCTCCAAGAATGGACCTACTTTATAAGAATTATGTAAAGTATAAGACTGGGGGAAAGGGACACTTGAAACTAACCCTTCCTGTAATATAGTAGTCAGACGCCTCCTCTTCCCGAGAGGAGAAGGACAAGCCTGCATTGACCACTCCCCCTTCCCATAAGGGAGACAAAAAATACATGATGGCTCCCTCTCCTTCCCATAAAGGCAAGGAGAAGGTTTCCTTTTCTTTGACTGCCTTGTCCTATCCCCTTTCTTGGGAGGAGTATTGGATGATTCGTCCCAATGACTATCTAGTGAGTCTGATGATACCTCCTTGGTGCATGCCCAAGCTCAGGATCTTAGACATCCCTAATTAATACCCCAGACCATGGTATTACTTATACAAAAAAAGAAAGGTTCCCAAAGGGAATTCTATCTGTGGCCTCCTACTACTCCTCCTCCAAAAGAAGTGAATAGGAATAGTCCTACTACCAAGGCACATGAACTGACTCCCCATGTTGCTCCCCAACCTACTCCTCCTACTCCCATATAGGAATCCATTCCTCTACTAGAGACAGTTGTAGTGGAAATTCCCATGGTTAAGTAATATTTTTCTATTCCATCGTAGCCTCTAGCCTCCAACTCAAAGAGTTGTAGAAACCACCTTGCACATTAGCGCAAGTGCCAACAAAAGGCTCTTCTAGCTGAGCAAGCCACCTCACAGAGGAAGGAGGAAGAGGAAACCACCCCTGCTTTAGGGCCTCCTATAGTGTCGCCTTCTCTCCTTCCCTCTACTTCCCTTCAGTCTAGTTTTGCATCACTTCTAACTTCTTTCATGACTGTAAATGTGCTTAACCCCAAAGGGGTATATGTGTCATCACTCCTTCAGTGAAGCCACCTTTGTTGATGTATGTTCCAGATATACAACCTTTCTTGAAGCCCATGAATATGACTAATACCTTAGTTGTATTGACTGCGATTCTTTCCTCCTCTTCCTTCACACCTCTAGCCTCGTCTGTTGGGAGTTCATCTCCTCTAATGAAGGAATAGGTGGAGTGTGATCCTTCTAGAAATAGGTGACATAAGAGGATCCTACCTTTTTCACAAGGTGGTCTCATACTGACTTGTTCTATCCTTGTGACAGAATTAGTCTCGGCTTCCCCTAAGTTCGGCACTGCTCCCGAGTAGTTCAGTGAGCTTAGAAGTGAATCTCAAGTGTAGCCTGCCCCATCCGCTGAAGTTAAACACAATACTCCTATATGGTGCATGTTTAACTCTTTGAGTGAATTTTTGGCCTTTTCAGCGATCTTCTCGAAATCTTTGACTCTAGCTCCACAAGAGCTCAACGAAGAAGACCTTGTGGGACCCTATTCCTTAGCCCTTTTTGTCAGAGGGCCAAATGATCCTCCTCTTAACATCTCACCACTTCAGGCTCATCCTCCTTCCCCCTATGATGATCTAGAGTGGGAGGTAGACAACCTCCTGGTCAATCATTGTTAGGAGGAGGCCTCTTCTTGATCTTTTCTATGTGTTTGTGTTTTGTGATGTGTTCCCATGTGATCATACTAAGTGTGCCTAGATGACCCTTGTGACCCCTATTGATGCTTGGATACAGGTGTGGTTTTTGTGTCATAAACCTTCTTCTATTTTTATCATCATTCTTCTATGTTTGCACATGATTTTCAATAAAATGGGGATGATGCAAAGCATTGGGGGTATTTAGGATTCCCTTCGATGTTGACCCAATTTTTCATTATTACTTTGTTTTTTTGTGCATTCCTCACATGATCTGATATAGTAGGGGGTTGATGATAGTACATTTATATACTATTACTATATATAATATGAGTAGTTTTGACCCCAAAATATCAGGTTACCCCTGCACCCTTTATTTTTTTCTCTTTATCTTTCTCAATTCTTTTCTTGAGTTGTCCCTCTCATCTCTATTCTAATTTTTAGAAAATGCATTCATTTCCAATGAATATTTTCTTAAAAGTATTCATAGACCTCTCTTCAAAATCACATTCTCAACTTTGAACCCTAACATAACATGTTACCTTCATCATGGGTTCATAAAGAAGGACATGAAAACCTTCCTCCAAAGTGAGAATAGCTTTGACCTTCCCCTTTTGTGGGGGCATATTCTTCCTTTCAAATTCTTTGATAAAGTAAACATCTTTCAAAATGATCCCTTGATGATGGATCTATTTGAGGAAGAAAATATTTTCTTTTGAACTGTGCATGCCTTCAATGGACCCCTTCTTCATGATAGGTTCCTGAGGGACCCCTTTCAAAGTCTTCCAAATTATCAATGGTCTATGTGACTATCCACTTAATTTCCTATGTGGCTACTTCCTAACTCTGTGAATTCCACTTTCTTATGTTTCCTCCATGTAAGAGATCCTGGGGAATTCCTCCCTGTAGGTTTGAGAGCCTATAGGGTGCTTCCTTTGAGCTTCCTCTAGCCAAGAGATCTCGGGGGTGGCTCCCCTATAGGTCTATGGGTCTGTAGGGAACTTTCCTAGATTCCTCCATGTTTGAGATCTTGGGGTTTACCTTCCCTACAAGTCTTTTGGTTTGTAGGGTGATTTCTTGGGTTTCCTCCATGCGAGATATCTTGGGGTTACCTTCCCTACAAGTTTGCGGGTCTGTAGGGAACTTTATTGGGTTTCCTTCATGTGAGAGATCTTGAAGGAAACCTTCCTTGCAGGTTTGTAGGTCTATAGGATGCTTTCCTAGCTTCCTCCATGTGAGAGATCTTGGGGGATGCTTCCTGGGTATCCTCCATGTGAGAGTTCTTGGGGGATACCTTCCTAGAAGGTTTGTGAGCCTATCAGGCTCTTAATTCATGGGGCTTCCTTCACGTGAGAGATATTGGGGGTTGCCGCCTTATAGGTCTATGGGCCTGTAAGATGCTTTCTTTCTTCAGCTTCATATTTTTGAGAAGCTATGGAGTCCTTTGCTTTCCCTGCACCTTCAGGTTCTCCAAATCATGGTCTGCTTCCTCGATAGTTCAGGTATACACTTCTAACCTTACTATTCTTTGATCTACTTTACCAAAGCACTCATCAGTATTTGTGCTCACTAAAGTGGGGGAAAAATGTATAGGAGTGAATTTGTACCCCTTATGAAAATTTCCCTTTTTTTCTTTCTCCACTTTAGAAAACCAAATTCAGAGGTTAAATTACACATAAGCCCACTGCCTTCATTCCAATTTGCACCTATTTTGAGTGTCGATGGGGGAATTTCTATTGTAGATGCCTACACAGTGTGCAGATGTCCATGCAATGCACTTACGTCCCTGGTAGATTCCTATTGTTGGAGCCTACAAAGGAGTTACACTTCTCATTGTCAGTCAACTTGTAATGTCCTCTTCAACCGACCAACCCAAATTTGGTCGCTTTCTTCATCTCTCCTTCAAATTCCATCCTCTACATGCTTCATATCTTCTTTTGCATCCCTTTAAGAAATCTTCAAGCATTTCTATTCTCTATTCCAGTATTCTAGCAACACTTCTACACTCCATAGCAACAATTACTTCACTCCATCACTTTAGTAGAACAAGTGTGGGACAACACCATTGTAGTAGAGGCTCAGGTACTCTAATTGTCTCCTCCATTATCCTTGAGTGCTCTTGGTGGAGGTTGTAAGCTTCCTATTCCTCACTCTATTACTTGGTTGAGTAAGCACATTTAATATTTTGTAGTGTTTTATTGTTCTTTATTACATTACTTTCTTTATCATACTCGCTTCCTTGGTTGTCTGTGGAGGTGGAAACACCTAAATGGGGGTCTAATTGAGGCAGGCCCCTATACAGCCACCCAATAATTTTCCTCTTCTTTATGTGTAGGTGAATGTGTTTCTGGGAGCTAGCTAGAAAATGAATTCCTTTGTGAGATCATTCTTGCCACCCTAATTCTTTTTTTTTTTACTTTATGATATTAGAGCATATCTTGTTTAATTCATAATGTGGTTTTGGCCCTTTAGTAATAGCTAGCTAGGTCATTAGCTTGTTTTCCAAAGTTTAACCTTGTCTTTTTAGTTGTCTAGTCATACGGACTCCAACACACTTGAGAGATGCCAACGTGCCACACTGTCATCCCAGGATTGCACTTTCATCCTTGGGTAGAGAGATTCCTCAAGTGTAGGGTTGAACATGAAAACTATCTCACCTAGCCTCTTTCTATATTTATGGTCTATAGGGTGATTGAAGGACCTTATAGTCCTTATCATTCTCATCTTGCATTTCCTAACACCCCGTTAAGATGAGGTAAGCTAGGGAAGCCTTCCACTCTTGGCTCTCCATGACCTAGGGCCTTGAACATGGTTGGTCCCCCTCTCTTACATAAATAAATTTAGTTTAATTATTATTATTTTTTTTAATTTCTTGTGAATGTAGTTTTTTCACTAAAAATCAAGCTCTTTATTCTACACATGTGGAAAAATAGAATATTATAAAAAAAAATGAATTTTGATACAAACAAAAAGGTTATGTGTTATACAATCTGCCTATGTCTGAATTGTAATTAGTTTGACTTCGAAACTTGATTAAGGAAAAAATATTCAATAAAACACTATGAAACCAATTGGAAGGACTAGATATTGTAGTTACAAATATAAATTTGAAAAAAATAGAATTTTATCCTTCATGAAAGAAAAGTTATGTGTTATATAGTGAGCGTCACTCCTTAAAAATGTTCACTGAAAAAAACTAGTTTTCAAAGGATATGGAAAAATAAGTCCAATCTGATTCCAAAAGTTTTGAAAAAAATATATTTAGAATCTAAAGACAAAATGTCACAAATCACTAGTTTGCATCATTTTTAAATTCCAAATGGTTTAGCCACTATAGGTGCCCGAAAGTGAAGATTTAGTTAGAAAAAATTAATTCAATGTCCAGTTTGGGCAACAACTGTAAACCAATATTTCTTTATTTATCCCTATTTATGTATTGATTGGTCCTATTTTGTGTCCACAAGCCCTATGGATTATATATTTTTCTAGCCAATCCAAACATTCTCCAATGAATAAATGATAATTTAAAGATTTTATCTAAGTGCCCCTGATTTTTGGGTTAGGACTAAAATGCCACCTTGGGCATCTTTTTCCTCCTAAGGTCTTGGGACCCTAATTTTGGGATATCTTAAATGGGCCCCTTTTTGGTTTCTATGCCCCAAGTTTCATGACTTGGGACTCATACGCCACCTAGGGTGTCTTAGTCCCCCTTGAGTCATTTTTAGGATTTAATTTCAAATTTTGGCGGGATTTGGCCTCCTTTATTTAATGAATTCATATGTCAGCTTGGTGTGATGTAATTTTAGGATATTAAGCATAGATAAGTATAAATACAAGGTTCCTTCACTCATTTTTTAGAAGAAGCAATCTAAACATCTAAGAATTCAAGCATTCAAGAGCAATTCTTTAAGAATTTGGAGCCATTATCAAGATTCAAGAATCATATCAGGGACATTCTTGCATCATGTGTGATGTTGTGCTAGCATTGATGATGTAAGTTTTTGACTCAAGCAAGCAATTCAATCCATATCTATCAATTTTTCCTTGTATTCAAGATCCATAACCATTGCAGTCATTTCACACAAGTTTGTAGACTTTATAACAAGGGTTTGGTGAGTTGTAGCATTGCATATTCACCATTTCCTTCACTATTCTATTTCATTTCAGTGTTTAATTACCAACAAGAGGTTTGACCAAGGAAAACCCCCATTCACTAAGAATTCAATAAGTTTTTCCTCTCTTGCATATTTGTGATTGTAGATCTAGGTTGAAGACTTGAAGATCATTTGATGTACAAAGTTGAAAAGTTGCATCACAAATTTTTTATCTTCATAGAAGCTCACATACAAGCCAAATATGAAGGTTTTAGACCCTGAGATCAGAGGAGAAAGAAGAGCAAACATTGAGCCTGAGGACCACACTCAAAAAATTCAAAAATTTAGATTGAAATTACGACAACAGTAAAGACATCTTAGTCCTCCTAAGGGTATTTTTTTAGAAATTATTTCAGATCCAGTTCCAACATCTGAAGATTCCACATCTGCCTCAAAAAATAACAGTGGGAATAAGACAATAGTAAGGGTGTCTTAGTCCTCCATAGTATATTTTGGTAGTTTCTTTACATTTCTAGAATCCTCACATCTCTAGACTTTCAAGGTACAAACATCCTAACTCTATGTTGCATAATTTCATCATATACATCTCATTTAGCTTGCATTATTAGGTTTTGGGAGTTGAATTATTATTTGTATTTTCCAAGCTTTTCTTGGTGGTGAACTCATTAAAGCTAAAACAACCCCCTCCTAGGTCTTCCTTGTTATGAATTGACTCACCTTGCGAGGTTGATAGTCAATCCACTTAGGACTCCTAGGAAATTATTTAATGAATGTGTGTGAAGAGTGGTATTATTTATCCCTCTTTTCACATACGTTTCACCAACTATTTCTCATTTGCATTAAATAGACACCATGGTGAAAAGTTGTGATTTTTTTTAAAATAGGCTAAATTTTTCCTATAGCAATGATCCCTTGCCAAAAGAATTTTTTTCCAAAAATAATTTTTTTCTAAAATAGATAAATTTTATATGGGAATAGAGGTTTTGGGCCTTCTAAACACAATGGAAATGTCTATTTGGGTAAAAAATGCTGCAGTAAAATGTTGTTCATAGATCTAAGCTTCAAACCCCTGTTTGCAACTTTGTCTAATGATCTCCAATTTGGATGAAAAAAAAGCTAAATATGACTTTAACAAGCCTTTTAGATGCATTGGAACAATAAAAAATACTACCAGTATAACAAAAAATGTGGCAATCTCCTAGATCTCACAAAAAACATATGCAAATTGAAGACGTAATTAAATGCTTGCAAATCCTTTCTGATTCTCCAGATCGTTCAAGAATGCAAGAGAAGAGCATACAAGATTTACAAGACTCTTACAAGAATCTCAATCTCTCAATTGGGAATCTAAGAACTTAGATTTATCAAAAAAAAATCTCTGATACCATGTTAGAAATCTAAAATAGATTGAATAACCCAAGAACTTTATATGAGAAAATAAAAGCTACATAAAATGAAAAAGCATAAAGAATGCACACCAAAACTTCAAGAGATTATGAAATATCACTACGAAAAATTGCATTAAGAGCTTCCATGTTGAAAAGATACAATGAAAATATGCATGAATGGATGAAAATACAAGCTAGGTAGTGAGAGTATATAGAACCTGGGAGAGGAGGTAGGTAGCAAATCCAACCAATAGGAATCAACCACAAAAAGTGGAGATGGACCACAAAAAGTGGAGGATGCCACCAAAAGTGGAAAGTGGTTCCACCCTTTAAAGATGGGGACACCTCATCACTCATCTCCTAGTTATTAAATAATAAAATCACTTTATTATCCTAAGAAATCTTAATTAAGTGTAGGAAAAACCTAGGACTAAGGGAAAATAAATTAAACCACTAGGAAAATAAAAACCTACACCAAGTATAATTCATCTAAGACATTCTTAAGTTTGGTTTTCTATTTATATTTCTCTTTTTATTTGACTATTTATTGGCCATTAACAAAGGTAAAGATTCCTTTTTACCTTTTAAGGATTTGAGATTAAATGCCATCATGAAAAATAAGCCCTGCATCTCCTCTTCATTTTTCCCTCACTTATTTCCTAAGTCTCACTCAATGAGATGTCATTTAAATCAGAGTTTGGGATGCAATTGGATTTTATTATCCATCATTATTTTTTGTTGGGGTTATTCTCACATGGATTGTAGGGTATGTGGCTGACGACTTTTTTTTAACCCAAAATTGATGAAATGAAAAGGTTTTTAAAGGATATTCTTAGCTTTCCACCAATATAAATTATGTTTTACTTTGAATTTAATAAATAATTATTATTCATTTTCTATTTGAATTATGACTAAATTCCTAATTGATAGGCTGATTGAAAAACATCTATAGCTTTCAAACAGTATCACATTTTTGAAATCCAAAACATGCATCACATTCTATGCTTCGCATACTATAGGATTAAAAAAATTAATTAATTTCATGAAGTTTTGACCAAGTTAAGGTGGTTAGACATATGAGTTTTATATTTTTAAAAGTTGTAATAAAAATTCATAATTAATTATTTATTTGAAAAAATTACAAAAAATATGCATCACATCTAGACATGAGTCCTCTACTTATGTCTAAACTCTTTAAAAAATATTATCATTTTATTGTGGTTAGGGTAGTCGACAGACACCTACTTCTTATTTTTTCCCTAAAATTTAAGTACTACTCCATTGAAATTTCAAATTTTACAAATAGTTTTTAAAAAAAATAAACCTAGTAGTTTAGAAACTACATTCAATTTTCTGAATTCTATTATTACATATTTTTGAAATAATATAGATAACTTATTCAATTTTTTATGTCAAGTTGCCTAACTCTAATTTTTTTGAATTTTTTGCCACATAAGGGCCTATTTTTTCCATGATGATCTTGCACATACCCTATCCTGTGTGCCTTTGCATTAGAATGTTGAGCTCTGGAAGCTCTTTGAAGAGGCTAGTCTGACGCCATTCTTTATGGTGGTGTGGTGATGGAGCACCCAAGCCCTTCAAGGAACACTTCAAGTGCCAGGAGGTTGCAGGGGTCTTGAAGACTTATAAACCACTCCAGAACATCAACTACAATATCTTGCAACCTATAATGGCATTTGGCATGGATGAGAGTAGTTGGAAAATTAAAAGTCTTAAGGGTCCTGATAAGGACCCTAGGACCAAAATGTAATGTAAATGGGACAGTCATGTTTTAGGGGTTTAAATAGTGATATAATGCTTAAATTGTGTCAAATAAGGTTGGAAATTAAGAATCCAATAGTTTTAGATAGTAGAGTTTAATAAATTGTAAATTGGAAATTCAAATTTTTGAATTCCAACATTGGGCGGTAAAGTAGTTTTTTGATGTTTTAATCACTTTAATGTAAACTAATCAATCCAAAACAGTTTGAGAAGTTGAGGAAAGGTTATTCAAGGCCATAGAAGTCATTTGTACAAAGGTTGGGTTGCTGATATGGATTTTGTATGGGCTGCTACAGGAAAAAGCAAAAAAATAGCAATTTCTTACATTTTTCTTGTGTTCATTTGATGAAAACTTGATTTCCATTGAAGATATGTCTGTTTGGATGCTTTAGGAACCTTTATTTACATGTTTTAAGGCCTTTTTATGCTCTGATAAGCAACAACAATCAATTCTTTGTATTTTATAACTGACTGTCCTCAAGAAAAGTGCATATTTTCATTGATTTTGAGGGTTTTTATGGATGATTGATCCATTTCAAGGTAGAATGATGCTGTAACCTTTGAAATGGATCAATTATAACATGTATAATACAAACCTAACAAACTAATGTGCAGGAAGGAAGAATATCAAGGTGTAAACCGAGTTGTCAAAGGGAAAAGTGTATGAAAATGGGGGCCAAAGTGTAGCAGCAGGAGATCTGCCTTAATAAGAGGTATCTTTTTGAGTTGGAATAGTTGAAACATGTTGATTTATTGGTGAAAAGTCCAAAAATAGGTTTTGGAAGTGTTGGGAAGGCTAGATTTCAAAAGTCCCTAGTTTTGAGGCAAGTTTTGGAGGGCTTTGTGTTTGAGCATGTTAGGGGTGTCATAGAAGCCTAAAAACTTGGAATCTTTGGTTTTGAGACATTTTAAAGGACTTTTAAAAGTTTCATGGTCAGGGGATAAAGTTAGAGAGGGGTTTCTTTGTAAACGTAGGCTAATTGAGTAGCCTTGAGCAGGGTAGGTGTATTGAAAGTATATGTTGGTCCAAAAGAATCACTATTGGGTTTTTGATATATTGTGTAGGCCCTAAAAATGTATCTCAATCCATATTTTATTTGGTAAGTGTTTTGTAAAGCTTGAGTGTAAAGTGGCTTAAACCAGGTTGCATATGCTACAAGGGAGGGCATGCTCATATGGTGGAATTTTGTTGAGTTCTTTGAAACCCATTTTGAAGTTGATCTGATATTCATTTGTGAGTCATTTTGAGAAGGTTTCCACCTTCCTCTACATCATGGTGTGAGGGTTTAAAGATGACATAACTATGAAGTTTTCCAACTCTTAGAGAAAGAATAGAGTTTAGATTGGAAGTATTGGGCTTGAAGTGTCTGCCAAGATGGTTGTGGCTATGACTGTTCTTCAATATAGTGGCCTAAGGGTGTCGAAAAAAGAAATGGAAACTACTAGAGGTTTGTGGAAAAACTTCTTGAAGGTGATGAAAATATTGAGATATGCCAAAATGGCTATAATAGGGAGTGCCTACCGGCCCCTTGTGGGGTTGTTATTATGTATATCATGAAGTATTTCAACTTGGAAGGGAACTACACCACAGTTCATGGGTACCATTCTCCCTTTATCTATCACATTCATAGGAATGAAAAAATGAATATACCTTTTTCTTTCTTTCATCTCTCAAACAATGCAAGGAAAAGGGTGCCTTTCCCCCCTCTACCAGGGTCTAATCTAGTTCCTTTCTAACTATGCTTTTGCAATTAATCCTTTGTTAGGACCTTCTAGTAATATCCCTTCTAGTAATGTTTATGCCGTGTTTCAAGCGAACCCCCTCCCCTACCCCTCATAGGATAATTCCTTTGGTGTGGGTACTTCCTTTGTGATACCTCCCTCTAAGAAACCCCCTGCTATTCCTTCTAGTTTGAAACAATCCTCTATTAAAGGCCTTCTTACCAAAGGAAACCTTGTTACTTAAAATTTCAAAGGCAAAGAGGCTAGTTTTAACCCATTGAGAAACCTCTCTAGCACTAAAAGGAAAGTTTTTGATAGTTTCAAACCTAAAACTGCCAAAAAAGTCACTATTGAGATTAGAGACAAGGAGGAGCAAGGGAAATTGGAAGATTCTAGCAATGGGAAAGAGTAATCTCCTATTTGAAAGAGTAATTTGGGTCTTTTGGATCTATGTTTTTTTGGTTTTTTTTTATGTTCTTACTAGGCCTACATGCCCCTCAATCAATTAGACTCAGTTATGTCTTTAGGTATGTTGTTTTTTGTTGGTACATAGTTTTTACTATTTTTGGTTATAAGTTGTCAGTCCTCTTGTAGGGTGTTGTTTAATTTTATTCCCCTACAAAGACATAGTGACCTTGAATCTGTGGATCCCTTATATGATTTTATGATTTCATTTTGGGGGAAACCCCTTTTCATGATGTAGCTTCATTTGGAAACATATGACTTGGCATAGGGCTTTCCAAATAAGCTCTCATGTCTCCTTTATTTTTAGCATTTGTCATTTGCTACTTTAAAGTAATTTCTCATAGTATGGTGTTTAGTAATTTCTTTGAAGTGGGGGCATACATTGAATTTTTTTTTTTTTTCATTTTACAACTCATGTTTCATTGTGTGGTCTTCTTACTTCATGTGATGCATCTTTCTCTTGGTGATAACATTGGGTGTGTTTTCCTTCAAGAGCGTGATCTCTCTTAGCATATTATATTCCTCTTAGTAGCTTGATGTGACACACTCCATCCCCTAAGTTGTGAATCTTCTATTCTTTTATTGGTCCTCTCTTGGAGACATTAGGCATGATGTTCCCTAGGTTGAAACCTTACATGAACTAGGAAAAACTCCTTTGAACATACCTTACACTATTTCACATTTACAATAACTACTATATGGCCAACTTGCATAACATAATTTTCTTTCCTATGGAGCCATCTTTTTTATTCACAAGTGTCAAACATATGAAGTTTTCCTTGCCTCATGAATTCCTCCTATTCATTTTGTGTGGCATCTTACCAAAGTTATAGGAGGTATAGCTTTGGTATGGTTAGTGTATGGGAGATGAACTTAGGCATGAATTTCCTATAGCCCCTTGCTTATCTATGTGAGAATACTGGTCATGTGCATATGTGTCTCACTAGGGGCTCACCTATTGTACGGCTTGAGGTTCCACTAGCCCTTGTGAGCATGCATTTGGTTTTCATAGTGGACATCATGTTCCACTTGTAAATTTTTTTGGACAAACAAATTAGATATGATCCATGTCATGTTGGACAAACAATTAAGGATTGATCTTCCCTTTTCTTTTTTCTTTTTGTTTCTTCTTTATGTCTTTGGTAGTGTATGCTTGTACATTTTAGTTTCTCCTTATATTATTCACATGTTTTCTATTTTGTGTCTATATTGGTTTTCCATAAAATCTTTATCCTCATGGGTTTTTCAACCCTCTCGATTGTTATCATCCTATCTCACTAACATTGGTACACTTGGACCCCTCTTGAAGCAATTTTATCTACTTTAGTCAAAGTTTGAAGAAAGTTCATCCTCTCACTAAAGTGGGGGCTAAATTTAGCGTTGAAAAATGTATCCCTTTACATTTTCACAATTTTTTGGGACCTCCCTACTAAAATTTGGCTTCTTTATGCCTTGTTTGGTCCTATTTTGTATCCACAAGCCCTATTTAATACATTTCTCTGAGGATAATCCCGACACTTAACTAATGAGCAATAATAATTCATGTTCTTGGGTTATAATTCCTAGATTTAGTAATATGGGACTCATAAACCAACTTCAACATATGGATTCCAACTAAGTTTTAGGGCCTAATCTTTAATTTGGCATAGAACTCAACATTTCTTGAAATTTGTGTCTGAAGCCTCGACTACTAGGACACATACACCCTAACTGGCATATGCGTCTTGCTTTAGCTTGGACCTATTTTGAATTCAATTCTTACTGGGATTTTATTCTTGTAGATCCGATTTTGGTTTGTAGTCTTGTAATTTTAGGAAATTTGGCATAAAAAATATAAATGCAAGGTTATTTCACATATTTTCTCCTAGAATTTTTATGAATCATTCCTATAGCAAAGTTTATAAGGATGCTGCCACAATAGTGGTTTACAATTTTTGGGAGGAACTGATTTTTGCTAAAATCACATATTTTCAAATAATATAATGATTTAAGCCTTGAAAAATTCCATTTAAAGAATTCCAATTGAAGAGGGTTTGATCGAACTACCTTAAATCAAACCCCCTTCGATAGAACCCCGCTAGTTTTAAACCATACCTATAACATAGTCTCCTTTACACCTATCAAAATGCTGATAAAAACCCACTTTTGATTTGCCTTTTGAGGGATCAAATGAATTCATTTAAAATTTATTTTTTACAAGTATATAGTCCTTATTATAAGCTTTCCAAAGAGTATAATTTTAAATAAATTTAATTTGATTATTATATTTATTTTTTATTTCTCGTGAATGTAGGTTTTTCACTAAAAATCAAGCTCTTTGTTTTGCACATGTGGAAAAATAGCAGATTATTAAAAAAAATATTAAAAATATTAGTGCACCAGATATTGAAGTCTTTGATCCAGCAATTTTATTTTTTTTTGAATTTTGATACATACAAAAAACGTTACACGTTATACGGTCGCACTATGTCTGAATTATAATTGGTGTGAATTCAAAACTTGATTAAAGAAAAAATATTCAATTAAAAACTATCTAACCAAGTGGAAGCACTAGATATCAGAGTTGCAAATATGAATTCAAAAGAATTAGAGATTTATCCTTCATGGAAAAAAAGTTATGTGTTATACGGTGAGCGTCACTTTTTTAAAATATTGTTTTCTGAAAAAAACTAGTTTTCGAGGGAGATGGAAAAAGAAGTGCAATCTGATTCAAAAAAAATTGAAAAAAAATTATTTAGAATCTATAGACAAAATTTCATGAAGCTCTAGTTTGCATCATCTTCAAATTCCTCATGGTTTAGCTGCTATAGGTGCCCAGAAGTGAAGATTTAGTTAAACAAAATATTTCAGTGTCCAATTTGGCCAAAAATTGTAAACCACTATTGTGGGATCACCCATAAGATCAAGAGTGCATTCAAGACAATTCAAGAGCATTCAAGAGCTGATTATAAGGTATTTTGGAGCTATATTTAGGACTCAAGCATCATATTAAGTCATCATGCATCATGTGTATTTTTGAGCTAACATTTGTGATGTGGGGTTTCATGATTCAAGCAAGCATTCAAGTCAAGATTCGTAACATGCAATCAAGATTCAAGATCTGCATTCATGCTAGCCATTGCATACAATATTGCAACCTTTATTCCACGGGTTTGGTGAGTTGCGACATTATATATTGTTCATTCATCATTCCTTAATGTTATTTCCTTTCATTTTAAGGTTTGATTACAAAAATAGGGTTTGTTCAAGGAAAACCCCTATCCAAAAAAATATCAACATTTTTCTCTCCCCTACATGTGTGATTGTAGATCTAGGAGTTTTGAAGCTAAAAGATCCTTTGAATACTAAGTTGTAGTGTAGAAAATTACACTCCCTACTTGGAGATGATAGAATTTCACACTCACTTTGGACCTATTTTAGTACCTTTGCATTCACGACCCTTTAAATCATCATTAATAGGCCCCTAAGATCGTTTATTTTAGATCCTAAGGATTATTTAAATTGAAATCCTAACAAAATCAACAAATGCATTCAATTTTCTAACACCTCGACATTTTCTCACCTTGAAAAGCTAAGGTGAGACTCATACGCCACCTTGGGCATATGAGTCCCCCTAGGTGGGACCCATATGCCACCTTGGGTGTATGAGTCCCATGTGGCCCCTTTTTTATGGTTTGAGAAAGAAATTAAGGTTTCTAATTCAAATTTATTTCTAATGTTGGAATTTTGGATCTAATAAACAATAAATTAGATGAAGTACCTATATAATTGAGGTTTCAAATCATTATTTCACCTAGCAATTTTTATCTAAGAAATCATAGAATTTTCAAGAAAGAGCCCTCAAGAGAGAATTCCAATAATTCAAGAGCAAGGAGAAAATAAATTTAAAGTCTTGGAGTAGCATCATAGTGCTTTTACAAGTCTTCAAGCTCACTTTCATTTCAAGATCTAGCATTTTCAAGGATTGATGATGGTTTCCTATGGAGAATCATGATGGATTATAGGTTGGGGAGATACAACTAGCCATTGAACCAAG
This sequence comes from Sequoia sempervirens, assembly GCA_007258455.2. Lineage (NCBI taxonomy): Eukaryota > Viridiplantae > Streptophyta > Pinopsida > Cupressales > Cupressaceae > Sequoia > Sequoia sempervirens. The sequence continues at coordinate 83,774,498 of VDFB02256132.1, read as the reverse complement.
CCTAATGACTTGTTTCCAAAGTGATTCCATCTTCCATTACCACTCTAATTTCTTCCTAAAGAAAGGTACACACATTATTGTGGCTTATTAGGATGATTAGAGATCTCCCAAAGTGAGTCATCATCTTTATGTTTCATTTATGCATCATATTCTAGCACATTAAAATAGGGTTTCGTTGCACTTTAGATCTCTTAATCTTAGATGCACTTAAGATAAGGACTTTCACACACATTTCCTTTCAATATCTATTATTTCTATCAAGGTTTAATTACCAAACTAGGGGTTTGACTAAGGAAAATCCCCCATAAGAAAATCAACACAATAATTTGTGTTGGAGGTTTTTACTAGGTTTGAATATGGAAGTGAATCTTGGAAAACATACAGAGGAAGTGTAGAGATAGGAGAAAAAATTTAGATATTGAATTTCTAAAAGAGTAGAATGGGACTAAATCACCACTTGGGGCGTATGAGTTTGGGTATAGTACTTTTTCTAGATTTCAGAGGATTCAGACTTGTCAGTGTAAAATTCTATTTTCTACCCCGAAACCCTAAACTGAGACTAAATCACCCAGCCTAGTGTATGAGTCCTAGTGTATATCAAAAGTCATACTTCGGGATTGTAGACCTTTTTTCAAGTATCTTTAGTTTTTCAAGTGCTCCTCTATTCATTCTCAATTTACTATTCTGATTTTGAGTTTAATTTCCTAGGTTGCATATCTAGATTTACATACCATTTACATCTCCTTCTTTCTAAACCTTTTCATAGTGGTGAACCCCCTTTTGTCTTTAATCAAACCCAAGAAGACCTTATAGCAACCTCTTCTCTCAATTGAACCTTTAGATTAAGATCTCTAGGGTTTCCTTGAATGAACTAAGAGCAAAATAGGGTCCCCTAAGTTGTCCATCTACTAAAAGGTGGGTACACCCTATATTCCCTTGCGTTCATTTTGGTGAACCTATCCTTTGGTCACCTTTTTTTGATTTGGAGTGCAACATATTAATAGGATCTATCTTACAATAACTTTGCATTAGATCTTGCATTAGTTAATTTTCATTTAGGGCTTCTAAATATTGCATTAGTGCAAGTGCATATAGGTTGGATTTTTTCATCATTGAATTTCATTTGAAATCTATAATTGCACATAGTCAAGACTGCATACAAGTTAGAAACCTTAACATTTACTCAAAATTTGTTGAATTTAGTGTCAAAACCCTAATATGGGACTCATACACCCCTTTAGGTGATTTAGGCCTGGTACAGGTTTTACCTGATTTTGGGGAATTTTTTGTTGACTATTTTTGAGGATTTCAACCCATCAAAAACCCTAACTAGGACTCATACACCTCTCTAGGTGATTTAGTCCTTTGTTATATCTGAATCTACATTTTACAACATTGAAAGCTTCATTTTTGTGTTTCAATTTATTGTTATTAGATATATATTTTAGTTTACTCATTTTTTTGTTTCATGCATTTCATTGGATCTAGCTTAATTTAGTTTCATTTCAATTATGGATATAATTAGATTACTACACTTTTTATTTCTAGCATTATTTGATAGTTGGATAAGATTATATTAGATTTGGAATTAATTAGAAAACAAAACTAAAGCACCTATAAACTAATGAACCCCTTGGAGAAAGCATAGTTATTTGAGTATTTCAAATCTCTTTTTCTAGGTTAACCTAACCCTCAAGTCTTTTAGTAGTGATGACTTTGACATGTTAGATGAAGCCCTTGAGGATTTCATCTCACAAGGTTCATCCACTAAGGATTGTTACAAAAACTGAAATAAAGATATTTTAATGTGATTCAACCTCAACTCATCCTATACCCACCTTCAAACGAACCTTAAACAAAAAAAAACTCTTTTTCACCCTTGAACCACCTAAGAATAATTTTTCACAAAAATAAATTTATAATACCATTCCTCATACATATAACACTAGAAGCAATCCACAACCAAGACAAACAACTTCAAATCCTTAGATTTTCCTCAACCCATCTTGCCTAGTGCTCCTCATTTTCCTTCACATAGTGGGAATGAATATGATCTTGTTGAAAAACTTATGAATACTCTCGAAAATATATCCCTATGGGACCTAATTCAAAATTCACCTAATTATCATACTATGCTTCAAGCAACCTTGCAAAAAGTTGTGATTCCCTCTAGTGCAATTGCAAGTGATGTAGCAGCTCTAATTCAAGGAATGAATATGGTTAACATAGACATTAATTTTAATCAACATGAGCTACCTCCATTGGAGATGAGAAAGAAAAATCATTCTTTCATGATAATCACTATCTTCAATAGGATAAGAATAAATTTAACCCTTGTTGATAATGGCTTTATCCTTAATGCATGTAGTGTGACCCTTTTGGATGGACTTGGCATGGATAAATCAAGAATTGAACCCAATTCCTTATCGATTCGAGGATTTGAAAATGTAGGAAAGCAACCACTTGGTGTGATTACTTTTCCTATTATAGTTGGAAAGGATGCATTACAAACTCCTATTCATGTTATTCCTCGTGATCTTTCATACAATCTTCTTTTAGAAAGATCTTGGATTCATGATATGCATGTGCTTTCTTCGACTCTTCATCGTATCATGAAGTATGTCTATAACAATAAAGTGTACCAAATTCAAATAGATCATGAGCCTAAAAGTTTGTTATGATTTGAAAAAGGAACAAGTCCTCTAAACACATTAATTCTAACTTTGAACATAGAACCTATGAAATAAAAGAAACAAGAGATAGAAAAATTATCAAATTTATTGGAAGATGATTGGGGTTCTTTCGACTTCACAACAACATTTATGGGAGAATACAAAATTACAATAAAAGAATCTGAAAAAAAAAGAAACCACTAGTAATTTCAACATAGAATTCAAAAGAAAACTCACAAGCATCTACCTCATCTACTTTAGAAGAAGAAAAAAGTTATACAACAAAATTTGATGAGATAGAGTATCAACAACCACCAAACCTAAAAGAAATGGAGAAAATTTATGGAAAAGGTTATGAGCTTATGAAACAACTTGGTTATAGTGGAAAAGGATGTGGAAGGAAAGAACAAGGAATCTATGTTCCTATAGATCCTAAAACGCAACAAATAAAAAGTGGTTTAGCGTATTGTCCCTCTAAGATAACACAAGCAAAAAAAAGACCCTCATTGAACATCAACACCATCATGTGTATCCCTAAAAGAACTCTCACCTTGAAGCATCTAGAATTGATTGATACAACTTGTGAAGAATCATTGGAATACTTTGAAGATGATGAAGCCTTGAAATAAAAGTTAGGAGTTTATGATAGACCATTTACTCCTAAAAATAAATGGGTTACATGGGCTATGATTAGTGCTAAGGAAGAAGACAAAGAAAAGGAAAGTAATGAAATTGATAAGGAAAATGAAGAATACAATCTTAAAATTCTAAAACAAGCCACACTACCTTTGGGAGATACAATCAACATATCGATGGATATTAATAATGAGTAGAAAGAGATTAAAATAGGAAAGTTCCTTGATGAAGATGAACAAGAAGACCATGCATTTTTACTTCATGGCTTTCCTAGAATTTTTTATTGGACTTATTTAGATATGTTGGGAATTGATGCTAAGATAGTGACACACAACATAGTCCTTGTAGAGGATGCTAAACCAGTTGACAAAAGATATGAAAGATTAATCCTAAGATAGCCTTAATAGTTAAGGTTGACATTGAGAAACTCCTTGAAACTAGTTTTATACAACCTATTGGTTATTCTCCTTGGATATCAAACATTGCTGCAATCATGAAACCTGATAATCATATTAGGAAGTGTACAAACTTTCATGATTTGAATAAAGCATATTTAAGAGATATTTCTCCCCTTCCTAATATAGACATGATAGTAGAATTGATTGTGGTACATTCTTTTTTGTCCTTCAAGGATGGTTTTTTTGGATATAATAAAATCTTCATCAACCCTCAAGATTAATACAGGACAACATTTAATATATCTTGGGGAAAATTTTGTTGGGTAGCCATTCCTTTTGGATTGAAGAATGCAAGTGCAACATATCAACGAGCTATGGCATTGATATTTCATGATTACATACATAAGATTTTGGAAAATTATGTTGATGATATTCTAGACAAATATTTAACTCAACAAGATAATGTGAATATTATCCAAAAGATCTTTGAGAGATTGCAAAAATATAACATGAGATTGAACCTGAAAAGGTGTGTCTTTGGTGTAGATGGTGGAAATTTTTTAGGTTTTATAGTATCTCACGAAGGCATTGAGGTGGATACAAAAAAAATTGATGCTATAGTGAACATGCCACCTCCTAGAAACATTTCTCAATTGTGCACTTTACAAGGAAGAATTCAAGCTATTTATCATTTTGTATCATCCTTAGTAGACTGAACATTACATTTTACGCAACTCCTTAAGAAAGAGGTTCAATTTAATTGGAATAGGGATTGTAAATAAGATTTTAAGAGTTTGAAAGGTTACCTTGCTACTCCACCTATTTTGCCACCTGCTATACAAGATAAACTATTCATTCTTTATACAACAACATCGGCCTATGCTCTCATGGCATTGTTGGCTCAATAAGATGAAAATGGTAAATAACATCCTATTTATTACATTAGCCGAACTTTGATTGATTACGAGACATGATATATAATAGTAGAAAAATAATGTTTGGCTCTTGTATTCACTACTAGTAAATTGAGACATTGCTTACTGAAAGTTGAAATGCATATGATGACGAAATTCGATCCTTTAAAACATTTTTTTGCTAAAACAGATTTATCAGGATGCCTAGCTAGAAGTGGGTTAAGTTGTTAACTGAGTTTGACCTTAAGTTTACCTTACAAAAGATAGTTAAAGTAGAAGCCTTGACCGACCAATTAGTTGATGCTCCCTCTCCCCTAGTGTTACCTAATAATGATTCACTCCCTAATGATAATGTGCTAACAATTGAAACTAATACATAGGAGTTATATTTTGATGGATCTAAGTGTAGAATGTAATGCCTTTCCATGTGAACCCCAAAGGACAACAAAGACTGCACAATTTATTTATTTTTCAAATCGAAACATTGCGTAAGATAAATTTGTACATTCATTACATGAAAAGCAATTATACATTTACAAAGTCATCTATGTCCTTTGGGATACACATAATGGTCATTACGAAACATAAACGTTTATAAAATGAGAGAAAATAAAAGCCAAGAGTACATAATGATGATATACAACCATTAAAGATCAAAAGAGAGGAATATGATACATCATTTTATTCTAATTCAATTCATAGTTCCAATAATACAATTGTGGAGCATATTTCCATAGATACAACACATCATAATTACATTAATACATTACATAATGCTTCCCTTATAACAATGGGAAGTGTACATCAAGTACAAGAATAATCACATGAATGAAGAAGAAGGTACAAGGTGAAGATCAATCTTCAACCAAGAGAAGCTTTAGTAACTTTGTGTCCACTTCTGCAACATGAACACAACTGGGAACCCAATGGGGTGCATAGCACATTCCACCCGACCATGTGGACCTAAAGGCCCACCCCCCGTGCTAGGAGTTAACAGGAAAGATCCAAGTCTAAGAAAGACAAGAATAATGATCATAAGACCAAACCACAAGATCAACCAAAACATATCATACAACACTCTCAACGACCACTTACAAGATGATTGCTTCCAAAGGAATACAAAGGAAAAGAAAGGGATTCTAAGAAACCAATATACATCTACTCTGAATTGAAAGGTATACAAATACTTGGGTTCCGAAAGAAACTCACATCATGGGACTCCAGAATGACTATGCAAAATCTACAAAGGAGACAATGTAGAATAAAAGTAATACTCAGGAAAATGATAACAATCTACCAAGCACATCTCAACTTGAAAACTAATCCCATAATTTAGCTTGAACAACTAACCAAAATCTTCACACTTTCGCTAACTAACTAATACAATGAGAGCAATTATTCATCCATTACAACCAAATAACAAGGCACAAACAATCAATGAAAACTGATCATGAGCACCTTTGTGTCTCAAAAGATATTAAAAGAAAACTACGTAACTAACATATTCAACAAGCTCATTAACCATAATATGAATGCATTTGCAAACTTATGGAATCTTAACATATGTCAATTAAAATATAGTCTCATATTGATAAGATTAGGTAAGCATGTTTCCATTGAGCAGTATCAATTCTTAACAAGAACTAGGTTTTCTCAATAGCTTCTAGGATAGTATAATAGTTTGACTAAGGGTCATACTCTAACATTACTTAATGCCTACCATCTAGTAATTAATCAATGCAACCTTTACATACATATTTTATCAATATGAATAGAAGATTACTTAGGGAACAACCCAAGAATTAGATATTGGTTATTAGATATTAAATAACCAATAAACTTTTCCAATCTTAATTATAACCTTATTCACTTTATTAATTTCCAAATATTAAAAAAATCACATAAATATAGTTTTGTCATTCTCTTTTCCTTGTTAATGAAATTTTCTAAAATATTTCTTTTAACCTTCATCCCTTAATATTAAAATTACCACACAATCTAATATTTTAATAACCAAATTCTACATGTATGATTCACCAAGTAATTTTACTAGCCACCTACTAAAACATTGTACAAATAACGAACATACGCTTGCTAATTTAGCTTAACATTAAAACGGAAGTCTAATTCCATTAACTTTATTCTCACTCATTTATCTAAAATACCTAACTATCAATTCTCTTAGTTCATACGCAATGAGAAAATTTAATGTCAAAATAATAATCTTTATGTTAATTTCCTTTAAGACATTATTTAGTAATACACCTTTCAAATGCAATCATATTAATAAATAATCAACTAATCAATTACATAAACATTAATTATAAGAGAACATAAGCAACTAAAATTATAATGAACATTATTGATCCATAGTTCCTATTCATCTAATTATAAAGGTGACGATATTCATTATGAATTTACAAGATTACCCAAATTTACATTCATGTAAACATAATTAAATGCAAACTATACCAGTATTTTAATATAGTAGAAAATATAGTAATTTAACAATCACCAATACATACATGTATATATACATATTTATTAACATACATACTCGAATATACTTCTTTAAAATCTCCAATGATTAATGCTATGAAGAGCAATTAAATACAAAGTGAATAGAAGCCTACTATGTTATTCCTAGTCTATCGTTCAAGTATAATATCGATATCAACCTAGGCAATGAGATATTTATTTGCATGTAATAAGGTGCAAGGATTTAAATCCTCTAATTTCCTAATACGATGAAATCAATTTCAAAACAATAAATTTTCCAATCTACTTGTCTAGATTAAATATTCACAAAACAACAATTGTTCTTATTTATCACTTAGCACCTAGACATATATATATATATATATATATATAAACAACAATTGTTCTTATTTATCACTTAGCACCTATATATATATATATATATATATATATATATATATATATATATATATATATATATATATATATATATATATATATATATATATATTACCTCGATTTAAATACAATATTCTAAAATATAAATAGCAACCTTATTTGATTATTCCTACAAATCCATAAGGATGCAAAGTAACCAACATTCTCATGCTAAAATTAGGGAGCTATACAACACTATCCATGACATGAAAATTTTACACCTAATTAAAAGTGCAATCATCTTGAATGATAACCTAATTTATTTAGTTAAACTAAATCTACAACTATAAGATTTAATCTAATCAATTACCTATTTCACACATCTAACATAGTCATCTAATCACAAGGATAATATATATACCGTAATATATATATATACACAAAATCATTCATCGCTCCTTGCTGACACTATGGTTGCTATGGATAAAGGTCGTGAAAATGCAACTGGGTTTAACTCCAAGGTATACACTGATGTTGCATACTCATTTAACGATGATGATGAAGATGAGGTAGTGAAACAAAAAACCCAAGGCTGAGGTAAATGGAGGAGAATCATGCATCTATAAGGCAACCTTACGATCTGAAAATTAGGAGATGACTAAAGAAGAGCAGTGCCGACAATACAAGGCATAACTTGCAAGGCAAAAGAATGACTGCAAGAAGATTGGCTGCAGGGGGCATTGGTACAGGAGACGGATTTTGCAAGGACACTCTCAAAATATTTGAACTAATGAAGCACTCAGGAACACGTCCTAATATTGTAAACATTGCTTGTTTCAAGGGGCATGCAAATAAGCAGGTTTAGAGGATGCGGGCTGCACATACTTCACACATCAATTCCCCTTATTGCATTACAGATATAGTTGATCATTAAGAGTGCAGGGTAGACCTTCATGCCTGTAATGGCTACCTTGGAGACAACCCCACTTATTTCTAAGATGCCAGTTTAACTTGTGGTGCCTCGCACTCAGCTACGTAGAAAGATAGATATGCCAAATGTGAAACACAGGCAAGGCAATTGACTGTTTGACAGAATGCCTCACATAGATGTCATCTAATGGAGGGAAATGATTGCAGGACATGTACAAGATGGATTTATTGAAAAGGCTTTAGAAACTTTCAAGCAAATGCAATTGGCAGGTGACACCAAAAGAACCAGGGAGGTTGTTTGAAATTTTACACCCTACTATACTCGAGTGCTGCAACTAAGATAGATTGTCAGTAGAAACAAGGAGGTTATTTAAACTTTTTTTTAAACTTCCTATTTTGCTCAAGCACTACGGCTGAGATAGGTTGGAAAAGGAATCAAAGAGATTATTTAAATCTTTACAACATTCAATCTTCAAGTATTGCAGACGTGAATTACACCCCTACAATCTTCTAGGATATTGTACAATTTCACACTTTGGACCTATTTTAGTACCTTTACATTCATTTCCCTTTAAATGATCATTAATAGGCCCCTAACACCCTTTATTTTGGATCCCAATGCTTATTTTAATTGAAATCTTGACAAAATATACAAATACATTCAAAATTTTCTAACCCCCCGACATTTTCTCACCCCAAAAAGCTAGGGTGGGACTCATATGCCACCTTGGGTGTATGAGTCTCCCAAGGTGAGACCCATATTCCACCTTGGGCGTACGAGTCCTATGTGGCCCCTTTTTAGGGTTTTAATGGGAAATTAATGTTCTAATTCAAAATCTTGGCTAATGTCAATATTTGGGATCTAATAAATGGTAAATTAGATGAGTGCCTATATAATTGAGGTTTTCAATCATTATTTCACCTAGCAACTTCTATCTAAGAAATCCTAGAATTTTCAAGCAAGAGCCCTCACGAGAGATTTTCAATCATTCAAGATCAAGGAGAAAATAAAGTTGAAGTCTTGGAGCTGCATTATAGTGCTTTTTTAGGTCTTCAAGCTCACTTTCAATTCAATATCTAGCATTGTCAAGGATTGATGATGGTTCCTTATGAAGAATCATGATGGATTCTAGGTTGGGGAGATGCAACTAGCCATTGAACCAAGCCTAATGACTTGTTTCCTAAGTGATTCCATCTTCCATTATCACTATACTTTCTACCTAAAGGGAGGTAGATGCATTGATGGATTATAGATCTCCCAAAGTGATTAGAGAGATCATCTTTATGTTTTATTTATGCATCCTATTCTAGCACATTAGAATAGGGTTTCATTGTACTTTACATCTCTTAATTTTAGATGCACTTAAGATTATGACTTTCACACACATTTCCTTTCAAGATCTATTCCTTCTATCAATTTTAATTATCGAACTAGGGGTTTGACCGAGGTAAATGCCCCATAAGGAAATCAACATAATATTGTGCTTTGGAGGTTTTTAGCATGTTCAAATATGGAAGCAAAGCTTGGAAAACATAGGGAGGAAGTGAAAAGATAGGAGAGTAGATTCATATTCTAACTTTTCAAAAAAAGTAGAATGGGACTAAATCACCACTTGGCACCTATGAGACCTGGTATAACACTTTTTGAAAATTTCAAAGGATTCAAACTTATCACTGTGAAATTCCATTTTTTTCTTCAAAACCCTAAACTAGGACTAAATCACCCAGCCTAGTGTATGAGTCCCAATGTGCATAAAAAGTCATAATTTTAGGATTACAAAACTTGTTTCAGGCATCTTTAGTTTACCAAGTACCCCTCTATTCATTCTTAGTTTACTATTCTGATTTTGAGTTTAAGTTCCTAGGTTACATATCTATATTTGCATATCATTTACATCTCCTTCTTTCTAAGCCTTTGCTTAGTGGTGAATGTCCTTTAGTATTTAATCACACCTAAGGAGACATTATAGCAACCCCTTCTCTTAATTGAACCTTTATATTGAGATCTCTAGAAAACACAAAGAGAAATAGTGTCCCCTAAGTTTTCCATCTTTGGGAACACCCTATATTTCTTTGTGTTGAGTTGCAATATTGAAGAAAGTTGTCATCTTCACAAAAAGTCACCTACAAGCTAGAATTCAAAGTTTCAAACTCAGAGATTGGACAAGTGAAGCTACAAAAGATCACTAGAGGATTCTATAGTTTTTGTCAAACCCTAATACTAGGACTAAATCACCATCTTGTGCGTATGTGTCCCACTATACCACTTTTCAGTCATTTCCTATAGATATTGGTTTACTAGTTGTAGATTCTAGATTCAACATGACACCCTAATTAAGGACTAAATTTTCCTATCTAGTGTATGAGTACCAGTTCACATCAAAATTCATAATTTCAGGATTTTAGACCTTGTTTCAGGCATCCCCAGTCTTCTAGGTGCACCTCTATTTATCACTAGTTCATTATTCTAGTTTTGAGTTTCATTTTCTAGGTTACATAGCTAGATTTGCATATTGCTTTCATTCCCTTCTTTCTAAGAATTTGCTTAGTTGTGAACACCCTTTTTCTAATCACATCTAAGGAGACCTTATAATAATCTCTTCTCTTAATTGAATCAATAGGTTGAGACCTCTAGGGTTTCCTTGAATGAACTAAGAGTTAAATAGGAAGGGATCCTTTCCCCTTTTGTGTTCCAACTCCTAAAAGGTGGAGCAAACTATTTCACTATGTTTACTATATATTACAATTGACATAAGTATAATATATATATTCACACACACACACACACACACACACACACATATATATTTATGTATATACATATACATTAATGTACTCATATACATATATATTAGCATATATATTATATACTTATATCATTATTTTAGTGTCATAATAAACACATATATTTACATATGCATTGATTGGTATATATACAAAATGTATATATATATATATATATATATATATATTAATATGTATGTATATACATATACATTAATGTACTCATATACATATATATTATCATATATATTATATACTTATATCATTATTTTAGTATCATAATAAACACATATATTTACATATGCATTGATTGGTATATATACAAAATGTATATATATAACATGCATATATATGTCATATATGTCCAATCAATATTCTCATGCATATGATATATCTACACATGAGTATGTGTAAGTACTTCTTCCTAAATATATGCATGTACATATATACTCACATGTATGAGTTATTGCAGTCACATACATATATGTATATAAACATTCCATGTATATAATATTTGATTAATACATAAATATAAAATACATTAAGAAGAACTTATACTTAATACAAATATTTAATCACATAATCCAAACTAGGAAACAATAATTAAATAAATACCAAAACCAAAACCATAACAAATCATCCCCAAACAATGATCGAAGGTTTACTTACCAATTCCTGAACTAACTTGACTCAACTTGACCAAACTAGAATGTGAGTATGTGATAGCTCAAATAGGAATATTAAAGGTTACCAAACCAAGCTCTTTTCTTGAGTGATGTTCCCCCTCTCTTCCAGAGGCTCGATTATTTTCCCACATCCAACTTAGTACATTACAATAATAGTTAGTTGATAACATTACATTCATAGGCACCCAATATTTTCATCTTCAAATCACTTAAAGTATCATATTACATTTTGCATTCATTCATCACATTCTCCATCAAAATATAGAAACATGATTATGTATTAAATCAATTTAATTCATCAAGTAATAGTTAGTAGGTAATACATTAATGGTGTGTAACATATTCCCCCCTTTTGTGAATCATCATCCTCGATGATATTAAGTATCAAACATGAAACATAAAACATAACAACATTATTTTTAACGAATTTAAAAATATAGCAAACAATGATAAAACTTTTGCTTCATCTCAGCATAGTCCTCCTAAGTGGTAGAATCTTTTGCATACTGATCCCACTAGAGTTTGTATTACAAAATCTCTCTATTTTGTAGGTGAATCCTACACATTTCGAGTACTATAAGAGGCTTGATTGTTACCACTCTTGGGTCTTGTACCTATAAAGCATTCCAATCAATAGCATGATTATCCCCTAGCATGTACTTCTTAAGGTACGACACATAAAATACATTATGCATCATGGAAAGAGCAAGTGGAAAAGAAATTTCATAAGCTACATGGTTAACTTATTTAAGAACCTCAAAAATACCTACAAAATGTGGAGCTAGTTTAGATGATTTCCAAAAATTTATAGAATTTTTGTGAGGCTTAACTCCTAAAAAAACCTTTTCTCCTATTGAGAAATATTTGGGTATCTGCTTTGAATCTGCATAACTCTTATGCATATCATTAGATTCTGCTACCCTTTTCTTAATGATACTAACTTGCTCCTCCATTTTAGATAGCATTTATGGCGTAATGCTTATCCTATCCTATAGCTTATCCTAGCTTATAGGAGTTTGACACTTCCTAATATACAATGCTTCAAATGGAGCCATCTTAATTACAAAATGATAAGAGTTGTTATATGTAAATTCCACCAATGGTAGGTAATCTTCTCACTTGTATCAGAATCACAAGATCCTTTTATACCCAAGTTCCACCAATGGTAGGTAACCTTCCCACTTGTATTTTTGATCCATGTAATATATTCTCAGTAGATCCTCTAACACTTGGTTTACCCTTTAAATTTTTCCATCAGTTTCTGGATAATTTATTCAACTCATGTTCAACTATGTCTAAAGTGAAGAAAATAAGGTTTCCAAAAATATAGATTTCATATGAGAATCCCTATCAAAAATAATCTTCTCAGGAATTCTATGTAACCTAAATACCTCTTGAATAATATTTTGAGCTATAATAGGTACTCCATTCATTAAATTCCTTGAAATAAAATGAGCCACCTTTGTAAGCTTATCCACTATTACTAGGATAGAATTATGCGTATTCCTTGACATTAGAAGACCTTGCACAAAATCCATACTAATGACTTTCCATTTTCTTTCTAGAACTTCATGAGGATACAAATTTCCTACAAGGTGATGAATTTTCAAATGTCTTCACCATCTTAAATTCTAAGAAACTTGGTACAAGTCTTGGAGAATCCATTTTCATTCCTTTCCAAAAATACAATGTCTTAACATCAACCAACAACTTAGTTACTCCGAGATTTCTATCGAATAAGGTACGGTATGAAATTTTTTCCACACTATATTCCTTATTTCCTTAGATTCAGGCACATAGATTCTTCCCTTAAACCTTAATAAACCATTAGGTTCAAAACGAAATCCTTCATACCTTAGGTCTTGTGAATTATCTAAGAGTGCTTGCTTGACCTGTTCATAATACTCATCACCCTTGGATTTCTACAGCACTTGACCCTTACAATTACTTTGAATTGATATCATTTAAAATATGTTTCCTATGACCTAGGAAATCTACAACTTGATTTACCTTTCCCTTGATATAGTTGATATTAAAATCATAATCAGATATCAATTCTATCCATCTCCTTTGTCATCCATTTAGATTTGGTTGAGTAAATAAATACTTTAGACAATTTCTAGTGTCTCCACAGATGATTTATCTTTACTTCAAAAGGTTTCCCCAATAGATAGTGTATCCACATATATAATGCATGGACAACTGCTACGAATTGAAAATCAGGTGAAGCATAGTTTTTCTCATAGCCTGGCTTCAACTTCCTAGAGTCATAGGCTATAATTCACCCATCTTGCATCAATACTCCTCCCAAACCTTCTCTTGAAGCATCTGTGATGATAATAAAATGACCATCAAGATCTAGTACGGTCAAAATTAGGACTCTAGTTGACTTGTCATTGAGTTGGTCAAATGTCACTTGACATTTCTTCAACCATTAAAAATTCTTCCCTTTTCTCTATAATGAAGTAATGGGAAAAGCTATTTAAGAAAAGTTTGCTACAAACATTCAATAATAACCAGCCAAAGCCATAAAGATTCCAACTTTTGACACATTCTTTGGTACTGACCATTCAAGCACTACTTTATTTTTTTCTAGATCAATTACAATCACATCAACTGAAATGACATGACTCAAATACTACACTTTCTTCTTAAAGAAGTTATATTTCAAGATTTTTTCATAAATATTATGCTCTTGTAGATGTTGGAGAACAATCCCTATATGTTGGAGATGTTCATCTTTGTTCTTGGAGTGGATAAGAATATCATCTAAGAAGACCAACGTGAACCTTGAAATTTATTAATACATTATTCATCAAGTTCATGAATGCTATAGGTGCATTCATTAGTCCAAAAGGTAGGATTGTGAACTTGTAATGACAATACCTAGTCCCGAAGGTTGTTTTGAATATTTCTTCATCTTTGATCCTCAGTTGATGATACCTTAATTGTAGATCAATTTTTGGAAACACCACCGCTCCTCGCATCTGATAAAAGAGATTGTTGATATGTGGTAACAAGTACATTTTCTTTATTGTTACCTTTTTAAGCAAGCGATAATCAATGCACAAGTGAAATGTACCATCCTTCTTCATCATGAAGATCACTGGTGCTCCCTAGGGTGAAACACTAGGTCTAATCAATCCTTTGGACAACAACTCCTCCAATTCAGCTTTTAGCTCCATTAACTCTATCGTGGTCATTCTATATGGAAATTTTGATATAGTCTTTGACCCAAGAACAATATTAGTGGAGAAATCAAACACTCTTTTGGGAGGTAATTTAGGTAATTCATTTGGAAATACATCCACAAATTCCCTTGGGATAGGATATTTTCCATATCTAATTTTCTTGATTCCAACACCTTGCCATCCTTAGATTCTCGAAGATATTGAGGTCCATAGTACACTATGTCATCTTGAGAGATAAACTCATTGCATTTTTTTATTTTTTCCATTTTCATAGCAAAAATTTGACATCCCATATTCTTAGCTCTATGAATTTGTACGGTGAATATTTTTCATAACTTGACTTCTCTAGGCATTCCTTGCAAGAATACCCAATTCCCAAGATCATCTAAATATTCTACAATTTTTGCATGATAATCTCCTTTGTCTCTATACTTCCACAACTGATTCATTCCTACTATGATATCATATGAACCTAGGGAGCTACATACAAATTTACTTCCATAGAGAAACTTGGAAGTTCAACCCTTGCTTTGAATAAAAATTTCTCCACCTTGGCTCTTGTCTGGTTTGCATATTCAACAATCCAAGACTTTTCCATATGGCAAGTTTTTCTAGAAATTTTACTAGCTATATTAGGACAAACAAAATTTTCTATTACACCAGTATCAATCAGAATTGAAATAGGTGTACCAAAAAACGTATTTGGAATTTCAATGGTAGTAATCTAATACTTTTCATATCGATTGTCTAGCATTGGATGATTCTTCTACTGGAACACTACTCATTGAGGAGGTAGAGGATTTCCACATGGCTATGTCCCTAGACATTTGTTGGGGAGCTAACTTGCATAGTGATCTCCACATGTGAAAAATACTCTCAACAAACCTTTCCTTATTTCTAGTTGCCCAAAACTACCTTTGTTCCTTCTAGGGTTGCTGCTATTGTTATTTCTATTGTGGTCTTGTCTAGATTCATTTTAATTATTACAAAATATCTTGCCTCCTTTCCTTTGAAAATCCTACCCATCACTTAGATTTTTAAAATTTTGATTAGCTTGTGACCAATTAAGCTCTTTTTTATTCTTTTCACGGTATAGATAGAGATAGATTTGAGCCTCTGGTTTTGCTTAATAGCTTTCTTGTACACCAAGTCCATAATAACAGGACCGTGTATGTCTACTTCTCCTATGATTTGGGTGTTAAGGCCCATGATGAACTTCTTAATACGAAACCACTCATCCTTTTGATACATTGGCATGTACTTTAGGAGATGAGTGAGTTTCTCCCAATACCCAATTACTGATGAATCTCCTTGCCTCAAATTCCAAAAATCAATAAGCTTCTAATCATAATAAAGTTGAGGTGTCACCACTTTTAGAAAATTTCCATGAATTCATCTCAAATGAGACTTAAGGAACTTAACCAAAGCTTCATATTTTTGTTCATCCACCATGTGGATGTTTTCCTAGATAGTTAAAAGGCTCCCCAAATGGCCTTAGTTATTTTAGAGTATTTTTTTTATCTCAAAATATTTCTCCATTTATGTAGGCCATGCTTCAGTTGCATCCCCACTAGTGGTTCCCTCAAACTTTGGAGGGGTGGAATTCCTCATATCTCTTGATAATTCATTTTCTAGCCATTTCCTCTTGCTTCCATCAGACCTAGATTGGGATTCATCTATTTCATGATCATTTGACTAGAATGATCATGGGAACTTTTTCCTTCCTCTCCATTAAGAGCTTCCTATTCTCTCCTTTTCATTCCTCTTAACTCTTGCTTGAGGTGTCCAATTATTTCTCTAGTCTCATTCATCATGGCTAAAATTTGATCCAATTTAGCCTTAGAGTTGTCCGCACCTTGGGCTACCTCTTGGATACCCCCAAGGTTGGTTCTTCTTCTAACCATTTTCACAAAAAAAGTGTTTCTCCTAGAGGTTTCATTTTAATTAGATCCTACGAAGGCTTACTTAGCATTCTAAAACATTTTAAAAATAAACATTCATTAACAAATAATTAGAGAGAAGAGTTTTGCACAATTTTTCCAAATCAAAATTTTAATTAAGATTAGAGGATTCCAAATATCCTTGTATTTACATAGAGTGACTATTCAAATAGTCTATGGGAGAATATCACCTAGATTCACTTTCCAATACATAGCTAAGTGGGATAGATCCCTTTTATTGTTGTTCAAATACATTGTCAAAGGGTTCATAACCTTAAGAATCACTCTCAGATATATAATTTCAAGGGACATATCCCTCCCATTCACCACTAGAGGAAATTACAATAACTTTCAACAATGGAAGAACATGAGGATCCCTAAAAATCATGGTAGGACTAATACTCTAGTCTGATGGAATATCCCTAGAAAGTGGTATAGAATCCAAATTTACGGGAGAGATAGGAGGTACAAAGTTGGCACCTCACACATCCTATTTCTTTCTTAACTGACATAGAATAAGGCATGGATAATAGTCTCATTGTCACTAATCCATATTTCATTTTTCATAATTAGATCCCTCAATGGTTCTAACAATGGCTTCCCTTTCTTTCTTTGCCTTGAGGAAACACTCATTTTTTTATTACTAAATTCCTTGCAGTATCTTGAGATAGACCTTCCTAATACAAGAATTCCAAACATTAGATTCACATAATGTTGGATGAAAGCATAGCGAGGTCATAGGTTCCAAAGTTGAACCTGGTAGCTTTGATACCACATGTAACATGCCCAATATTTTACCCTTTGGTTTTACCTATGTTTTGACCCACATGTGAATAGTTTAACATAAAGCAATAAATTTTTTATTTTCTAATTCAATAACAATATGCACATTCAAAATTATCCTATTTCAAACTCCCATTGCATTTATAAGGAAACATTACATAATCCCAAGTAATGATTTCATATTGTATAATCCCATGTAAAGATAACATTTTTCCAATTATAATTCCATAAAGATAGAGGTACATGAATACATATATAGCTTCCAAGACCTTTAAAAAAATAGATGAAAAATGGTCTAGATGTCCTTGCTGGCATAAATCCTCAAATTTTGACAGCCAATTGTATGAGGGGGAGTATCATTCAAGTGGTTTTCTTCCAACCACAGACTTATTATGGTCTCTCACACATCTACCTAGTTGGTAAGATGGCGCTACCCTTTGAAGAAGAAATTGGTCTGGTAACCTCATACTACTAGCCTTCCTGAGCATGGTGTCATGTCCTACATAACTAAAGCTACAATACATTATCTACAACCTACATGTATGAAATTCCCAACTTAATTATGCAAACCTATCTCACAATGAGCCAACAAGTGTAATCAATGGCCTCTTACACCACTTTGGCCAAAGATTTAGTATAGAAATACAATCACTAAGTACTTTGAGCATAGTTGTATGTTCTCCCATCCCTTATCTCAATTTTGTATATGACCATTCATACTCTTTTCAATCATAATTTAGTTTCAACCTAAAATGTGATGACTTAATTAAGTGACTATGCTAGGTTTTAATCTCATCCATGGACTATCCTAACCTTGGGATCAACAAAACTAACCATAAATGTACACATAATATTGCAAACTAACATTTTCAACATAGTAATTTGAGATAATATCATTTCTCATATTTCATACTTTATGCAAGAATACATGCATTCTATGCCAACCTAGGTATTATACTAATACAGTATGATTATCTTGTTCAACAAACACAACCACACAATTTAAAACATAAGGAATAAATATAAATAAAAGTATCAACCATCATGGTTTCACCAAAATAATAATTCACCAAAGATCATGCATGCTCACCTAAATAAAAATAACCAAAGTTCAAGCAAGCTCTTGACATAACCTATAATTCATTTTTTCCTCAAAAACTTGCATTCATAAACAAATATGATTTTGACATAAAAGAATAGAAAAGTAAAATCAAGATGCCTGGTATTATAGCTTCTAATGAAGATATTGGTTCCTAAGCTTAATTTCACAACCAATCTTGCCTCTCCTTCTATGTTCAACCTATCTCCAATTCTATCCTTTCTCAAAAAATCTCAACAAACTACAACTCACAAAGAAATCTCTTTTTTCTCACTAATGTACTCAACAACTAATTTTCATAGAAAACTATACCAATGAATTTCAAAAGAATGATAATGAATGAATGACCAAAAGGCTAAGAAGCTACCTCTACTTATACTAAAATTAGAGAAACTTATTGCTACAAACTAGCTCTACAATTCACCAACTTTCTTTTCGAATTTATGCCACTTAACAAAAAAACTAACTTATCCTCTAAATGAGTCGACTAAGCTAGTTGAAGTGAAATATGACTACTCAAATAGTTAAGATGTAAACACATAAATATTTCATGTATTTTTAGTTTCTCTAATATGGCTGAGTAGCCCTTTTAACTGTCAAAAACTGCTATTTTGCTAAGTCAAAGCATAAAAATATTTACCTACAAGTATCATATTTGTAGACTAAGTCGACTTCTTCCAAGCTTAAGCTAGCTTTTGGCTTTTGATAAAGTCACATTCTTTATTTAAGGTTGTGCATGTATTTTAGCTAGCACATAGACTTTTATTTGATTCAAACATCATATGACGATGCCACATATTATATATTACGTGCCCTTTTAGTTGTGCATTATTTTTTCATATAATCAACAACTTTACAAATAAATCTATCTCATTAATTTTGCATTAATACATATACCACATTTTATGTGTTATCCACAACAATACTTATTCTCACATATGTGTGCCTTTATGTGCAACATATAACTATTATGTCATTGAATTTTATAAAAGCCATTTTCCATTATATGGCTCACATTATATATTTTCTTAAGTTAATTTTATAACATTACAAATATATATAGTCATTATATATATATATATATGTATATATATATATATGTATATATATATATATATATATATATATATATATATATATATATATATATATATATATATATATATATATATATATATATATATATATATATATATACATATATATATATATATATATACATATATATATATACATATATATATGTATATATATATATGTATATATACATATATGTATATATATATATATATACATTACAAGTGATAATATTACTAGGGACATGTTTAAGCATGTCTTTTATTTATTAATAATTTTATACCATATCTAATTAAGTTAATAACATGACCAAATTAATGATATTTTATCTTAAGGAATTGGATTGAAAGGAATTATAATTCACCTATAATTGTTCATATTCAATAATTTAGAGGATATGAAAATGGAGATACAATGACTATTTGTTCTATTGTATCCATGTAATATGCAACTAGGTTTTGCATTTTGAATCTCTAAACAATAAATATACTTGAGTGATTACCACTCCTTAAATTTAAGACACTTTATTTATGATAGGGATTTTTGGTTGGATACAAATATGCATAACCATTTTTTCCCACAAAATAATTTTCTTAGTGTCTTTTAGATTTGGTTTCTAAAATTTGGAGGGGGTTTTCCACTAAAAAATCAAGATTTCTAAAAAAAATTATGTATAATATCAAAGATACTTCTTTTTCCAATAATTTAAAATATTACAATTTGATAGTTGAAATTTTAATGCATAATAAACTATCATTTATTATTTATTTTGTTGAAGAATTCCTTTCATATACTAGAGGGACATTAAATACAACCCTAATTATTAAAATAAGTGAGTGGAAGCCACATATTGAGAGCCACACTCAAATATTTAAATATAATGATTTAATGAAAATAAAGAATAAATTAACTTCTAATAACAAGACACAATGGCATACAAATCTGTAAATTATTTTTTTCAAGTTTTATAGTTCGTAGAGGTAGAGGTAAATTATCTAGTTTCATTCCTCATCTATCACTACTAGAAAGGAATGGTTGGAAATATTATGTATGGTCTCCCAAACCATATATGTTTTGACATTCTATTCTTATCAAATCACCTCGTATGTATAGTTTGGTTATATAGAAAGAGTTGGATGATATATTTTCCTAATCAAGAAGAGTATATGTCTATAGGTATTATCAGGTTATGATAGCCATTGAAAAACTAAAGAGAACTAGAAATTAACTCCTTAATTGATGTCTATACCCTTAGTAACTAAATCCATGACCATGAGTGGAGGATCCATGGTAGAGAATTTGGAGGTAGCTCATTCATAACTACAAATGTCTAATTTTCTTATGTCTTAAATATATGATAAAGGGTTTTATTCTAAA
Source organism: Sequoia sempervirens (assembly GCA_007258455.2). Taxonomy (NCBI): domain Eukaryota; kingdom Viridiplantae; phylum Streptophyta; class Pinopsida; order Cupressales; family Cupressaceae; genus Sequoia; species Sequoia sempervirens. Next base: position 83,753,155 of record VDFB02256132.1, on the reverse strand, counting down.
TTATATAGAGTTTTATAGTTATTTAAAAAAATTAACACAACTAAGGATATTCAGATGCTAGCAAATAGAAATCAAGATTATGTACTTTTGACAAGATAGATTTTTTGAGTCCCTCATGATGATGAACCCTAGAAAATATTACATAAGAGTTAGAATCATTGAAGAAATCCTTATAGTGAAATAATTAATTTAAAAGATTAAGTTGACACACCCAAATTTGTGACCTCTATATCAACCTGTAGCATAGAAAAATGTATCATTGGACATTTTCACAATCATTTGGGTCTTTCATATGGACGTTGGCCTATTTTTTCCTAGATTTAATGTTGTAATGTGGTCAATACATTCACATTAGGTCTTGGACAATTGTGAATCAATAAGAACTTTATGATGCCTTGTAAAAGTGTTGTGAAGTGTTGTAACCCAATTTCACACTTTTGTAGGACCTTTTTACTATAATTCACTTAAATAACATATTTTTATCACTTACCAAGCCTTATTTCAAAGTGTTGTAAAGTGTTGTAACATACTTTCATGCTTTTCTAGGCTTTTCATCAATAATTTAACCCTTTCTTATGCTTAATTGGTCCCATTATACACTTACAAGCCCTACTTAAGTGTATTTTTTAGAATAATCTCGTTAAACATCATTTAATACACCTTAATTCTTGACACCCACTTAAAATACGTAAGTGGGACCAAGTCGCCATTAGGGGAAAATTAGTCCCACTTGGCCCAAAAATCAAAATTATTTCAAAATTTTGGTGGGATATTATTTTCTAAGCCTTGAGGTCAGCCTGTGATGTGGTATTTTTAGGAAATTTAGTATAATCATGTATAAATATAGGGTTTTACCTCTCATTTCCTCCACAAATTTCCTTATCATTCAAGCAATTATCAAGCATTAACTTTAGCATTATAGGCATTTTCAAGCATACATCCATTGGAGCTTCTACTTGCATATCTTTAGATTTCCACTTCAAGGGTTTGGTGAGTTGTAGCATTGTATGTTGTTCATTCATCACTCTCTTTTCATTTCATTTTATTTTCAAGTGTTTCATTACCAAACCATGGTTTGACTAAGGAAAACCCCTATTCGCTAACCCTTAACACTTTTCCCCCTCTTTGCATGTGTTTTGCAGGTCTTTTGTGCAGATTTGTCAAAGAGCAAGGTGTGAAAAGTTGTCAAAAAATCATCAAAGTCATTCAAAGTGGTTAAAGCACTAAAATAAGCTTGGAGAACACCTACAAACCCAATTCCATAGTTTTGGATCTGAAAAACTATCAAGAGTTAAAGTGCGGAGTAGGAGCTACAAATTGCACCTTTGAATTTCTCAAAATATGGAAGTGGACTAAGTCGCCCTGAGTGGAAAATTAGTCCCACTACCAAGAATGAAAAGTGGTTTTTGTAGCTTTGAGTACCCTTTTTTTTTAAACCCGTTCTGACAAAATTTCCTTGAAATAGGACTAAGTTTCCCAACTTAGCGTAAGTGTGCCAGTGAGCTTCAATAGTGATCCCTGCAAGATTCTAGATCTCCTCTCCATTAATTTCCAGTTTCCAGGTACAACTCTTCAGTGTCATTAATTTTTGTTACAATTTACTTGCATTTTAGTTCATTTTTCATATCACAACATGTTTTCAAACAAATTGCATTTCCTTAGTTTTACATTAATATTCAATATATTTATTAGTTCTTTGCATCTATGAAATTCCCCTTAGACAGATTGCAATCATCTTTGCATTGGAATATCAAGGGAATATTCTTAAGTGAGCCATCAAGGTTTTTGGGATTCCTCTCTCCATTTAGGTACAAAACCCTAGAAGTGTAGGAGATTCCCCCTATTCCCAAAAATATATGATTCATTTTGGTGAACCCGACTTTAGTACATCATATTTCTGATATAAAATGCATTTACATCCTAGGAATAGCTTACATTAGCATTGCATTGTTTAATTTGCATCTTAGGGTTTTCAAATTTGCATTAGTGAAAAGCTTATATAGCTTGCATTTTTGCATTGCATTTCATTTAAAAATCAACAAAATTCTACATATTCATGTATTATATCTACATCTGAAAACCTAAAAATCATAAAAACCAATTCTAAAATTCTAAAAAAAAAACACTACCTAGACTCATTCACCACCCTGGGCGACTTCATCCAGTTGCATATTTTTCACTACATTTTCTTCCATTTAATCTTCAATTTTTGAGTTTCTATTTGTTATTTTTTCATTTAAATTTACATTCCAAAATTTCAATTTTATGCATTTTCCTCTTGTTAATTTACATTGCATTTGCATTCACCCTTCATTTAGAGACCTTTACATGAGTGTTTGGTGTCCTATTGCTAATACCTTAGTGAGAAGAAGTTTGAGACTCATGTTATCCCACAATAACACACTCATTGTGGATCTTGGGTTATCTAAATCTTCCACTCCTAGTATTGCAATTTGTACACTGGGCATGGGTACCATCTTTAGCAACTTTTTTCCTTCAAATAACATGCAAGTAGAAACAAAAAATGATCATATCCTGCAAGAAAAAATAATTCGCATTCATGAGGACTTAACATATCTCCAACATCAAACAATCCTTAATAACATTTCAGCCACTGCAATTTCTAGCATAGAAAACATCTATCTCATGCTTGAAAGTCAAGATGGCATGGAAGTTGTGAAATAAATAGTTGACATATATAGAAAACATCTTCCTTCAAGCTCTAGTGCTCCTCAACCAACAAACAATGTGGTAAGCCAAGGAGGACCTCAAAATCCTCCTCCCTCAACCATAGCCTCAATACCTACCTATAACACTCCTCATGTCACAACAACACTACTACAAGTTAGTAATGTGATTCCTTCCTCAAGTATTCCTATTATCATCCCTCATTCCTATGTGGCTTCCCATGTTTTATCTTCTTCCACAATACCATCTATAAGAATTCCATTCACTTTCCCTACTAATACATACACTCCATCAGCACATTCACTTCCACCACATACCACTTACAGTGACCCTCTCATAACACAACTTTTTCAAAAAATTTCATCCATGCAAAACCAAATCTCCACCATAAACCAAAATCAGAATGGACCACCCACATATTATGTTTGAAGCAACCCATTGTCTTTGTAAATATTGTGAACACTGATGCCACAAGGAGTAGAGATGCCTATATTTGAGAAATATGGAGGGAAGGGAGATCCTTCTAACCATGTTAATTCCTACATTTCCTTATGTAGTGATTTTGTCCTTGATGATAAATTGTTAGAAAAATTGTTTCCTAGGACATTAAAGGATACTACCTTGGAATGGTTCTCATCTTTACCAAACAATTCAATTTGTTCATTTAATGAACTTTTTGATGCATTTATAAATAATTTCCAAGTGCATATGACTTCCAAGAAGACCTTGGCTGATTTGATGAGATGCAAGCAAAATGAGGATGAAAATATAACTGATTTTATCTCGTGCTATCAATCACTTTATTCCAAAATTGATGTCAGGATTATCGACCCACACCTTCAATAGATGTTTATAAAAAACTTGAAAACTAAACTTTAGGAAAAACTTACTATGATGAAATTCCCATCCTTCATGCACTTGTGTACTTCCCTTTGTGATTATCACAATTCAGTAGTAGTCAAGATACAAAGTCCACTTCTAGCTGAGTTGAGAAATTTGAACCTACCAACCAAAATAATTCCCAAACATTTAGAAAGAAAAACAAAGGATTTTAACAGTTCAATCCCCCCCAAAAAGCAACTCAAATTGTCAACAACCAACTAGTAGTTGTTAAAACTGCAATGCTCTTTAGTTATGGAGATGTAAAATGAAAATTCACACCTTTACCTAACACCCTTCATAACTCAATGTCCCAACTTTTACAACAACAAATGATTACCTTTTCTATCATCAAATCACCCAATCCTACTAAGCCTTTACCTTCAAACTTCAAATACAATGCTTATTGCCATTATCATAGATAAAATAGACATGACACAAAACATTTTAAGTGTCTTAAACATCTTGTGCAAGACCTCATTGATTTTAGTTGTCTATCCATTGCAGGTGTTAATGATCAAGGCAATAAGTCTGTTACCCCTCCAAATCAAAACTTGCAAATTTTCACTTATCCAATGCCCAAACATAATATTTCATTTGTCAAAGCCAGTGAAACTACAAAGAATGATGTGATGAATGTTGATACAGATGATGAACATCATGATCCTATCCTGCATGTTACCCATGTTAATCCTATGGATGAAATGGTAGGTGTGATAGATGTTTTCCCTTATAAGGGCCAACCTAAGAAAACTCTTGATATTTCTTTCTCCTCTAGGGACATAATTAAAATTCTACCCAATGGTCCTCTCTACATAGTCGGTCATATCTATGACAAGACCACTAATGAGATACTAATAGATCTCGCCTATGGAGAGAATGTGATCACCGATGAATTTTTGGTATTACATGACCTTTATCAAGATGATTATGATAAAATGAAAGCATGGATCAAGACACACAATGATTTTTCTTGCCCTATGATAGGTTCGATTGGCCTTCCATTACAAATAGGACCAAAAACATTGGATGTCTCATTCTCCATCAGCTTATAGTAGGACCAGTTTTGTTTGAGGCTAGGCCATCCATGGCTTCACTCATTGAATGTTATCCCTTTGGTTCTCCATAAATTCTTAAATTTTCCATTTGAAAATGAAATATTCATTGTCCACCATAGCGGATTTAATCCCTTGTCTTCCAAAGGAAAATTTTCCTTAGAAGCCTTTTGGCTTGAGCCCATGGAACCTATAACGCCTCAATAAGATTTCTTTGTCATAGCTTACCAAAAGTTAAAAGCAAAGAAAATAGCTGAATTGTATCTCCGCAACATGTCCACATCTACCTCTTATGCTCCTATCCTAGAAGAAACCATGGTTTGACCTAAACTAGATCCAAACAATAAAGACCAACTAACACAAGAAACTTGTTGGAATCAAGCAACACTCAGAGGGGGGTGAATCAATGTTGTGCAATTTTTAACTTTATTAATATGATCTATAAAGCACTTACAATATTCAACCAAAATAAAAAAGCATGAACATAATAAATATAACCACAACACCATAACGCAAGGATTTTTTTATGTGGAAACACTATTAGGGAAAGAAAACATGGTGGAGTTCAATCCACAATATGTTCTGAGTATACTCAAAAGAAAAGTTTACAAAATAAGAATGCACTTGCATTCGGGCACACTACCTAGAGCTCATTGCCTTACAAAAGTTTGGAATACTTCCAATGATTTGAATTGAGAAAGTATCATCTACAAATGCTTGATTACAGTTTTGGTTAGGCTCAACAATCAAATTTTGGACCTTCTGACTGATTCTACTCTTTTAGTCTGTTCTTCTTCAACTCGCATCAAAAATCCTTAATGCATAAGTGAAACTATGCATAATCGCTCTACTGTCCTTCTGACATTCGTAACATACAGGAGCTCACATCGAACATGCACCAAAATGATATAATCAATCACTTATATATATCCACTACTTAGGATTTAATCACTTCATATCAGCCTCAACAAAAATAAGAAATATTCACAAACTGTTAGCTCAAATCATCCATAATATTCAATGTGCATCCACAAGAGTTAGCCACAACATAGTGAGGACCCAAAAAAAAAGCTCGAACGCAAAAATACTTAAACAATAACTCCTCAAATATTTGTGACACACTATATTCACCAAGTTGGTCTTCATACACTGATGAACATAAAATTAGTCAACCAGACCTTCTAACTTACACCCAAATCAATATGAGACACCGAGATTTATAGATAACACAAATAATGCATCAACCAATCATCCTTGAGATCCACAACACAAAATAATAACATAAATTTTCTTATGAATCAAAGAACACAAATCTAGTGGATGCTCTGTTCTATCTTAACAAATAATCAGTGATCTTCAATCTATCTTCTGATATGAGCAAATGATGAAGTGTGGATCATCTAGTTGACAAGGGTTTCCATCAATGAAAAAACTAGAAAACATGTGTAGTGTCTCTTTCCAATAATCTCCCCCTTTGGCATTGATGGAAACACTTAGTGAAAAATGACTAAGTGTCAGATCAATACCAACATAAGTACACTACCTTTACCAAAACTCCAAAAATATCTTCATCCACAGGTCAAAACTACAGCTCCCTCTTAGATGAATATACATTTTCCACTATTCTATTCTCCCCATTTGACATCAATGGAAAATATGGGGAATCCAAATACAAAACTTCTATAAACAAACAAAAACTTCAAACTAGATATGTACAAAATTGTTTCAACAACTTACACAAACTTGAAGATATTTGCAAAATTAGTCTTCAACAGGTTCAAGCTTGTGTCCCAACTCTTCTTAACGCTTTCCAAAATAGTTATGTGACCAAAGAGTAAATAAGATTCTATTTCTATAGATTCAAAGTTCACTGGATCACTGACCGCCAAAGCATCTTGTACTTCTTTCAAAGCATTCACCATGGTTTCCATCTTGGGACCAATTAGGCCTCTAAGTTCACAAGCTCTTTCCACAATTCTATCATTATCATGCTTCAAACTCTTTATTTTTTCAAGTAGGGATATAACATGACCTTCTTTCTCTCCAACATAAACAGTTAAAGGATCAAAGGCATCAGAAATAGTAGCTAACTATTTATCATGACACTTAACCTTCTTCTCATTGTCCTCAGTAAGTTTAGACAAAGACAAACATGACTTATAAATATTTCCACCTTCAGATAGAGCACTATGAACATTCTTCACATAGGTAGCTAACAAATATTTATCATTAGCTATCATTCCTTTCAATCTATTGAACCTTTTTCCATCAAATTCCTTTTGTACCTTGACCAAAGTTGACTTCTCAAGTTACTCAAAATGAGTACTTACTGAATTAATAAGTTTCTTCAGCTCATTAGATGAAGAACCAGATGGATCCTTAACATGAGTAAGCATGATCTTATCCAGAATACTAGATGCAAGACTCAATAACTCACTGTCCTCAATGTGATACTTTAGAATTTATTCTCTAGCCTTAGCTTGTGCAAATGATGCAACTTTCAATTTATGAATTGGAGACAAAGTAGACAAATGAATAGGACCTCCCAACTCAAGATAAAATTCTTCCTATTTTTCTTCCAAAAACTTCTTCACTACCTCTACAATGTATCTTGCTTCCACTATAACTCCCTTAGCTTCAACCTTCTTTTCCTCAACCACTGTTTCCTCAGCCACATATTGTTGCTTGTCATTTGGAATTCCAACCTCTTCAACTGATATCACCTTTTCTTCAACCGACATAGCTTTAGGAGCTTCAACCTCCATAGGTACTTCTGAATCATGCACATCAAGAGGAATCTGAATGTCGTCAACTGTAACCTCTTCATTTACCAGACCAGATGAAATATCTTTCGCATGCACTTCTTCAAAAACAACATCAATTTTGTTCGTTAATAAAACTTCCTTCAAGATTCTTTTAGTTTCTTTTGCAACCTCTTCAGTCCTACCCATCATAAGCTTGTTTACTCTGGTTTTTCTCTTGAATTCTCTTTTTGCTTCTTTTAGGATTATCTTCATTTCCTCAATAGATATTATTGGACTTATATTTGCAAGAATTCATTCTCTTGATTTCTCTTCTTTAGTTCTAGCATTAACTCTCCTCATCTCCAAAATTTCATACAATTCCTTAGGCAACTATGTCATTATCTCAACAAGAGTCATATTGAAATTGTTTAAATACTATATTTTAGCCTCCTCAAGAACTCTTTGACCAACAATATCAAAGGTACCATACACTTCACATAGGGGCTTAAGATTGCCATCCTTGATTATACCTCTTTCAACTTCTTTCAGAGACATACTTGGTTTGTTAGGCTTCATCTTCTTCTTTGCTTTCTCCTTCTCACCAAAGGATTTGTCCTTAGAGGCTGTTGTTGCTTGAGTTCTCATATGCTTTATTTCTTTGAATTCTTCATTAGATTCTATCTCTTCATCTTTTGAAATAGTTTCATACACTCTTGTGCTCTTATCCTTCTTCCTTTTACTGGATGTCTTAATTTGATCTTTTGCAGGGGTTGATTTCTTTGCATGACTGGATAGGGGTGTAGAGCTCCTTGTTGATCTAGTATGGGTAGAGGATACTACCAGACTAGTAGATTCAGTTCTAGTAGGCTCTTTTTCAACTTCAACTTGTTCTCTCTTCCTTCTAGATTTTCTCACATCTTCTAAAGATATACCCATGCTCTTTGTAAAGACTTCCACTTCTTTCCTTACTCTTTGGACTATCATTGGTTTCTTCAACTTCTCATGGACTTGCATATTCTTCTATGCATATATTCCAAACCTCTCTTCAGATGGATCCAAAGGATTACTCAGCAAATGTTGAGCATATATCTCCAAGATTCTCTCCTCAACTTCATAACCCATTCGCATAATCCAAACAGTTCTAGGTTCTGCAGCTTCCATTAGGCATTGAAGAATGTCCACCATAAAACATATTATGTCCTTGTACTTCTCCATAATAGAAGTAAGAATTATTTCCCTAGCTTGCATCACATTCTGAAAGTTCTTGAAATATCCCTAGATTACAGTTTTCCTAGCTTGCATATGGGTGATCCCACAATAGTGGTTTACAATTTTTGGCCAAACTGGACACTGGAATTATTATTTTTGACTAAATCTTCACATTCGGGCATGTATAGAGGCTAAACTGTGAGGAATTTGAAGATGATACAAAATAGAGTCTCATCACATTTTTTTTGTAGATTCTAAAAAAAAAAATTCAAAATTTTTGAAATCAAATTGCACTTCTTTTTCCATCTCCCACAAAAACTGGATTTTTTCATAAAACAACATTTTTAAAAATTGGTGCACACCATATAACACATAACATTTTTCCATGAAGGATAAAAATATAATTCTTTCAAATTTAGATTTGTAACTCTGATATCTAGTGCTTCCACTTGGTTAGATAGTTTTTTATTGAATATTTTTTTCTTAAATCAAGTTTCAAAGTCAAACCAATTACAATTTAGACATAGCACAATCGTATAACGCGTAATTTTTTTTGTATATATCGAAATTCAATTTTTTTTTTGTTGGATCAAGGACTTCAATAATTGGTGCACTCATATTTTTCAATTTTTTTTTGATAATCTGCTATTTTTCCACGTGTAGAATAGAGACCTTATTTTTGATGAAAAACCTATGTTTAATAAAACTTAAAAAACAAATACATAATGAAACCAAAACATATTAAAATTATATTCATTGGATAGCAAGTTCTGAGGACTACTTGTTTCTAGTTGGGTTTTTGAAGAATCCTCCATTTTCATCCTCAAACCAACCTTTGAAGCGTAAAAAGATAGGTTTTGTTTGTGTCTAAGGGGGAAAATTAGGGTTTAGGGGGGTTTGAACGAACCCCTAGGGGTTCGAGTGAAACACCTTGATTACATGTATTTTGATTACTTTTTGGGTGGCAAAAGCATTGAATGGGTTCGCTTGAACCCTAGTTTGAGTGAACCCATTTTTGGTTTGTGCAAACCTTCAACTTCGTACGAACCCCCAGAATCAAAAAAAAATTCCATGGGGTGATTTTTTCCATATTTTCCTTCCTCCATCAAATTGTAAACCACTATTGTGGCTTCACCCATATCACCAATTCCATACAAGATATCTCCAATCTGAACAATAACAGGCTTATCATTTTGCCAATGCATTTTCCCAATTCTTGGAACTTCATTCATGAAATAAAAGAGCAGACACAACAATAGATTACCATATTTAAAGGAATTTTTCTTGTGTTTCTTGATCTTACCAAGATTCTCCATAAGCTGACTTTGAAGCAACTCACATAAATCATAGTTTGCATTCTGCTTCACCATCTGATATGTTTCATATATGGTTGTACCAGATAAAAAAAATTCTTGGATGGAGTGATATATATCTTGTAACCAATGACCGTCGAGGAAAATTTCACACCCACATCAATGATATCAATTGTCATCACTCTTCTATCAAATAAGGAACTCATTGCATCAGTGACTGTTTGATTCTTCATGGACTTCAAAATCAGCAATCCACTAGAGGAATTTAATCCTATAATAACACTTATGGATTCTTTGGTAATCTTGAAAGGTTGACTCAACCACATAAATTCTGCATGAACTTGACTTAAGATATATCAGACCCATTCATTTTCATCAAACATGAAGTGTAGACATCTAAATTTGGACACTTAATTTATCCAAATTCATCCCCTTTCGTCTTATTTTCGTTAATTAGGTAATACTGCTATTATTTAATGAATATCTTTAATTCTGCCAAATCCCTAAGGTATTTAATCAAAAATACCTTATCTCTTTAATCCTCCTTCCATCAATTGAATTAAATAAATATTCCATTTATTTAATTCCCTTCATGTCACATCCTCCATCATTTTTATCTTATCCTAATCCTTCTTCTAATATCATCATTAAGGTGTGCACATGCCTAATCCTTGATTGGGATGTGTCACATCCTCCAACTTTTGCAAGTTGGCCTCTAATCTCTCTTAGCCACCTAACCATCCTCTAATCCTTCACTAACTAGCCTAATCAACCTCTCAAAGAATTTTTAATTCCTTTTATTCCTTCCAAGGAATATAAAATTTATTTTCTCTTCCCCATGTCCTTTATGACATGTGTCCTTAGTCAACCCTATTAAAGGCTTTCTCCTTTTGGACAAGGCACTCCACTTCCCCATGTGAATTTTTAATTCACCTTTTAATCCCAAGGCACCCAAAAGGAATTTTTAATTCCTTCACTTCTCCCACATGTCCTTCACTTATTCTTTATTCTTTTCCATCTCCCCATGAGAATATTTGAGGAATTTTTAATTCCTCACATGTCCTCTCATCCACATGGGGACAATACCTCCTTTATGAGGAGATCTTGTCCAATCCCAAGGTACTTTGTACCCCCCTCCATGTCATGTCCTTCTCCTTCCACCTCATGTCCACTTCACCTTTTAGGGCTATATCACATGCCACATGTCAAGATGTGAGGGCTTGTGAGTTCTCAACTCACCTTAGCCCTACATCTTGATATTTGGTGGCTCAATCTTGGCCATCCATCTCCTCTAGAAATTCTCAAAATTCCTATAAATACCCCCTCTTTTCTCTCATTTTGAGAGAGATCATTTGTGCTAGCCAAACTCTTGCAATTTTGTTTCTCAACTTATACTTAGCCATTTTCATGTTTTTATCCACTTGCACTCATCCTCACAACATCACTTAGCTTGCATCTACTTGCCATCCAAGGAGCATACACATCAAAGATCAAAGGGCCAACAAAAGGATCGATTCGACGCAAGGTATAAAGTTCCATTTTGTTGCTTCTTACTTGGTGTTGTTTCCAACTTAGGCTAATCTTGAGGTGTAGGTTGTTTTGGTGTTTATTTGCACTCTTTTACTTGGTGCTCATTTCCTAACGCTCACATTCAACCTATCACATGAAGAATTTCACAATCTGCGTGAATTTCTTCTCCTCTAGAGTTTTGAATTTGGGCTTAACACAAAAATCCTCTCCAACAATGTGGTTGGAATATAAATTTAGCAACTGTGAGCTCCCTAACTCCTCACTATTAGCATGGATGTATGCCCTAATATCTTTGATATGCAAGACGTCGTACATAACAAATAAAAATGCACCTAAGGGTTCAGTCTCAATAGATTTGAAAGGATGCCACTTGAATTTCAGATAGGGTATATCCTTGCATTCAACTACCAATGGAGTATCCATTTTCACAAATTCATAGGTTTACAAGTTTTCTCGATAAATACCCTTTTTTGCTAGATTAGGGTTTGACCTTCAAATCTCCTTCACACTTGAATCCTTGCCAAATTTTTCCTAAGTTTGCTTCAAATCTCTTCAAACTTCTTCTTCTCAAAGTGACAAATGAAAGATGGAAATGACCTTTTATCATTCACACACCTAACCTTTTTGACGTAATAAATGTGTTTTCCCTAACTCATCTGGATAACTTGTTTCCATATACTATGAGAGATAACTCTTCTATGGACCTTCAATTCTATATAAATACTTTCTCCAACTGTTCAACAACATCTATATATGATCAATGCAATCACTGCACTCATCCACATCCCAGTGTCAATTATGGTAGAGGGGTTTGAAGGATTTTTCTTGATAGTTCCCCCTAGGCCATAGGCCTTAATCTAATTCCTAGAGGAATTACCAAAATCTGATTTTGGTGCTAGCTCATTTTTTGTAACAAAGGGAATCTTCTTCACCCATTTCTTCTTCATCTACTTTTTGATCTGATCTGTAGTGAATTTCCTTTTTCCTTTTTCATCCTTCTGCATGTTTCTTCTATGATTTACGAGACCTTTTCTACAAAATCTAGCAATATGACCAGTTTTGTTGCAATTGTAGCACACCACATTTCTTTGTCCAGTCTAGTTGTTCCACTAATTTTCTCTTGATCTACACTGGTTAGAAATATGGCCAAATCTATTGCATGCATAACATCTAACATCTTTATTAGATTTTTGCATCATGTTTCTGCATTCATTTGACTTATGACCATACTTGTTGCAATTAAAGCACTGACTGGAGAATGATGGACCACTTGAATTCATTCTACTTATACATTGAGATGCCATATGACCAAATTTATTGCAAACATAATAGTTACCATTAAATATTTTATCATTAGGTTGTCTTACTGGATACCTTCCAAGTTGATTTATCAGATTTCCTTGTCTAAATCTCCTTTTTCCAGATCCAAAACTTTCTCCTTTCTCATATCCAAGACCTCGCTTGTCACTATCAATCCTCTAAATTTTAATCAGTTCTTCAAGCTTGGCTGAGCTAATCTTGAACTTCTCCTTGAATTCATTTGTTGTAGCAAGTTCATCTCTAAGATCATCAGTCTACTTTTCAAGCTCTTCTTCATTATGTCTAGATTGTTCTAGCTCAAGTTCCAACTAAATGAATTCATTAGTAATTCGGCTGCATTCTTCAAATTTCTCTTTCAAGTATTAAGCAAGATTCTCTTCATTTCTCTTCTTGTCTTCAATTTATTTTGTCATCCTCATCATAATAGATTATGTCCCATGCTTTAGGATTACATTATCTTTGGAAAAAATTTCACATTCTTCTATCTTTTCCTTCAAGGCTTGACTCAGTTGTTCATCTATAATGCATTTGTTGTCTTTGTGCTTGATTTGATCACAGATTTCCCTTCTCTTCTCTCTAGACTTGTTGATTTTTTCTTTCAATGACCCAATGAATCTCTCAGCATTCATGAAATTTGCTTGTAATTCCTAGACTTTAGATTTTTCCCAATCAAGATCATCTAGGGCCACCATAAGTTGTTGTTGAAGACTACTTGAATCCATTGAAACACTTTCCAAGATCTTCCCCAAGCTTTTAAACTTCTTCCAAGGAACTAAGCTCTAATACCAATTATTGGAATCAAGCAACACTGAGAGGGTGGGTGAATCAGTGTTGTGCAGTTTTTAACTTTATTAATATGATCTCTAAAGCACTTACAATATTCAACCAAAATAAAGATGCATGAACATAAGACATATAACCACAACACCATAACACAAGTATTTTTTACATGGAAACCCTATTAGGGAAAAAACCATGGTGGAGGTCAATCCACAATATGTTCTAGGTATACTCAAAAGAAAAGTTTACAAAATAAGAATGCACTTGCATTCAGGTACACTACCTAGAGCTCACTGCTCAAAAATAGAAAGGCCCACTACCTTACAAAAGTTTGGAATACTTCTAAAGATTTAAACTGAGAAAGTAGCATCTACAAATGCCTAATTATAGTTTCGGTTAGGCTCAACATTAGAATTTTGGACCTTTTGACTAATTCTGCTCTTCTGTTTTGTTCTTCTTTAACTCACATAAAAAATCCTTAATGCACAAGTGAAATTGTGCATAATTTCTCTACTGACCTTCTGACATTTGCAACATATAGCAACTCACATCGAAAATGCACCGAAATGATATAATCAATCAGTTATATATATCCGCTACTTTGGATTTAATTGCTTCATGTCAGCCTCAACAAAAATAAGAAATATTCACAAACTGTTGGCTCATATCATCCATAATATTCAATGTGCATCCATAATATTTGGCCACAACATAGTGAGGACCCAAAAAAAATGCTCGAACACAAAAATACTTAAACAATAACTCCTCAAATATCTACGATACACTATATTCACCAAGTCGGCCTTCATATGCTGATGAACAAAAAATTAGTCAACTAGACCTTCTAACTTACACCCAAATCAATACGAGGAACCAAAATTTACAAATAACATAGATAATGCATCAACGAATCATTCCTAAGGTCCACATCACAAAATAATAGCATAAAATTTTCTTATGAATCAAAGAACACAAATCTACCAGATGCTCTATTCTAGCTTAACATATAATCACAGATCTTAAATCTATCTTCTAGTATGAGTAAATGATGAAGTGCAGATCATCTAGTTCACAAGGTTTTCCATCAATGATAACACCAAAAAACATATGCAATGTCTCTTTCCAAAAAAATGTCCCTAATATCGTCCAAAAGACCAAGAGATAATGAAAACAACTCCATCATGCCTCCTTAAATAAAACATGTTTACAAAGCGAAAGATAAAGTGGATGACTAACCTTCCATGGTTCCTTCTGTTCTTCCCCTTTAGGGAAGAAAAGAAACCTATGGTTGATCAAACCACTCCTTCACAAACACAACTTGACAACAAAACCAAAAGAAATAGAGGATCCAGGGAGTGAAGGCATAGATTTCATGCCCTTGCTCACAAGTTACATGAAGAAGTAAATAAATAAATTCAAAATCCACACTTGATAGAAGTAATGCATGATGACTCCCTCCCCAACCACAACAAAATGATCCAATAAAAAAATAACAACAAGAGGTACACTCTTCATTGGACATTATCATTCGTCCTCCTATTGTGATTAATCTAAATGACGATGATGACATCACTAAAATTGATGAAGAGGCGCATAATGATTTGAACACATTGTTCTCCTATTCCATGAGCCTAAATGATAAATATCCTATAAAGAGTGTTGAACCTAGTGCTTCCCCTAGTTCAACACTTTCTCTTGTCCCTTTGGCCAGTTGCCCACCTTCAACATATCATGAACATGACTAGGAGGCAAATGACTTGCTTGACGGTTGACTCACATTTGCCTTGCTAGTCTTTTTCCTTTTATTTCTTTTTCTTTTGTGTGTTTACATGTGTGTAATGTAATCCCACGTAATGTTCTATTTTACGTTCTCTCTCTTTGTGATATTCCTCTATTTGTATCATCATTCTTCTTTATGTCGTGCATTGCTTTCACCTTTTCTTTTTGTATTTTTCTTGTGTTTTCCTTTTGGGGATGATGCAAGGCATTGAGACATTCATGTCTCTTTCATGTTGACCCAAAAGGATTTTTTTTTCTTTTTCCTATTTCTTGTGTTTTCCATTTGGGGATGATGCAAGGCATTGAGACATTCATGTCTCTTTCATGTTGACCCAAAAGGCCTTTTTTATTTGACTTTTCTTTTTTTCTTTTTCTTGTTTTTTTCCTTTTGGGGATGATGCAAGGCATTGAGACATTCATGTCTCCTTCATGTTAACCCAAAATATTTTCCTTTTCCTTTTCATTTCTCTTGTGTTTTCCTTTTTGGGATGATGCACAGTGTCGAGACACCCTATGTCTCTTCCATGTTGACCTAAAATTTTCTTTCTTTTTCTTTGTTTTCTCTCTCTTTGTGGCATTCTTCTAGTTTTATGTATTTGGGGAATGATAACAGTTCTGAGCTCTCTAAATAGCATTGTAGCAAAGAACAAACTGACCACAAATCCATAGATCCCTTATGTGTTTAGTGTCTTCATTTTGGGGGCAACCCCTTCCTTTCTTTTATTTTTCCTTTCCTTCACATGACGTAGCTTTACTCAAAAACATATGACTTGGCATAAAGGATTTCCAAGTTGGCTCTCATGTCTTTTTTTTTTTTATTATTATTCATTTTTCTACTTAAAAGTATTTTCTCATAGTACAATGTGTAGCAATTCCTTTAAAGTACTGGCATACATTGGCATTATCATTTTTCATTTTTTTCCTTTTCTTGGTTCTTAATGTAGCCTTCTTACTTCATACAATGCATTTGTCTCTTTGTGGATGACATTGGGTATGATTTCTTGTTGGAAAAACAAGGACAAACAACTAAGAGGGGGTGAATTAGTTGTCATAGAATATTAGGGTATGTGCGGGATCATGATGGGCCAAAAAGGCGATATGATGGGTATGTGTAGGGTATGTGGCTGACGAACTTTTTTTTACCCAAAATTGATGAAATGAAAAGGTTTTTTAAAGGAGATTCTCAAATTTCCACCAATATAATTTATTCTTTACTTTGAATTTAATAAATAATTATTATTCATTTTCTATTTAAATTATGACTAAAGTCCTTATTGATAGGTTGATTGAAAAAATCTATAGATTTCAAATGGTATCACATTTTTTGAATCCAAAATATGTGTCACATTCTATGCTTTGCATACTATAGGATTAAAAAAATAAAATTGAATTTCATGAAGTTTGACCAAGTTAAGGTGGTCAGACATACAATTTTTAATATTTTTAAAAAGTTGTAATAAAAAAATAATAATTAATTATTTACTTGGGAAAAAATTACAAAAAAATATGCATCACATCGATACATGAGTCCCCTACTTCTTTCTAAAATATTATAAAAAAATTTATCATTTTATTGTGGTTAGGGTGGTCAGATAGGCACCTACTTCTTATTTTTCCCTAAAATTTAAGTGCTACTACATTGAAATTTCATATTTTCACCAAATAGATTTATCTTTTAAAAAAACAAACCTTGTAAGTTTAGAAACTACACTCAATTTTCTACAGATCCTATTCTTAAATATTTTTGAAATAATATAGATAACTTATTCAAAATTTTATGTCAAGTTGCCTAACTCTGATTTTTCTAAATTTTTTGCCACTTAAGGGCCTATTTTTTCAATGATGATCCTGCACATACCCATTAAACTTTTCAAACTTAATTTAATCTTAGATCTGATGAATGAAAAATAAGCCATAAATAATAAACACATTAGAAACACAGAGAACACCAAAAAAATTTACATGGAAACCCTGTTAGGAGAAAAACCACTGTGGATGTTAGTCCACAATATTATACCCTGTTAAAAGTATAAGAAAAATAATGGGAATGCACATGCATTTAGAAACACTACCTAGAGCTCACTGCTCAAATACAAGAGGGCTCACTACCCAAAAATACACAACAATACGGATTAGATCCATAGGGTATGAACTGAGAAAATTTAGATTCTACACAAGCCTGATTATAGTTCCAATTAAGAAAAAAAACCTTCTTCACACTTCGCTAAAACTTCTTCTCACTCTGCTCTGGAATCGAATGATTTGAACACTATTCACACATCTACACTTTCTATGGAATACATTCGCTCTTATGCACACACTAACTTCGTTAAAAAAATTGCTCTTATATATCTGCAACATGAAATTACATCAACAACCTTGTCAACCAAAAAATATAAAATATAAAATATATTTACAATGTCAGCCCAAATATACAAATAAATGTGCAATGTGAATCAAAAACTGTCAAATAATAAGATGAGACCTAAAATAATATCCTCGACCACACCAAACATTCAAATTCAAATCTTCAAGGATCTGCAACACGTTACAACCATGATGTCGGCCAAGAACATGAAAACCTGAACATACCAAGAAAAATCTTCGACTATGAGCACACCAATCAATGTGCATGTACAACAAGAATAGAGAATGATCTAGAAGCATCCACAAACAACAAGAACTAACAAACAAATATCGCCAGCAACAAAAATTACCAGAATCACATAAACTTATATTAGGAACACTAATAGAACCCACAAAAATATTGTCAGAACACAACTGATCATAGCATGATCAAATCTTCACACAGACCTTTAAAACTTCTGCTAGATGAACTAGATACTCTCAAAAATAAACTCTTTAGTCTACAACAATTGATCTTCAATGTAAAAAACAAGACACCTTCATGACCTTCACTATTCCACTAGAAACTTGCAACTCTTCCTTTAATATTTTTATCAATATCCTCGACATATGCAACCTTCAATACAATAATTCTACTAGTGTCGACATTAATTACAATCACATATCAGCAACACAACCATAGCATCCAACAATCTCCCCCTTTGGAATTGATGGCAACAAATGATGTGAAAAATACCATCAACATAGCTACACTTACTCCCCCTTTGGTTATGATTCTTCTCCTCAATTGCTCTTCTCCCCCAAAAAATATTTTTCACATTATTCTTCTCCCCCTTTGACATCAATGGAAAAGATAAGCATTACCTTCCCACAAGCTTTGAACCACATATCTGCACATCTGACTATTCCTCTTGAGTAGCAGCCATAAAAATATCAATCCAGATTAGGAAATATCTATGAAGCACATGGATTGGTGAAAATAAATGCATCTCTAGTTTATATTAAGAAAGGTAATCACCCCTAGCATCCCTCTGAGATACTCAAAAGTATCCTTCAGCAATAGCTTGGTGAAAATGTGTGCAATCTATTCTTTGATAGGAAAATACTCTAGTCTGACTTCTTTCTCACTCACTTTTTCCCTCAAGAAGTGAAACTTGATTGATATATGATTGGTCTTAGAGTGTAGCACTAGATTCTTTGATATGTTAATTTCACTTGAGTTGTCACACTATATGGCAATAGGTTCATCATATATTACTTTGATATCTTTCAACATATGTTTCATCCACATCACTTGATTACAGTTATTTGCAGCAACAATATACTTTGCCTCAGCAGTAGATAGAGAAATGGAATTTTGCTTTTTGCTCAACCAAGACACCAACTTCTTCGATGGGAGGAAGGCACCACCACTAGTACTCTTCTTGTCATCTACATCTCCTTCCCAATCCACATCAGTATATGCATTCAAAGTCAAATCATCATCCTTAGGATACCAAAGCCCAAAGTCAATTGTTCCTTTCAGATACCTGTAGATTATCTTTACAAAAGTCACATGAGTTTCTTTTGGATCAGCCAAAAATCTAGTTGTGATGGGTGATTTAGGTTAGGCTAATTAGGATTAGATTAGCTTAATGATGATTGGGATGATTTTGACTTTTATGACTTAAATATCTTATTTAATTATATTTGAACTCTAGCAACCATACATGCAACATTCATAATGTCTAGTCTGGTCTGAGTTAAATAGAGTAATCCACCAATCATTGACTTGTATCTTATTTGATTTTCCATAGGAGACTCATCATTCTGAGTTAACTTGCATCTGGTTACCATGGGAGTACCAACAGACTTTGAGTCATCCCTACCAAACTTCTTTAGCAGCTCTCTCACATATTTAGACTGAGATATGAAGATCCCCTTATCTAACTGAGTAACTTGCAATCCTAGAAAGAAATTCATCTCTCCAATCATGCTCATTTCAAATTCATTCTTCATTTCATCAACAAACTTCATACATAGATTATCATCTCCTCCAAAAATAATGACATCAACAAAGACCTCAATAATTAACTCTTTGTCATGATCCAATTTGAAATACAATTTTCTATTAGCAATACCTTTATTGAATCCAAGCTTCAATAAATATTTATCCAATCTAGCATACCAAGCTCTAGGGGCTTGCTTGAATCCATATACAACTTTCTTCAGTCAGCAAACCATGTCTTCCTTATCAGTCAATTGAAATCCATCCGGTTGTTCAATATATACTTCTTCTTCTAGCTCACCATTCAGAAAAGCTGACTTCACATCCATTTGATATAATTTATAGTTATTATATGCAGCATAAGCAAGAAATAACCCTACAACTTCAATTCTGGCAATAGGGGAAAAGGTTTCTTTAAAATCAATACCTTCCATTTGTGAATACCTTTTACATACCAGTCTTTCTTTATTCTAGACCACTTCTCCTTGTTCATTCAGCTTATTCTAAAACACCCATTTAGTACCAATCACATTTTTATCTTTAGGTCTTGGAACAAGTATCCATGTATCATTCTTTTCAATCTTCATGAGTTCTTCCTTCATAGATTCCATCCAGTGTTCATCATTGCAGGCTTCATTTACATCTTTAGGCTCAATCTTGGAAATCAAGAAATACTCTTCTACAATATTTCTTCTAGTTTGCACACCTTTATTATTGTATCCTATAATTTGATTTTCAAAATGCTTTAGCTTTACATATCTCAGAGTTCTAGGATTCTCTCGAAATTCTAATTCTTATGTTCTTTCTTTTGCACTTGCACTTGTCTCTCCTTCCTAACTACATTGATTTACTGGAACAAATTGAAGTTGTTTTACTAGAACATATGGAAAAATTTGAAGTTGATTCTATGTCTGAGCATTCTTCCCTTTGTTTTTTCTATCTTCCTAGTCATCTGAATCATATCCATAGTATCTAGATGATTTAGCAGAATCCTCATCAACTCTGACATTTGCACTCTCAACCATTTTCCTTAATATTCTATTATAGCACTGGTAGGCCTTTCTTTTAGTAGAGTAACCTAGAAACATTCCTTTATCACTTCTTGGATCAAACTTTCCTATGTCCTCATCTCTCTTGATGTAGCACTTGCTTCCAAAGATCTTGAAATATTTAACAATAGGCTTATAACCAAACCATAGTTCAAAAGGAGTCTTACCAGAATTACTATTTACATTTACCCGGTTCAAAGTGTATACAACAGTGCTTACAACTTCACTCCAATAGATGTGAGGCACATTTCCTTCAATCGTCATTATTCTAGCAGCATCTAGAATTGTTTTGTTCTTCCTCTCTACAACTCCATTCTGTTGAGGGGTTCAAAGAGCAGATAACTATCTTTTGATTCCATTCTCTTCATAGAAATAATTAAATTCCCTAGAGGTGAACTCACCACTCTATCTAACCTTAAGCATTTTATTTTTCATACCTTTCTCATTCTCTACCATAGCTTTGAAACTTTTGAATTTTTCTAATGCTTCACATTTTTCTCTTAAGAAAGCAACCCATAGAATTCTAGAGTAATCATCAATAAGCAACATAAAATACCCTTATCCATGAAGAATTTTGACTCCGAAGGGACCGCATTTATCAGTATGTACCAACCCTAGTAATCCAATTGAATGATGTTGTTTGCTCTGAAAAGAAACTCTAGTCTATTTTCCCATCTAACATTCCTTGCAAATTGTGTTAGCAGGCTTCACTAGCTTAGGTAGATCTCTTACTACTTGAGTGGAACTTACTTTGAAAATGTTATCAAAATTCACATGACACAGCCTTCTATGCCATAACCAACTTTCATCTACTTGAGCAATTAAACAACTTTCACTAGTAGCATTCAGGTGAAAAATATTACCTTTTGACTATTTACCTGCAACAATTACTTTTCTAGATCTTCCAAGTATCCTACATCTTCCATCTTTGAATTGAAGATCATAACCCTTGTCCACCATCTATCCAACACTTAGCAACTTGTGCTTCAAGCCTTCAACATAAAGAACATCATCAGTGTTATGCTCACCACCAAGACAAATAGATCCTCTATCATGAATCACACCAGCATTGTTATCTCCAAATCTTACAACCCCACTGTCATACTTCTCAAGACTTTCAAATTTTCTTTTGTCACCAGTCATATGATGTGAGTATCCATTTTCAATAACCCACTAATCCTTTTCTTCAATTCGGGCTGCAAGAGCTTTCTCAATTTTAGTAGATTTAGTAGCAACCAGACCATTTTCCTTGATAGAAAGAAACACCCATTCATCTTCATTTTCATTATCTTTATCATACTCATCATCAGTCACTCCTTCTTCAGCATAGTAACATTTCTTTTGGAATGTAGATTTGTAAGGCTTAGACTGAGGAACTCTTTCAAGGCACCTTGATGCAAAATGACCTATTTTACTACAAGAAAAACATTTGATAGGAAACTTTCCTTTATACTTAACTTTTCCTCTACCTTCTTTCTTTACAATAATTGTTTCGAACTCTTCTACCTCTCTTTCTTCATCTTCAAGTTGTTTCATTTCTTCCTCATACTTGAATGTAGTTCTAGAACTCTCTCCTAGATCATATCTTTGCTTGTTTCTTCTAGATAAAGTAGCCTTAAATGTCATTTCAGTCTTGGGAACAAATTCACCAAATTCACTCAACTCAAAGGCAACAAGATTACCAATCAGTGTATCTCTTATCATATTCATCAATGATTTGGTTTCTTCAATAACATGAGCCTTTGCTTTGTAGGAGGGAGGCAATGATATTAGAAACACAGAGAACACCAAGATTTTTTATATGGAAACCCTGTTAGGGGAAAAACCACGGTGGTTCCACAATATTATACCCTGTTAAAAGTATAAGAAAAATAATGGGAATGCACATGCATTCAGACACACTTCCTAGAGCTCACTGCTCAAATACAAGAGGGCTCACTACCCAACAATACACAACAATACAAATTAGATCCATAGGGTATGAACTGTGAAAACAGCTTCTACACAAGCCTAATTATAGTTCCAGTTAAGCACAAAAATGTTCTTCACACTTCACTCAAACTTCTTCTCACTCTGCTCTACAATTGAATGATTTGAACACTATTCATACATATGCACTTTATCTGGCATACATTCACTCTTATGCACACACTAACTTCACTCAAACGATTGCTCTTATATATCCGCAACATGAAATTACATCAACAACCTTGTCGGCCAAAAAATATAGAACATATTTACAATGTTAGCACAAATTTACAAATAAATTTGCAATGCGAATCAAACACCATCAGCTAATATTAAGATGAGACCTAAAATAATTTCCTCAAGCATGCCAAGCATTCAAATTTAAATCTTTAAGGATATGCAACACATTACAACCATCATGTCAGCCAAGAACATGAAAAACTGAACATACCGAGAAAAATATTTGACCACGAGCACACTAATCAACGTGGACGTACAAAAAGAATAGAGAATGATATAGAAGCATCCAAAAACAAAAATAACTAATAGAGAAATATCCACAACAACAAAAATTACCAGAATCACATAAACTTCAATCAGGAACACTAACAGAACCCACATAAATACTGTCAAAACACAACTGATCATAGCACGATAAAGTATTCACACGGACCTCTAAAACTTCCAGTAGATGAACTAGATACTCTCAGCAATAAACCCTTTAGTCCATAACAATTGATCTTCAACATATAGAACAAGACACCTTCATGACCTTCACTATTCCACTAGCAACCTACAACTCTTCCTTTAACAATTTTCTCAATATCCTCGACATATATAGCCTTCAATACAATAATGCTAATAGTGTTGACATCAATGACAACCACATATCAGCAACAAAACCACAACATCCAACATTCCCTTCATGAGCATGATCTATCTTAGCATATTGCATTCCTCTTAGTGGCTTGATGTGACACACTGCATCCCCTAAGTTCTGAATTTTCTATCCTTTGATCGGTCCTCTCTTGGAAACATTAGACACAATTTTCCCTAAGTTAAATACCTCACATGAACTAAGACTCCTTTGAAAATCCTTTGCATGTTGCACTTTGCATATGCTATATGGCCACCTTGCATAACATAGCTTGCATGCCTGTTGAGCCATCGCGTTTGTTCATGAGCTCCAAGAATATGAAGTTTTTCTTGTCTCATTAAGCTCAAAAAGTCATTTTATTTTGTGGTGAATTATTAAAGTTATCAGGAGGTATAAATTTTGTATGGTTGAGCAAGAAGGACATTTTGAGGCATGAATTTCCCCATAGCAACCTTCATGTGTGTGAGTGCATACCAACCATGAGTGTATGTTTCTCACCTTTTTAGGCCTTCTCACTCACTGGACAACCATGAGTTCTGTCGCCTTAGAGTGAGTATGCATTTTTCAAAAAAAATGGCCTAGATCTGATCCACAACGAGATGGAGAAACAATTGAAGCTTGATCCAGCTCTCTCTTTTCCTTCTCCTTCTCTCCCTTTCATTCTTTTACATTATTCTCATGTGTGTTCCTTTGTAATAATGTTTGGTTTACCATGGGATCTTGATCTTGGGGGATTGATCATCCCTCTTGATTATTGTTGTCTCATCTTGCCAGGATGCGTGAATTTGGATCCCCCTTGATGTGCATGTTTGGCTACTTTAGTGTGAGTTTGAAGCAATTTCATACTCTCACTAATGTGGGCTAAATGTAGCATAGAAAAATGTATCTTTGGACATTTTCATGCTTATTTGGGTCTTTCTTATGGATTTTGGCCTAGTTTTGCCTAGATTTAATGTTGTAATGTGGTCAACACATTCACATTAGGTCTTGGATCCTTGTGAATCAATAAAAACTTTATGATGCCTTTTAAAAGTGTTGTGAAGTGTTGTAACCCACTTTCACACATTTCTAGGACCTTTTTACTATAAATCACGTAATAACCTCTTTTTATCACTTACCAAGCCTTATTTCAAAGTGTTGTAAAGTGTTGTAAAAAAAATTCACACTTTTGTAGGCTTTTCATCAATAACATGACCCTTTCTTATGCTTAATTAGTCCCATTATACACTTATAGGCCCTACTTAAATGTATTTTTGAGAATAATCTTGTTAAACATCATTTAATACACCTTAATATTTGACACCCACTTAAAATACCTATGTGGGACCAAGTTTCTATTAGGGGTGAATTAGTCCCACTTGGCGCAAAAATCAAAATTATTTCAAAATTCTTGTGGGATATTATTTTCTAAGCCTTGAGGTCGGCCTGTGATGTGGTATTTTAAGGAAATTTTATATAATCATGTATAAATATAGGGTTTTTCCTCTCATTTCCTCAATTTTCCTAATCATTCAAGCAATTATCAAGCATTCACTTTAGCATTCTAGGAATTTTCAAACATACATCCATTGGATCTTCTACTTGCATATCTTCAGATTTCCACTTCAAGGGTTTGGTGAGTTGTAGCATTGCATGTTCTTCATTCATCACTCTATTTTCCTTTCATTTTCAAGGGTTTAATTACCAAACTAGGGTTTGACCAAGGAGAACCCCTATTCACTAACCCTTAACACTATTTCCCCTCTTTGCATGTGTTTTGTAGGTATTGTGTGTATATTTATCAAAGAGAAATGTGTGAACAGGTGTCAATAGATCATAAAAGTCATTCAAAGTGGTCAAAGCCCTAAAAGAAGCTTGGAGAACATCTATAGACCAGATTCTACAGTTTCAAATCCATAAACATGTTAGGAGCTTAAGTGCAGACCAAGAGCTACATATAGCACCTTTGAATTTATAGAAATCTAGAAGTGGACTAAGTCACCATCACTAGAGAATTAGTCCCATTGTTAGGCCTGAAAAATGGTTTTTGCAATTCTAAGTACCCTTTTGTCTAAAACCTATTTCGACAAAATTTCCCTAAAATAGGACCAAGTCACCAAACTTGGTGTAAGTGTCCCAGTGAGCTTCAACATTTATCCTTACAAGATTCTAGAGCTCCTCTCCATCACTTTATAGTTTCTAGGTACACCTCTTTAGTCTCATTAATTTTTGTTATAGTTTACTTGCATTTTTAGTTCATTTTGCATATCACAGTGTGCTTTCAAACAAAGTGCATTTCCTTAGTTTTGTATTAATATTGAGTATTTTATTAGTTCTTTGCATCTAGGAAATTTACCTTAGACATATTTCAATCATCTTTGTATTGGAATCTCAAGGGCATATTCTTGAGTGAGCCATCAAGGTTTTTGGGATTCCTCTCCCCTTTTAGGTGCAAAACCTTAGAAGTGTAAGAGAGCCCCCTATTCCCAAAAATCTACAGTTCACAACCAAGATTATGCACATTCTCCCATTTTTTTGGAAGGCCTAGAAGTAGTGAATTCTTGGTATTAGGACATAATAACCCATCCACAATAACCCTAGACATAATAGCCCTGTCATAATAACCCAAGGAAAAAATAACCTAGGGCCATAATAACCCATGGACAAAATAACCCGTGGTCAAAATAACCCATGGATAGAATAACCCATGTAATTTACAATATTTTTTTTTCCTTTCTCTATATTCTTATGCAGATATTTTGTCCATGGGTTATTCTGACCACGGGTTATTTTTGCTTGGGTTACTATGACCCTGGGTTATTTTTTCCTTGGATTATTGTGACCGGGTTATTCTGTCTAGGGTTATTTTGGCTGGGTTATTATGTCCTATAACCTCAATTCTTGGCTAACATAGAATACATTCCATTCCAATATTATTATTAAAACCCATCCCCTTTAGTGGTATCTCATTATCAATTATCATGGTTTAAGTTTTATAAAGGTTTCATTTAGAACAAAAGTATATGACTTATTCAGACATAAATTTACATCATTTCATCATGTTTCAAAAAGTTAGTTAGACATGAAGGCCAAAATTGCCTCAATAGAGGTGATTTTAGTTCATCAATGAGATTAAAGTAAATGTTCCAAAAAGTATCTTTATAAGATAAACTTTCAAGCTTCTTAATCTTACAATAATATTTGATGGTTTCACACACCATTCCAAGCTTGTTCAATTCAAAACTATCATTTTCATATATCAATATATTTTATGAACCCAAAAATATAATATATGTATTTCAATTCTTTGTTAGCATAATATTACATTATGGTTGTGGTTGGCAATTGGTTTGATATTATAGTTATCATAATGGTATCATTGTTATACCTGCCAACTACATTTCACCTCATCTATTTATGTATCACTATATTGTTCCTAAATGATCAATTATCATCAATTGATTACGTCCACCTTCATATGGTATCATAGAAATTATTAAGAGCGATTCAAATCTTCTTGTGTGCTAAAAATGGTGTGTGATAAATAACTAGCACAGAGGTTGAAAGCTTATCAAACCACAACTACTTGGAGAAGCCAAAATTCATAATAATGGTTCTATTCCTCTACGTGATGGATAGAGCAATGGAAAAAAGGACATAGGTGTGGAGAAGAGGGCTATGTGCAAGATCATCATGGAAAAAATAGGCCCTTAAGTGGCAAAAAATTTAGAAAAATTAGAGTTAGGAAACTTGAAGTAAAAATTTGAATAAGTTATCTATATTATTTCAAAAATATGTAAGAATAGAATCTGTAGCAAATTGAATGTATTTTCTAAACTACTAGGTTTGTTTAAAAAAAAAAAATCTATTTGGTGAAAATTTGAAATTTACATGTAGTGGTATTTAAATTTCAGGGAAAATTTAAGAAGTAGGTGTTTGTCTGACCACCCTAACCACAATAATTTAATTATAATATTTTTGATAATATTTTGTATATAAGTATAGGACTCATACCCTGATGTGATGCAAAAAATTTTATAATTTTTTTCCAAGTAAATAATTAATTATTAATTTTTTATTACAACTTTTTAAAAAATATAAAAAATCGTATGTTTGACCACCTTAACTTGGTCAAAAATTCATGAAATTCAATTTTTCCTTCTGTAATCCTATAGTATGTGAAGCATAGAATGTGACACATGTTTTGGATTCAAAAAATGTGATACTGTTTGAAAGCTATAGATGTTTTTCAATTAGCATATCAATCAGGACTTTAGTCGTAATTTGAATAGAAAATAAATAATAATTACTTATTAAATTCAAAGTAAAGCATAATTTATATCGGTGGAAAGATGAGAATCTCCTTTAAAATCCCTTTTTCGTTTCGTCAGTTTTGGGTAAAAAAATAGTAGTCAACCACATACCCATCATATTGCCACTTTTTGGCCCATCATGATCATGCACATACCCAAAGGTGTTAACCTATGCTAGGTGTCATTAGAGAGATTCATGTAGAAAAGGCATTCATCTATGCCTAGTGTAATGTTTTGGCGAGCAAGGAATGATAATGGTCTATGAGTAGATCGATATAAGAAGGTGTTGCTTGACAATAACATTCGAAAAATAATGGAACTTGAGGGACATGTTATAAGTTTTTTTTAATAGCAGATCAAGAACTACATTCTTAGTAAACAATCCTCTAAGACTTTTTCTATTTCATTTCATTTCTAAAAAGTATCTCAAGAGTTCTCCATTAGTCTCTTAGTTTTTTGTGATCCATCATGAGTTTTATCTTAACTTATATTTGAATCTATATTTTTCTCTGATTTTTTTAGTAATGTCAACCATTACCTTATATCCTATATGCTCTTGAATTATGTTACATTCTTGATACATTTCTTCCAATATCCTTCTATTTTATTTCATAAAAATTCATGTCTTGTTGTGATCTTCAGTTCTCTGCCAAGTATTTTCCCTCCTAGTGTTGCAAGTTGATGAGGGTATGGAATTTTGGATAGCTGTGCATAATCCAGAAGCAACCCCCTAATGCAGTGTTGAATCCAACATCACATGATAATTTTGGGAAATGGTTGATATTAATTTACACAATATTGATAGGAGTCAATATTCACAACTCAGAGTTAAAGTTTTTCATGGCTGTCATGAATTGTACGGTCAGAGAGGTCAAGAAGCTTAGATCCAAGTGACACAATAAGGAGATTTTGTAAGATGGTGACTATTGTGGAAATTCTGCCAATGGCGATTATAAGTATATTTTCCTACATCGAGACCACTCATAGTCTTCACATGTTGAATGTTGTGTGGGATCAACATTTTAGTAAAGAGTTAAGGTGCTTTAACAAGATTTGGTACATGGCCAAGAAGAAGGCCTTCACCAAGTATGTAGAGAGCATCAAGGTTGAGCTTGTGAAGATGAAGTATACCTATCTAATTAGGGTTTTGACTCACATTCAAGTGAAGAAGATGAAAGGTTTGAAGGAAAATAAGGTTTATCTTATGGAGATCCAAGTGAATGGTTTTTTGGAAAGTACATTCTAAAACATTGAAACAGTTGTTGATTATTTTCTAGATGAGTTTATCAATGTTAAAAATGGATCTTCAAATAATAATGCTTGAAATTTTGAGGCCACCTTTGCTATTACTGATGAGGTCTCCAAAGACTCATCCAGGAATCAAATGGATAAAGTGTACTAACTAGATATTAGTGAGGACCTATTCACATCATTAATAATTTTACTTAGGAGTTAGTTTCCTAGGTGGCATTCTAGAAACTAGTAATTAATGGGACCATACCTCATTAATCGACATGTAGTTATCTAGGCATTTAATATTTCTCTCATGAATTTATAATTATGCATAGGCATTTAATGTTTGCAACAAAGGTGGTTATCCAACTACCTCTCTCCTTTCATATGTAAGGAAGGCTATTATACATTTTAAAATCATCTCATGAGTTTTATCTCAATTCATCATAGATCATCATTTGATCAAGTTGTCTTCTTGCTCATGTTGTAACACTTTCTTATTAATGTGGATGGTATTCTTCATGGTTGATCCTTTGAAGTATGTGTAGCTTCATCTGGGTTATTTTTCATATTTCCAACATTCTACCAGATCATAGGCCATGGAATATCCATCTCATATCAGGAGGTTGAGTTGAGGAGATTATTGTAGGTTGAAGGCTTTTCATGAAGGACCAGTTGTTCTCATCCAAGAGGAAACTTATTTCTAAGGCACTTTGGATCAGATTTGACCCCATCATTGTGTTCAGAAGCTTCGAAAATCTAAGGAATTCCTACCCATTTGTCAAAATTTGACTTCATCATCTAGAGGCCATTCGAGGCTTTTTGTAGCTATATTAGATGGGCATTGTCTGGATCATACAACTTGTAGGAAAAAATTCCCTCCCCCTTGTAGTAAAAATTCCACTCTCTAGTCAACATCATATAAAATACTTCATATTCTGAGCTAAATTTCTTTTTTGGTGATTTTTCAAAAAAATTGGGTGACTATCTTAAATTTGATGGCCAAATGACCATCACAAAAGCCCCCTCATATCTTAATTAGGTAGTTTTCTAAAAATTGCCATAAATTTTGACGTAGGTATCAAATTTTCCCAAATGATATGTCATTGGAAAGCAATTTATGAGCACTATCTAGTGGTATAGGAAATTTTATCATATTTTATTCTTGTAATATTTAGTCATAGCTTGAAGTTAGTGCTTCCTTTTGGAATCCAAAGATCATATCTTTTCACCAGTTTGTCAGATTTGGGAGATTCCAACAACATTGTGAAGGTGATTTAGAGCCCTATCATTTAGTCCATATAATTTTCTTTGATTCATCCATGGGTACATTCTATTATTTTTTTACAATTTGTGGCATTTTCTTGATAACTTGGACATATTACAATTTGGAGAAAGTCTATTTACATTGGGATGCAGATGCGAACATTCATCAATGCATACACTATTTCATTTTTTATGCGAATTAGGTTTCCATTTTCTCTTCACCTTGTTTTAGTTCGAAATCATTTTTCAATAAAATTTTACTTCATATATTCTAGAGTTGTGCCAGTTTGTGAGGTTTACAATTTTTTGGCATTGAGTTTTCTGTTGCTTTTCATAATTCTAACTTGAGTCCTTGAGTGAATCTAATATGGTTTCTAGCAAACACAATTATCTTTCCTTTCTTTCCAAATTAAGGATTCCAATTTTACTCCATAGTGTACTTCCAATGCTTCTATTGTAGCAGTTTATCTCATTATTGTGGAGGGGTTACATAGTCTCTCTATTTCCCTCTTACGTGAGGGATATTGATTATTGTATTCTTGTCATGGATGTAGCTCTTATGGGGTATTGATGTTGAGACCTCCATACATCACTTCCATTACTTATAAATGATTAACATTATATTTTGCATTATATCTCTTTATGGGAAAGAGTTTTATCCCATGAGGTTTTCTATTTTTCTTTGTTTGTGAGAGATTGCATTTTCATTTGTACATTGGGACCTAACATGGCCTAGTAGCTGAGACCCATCATATTGCATCATTTGCATCATAACTACACTCCCTAAGTTGCACTTATGTGGGGGTATTCATGTGAATGGGGATATTTTCTAACCAAATATTAGTGAGGACAGGTCTATTCACATCATTAATAAGTTTATTTGGGAGTTAGTTTCCTAGATGGAATTCTAGAAACTAGTATTTAATGGGACAATGTATCATTAATAAGCATGTGGTTATCTAGGAATTTAATATTAGTCTCATGCATTTATAATTATGCATTAGGTATTTAATATTTGTAACTAAGGTGGTTATCCAAATACCTCTCTCCTTTCCTATATAAGGAAGGCTCTTGTACATTTGTAAATCATCTCATGAGTTTTATCTCAATTCATCATAGATCATCATTTGATCAAGTTGTCTTCTTGCTTGTGCTACAACACTTTCTTGTTCATGTGGATGGTATTCTTCATGGTTGATCCTTTGAAGTATGTGCAACTTCATCTGGGTTATTGTTCATATTTCCAACACCTTTAATATTACTGATGAGGTCTCCAAAGACTCATCCAAGACATCATATGGATAAATGTAATAGGGTCATATTGGAGACTAGTGGCATCAAAGGATGGAGGAATTTTCATTATCTCAAGTTAGCTTCTCACTTTGAGATGATGATTTGTGTGGACACTGGAAATGGATGCTTCAATTCCTTGTCCACAAAATGGATATAAGAAAAGGGATCCAATTTCATAATATTCACAGTCAAGGACACCTTAGAGATCTCAACCCAATGAAAGATGTGAGAGAACTGACTATAAGGGGCTTGTGCAGGATCATCATGCAAAAAATAGGCCCTTAAGTGGCAAAAAATTTAGAAAAATCAGAGTTAGGCAACTTGACGTAAAAAATTGAATAAGTTTTCTATATTAGGGTGGGTGCATGAAATTGGATTACACTTTTGTGGCCAACTTCAATTTTTTTTGAAAATGACATAACGCGAGTGCATTATAACGTGCTCACGTTATATCATTTTAAAAGAAAAAAAAAGTGAAAGTGATTCATTTTCTGTTGTCTATTTTTTTGCTCTGCCTACAACCAAAAACCCTCATTTTCACACTCATGTTCTAGGAGGAGGCATTTTACAAAATTCATCAACAAAAATTGCTTTTTGTTTGCAAAAATGGTGCCACGATGACGAAGAGGTTCAAGAGGTAAGTATCGTTTGCTATGTGTTTTGAATTTCTTAGTTTCAAGTTGATTTTGTTTGTTTTAGGTTAGATTTGATTTTTTTTTTTAATTTGTAGGAGATGCAAATGATCCTGTAAATCCTCAAAATCCTTAACAAGAAGAATAGGTAAATCCTCAACAAAATCAACCTCCCCCACCAATCACTCAACACCCTCCTGGCACTAAACAAAATTTGAGGAGTGAAATTGAGAACAACAAAAAAAAATTGAGGATCTTATTAGTAGGTTGAGTGATCCAAATGCTTCAACCACTGAAAGAATGACCCTAGAAAATTCAATGAAAGAGATGTTAAAAAATGTAGATTCAATAACCCAACAAATAATGGGATGGCAAAATAGGAGACAGGCAGCTAGGGAATATTATGCAAATAAACTATCATATAAACAAGTAAAAGATTTAAAAATTACTAAAGGTGATTTGTGCTCTTTATTCACTGACCCTAGAACAAATCAAAATCTTATCCACAATGCAAATATGTTTCCTATTCATTGGTGCCACCACCAAGAGATTAGGAACCATTTTTATGATAGGTGGTACTTGGTCTTTGATTACCCACCATGCAACAATTGTGAAGTCCCCCAATATTTTCTTAGGAAACTATATAGTGAGTTCATATTGAACCAAATACCAAATTATTTTGTAATGAGGGAGTTCCAAGGGAGAGGTGGGGGGTCGGATTAGGATAGGCCTAGTGCACAACAAGATCCTACGTGGCAAGGGAGACGACCTCTCGCTAGGCTACCTCGTGAGCACATTGTTATTCCTTCCATTGTGAAGGAGAGTGTCGACGTAGAGACATTACAGGCGATCAAAACTTTGACCTAGAGTGCCATCCATGGGAGTATTCAGGTGGTGGCCTTCGAACCCATGTGTGTCAATCTTGTGGGGCGACTTGTTCATATGACCCCACTGGCACTCAGGAGGCTGCTACACAGGATCTGTATGCTGCTACATAGGATCTATATGCTGCTATGTAGGATCTATATGCTGCTATGGAGATGGAGAGGACCGCTAACATTTTGCATCATGCATATGGCAATGATAGTCAGGTAAAATTCAACATGTTCATTGAATTTAATTTATTAAATTTTTATTCTGAAATGCAAGATTAACTAATTTAGTTTTATTATTTTAATAAAATTGTAGGGTCACAGTGTTGAGACTGGATACACTAGTCCTCCACCTACTTTATTTTTTAGTACACCTATTAGTGGGGTATGTAACTAGTAAACAATTATAAAATTATTACATGTTAATAGCATTGTTTTACAAATGGTATTTTAATATGTGATTTTGGATGTTGAATAGACTAATATTGGAGGTTTCATGCAAACACCTCCTAGTGCCAATGGACTTACTCAAACGTACATGAAGGTAATAGAATAAAGCAAACTTAACTAATGAATTCTACTTAATAGATTTGTGTAGTTTATATTCATATTGTTGGTTACATTGCATTACACATCATTCAAACTCAAAGCATTACTTCAAATTCCATAACTAATACCTAGATGTTGATAGATGACAAAATTTCAACTGTATAATATAGCTATTTAGAAAGTCAACATAAGCAACACAATGCAATTACTTCACATGGAAGCATGTGCTTGCAAAGGTGCACCAGCACAACAAACTATGGATGCTTGGAAAAAATCTATATGAAACCATAATAGTAAGCAATAGCATAGATAAGGAAGTTAGTGATGCAGAGCATCATATCAAAACACTCAATCATCAAGGTACATCTGATGCAGAGCATCCAACAAACACCATCAACATCATTTCTTCAAGGGATTTCAATCCCAAATAGAATCAAGAGAAGATCAAATATAATTTCATCAGAAATCTACTTTTCATTCAACCAAAATCCACTCAAATTCTCTTAGCCATTCCATAGGCCATCATTCATCATTGCACTAATCAGTATTCCAATTGACTCATTCAAAGAAAAAAGAATATTAGAAAACTTTGACTTAATCAATTAGATTCACATCATTCTCAGCCACCATGAAAACAACATAAACCTGATTATTGATACTTGAACAATTCATCCTTTCATTTATTTACCAAGGAAACAAATCAACTAAACCATACCTCACTATTATTAGTCCATTATCAATCATTGTACTCACCATATTTTGACTACATTAGTCTATGTACAGGTTACAAACTCCTGCTACAACAAAATCTTGATTATCATCTTGTGGTTAATCACCAATTTTCTCAAAAGGCTTCATAATACTCACCCATCCAACCATCAAAGTCACCAAACCTGTCTTATACACCTTAACCAAATTTAGTAACATCAATCATATCATTAGTTTGATAGTAACCAAGCACTCAATATCATCCTTTCCACTGTTTAAACAAGCTTCTTTGTTTTGATCGGACAATATCATATTCCTCTAGTAGGTCTGTCAACCATTGAATCAGGTAGTTACATTCCTATCTCAAATCTTATTAAAAACTCAATGCACATTTAGAAACACTTTCCAACACATCACAACATATCAAAGTTCTTAGACGTTTGACATAAAGAAAATCATCAAATTTCAGACTGTCCTCTGAAGAAAGGCTAGTAGATTAGGCCTTTTTTAAAAAGGAGATCCCTTCAAAACCATTCCAAATCACTCAAAACCTCAAAACAGTCTTCAAGCATGTCTTACAACTCAATATTTCACCATTTATAGGGATTTAAAACCATGAAAATGTTTGAATCCAATAAACCCTCGTTTATAGGGTGTAAAAGCACAAATCAAGGAGGGTTTTGTGAAAAATACTCTTGAAAACCTCTATTTCTCTGGCCACAACCTGGAACATGATTTTTTATGTCTTCCAAGACCTTCTACATTGTTTCCAAGCCTCTGCAAGCTTTATTTATTCATGACCCATGACTGTAGCATCACTTTGTGTAGGAAAATCCTCTATTTTCCAATATAGCAACAACTCCACCATGGTATTCTTGATTTTCCCCCCACTTAAATTAACCTACTCCACCAATTTACTTGACCTACATTGGTGGAGTAGTGAAGAAAAACCCTATTGGACTCTCAAACTTGTTTCTAAAAGGACTCTGTCGGGCACTAAAAACTTCCTTTTATTCTTTTGTTTCCTAAAACTAACCTTCCAACTCTTGAAATTGGAAAATAACTCCTCTTTACATGTATTCACACTATGATTTAACTTTGGGTGTTCCTAAATTACCAACACAAGAAAAAAAAATAATGGAGTAATGCTGCAAACTCAGAAATAGGGAATTTTTATTTCAAAATCTAATTACAAGAATATAAACTTTTTCTTTTTCTTTCCTTTACATGCCTTTTAAAGATATTTCCTTTTCCATAACTATTTTTCCATCAGTTGAAACTACCCATTTTAACGCTTAATATGCCTGATTTCCTTGTTTTTGTCAATTTAACAACTTTTAACAATATTACATTATTGCATTGTTTGCATTTTCCCACTTTGACCACCTAGAACTTACCCATAACCTTAAATACATTCAAATAAGACCTCATATGACCTTGAACATGCACTTTACATCATTTTTCCATGACCTTTTATGATTGAATCAATACAAATTTTAACACTCATCCCTTTTGCAAAATTGAAAAGTATTTGATGACCTAAGTGCTCCTGCACCAACATCTGACCCAATTGAATAAGGAGAAGATCAAATTGAATAAGCAACTAAAATTTATTTCTCTTTTCATCAAAAATCACATTGTTTCATTTGTAAACCACAAGGAAACAACAAGCCAACTCATTTCAATACTTCTTCACATCTTATTTATCAACAAAAATGACTAATCTGTGCACAAGAAACCTAATTAGAGTCACTAAAAAATCCACTCTTTCATTATTCACCAAGGCACCCTTCCACTCAATTTTCCTTAGCTAGGAAAAATAGTAAGCATGATAATCAAAAATATATGGATAGGGAAAATAGTAAGCATGATAATCAAAAATATATAGTTTAATACTTGTACTCAAAATTTTGTTCATTAAATATCATACATTATAAGTCATGTGAAGTGGATCGCTATTGTAACTTTTTTGTTATTGAATTATTTGTTGTTTTATTTTCATATGTTGGTTATGGAAACACCTCCAAATTTTGCGAGGGCAATGGATATCAGTGTTTCATCTGCTATACAATCCTTGATGTTTCTGATAGGGGAGGTATGAGGCAAATTACTAAATTTCAATTTACATTCATTGTTATAGATGTTAGTTCTAGTGGAAAATCAAACCATTATT
Source organism: Sequoia sempervirens (assembly GCA_007258455.2). Taxonomy (NCBI): domain Eukaryota; kingdom Viridiplantae; phylum Streptophyta; class Pinopsida; order Cupressales; family Cupressaceae; genus Sequoia; species Sequoia sempervirens. The sequence goes on along the minus strand of VDFB02256132.1, from coordinate 83,716,592 downwards.
GATTCGTAGTTTAATTCTTATTTGAATGGTTTATACAGGGCTTGAGCATGCCTCAGCATCAGCATGAAAATATTTCCATCATGGAGAGTGATCATGAGATGGTCGTAAGTGATTATTTTGTTAAATATATCATTTTTTATAATGTAATTTCTATATATTAATGTCTTTACTTCTTATTGTAACAGTTAAAAATTCACCAGGAGCTAAACTCTAGGAGGAGCAACAAGAGCACTCCTCAAGCATAGCATAAACGAGTGATGGAATTATCGCCATTGGATCACCAAACAAAGGGAAAGAATTTATTTCCATAGCATGGAGAGAAATGAATTTTGATTCCAGAGCCCTTTGTTGTATGCCTAGACATGGAAAATGTGTACATATTTTGTAGTGGATATATTTGACATTGTATACCTATATGGCATTCTCGTAATCCTATATGGCTATTTTGTAACTATATTTTATACTTATATCGACATATATTGATGTATATGTACATGGCTATTTGGTTAATACAAATCTTTTTTATCGATATTTGGTGTCCATAGTTGAACTGAGAATTTATGACACATCTGTAGAGAAACAAAGGAATACTACAAACTAAAACACAATACAATTTTTTTCTCACTGACTTGATGTACTCTCCAACATCTCTCTTCTCTCATTCAAAGAGTTAGAACTGCTTGGCCATGCCTTTGCATCATTCAGGAAGTTTTGCTCTTTTTGACAATGTCAAAAGCATGGCTGCATACAGATTAGGAAAAGGACTTTTCCTTTTAGATTAACAATGCATGGAAGTTTTAAAAAGTATCCTTGATATTACAAAAACATGTTTTTATATCATAGCAGCAAAAATATTTTGGGGAAAAATCAGCAAACCAAAAGTATAAGATTTTTTGAAAAAATCGGGAAAAAGTCTAGAAAAAATGGGAAAAAAATCATATTTAAAAAAAAGGTAAAAAAAAGTAGAGCAAGAGATAAAAACTTGTTTTAAAAATTTTAAAGGCATTTTCATAGCATAGAGATATAGAGAGCAAATAAAATAAAGACTTTAACTAATAAATTGTAAAAAATAGATTTTTGTAGTTTATATTCATATCGTTGATTACATTGCATTGCACATCTTTCAAACTCAAAGCATTGCTTCACATTGCATAACTAATAACTAGATTTTGATAGATGACAAAATTTCAATTACAATATAGTATTTACAAAGTCAACCTA
>VDFB02256132.1:83702365-83715271 GCA_007258455.2 Sequoia sempervirens | reverse complement strand
AACCATCTACCATATAAATCTTAAAAAAACCCAACTTTATTATAATGTGAGTGCATTATGAATAAGTAGAGACATGGTCATTTAGTGCACTATAACGTGAATGTGTTATAACTTGAGCGCGTTATAACGTGAGCACGTTATAACGTGAGTGCGTTATAACATGAGCGTGTTATAACATGAGCGCATTATAACGTGAGCACATTATAACTTGAGTGCATTATAATGCGAGCTCATTTTTTATTGCACTAAAAATGGTAAAAAACACAATAGGGTATGTGCAAGATCATGATGGGCCAAAAAGTGGCAATATGATGGGTATGTGGCTGACAACTTTTTTACCCAAAATTGATGAAATGAAAAGGGTTTTTACAAGAGATTCTCAGCTTTTCACTGATATAAATTATGCTTTACTTTGAATTTAATAAGTAATTATTATTCATTTTCTATTCAAATTATGACTAAAGTTCTGATTGATAGGCTGATTGAAAAACATCTATAGCTTTCAAACGGTATCACATTTTTTGAATCCAAAACATGTGTCACATTCTATGCTTCACATACTATAGGATTAAAAAAGAAAAAATGAATTTCATGAAGTTTTGACCAAGTTAAGGTGGTTAGACATACGAGTTTCTTATATTTTTTAAAAGTTGTAATAAAAAATTCATAATTAATTATTTAATTGGAAGAAAATTACAAAAAACTATGCATCACATTGGGATATGAGTCCTCTATTTGTATCTAAAATCTTATAAAAATAATTATCATTTTATTATGGTTAGGGTGGTCAGACAGACACCTACTTCTTATTTTTTCCCTGAAATTTAAGTACTACTACATTGAAATTTCAAATTTTCACCAAATAGATTTTTTTTTCTAAACAAACCTAGTAGTTTAGAAACTACATTCAATTTGCTATAGATTTTATTCTTACATTTTTTTGAAATAATATAGATAGCTTATTCAAATTTTTATGTCAAGTTTCCTAACTCTCATTTTTTTGAATTTTTTGCCACTTAAGGGCCTGTTGTTTCCATGATGATCTTGCACATACCCAATATACCCATGATGTCGGCCCACACTCTGCATATTTTCCTTGTTCTGTGTGTGCTCCAACAAAAAGTATATTTTTTGTGATTGAGTGAAGTGCGTATGCACAACTTTTAGATTCCACCACCTTTTTCATGATATTTCCATCACCTTTGCATGAAATAGCATAGTTTTCACGTTGAAAGGCATATAATATGAATTCAAGTTTGAATTACAATGATAACTAATATACAATTGAAGTTTGGAAGGGAACAAGCTTTTGAAAAAATCAAATTTTTGAGGAGTTTAAGAAAAGAAGAAGCAAAGGCTACATAATTGGGTAGAACTCCTCCATTTGAAACTTTGGTTTTTTTAGGTATGTAAAGTCTTTGTATATTTTCTTTCATTCTATTATGGCTTGCTTTCATTTTTGTTGTTTTGGTTATTCCATGTTGATCAAATTGTTTGTTTGTTATGTTACAACCTTAGGTTGTTAATGGACATTTTAAATTACACAATTATATACACTTTCCTATTCATTTTTAAACCACATCTCTTTGAGGCATTTTTTTCAATTTAACAATTGACTTTATTTGTGTATGCTTCCAAATATTTCATTGAGGTATTTTGTCAAATAGTTATACAAACTAGCTGATTGCCTTTTCTATGCTACCAAATTTTCCATACACGTCTCTAAAAAATTGGAATATACTCCTAATGCAGTAGGGCGAGGCCTGCAACATAGAAACACACAACTCCAATCTACAAAAAAAAATTCAATTTATAATTTCATCAGGACCTCTTCTTTCAACAAATTCACATTGTTTAGGTTGTAGAATATCAAAGTCACTCAATCAGGTATAATTCCCCACACAACCTTCTCACTTCTCAGCAGACCCCCAAATCCAAAAATAGTCTTTACTTAGGTCTCAAAACAAAAGATTTTCCAGGTTTTAGGACCTTGCATGCTCAAATAGGTTTCCAATACAAAAACCTTCAATTTTCTCATAAATATCTAGGGTTTTCTATATTTCACAACTCCAAGGCCTTCCAAGCCTCACCAAAGCATCAAACAAAATAAACCTTCACTAGGCCTTTAGCCTCATTAGATTTCAAAAACACCACTTTGGTTCCTCCTTTTCATGCCACAAACTCACATTCTCAGCCTAAGATAACATCACCAGCCCTATAGATGCCTTACCACTATTAAAAGAAACATGAGACTTGAAAAAAACATATTACAATCCTTTCCTCTGAATCACAAGTCACCACAGTAGGAGGAAAGACTCCATCTTTAAATTAAAGTAAAACTCATACCCTACTGGTTTGTACAGGCTGATCATGAAGAATAGAGTTTTTCGTTTACCAAAACAACCAAAGGAGTCTCAAAATAGATTGAAGTCCAAGTTAAGACCTGCCACCACAGTGATTTATGAATTTATAATCATGGGAGGCCTATACTAGGCAGTACACAGGAAAAATAAATTAAAAACACAAAAAAAATACTTGAAACTCCACAGTTTAGGTGTTGAGTAGAGCACCAAATCCTCAAAAGCAATTCATTGAACCCTTTATTCAGGATTTTATGATGTTTTTATACATTTTCAAATGAGGATTCTCAACTTCCTTCAATGCCCATAAGTACCCTTGAACCACCAAACCTTCATTATGCCTAAAAGTACTAGTATTAGCAATGGTTTGCTTAATAAGCTTCATTATGCAAATTTGTTGTTCTACAGACCTAGAACCATTTAGACACCTTCATTTTACCCATTATAGAGCCTTTCAACATATCCAACAATCACCAATGCTTATTTTGTACCAGATTACACAAATTATCAAGTTTTCTACGCTTTTAAGGGCCTAAATTAGCCCACTTTTACAAAGGGACCACCTTCAAAACTTGTCCAAATCTCCTCAAACCTTGGGGAAGCACTTTATATCTATCGAAACTTAAAATTATAGAATTAGATTGCATAGATTCAATAATTTACCACCCAAACCATAACACCCTCTCCCTAGGCTTAAAAAAAGTATGTTTTATTGAAAGTAGCACTTGCCAAACACTCCAAAAATTGAATTTTTTTGAAACAAGCCTAATATACCCTGCTCATGCTCAATTTAACTAAAATAATGCTGCCCAAAATCAAAAACTCAATTTTAGTCACCAAAAGCTCAATTTTGTTAAGGAAAACTAACATTTCAAAGAGGTGACTGTTGGTCTCCCTCTTTAATAGAATTTTACAACCCTTCACTAATAGTTAATTTGACTTGACTTAGCACTTTTTTCACAGGTAAAATTATTTTTCATGCTAAAGAAACGAACTGTAAAAGGGAAAAAACTAACAGATGATTAGCTCCAAGCCTTCAAAGATAAAGAGAAAAAATGGATGAGGGAATATCGTGAAAAGAAGAAATTGGGAACGACTGACAAAAACAAGCCAGTTGAAGAGGAACCTCAACCATCAAAAAGAGAAAATAAATTGGTAGCACAAAGGGTAAAAATGTGAAAGAGTCATGCTAGGGGAGATGCAGATACCGTAGTTGGAGACACACCCTCTACTGCAAGTGAATACCAAGGGACACCATTAAGCACAAGCAAATATGGAGGGACACCATCTACCACAAGTGAGTATGGTTGGACACCATCCACCACATCTGAAGTTGAGAGTACATCATCACTTGTATTTCACGAATAAGGTATGCCATCATCCCCACATGAACCTCAAGGTATGTATTCTATTCCACCCTCGGTCGAAGGTACGCAATCTAGCCCACCTCAATTAAATATTGATGAAATTGCTAATGTTGAGATGTATGTACCTAAGAGAACACCACCTAGAATTTTGCGTAGAAAGCCAAAGTTTTTGATTAATATTGATGAGGATATTTTGTAGCACATGGAAGGTAAGATTCCAGAACACACTTGTATAAGATATGTTGATACGGTTTGGAAAATTTTCTTTGAAAGGCTAAATGAGACCGAACGATGTCAACTATTTGTTCAAATGATGTGGGGTTCAAAGTATAGAAACATCATGAAGACTCTTGGGTTGAGAACATCGAATTCATCAAGTAAAAACACTATTGTGAAGAATCTAATGGATGCTTATGAGAGTGTGGGTAAGACTTCACACTCAAAGGATAGTAATGTCACCCGACGTGTCATTACATTGACTTTGGTAAGGTATCAAACAAAGAGATCTCATCTCATTAAAAAGACAAGTGAACAAATGGGAATTAGTAGAAAAAATTTATCAAAAGCTGTTCAAAGGAGGCAAAGAATTGAGGGCACCGATTCAAATGAATTATAGGAATTCTTGGGAAGACTACCACATAAAGATAAAAAAGTTGTTGAAGCATTGAGAACACTAATTGAAGATTATTGGAAGAATAATACAAGGCCATCTCCGAATCAAAGAGATTTCGTAAGGAGAATTGATAGTCAAAACTGTGAGCCACATCCAAAGCATTTTTTGGATACAACTCAAACCCAATTTTTTCATAAATTTCAAAATACTTATCCCCAAATTAGTATTTCTCAAAGATTTTTTGAAATTCTTAAACCTTTTTATGTCAAGATAAATCACACACGCACTACTTGTTGTTGTAGACTACATATTGAATTCGCTAACCATTATGATGATTATCATTCTATATGTTTAGATTGGCATACCAATGAAGTTTTACAGGATTGTGGCATTGAAGCCCCACAAAAATCTTCAAGAGAGTTCTTATCAAAAAAATTATGTCAAATAGAGGATGGCCAAATATTCTATAGGACAACATGCTTGGATGGTTCATGCGAGCGTTGCGATGGCTTGCAACGAATGCTAGTCTGTTAACATATGGAAAGCACAGATGAGGTGGGACATAAACTAGTAGATTTTGGGAAGTATAAAATAGTGGCATATGCTACAAAAGATGGGTCTTCAACAAAAATGTGTGATTTGGTTATTGAGAAGATTCCAATTAATCAGTTTATGTCCATGTTTCATGAGAATCTAGTGTATGAGTATACAAGGCATACCCATAGAGCCTGATGGCTAGACATGCAATTCAAGCTATGCAAGGGAACCTTTCTAGTTGGCAGCATAGTATCAGTGGTTGAATTTGCAGAGAACTACACTCTACAGCCACAGTGTGAGGTATAGTCACAGTATTACAACTCCACACAGGTTTCAATATTTATGCACATAGCATTCATTCATGCAGCTGATAGTATAGAGAACCAAAGGAAGGTATTGAGGGAGTATCACTTTTATATTAGTGATGATTGTACACATTCTCCATAGTTCGTACAAGGTTGCTTCCAGATGTTCTATAGTGATTTGGCTCAGAGGTGCAACACAATTCAAGAACATGCGCATGTTCTACTGGTTGTGCAAGATGCATCTCACTACAAGTGTTCAACATATGTGGAACTTTTGTGAGGCAAAGAATGGAAAGGGGGAGCATGATGGTGCAGGATCATGTGTGAAAAGAGCATTAGCACAAGAAGAGTTAAATTATAAAGACAGTGCAAATTTGACAGATGCAAGTTCAATCGTCGAGTGGTGTAATGCTTCGATGGGTCCAGGTAATGAAGGTATGTTTTTAGTTCCTAGATTTTTTTGGTTGATGGATGATAATAATATTGCACCATATGAGGATTTTTGTACAACAGGATTGAGTGAGCTACACTCTTTCCTTAGCTCAAATGCAGGTTCATGGAGTATCGATACACATAAGATGGCATTCTTTTGTTCTTCATGTACAATGCAAGCCTTAAATGATTGTGAGTCAGGGGAGTGGGTTGAGAAATGGTTGATAAGTTATCTTAGCCCACTTCACACATATCACCCTTCGATGGCATTGGAACTAACATAGATGGAATCATCGGTCGACTTTGACCACTTATCAGATCTAGTTCAACTAGGTAATATATCTACTTGCTTAGTTTTTGAAATTCCATATTGTTATCTTACTTTGTACTATATTCGTAATGTTGACTAATTTCAAGTGATTTTATGCACATATCAATGCAGGGCATGTCTATGCAGTTATTGTAGATGAAGAAAATGAAGAGGGAATAGACTATTACTTGTGTTGTGTTGAGGCCAAAAATAAATTGGAAGCCCTAGTTATAGATGGAGAAAACATCGAATACCCTACAGGCTCAGTTGTTGTTACTGGAGCATGGCTTAGAAGGTACCCACATAAGAGTGTTAAACATTGGTTGTTTGAGGACTTTGACATGCATCATAAGATTCTTCATTACTTGAACCTTGTTGTAGAATCCAATGTTCGTTTGAGAAAATATGGGGGTAGACCTTTGAACAATACCTTGTGGAAGGTCCCTGAATCTAACCATGAGGAAATACTTGACACAATAAAGAGTAGAGCAGATCCAGATGGTTCATTGGATTAATTTGTAAGTATATGCACAATGGTTCTTATTAATTTATACTTGTATCCACGTTAATTTGTTTGATGCCAATCCTATCATGTCTTATTTTACTTTGTGTATCTATAAGTAACCCGATAAACATCGAATGGTGTCCCCTTGCATAAAATGCAAATTTATGAGACATCCAAGAGTATCTCAAGCATAAAAGCAATGCAACATCCCTATTTTGATGATCTTGAACAATATCAATTATGATTTTTAGCCATTAAAAAAGTGTGTGTGAAGCTTGGTGAGGGAATTTCAAGTTATTCATTTGAATTTAACCTTATCATGAGCACCTATGATGTAGACATTATAGGAGCATCTCGAATTTCAAGATATTCTAGATTCATGAGAGGTGTTGTGTGCAATAGGTATCTTGGAACTCATAGTGAAGATGTATGAGCAGGAGTGACTAAGTTGAGAGACTGACATGCCTATCTATAAGTGCCTTCCATATATTTTCATTTCATTTCCATTTTGGACATGAGTTGTTTCTTTTTATTCTTTTACTTTGCCTACCTGTAACTAAACTAGTAAAAATTGATTGGTCTCTCCTTGCAAAAAATGCTGATTTTGGAGCAATCGAAGAGAATCTCAGCCAAAAAAGCAATGCAACATCCTTATTTTGATGATCTTGACAAATCTCAATTTTGATTTCAAGCCATTATAAAAGAGTGTGTGAAGCTTTGTGAGGGAATCTAATGTTTCTCATTTGAAGTTAACCTCTAAATGAGAACCTATGAAGTAGACATTATAAGAGAATATCGAATGTATGAGTGACATTGTAAAATATCTATGAGAACATAGTACCTAAGGCATTGTAATGAGATTTAATTGTAATGACATTTACTGAAATAATGAAATTTGGTGTAGGGGCACCAAGGTTATTGAGCAAATTTGGTTCATGGAAATCTTTTAAGTTAGTTTGGTGTTTTGAGTTTTGTCAATTGAAAAAGGTCATAACACATCCACAATTGATTTATAATGTAATAAGTAATGTTAGTTATAAAAAGAATAGTTGGGAATGATTGGAAAGATGTAGAATCATTTGTAAAGGCTATTTAAAGCCTCTTGAAGGCTATTTAAGTCAATATTTTAATTTGTAACCTTTTGAAGGAAAATCTTTGAATATGGTTGTAAATGTACTATTAGTGAGATTGAGATTGTTAACCTTTAGACAGTAGTTGTATTTATGTTGATGAAATTTCCTTTACATGCAAGGATTCAAAGCACATACCCATGTGGTACAAATGATTAAATTCCATAGATGATCAGTAGCAATGAAAGAGTCTGAAAAGATAGAGAGAGCTACACTGGTGACTCAGGAGAAACTTTAGCGATGTAGAGTCAAGGTGGAGAAGACTCAAAAAAATCAAATTTCAGTAAATCAACAACCTTTGTTATTTAATTTGGCCATCTTGGAACAAATACCAACAAAAAGGCTTCCAAACTCAAAAATTTGGCTTAAATTTTAGAGAATCCCTCTCAAGGACCATATCATCATCAATATAGCATCTACTCAAACCTCCAACACCATTCCCAAGCCATACATACAAGGTTTCTTTGTAATTTCTTGGAGATCCTTCAAATTGCCTTGCAAAAAGGCTACAAAAATTAGCCCTATTTTACAAACAAACTGCTCTTTAAACTTCTTCTAACCCCACAAGCTCTTGGAAAGTCATAAAATAGGTCACAAAACTCCCAATTCCATAGGTTTTAGAAAAGCACTCAACCTCTAAGCCATAATTTCTGAAAACCCTCAATTTCCTAACAAATACCTAGGGTTTTTAGCATCTCACAACTCCAAGGCCTTCCAAACCTCACCAAAGCATCAAAAAAAAATTCTAGGGTCTGCAAACACATAGTAAACCTTCACCTAGCCTTTAGACTCAGTAGATCTCAAAAAAATCACTTTGGTTCCTCCATTTCAAGCCAAAATCTCACATTCTCAGCCTAAAACAACATCACCAACCCTATAAACTCCTTACCATTATTAAAATATCTAAGGAAACTTGAAAAAAAAACATTGTAAACCTTTCCTCTAAGTCACAACTCACCATAGTAGGAGGAAGGGCTCCATCACAAAAATTAAAGTAAACTCAGACCATGCTAGTCTATATAGGCTGAATAAAGAAAAATGGATTTTCCTTTCACTAAAACAACCAAAGGTGTATCAAAATAGATTGAAATCTAGGTTAAGAATTTACATCACAATGTTTCATGAGTTTATATTCATAAGAGGCCTGTCCTGGGCCATACATAGAGAAAAGAAACTGAAAAACTCATAAAAATGTTGAAATTCCACAATTTTAGGCATTGTGAAGAGCACCAATCTTCAAAAAAACTATTGATTGAACCCCCATTTAGGCTTGAATTATTTTTTTAATACATTTCAAATGAGAATAATCTCCCTTCAATTCCCATAACTACCTTTGAACCACCAAACCCTTATTAAGCCTACAAATACTAGTATTTAACAATGATTTTTCTTAATAAGCTTTATCATGCAAATTTATTATTCTAAAGGCCTAGGACCACTTAGACACCCTGATAACATGACTTTTAGAATCTTTCTCTACACTCCCACCTAATTTTTTCATAATTTTCCTTTATGGAAATATCGACAATTATTTAGTTCAAGAGTGCTTTTGCACATTTGTCCACCCTAACCTACTAATTCCCAAAGTACATAAAAGATTGGTCTATTAGACCTTATTCAAGAAAAAATACCTCAACATACTAACATTTACCAAATGTCCTCCAAATTTACCATCAAACAATCACAAATTGAGGGTGAGGTGTGGGTGCTCCTACACCATTCATCTTTCAAAAACAAAGTCAATTAGGCTGGCAGACATCTAGATCAAGCTAGCATTTGGTGGAAGAGGAAGAAAGATAACTCAAACTCTAGAGGCCCACCATACTAGATTTTGGTATTGAACCATGAGAGTAGAAGAGAGATTTGATATCATGTATCAAAACATTAAGCATGATTCTTCCAACCAACAAAGAAGGAGATGATTACTTTGCTTCATTTTCATTTGCATAAGCATATCAAGGCATGGGAACCAAGAAGACCAAGGATGTCCAGTTTTATGTGGAGGTAATGGATGTGGTCCAAACTTTGGGAGGGTTAAGAAGGTCAATGTATGATCTTGATGAAATTGAGGAAGAACAACAAGAGAGGGACAAGAAAAATAAAATCAATACAGAGTTTCAAGGATTTGTCAAGCGAGTAAGAGAGCAATGGGAGCAGCCTCATCTAAAAGATTTTGAACTAGACTTTGATATGTACCATTTAGAGAGCTTGGTTTTCATGGAGTTCCTTTCAAAGCCTCCTCTTTTATTATTCTTATGGTAAACTATTTGGTAGAGTTGGTGGAATTACCTTTCTTAGTAATCACTATTAGTGAGATTGAGATTGTTACCCTTGAGAGAGTAGGACGTGGGAAAAAGGAATTTGATATGGCTATTGCTTTCAAAGACTTCAAGCAGGATGTACTCCGCATTGACACCATTCCTCAATCTTCACTTGATGGTATCAAGGAATGGTTGAACTCCATGGTTATAAAGTATTATGAAAGCAAAATGAACTTGTACTAGCAGCCAATTTTGAAGACTATTATTGATGATCCAAATAAACTTATTGAATATGTTGGTTAGGAATTTTTGAATATGGAAGCTAGTGATTTTGATTCTGATAATTTGGAAGAGTCAGATCAAGGATATGAACCCTCTAATGTAGAAGAGGAATTAGAATCACTCTTCATGTTGCAGGCACCAACTTTAATACTAACCACAATGGCAACATTAAAATTCCCTAGCAATATTTATGTAAAGAAAATTTCCTTTAGATGCAAGGATTCAAGGCACATCAACCATGTGGTATAGATGATTAAATCCAAAATATTATTTTAGCAATGAAAGAGTCTGGAAAGGTAGAGAGAGCTACATTGGTGACTTAGGAGAAACTTCAGCTTTCAAAAAACAAAGCCAATTAGGCTGGCAGATGTGTGGATCAGGCCAACATTTGGTGGAAGAGGAAGAAAGATGACTGAAACTCTAGAGGCCCACCATACTGGATTTTGATATTCAACCATGAAAGTAGAAGAGAGAGTTGATATCATGTATCAAAACATTAAGCATGCATTCTTCTAGCCACCAAAGAAGGAGGTGATTACTTTGCTTCATTTTCATTTGCATAACCATATCAAGGCGTGGGAACCAAGAAGACCAAAGATGTCAAGTTTTATGTGGAGGTAATGGATGTGGTCCAAAATTTAAGAGGGGAAAGAAGGTCAATGTATGATTGTTAACCTTGAGAGAGTATTTATGTTGAGGAAATTTCCTTTAGATGCAAGGATTCAAAGCACATCAACCACATGTGGTACAAATGATTAAATCTCATAGATGATTTGTAGCAATGAAATAGTCTAAAAAGGTAGATAGAGCAACGCTGGTGACTTAGGAGAAAATACAACTTTCAAAAACAAAGTCAATTAGGCTGGCAGACGTGTGGATCAGACCAGCATTTGGTGGAAGAGGAAGAAAGATGATTGGAACTCTAGAGGCCCACCATACTAGATTTTGGTATTCAACCATGAGAGTAGATGAGAGAGCTGATATCATATATCAAAAAATTAAGCATGCATTCTTCTAGCCAGCAGAGAAGGAGATGATTAGTTTGCTTCATTTTCATTTGCATAACCATATCAAGGAATGGGAACCAAGACGACCAAGGATGCCAGTTTTTATGTGGAGGTAATGGATGTGGTCCAAAATTTAGGAGGGACAAGAAGGTCAATGTATGATTGGTGCAGGAGCTCCATTCAATAGGTTTTGTTCATCAAGGCAAATAAGGAGTAGAATATCATCAATTTACTAAAACTGACCCGAACTTGTACATTTGAAGGTTTTGAGTCAATCAAAATGGCTTTTTGACCCATTCCTCTTTTTGTAGCTTCTATAACTTGAGGAATGGGTCTACACTAACATTATTAAGGTGTGGGAATGATGTGTTAGTGTTGGGGAGGTCTGAAAGTGAGATGGGTATGAAACTTATGTGTGTAAAAGTGAGTTTTCTTTAAGAAAAATGGTGGTTTTGAAGAGTCAAATTGTGTTTTTGTGTAGGGAAGCCTTATTTTATGATTTTTTGAGCTTGTGTAGGGTATCACAAATTTTTTTGAGTAATTTTTAGGTTATGGTCAGCTTTGTAAGTATCATTTTCAATAAACCCCTAGGGTTTAGGCTACAGTAGAGGGTTTTGTAGTTTACCCATTGTACGGTGGTATAACTGAGATCTGATTGTGGATTTTCAAGTTTTGACACCTTAGAATTGCTTCCCAAAGAGTTGGTAAGGTTTGGATAAGTTTAGAGTATAGACCCTTTGTTCAAATGGATCGATCCCTTAACAGTCCAAAGGGAAAAATGGCTGCAAACTTTAGCATGAGATTATTCGGACATCGTGACGCTTAGAAACTTCTCATCAGATCCTATGGGATCGTGTTGGGCCTCTCTACAATAAAATATCTTAGTTTTCATTATCTTAGAGTGGTTTTCCCATGGTGTCCAGTTTTTAGTTGATGGAAAAAATGTCAAATGCAAGCATCACAAAGTTGCAAGGTGGTGCAACTTTTGTTCTACAACTCGTGTGACCAAACGGGTTGTTCCAACACATCTGAATAGGCATGTTTATGCTAGGCATGGTCCTCTTTTTCACCCAAACATGCGGAATCGCTCTGAGCTACGTTCAACCAGATTAATCCTTGAAGGGTCGAAAGCGCAAAATGGCTGCAAACTTCAACATGAGGTTACTTAGACACCGTGATTCTTAGAAACTTCTCATCTAATCCTATGGGTTCATGATGGGCCCCTCTACAATAACCTCTCTTTGTTTTTGTTATCTCAGAGTGGTATTCCCGTGGTGTCCAGTTTTCAGTTGATGGAAAAAGTGTCAAATGGAAGCAGTGGAAAGTTGCAAAGTGGTGCAACTTTTGTTATACAACTTGTGTGACCAAACAGACTATTCCAATGCATATGAATAGGCATTTTTACACTAGGCATGGTCCTCTTTCACACCCAAACACGTGGAATCACTCTGAGCTACATTCAACAAGATCGATCCCTTAAGGGTCCAAAGGGAAAAATGGCTAAAAATTTCAGCATGAGGTTACTCGAACACCCTAATGCTTAGAAACTTCTCATCTGATTCAATGGGATCATGTTAGGACCCTCTACAATAACCTCTCTCAGTTTTTTTATCTCAAAGTGGTTTTCCTGTGGTGTCCAGTTTTCAGTTGATGAAAAAAGTGTCAAATGGAAGCAGTGGAAAGTTGCAAAGTGGTGCAACTTTTGTTCTACAACTCATGTGACCAAATGGATTGTCCCAACAGGTCTAAATAGGCATGTTTATGCTAGGCATGGTCCTCTTTCACACCCAAACATGC